>CM060366.1:49034293-50234293 GCA_030545235.1 Helianthus tuberosus
AATAATGTCCTTGTCTTCCACACTTATAACAAATAACAATATCTTGTTTACCTTGTTTTTTCTTTTGAAAATCATTCTTATTTTTATAATAATTTTGTTTGTTTTTAATATATGGTTTTCTTTTATAGTTCTTTTTAATAAATTGTTTAGGAATTTTCTTTTTAGTTTTAGAAGGAGTTTTGAATGGTTCAAATCCATATTGTTGACAAAAACTTCCTAATTCTTTGTGACCTTGAATACCATCCTTTTTTAATTTTTCTTTTAATTTTAGATCATTACATATTTTTAATCCTTCTTGATTTATATAATTTATTATTTGACCATAAGATAAATCTCTATAAGGAATATTATTATTAAAGTCTTTTTTAATTTTCTCTCTTATTCTTTCAGCAAATAATTTTGGTAATCCGGCTATAAATCTTTCTTTCCAATAGGCTTCTCTACTATCTTCTCTAGTCATAACCTTTGAAAGGAAAACATCTTTATACCATCTAAAATCTTGTAATTTTCTACATGTTAAATTTAATAATATTAAAGAATTTCTTTCCTGATAATCTGTTGGATTTCCAATAAAATGTTGAATTATAGCAAATATTAGAGTATTAATTATGTCAGGTATTTCAGTTGGTGTTTGGACATTATTTTCTATTTTAATAACTGTCTTTTTAGCATTTTGAATTATATGTTTTTCTTCTTCTGTGAGATACTTATCCCACCAGCCTTTTAAAATTCCAGTAAAACCAGAAACTATCATAGTAAGAATTGCAGTATCATCATTTCCATTTGCTTTATATGCATTAGCTGCCATTATCATTTCTTGCATCAAATTAAGAATTTGATGTTCTGCTTGGCCTTCTATACTCCATTCATATAAAGAACTTCCATCGTATTTAGCTTGAACTAAAGTATGTCGTTCTTCAAACTGTAAATCAGGCGGAGTAGGTCTAGGATAATAATTTCTTGTTTCAGGCCTAGTGGTATAAGTATTATTCTTAGAAAAATGATAATTTCTTCTAATTTTATTTATAGAATCTTCTACTTGAAAATCATTAAATTGTTCTTCAAGATTTTGAATCTCTTGATTTGAAATAACATTTATATTTAATTTTGAAAGTTTTGAAGAAATATCTTGTAACATATTTTGTTGTTTATTTAGATGTATTGGGATATCTATATTATATGGTTTAAATATAGGACTTTCAATATTTTCTGTTGTTATTTTGGTATTTGAAGTACTAGGTTGATTACTGATTTTATTATTAGTTTCTATCCTTTCTAATTGTTCTCCTATAGTATTTAGTTTTTCATTAGTATAATTATTCTGAAAAATAATGTTTTTTACATTTTTATCTATATCTTCTTTAAGGTTTACTAAAGGTTTTGCAACATATTCTTTATTTTCAGTTTTTATTTTTATATCTATATGTGGAGGATGTATACTAGTAATATCTTCATTTTTATCTATAATTGTATATGTTTTAGTTATATTATTACTAACAGATATATTTTCAAAAAATGGATAGTCAATTTTATTTTCTATACAATAAAGAGAAAACCAGGAGAAAAATGGAATATTTTCATCATTCTCACACATATATAATTGCCAATCAATTTCATGTAAAAACCTTTCATCTTCATTAAATTTAGAAAAATACCATATTAAATTTTTATTATTATAATTATTGAACATTTCATTTTTTAAATATTCTAACATTTCTTTATTCATACTTAACAAGTTGTTTTAGAAATTTTTCCCATAAGCTTTATTCTATGATTATATTCTTCTCTTAATTTTTCTTCTAAAAATGATCGATATTCACTTTTATAATTCATATAATTAGAGGGATGATATGGGTCAGATAGAGGCATGTTACATGGAATATATTCAGATGGACATATCATATATGGAATTTTATTATATTCTTCTAATCTTTTATTCAAATCTTCTATTCTTCTATTGCAACATTTTAAAAGAAATATATAGCAATTTCTATGAGCTTGAACCTTAGAATCACTCATTGTTGTAACTCGTCATAATTTTCCATATCAGACTTAGTTGGAACATAAGTATTATTATCACTATCATTTTCTTCATATAGTGGTCTTGGAATTGTATTTGAAAAATCAACACCTTTCATTTTCATTGATAAACTTCTTTTAAATAGACTTTCATCTAAAATACTTCTAGAAGTACTTGCTCCCATAGAATGCCTTGGTGGTATATTACTAAAAGAAATATCTATTGAACCATCAGAATGTTCTACTATGCTAGATGTTTGATTATCTATCTCTATTGGTTTCGGCGGGTTTATATCTTGTAAATTCCATGTTAATGATTGAGTTATTTCATTCCATTTTAATTTTTTAGGTGTTTTTATTTTTGTATGCATAGTATTAGCTTCAAAAATAATAGTTTCATCTTTTGGAGATACTAATTTTGTTTTAGGTTCTATAGTGGTAGTCATTGTCTTATAATATATTCTATATATAACTACTGCAGCATTGGTTTTTTCTTTAAATTCTAAGTTTTTAGTTTTAATTGTTAATGTTAAAGTATCTAAAATATGTGGATCAAATAAACCAATTGAAAAGTTTGGATAACAATTAAAATAAATAGGACCATTTGAAATATTAGACTCAGCCATAGCTAGCAAAGAATTATTAAAATTTGTATGTCTTGCATCCCTTAAAATTAGTAAAACAGGAGCATCAATTCCTAATCTGAACATAGGTTTAATGGCAACTTGAACTAATCCTATATGTAGAAATTTATATAATTTTCTATGTCTTTTAATAGCGTCTACTGATAATAATTGCATGTTTTGATACTCTCTATTAATAGGTATAGTTTGTTCATGAGTTTTTATAGAATAATCTTGTAAAAAATCAAAAGTACCAATTTTGTAAATAGTTTTAACATCTTGTTTTGGTATATTCCAATTTAAAAGATTGTTTTCAATTTGAGAAATATTAATTTCAACAGAATTCATATGTAAAGAGTTTATGTTTGAATCTTCTTCTTTTTCATAATTAGTATTTGAGCTATAATCTCGTTTAGAAAAAAATTTTGATAACTGATTCATTATAATTATTAGTCTTTAAAATTCTAAAGTAGAGCTTATACTGAGGGAACACCCCCATATCGTCGTGGTACGGCTACCCATTCTTATCTTTTTGGGCATAATGCTAATCCAACCGACAATCGACAGGGCTTACCAACACAGTCTTACCCCCCTTTAAAAAATAAAGGCTAATATTCATAATAAATTAGTTATGAAAACGGTTTCTAAACAGAGACATATGGCTCTGATACCAAACGATTTAGGATCTTTTGATATGAAGATTTAAACATAAAGTCAATATGAATTAATGTAAATAGATGGCAACATAAACAACCATGATATGAATTTAAAATATACCTGAATTTATTGATTGAAAATCTTGATTACAATTGATTTCCTTACAATCGAGAGGAGCAACTATAATTTGAAAATCTAAAGATCTTGAACATAGAGAAGTTGATAATACAAGTTTGGGATTTGAGGGTTTTTTCATACATAAGAGAAGTAATAAGAAAAGGTGTGTAGAAAAAAGTGTGTCTTTCTCTCTTGATAATCCTTCCTTTTATAGATAGGGAAAAGGGGTCTTCATCATTGTTGTTTGAGAAATATCTCCGTATGCTTTTGTCTTTGTTGAATATTGCACCTAAAGTAGTTTGTCCTTTGTTGAATTATTTTGCACTATCTTCCATGATTAGCACCACCTTTTGAAAATAAGAAAAGTAGGTTGTCTTGTTGTTGAATAATTTGCAAAAGAGGTTGAGAATGATTAGCTTCCATATCCTTCACCATTTGTTGTCGGCCAACATCTAAAATATATTATTATTATTATTATTATTATTATTATTATTATTTATTTATTTATTTATTTATTTTTTTTTTTTTTTTTACATCATATCATATGGGTCTTGAGAATCTTGAAAAACTTCAGTCCCTGGAGAAGAATGCTTAGAAGGAGATGGAGACTGTCGAATTTCATTGATTAATTTTAACACTTCCTCTGGAGAATTGCAATCTTGAAGTTTTTGAATATACTCTTGGTCTTCATTGCTGGCTTTAATATTTTGAACAGGAGACTTCAAACTCTTTTCATATTGAATAGTCAATTCTTTATAGTACTTAGTAACTGCTTGAGAATTTGCTTTTGTGATTACAAACTTATTCCACCATTTGCATCTATACTGTCTAAAGAGCAATGGAGGAGAAAGTTCTGAAGGGATTTCTTCTTGATAATTGTATGTCCATAAACAAATCCAGGGAATTCTGAATACACTCATAAACTGTAAAGTATATTCAAAAATTGGGGTTCCATCATGTTGAAAATACTCGACAAACTTTGAGAATGCTTCTGAGGCTTCTTTGGGAAAGGCTTCAGAAACAATTCCCATATATTTAAACCATTTAATAAACCATCTTGGATATGTGTTTGAGAAATCTTCATCAAATTGGAAAAACCAAGAATGATCAAAGTTTCTTAAACAGAATGCATACTCCCATGCATCTTGATAATCATAATAATTATATTGAGGATAGGCACTAAAGTTTGAAAGGGTTTTTGGACTATAAGGCTTAGAATTCCAATCTTCTAAAGATAGAACCTTTAAAATTTTTACTTGACTATAAGCGATCTTGGAAGGGTCTCCACTGTTAAAATTGTGCCGAATAATTACAGATTCAGAATCTTCTAAAATTGCTTGATAATAATCTCTGGTCTTGTATTCATCCTTGAAAAAATGACATCCTTTTGGGAAAATAAAGTCAATCAGAGAGAAAAAGGTTTTATTAACCTTTTCGACTTCCAATGGTTCTAGAATTTTGATAATCTTTTTGTTTGGGTTGATAATGTAGGGAATAGTAGCTGGTGAAGAGGTTGAAGGAGAGGCTGGTTTATAGAGTTTTGTAGAAGGAGATTGAATAATGGGTTTTGATTCTAAATTTTGAATAATAGATGAGTATGGAGGTCTGGGTCTTGGACCTGGGGTTAGAGGGGCAAATCTGTTTTGAATATTGGGTAATAAGGGAAATTGTTGCAAACTAGTTGGTCTTGGAGAATTTGAAGAACTTGATAATTGAGATTTTGAGAATTGTTGTTTTGAGAATACAAACTTTTTTGTAGAATCGGAGTTGCTCATATTCCCTGTAAAAATTCTCTTGATAAAAAATCTGGTAAAGAATTATTTTCTCCTTTTATAAATTCTATTTGAAAATCAAAGTTGCTTAATAATGCTTGCCATCTTGCAAAAACTTGTTTTGAAATTAAATTCTTAATGTCCTTTTCTAAAATATATTTTGCAGATAAACAATCTATTCTTAATAAAAACGGTTTCATATATAAATCATCTTCAAACTTTTTTATACATAAAACTATACTTAAAATTTCTTTTTTGATTGTAGAATAATTTTTCTGAGTATCATTCCAAGCACCTGAATAATATCTAACTAAACTTTCTTTATTATCTAATTCTTGTTTTAATATTCCTCCAAATCCTAGATCACTTGCATCGGTTTCTACAATTAGTTTTGCATCAGGATGGGGAATATATAAACATGGTAGACATTTTATTTTTTCTTTAATATATTTTACTATATCTGTATGTTCTTGAGTCCATGGTTTTGGATTCTTTTTTAATCTATCATATAAAGGTTTACATATAATTCCAAAATCTTTGAAAAAATCATGAATATAATTTAAACATCCTAAAAATCTTTGCAATTGCTTTTTATCTTTAATTTCATTTGGAAATTTATTTGAAAATTCTAAACTTCTGTTAATAGGTTTTATTGTTCCTTGAATAATATTATGTCCTAAAAATCTTATTTCTGTTTGAAAAAGACTCATTTTAGAAGGTGATACTACTAATCCATTTTTATGAATAATATTGTAAAAAGAATTTAAATGTTTAAAATGTTGGTCTAAAGAATTTGAGAATATTAATACATCATCAATGTAAACAATAGCATAATTTCCTAATGGTAAAATAATGTTATTCATTATATTTTGAAATTCTGAAGGAGCATTTTTTAATCCAAAAGGCATAACGTTCCATTCATAGTGTCCGAATGGTACATTGAATCCAGTTTTATATCTATCTTCTTCAGTAATTTGAACTTGCCAAAATCCAGACTTCATATCAAATTTAGAAAATATTTTTGAATCATATATGATCATAAATCCGTAAGATATATATATATATATATATATATATATATATATATATATATATATATATATATCTTACGGATTTATGATCATGAAGTTAGATAAATTATTGTCATATGAAGTTTGATACAATACACCAATAAATAAAAGTTTTTTTTTTTTTTTTTTATAAACTAGTAATTTGAAATCTATCGTCATTTTGCATAAAATGGATAGAAAATTTACATAAAGTTAAAATTATTTTATTCCATGTTGAAAACGAAAAGGTTGATCTCATATTAAGGAACTTGTGAACAAGTACAAGCCCCAAGACTCATGTGAATTTGTATGTGTTTTCTACTTTTCTTTTCCAATGGCTTCAATAAGAGATGAAGCTTAAATGCCGTCCACATATGTTTATATGAGTTTGCATTTAATATTGATCAACTATCAAAACTACTTTTGAACGATTTGATTTGTTATATGAATACCTTTGAGTATGTATATTTGACTAACATATCGCTTTGACAAAGTATCAATTTAGTTGGGGTTAAAATGGTTTGTGATCAAAATGCACTTGCCTCGAAAGTATTTGTTGTAGGAAAAAAAAATCAGTCTGGTTCGATATGGGTATAATTACATGTAAAGTATACATGAATCAAACCTCATGCATTCATTCCCATACCACTAAACAAACATCACCACAATAAGTAAATAAAAGATACAAGTCATTTTGCCTTTGAAGTTAAATATTTATGATATACACTTTCTTTTCACGAATGATCACATCAACTACACCATCATTAACTTAATCACAACATTGCATGGGTTCGTATTTAAATCCAAGAGCTTTCGGCTAAATACCATACTTTTGCATAAATATTTAGCCTCTATCGAACAACCTTTCATCGAAGTACTTGAACAGGAACTTTGATTCAAGTTTTATCATTTGTCAAAATGACTGGTATCAACTACAAAAACTTTATTACAATCAGAACGAACTACAGGAAACGCGATACACAAGCAAAACTCAACTCACCAACAGTTCATCAACACGATGAACCGTTATCTCTCACTAACAGATCTAAACAAGCTTAATAAGATCTTAACAAACAAATGCTCTAAACCTGTACAGAGGAAATCTCTAGAATGCATGTGTTAAAAATATCTCATCTCATCTGATACGAAAAGTCTTTTATAACTCCCAGCAATCAGCGCAGCCCAAGTGTCCACAATCAACCACCAAGCCCAAGTAGCCCAAGCCTCCAGAGCCCAAGTCCAGGAGAAGTTGTCCATGTGTCCAGAACTCGAACCCCCAAGCTTCGCCAATGGGTGGGGAAAACTTTGCCTAAAATGGTTAGGCATGCACCCCCTTCACCCTAAAAGTGACATAATACGAATGAACAATACGAATGAATGAGAATGAGATATTTTAACACAATTTATCTTTAGGAGGGCACATAACATTGCAGGAAAGGACGAGGGGACACGACTACATTAATTATACTTAAAGAGGATGCAAATATTGCATTCGAGATATTTTGGAAGCCACATGATCACATTTAGGACCGCAAATTTACCACGACACGAAACAATTAGGTTTTGGGTTGATTAATATAACTCGTTCAATAGACGAGCCAAGCTAATCATGATTCATTAAATAAATTGATTAACCTAAACACAACATATTTAATAAATGAGTTCATATAAGTTTTAGGGTTTTTTAAAGCTCCTATTAAGAATTTAGAAATATTTGTAAGTGTTAGAATTTAAAACTTAATATATTAATTTTTGCAATTATATTATATTATATTATATATATTAATCAAGACTCTTGATGAATAGTAACTTAAAATATTTAAGTATTTGTATTTTATTTTTAATTTTTAATTGTGTTAAATTTATTTGTTTTTTACAGTAACTTAAAATGTTTAAGTATTTGTTTTTTTAATGGTATTTTTTATAGTAACTTAAAATATTTAAGTATCTGTTTTTAATGGTATTTTATTTGTTTTTTTTTTTAATTTTTAGTGGTATTTGATTTTGTTATTTTAGTAGTATTTTATTTATTCGATGTTGGTCGAACGGTATCGGTGGATTCAGTCTGTCATGGTACTAATACCGGTATTCAATTAGCGTCACAAACAGAGTTGTATAAATGAAAAGTTTTCGAAAACGAAAAGATGAATACGAGTATCGATGTTGTTTGGTATGATACGGTAGCGATATGGTGTCGGTTTATCGAAAAAAAAAAACACTAAAAATAAATAACGGGTCTAAATCGATGTTGGTCGTTTGGTTTCGGTTGAGTTCACTGCGATAGTGGCATGGTATATGTTATCAAACTGAAAACCATAAAAATAAATACATACAGATACCGATGTTGTTCGATTCAGTTTGATATGGTATGGTAGCGAGATGGGTGTTAGTTTATCGAAAGAAATAACAATGAAAATAAATGCCGACATAGATGTTGTTCAATCGGCTTCAATTGAGTTTGGTACGATAGATGCACAATATTCATTTTCAATAAAATTTATTTCGCAATGTTGACAAAGTAAACTTAGAACACAATGAACCAAATTGATATCAATAAAACAACATCGGTCCCCATAAAGCAAACGAACTGAATCGTTACCAGCTAAACAACATCAGTACTATTATTGAAAATCGTTCTTATTGTTTTTGATCTTATTGAAAATCGTTCTTATTGTTTTTTATCAATCTAAAGTTATCTATTTCATTATTATAGCAAGTGTCAGAACTGTAACGAATCAAACTAATACCGATCGAGTTCTCGCCACGAAGCGCGAGTGAAGATCACTAGTTGTCTATTATAACTAAGATTAATTTCTATTTTAAAATTCTTCACTAAAACTTAATGTATTAATTTTTTATTGTCTATTATAACTAAGATTAATTTCTCTTTTGAATTCTTCACTAACTCTACATTTCCAATAATTTCGTTTGACTATCACTTAACTGATGTTTGTTTTTCTAAAAAAGATCTGCGCAACCTCTTCTTCGTATAATTTCTCCAAACATGAGAAAAATCTATAAACTAAAGTGTGTTAATTTGAAATGAAAGACAAGTAACAAGAACATTATTTAAGTTGTAGTAATTTGTTGTTTAAATTATTACTAGGCCCCCAAGTATTACTCATATCTAAGGTTGTTCGCAAGCCAAACCGAGCCGAGTCAAGGCACGTTTGAGCTCGGCTCAAATTTAAACCGAGCTGGCTCGGCTCGGCTCATCTCAAATTTGAAATTGAGCTGAAAATTTGAGTTCGAGCTTGATTTGATTTTAAACGAGCTGGCTCGACTCAATTTGACTCGGTCATAAAAATGAAATTTAATACACACGTTTAGGTTCACTAATTCAAATTACCATTTAATAATTAGGAAACATATTGTAGGATCGGTTTTTGACTCCCGAACGATTGCGAACCGATACGTGTGACGTGCGGAATCCGTATACATACGTGGACCGAACACAAGATCGTAATATAAACTGTGATTCAATTGAAGATCTGAAATCATACAAAGAACCGTGAATCACCTCTTGCACTTTCTCTCTCTAGCTCCAAAGCTCTCCAAACTTCAAATGTGCAAAAGTTCTAAATATAAGGCATAAGCCTCCTATTTATAGGCCAAGGCTTTAATGAGAGATCTCATTAATTACAATATTACCACCTTGCCTTTTTCCTACATATTACAATATAAAGCTAAGTTTTCTTCAGATTCTGCTACGAAGTGGATTGACGGAGGTGATAGACATAAATGCACTAACAGACCCCCCTGGATATTGCCGCAGTCAATCTCGTAGCGTCTTGTCTTTCTTTCTCTCTGAGTCTTCTTGAATCTTTAACATTTTTAGCAACACAGACTCCCTCTTTCTCGAACAGAATCCCCGTAGATATGTCTTCATCTTCAGCTTCTCCTTTCTGTAAACTCTTTCTTCATGATCCCCCTTTCGTCAAGCTTTCATGCTTTTGGGATCGACACCTGGCTTTCCGGATACAAGCTCCCCCTTGCGTCGAGCTCGTCTTCAGACTCCCCCTTAGATTCGGCTATCGGGATCGTAATCTGGAATGGCATCTGCAAATCTCAAACATTTATAAGTGAAAACGTTTTTGAACATCCAGGATTGAAAAACCTGGCTCTCTCAGCATAAGCTAAAAACATTTCGACAGTGAAAGTTTTTTTTTTCGGTTGTCCAGAAATGATGACCTGACTTTCAAACACTTTTAATCAAGATCCTGGCTCTAAAATATAATAATATGAATATATCCAGGAATACTTGACTTACTTCCCCTATCAAGTTGCTTTAAAGGTTTGACGGTTTAAGCAACCAAGATCGAAACCTAACTCTTTATAGCATATTTTAACAATATAAGCATCCAAAACCTTCACGATTTATCATCCAAGTCCAAATTAATGACCTTGGAGACTTCACAAACTGTTTTTGAAATTTTAATTTAAAAACTTCAAGTTTCAACTTAATGAACTTGTTTATTTTCAAAAACACGTTTAGCATACTTAGATTTTGAAACTCAGCTTCTCAGATATCGGTTGTCGAAAATAAAGTGGAATTAAAATCTTTTTGTGATTTTCTGAAATGTAATGAAGTAAAAAAATATTTACAAACATATTTACAGACAATATTTTTGTTTGAGTTCGCGTTAGAGGTTGATATCAGTTTATGACAAACCACTAGTACCGTTGAGCTTTAAACACTTTAAGTTCTAAACGATTCACTTAGATTGTCAGTATACTGATCCACTTAAATTTTCACACAAAGTTCAACTGATTCGAGATACGAGATTAGTGTTTTAAGGACTTAAACTTATTCGCGTGTCCCATCTCAGAATATACTCATGTATCAAAATTCCATAGATTCAGTCTTACAGGTGAATATACCAATTTGATATTTGTATTCTGGGTTAGTGCGAGACCTTGAGAGCTCAGGTATGAACTTCCGTTCAGTCAAAGAGATGAAGGCTCGACTTTAGGTGTGTTCCCTTTAGAGAATCTTTTTTACAACTGCACTTGATTCGTATCTTTCGATATTTTATCAATTTTTATGCAGAGGGTAAACTTTAAAAAGCGCGTAAAGTACTATACGAGGTCTAGGCCATTGCTTTCGCATATCAGAGGACTAGGTATAATACCCCAGATATTAAACAGTATAAAGACTTAGTATCTCAGAATCAGGCAATCTCTCAAACAAGATTTCGGGGGTTACCCATATATCCGAGAGATGTTCCCCACGAGATAAGTAAGTATTTGATATTTAGGTTTATATCTCGAAAACAATCTACTAAGCGTGTAAAAACCTACTGGCATATCATCAGTGAGACCGTTTATCACATTTTAACTTTCCAATTCTTTAGCATACTCTGATTGTCTACTGATGTACTATCATTTCCTCTTTTTACACTAAACTCATTTTGAACTTTATCATGTTTTTTGCTTTTTCAAATTTCTAATGTTTTTTTTGGATTTTCTGACAATTCTTACTCCCCCTAAAATTCAAAACCATTTAAAGAAAATTTGACAAACTGACACTGATAGCTTTGTCTCGCCATCCATTTTCTACATCTCATGCTCTGTTTTGCAGAAAATATAACATGTAAAGCAGTAAATACCCCCATGATTTACAACACATTGATATTTTACAGTTTGAAAACCGTTTTTCAATCTTGTGAAATTAATCATATTTGTTTAGCCGTGAGGGTTTCGGCGTATTCACTCAACATATTTTCAAAATTTTTGAATTTTTTGACAAAATTTAAAAACAAACATATTTTTTATTTTTCAAATTTTTTTATAAAATAAAAACATAATTTTGGTTTTTAAATTTTCAATTTTTTAGGGTTTTTCAAATATGGTTTATTTATGTACAGAACTCCCTGTTTTAATTGCAGGGACCAACAGCCTTCTCTTCCCGTGCCAGACTGCTTCGACACTCCTCTTGATGACATTCAGTTTTCTTCGGAAGCACCTGCACATTCAAACTATTCAATTACTTGAACAAGTTATCCCAGGTCTGTTTGACCTTAGGCATTTCAACACACTATGATTCATTCAACTTCGGAAAATCTTTATCATTTGCACAAATGTATTTTCATTCCGATAAACCTTTTGTTTCTTTTCAACCCCAGTTTGTCCTTTAGAAGCACTTCTTTTGTAAAAATGTGAATCATTTTGAACAACATCTTTTGGTTTCCAAAACTGATTTGGTTTTGTTGCGTCGACAGTTGTTTTCCAACTTTGTGTTGTTCTAAATCTGGGTGTCACTGGTTTCCATGTTTGTTGCGAGTCATCCTTTGACATTTTCGGCTTCCAAGTTTGCTTTGAATAAAACTTGGTTGACTTCTAATTCACAACATCAGACTTCTTTTTCTTCTCAACATCAACAGGTTTCAGATTTGGACACTTGCGAGCAAGATGTCCTGTTTGATCACATTTGAAACATGTTCTTTTTTAAACATCTTTGATCTGTTGTTGTTGCTTTTTCTGAGCATAGAACTCCTCATTAGACTGTCGTCTAAATTAAAGTTCTTTCTCTTCTTCGGAACTTGTTCCGTGAACAAAGTTCATCTTTTTCTGATAATTTGTCATTTCATTTTTCTTCCAATTCTGTTTTCTTTTATAACCCAACCCAGCCTTCATGTTTTTCTTTTTGTAACCAGGTTTGTTATAAAAAGTTTTGTGGCTCTTTCCAGTAAACTTTGGAATCTCAGACTTTTCAATCTCAACCATCTTGAAAACTTTGTCAATCTTTTCTGAAATCACACTATGAATCGAGACTTCAAGATCTGAGAATAATTTGTCCGATCCAATCATAGTATACACCAATCCTTTTGAATCCTCATTCGCCTTTTTCTCAGATTTTGAGTTTTTCAGATAACCTTCATGAAAACTGCCTTCACTTTCATCATGTGATTTAGATTTACCTGTTTCAACAGATTCGTCTTTCAAGACACTTTCAACGACCTTACCTACCACCTCTGAATCACTAGAATTGTCAGATTTGGAATAGGTTATGTCAATGTTTTCTGGTAATTGATCAACCATGTTGAAAGTTTTTTCCACCTTCTCGTCATCATAGAATGTGATTTTTTCCTCAAACGGTGGTGGAACCTGATGAAACTCTGAGCCAATTGTAACAACCCTTATTAAAAGTCCTATTTATTTTATTATTTTATCCAATAGGAAACCATAATTGAGACACCCAAGTGATTCTGAACAAACCTTAAAATTTTCAGAACAATCAGAATCAGGATCAGGGCCCCTAAAACTCAGGGGGGGTATTTTCTACTTAATGATTATCCTTATAAGTTGTTGTCAAAATCGAATTTAATCGTTCCGTCGACTCAGCAAACCCACACACGCGGCAAGCCTATGGAAAATACGTGTCCCTTACGGACCGTAAGGGATGAGGCTTATGGTCCGTAAGCCAGATCAAATTCGTGTATAAATAGCAGAGTCTGGGACTTGATTCCTGGCTTCAGTTCGACGTAAAAATTCCAATTATACGCTGAGATATTGTAGAAACAGTCTCAAAATCACTAATTAGTATAGAGGGGTGCTGCTACGATACAGGGTATTAACTCGATCGCTGCTACGGTTCAATGTCCGATCGATTTAAACTATCCGACCGGATGTTTAAGCGCTATCCTTTGTCATTAATCGTGATTCCGACAGGATGTTTGAGTACCACCCGAATTTGGGGAATACTCTGTCATTCGTTGTGAATCCGATGGATGTTTAAGTGATTGCACTTTGTCATTTGTCGTGAGGGTTTTAATCTCGTGAGTTATCGTAAATGTTGTATTAGTTACTTACCTAGTTCGTGTGCACTAGGTTACAAGGCTAATCAATAGGCTAAGCTCTGCCTGTATAAATCTGCAATATATCAAGGCTTATCTGTAGACTAAACTTTGCCCGTATGAATCTGCATGCTTATAATGTGAGTCCTTCTCTTTTTATCAAATTTGTTTACAAAAGCATGTTTATTTTCAAAGTTATAATTACAGGGATTAAGTCGTGGTAATCTTAATCAATGGCTAGTAGGGTATTGTGCACATTACTAATTTCTCACGGGGTTAGGCTAATAAGCCCTAGCACAGGTTAGGCAAATAAGCCCTAACAGTGATATATCATCACTAGTTGAGTGACAGGACTCAATAGTGGTATGACCATCGTCTCCAGGAGGTGACCCGGTGCCATATAACAATAAGATAGAAACCATCGTAATCGCTCTTATGCTGTAAATTATAACAAACGTGTCGTTTTAGTAAAAATGAATGAACTCACTCAGTATTTCCCGCTGACAAAACCTTTTTCAAACATGTTTCAGGTAATTACAGTAGATTGAAGTAAGAGATGGATAACGACACTGAAAGGCTTCAAGAAGGGGCTTATTTTATTAATTAAATCAAATTAAGAAATATTGTTTTATGTAATTGGGTTTATCCCTTATTAAAGCTACCTTTGTAAAACATGGGTTTATCCCATCTATTTAATAAATAAAATCCGGTGTTTTCTAAACTCTGATATTTTTCCTAACTCACGGTCCTGATGAAATTGCCGCTGCAATATTTTTCAAAATAATCACCGGTACCACTTGGCTGTTCGCGGCTCCCGATTCCGTCCAGGGTGGGTCGGGGGTCGTGACAGATGGTGGTATCAGAGCCACTGCTTAAAGCCAATAGGTGTTGTGATAATAATACCTAAATAAAAGAGTTAGGAGATTGCTGTTAACTGGTAGCACACAGGATAGTATTTAGCCTTGAACTTAAGAAAAGATGCCTTAGTATAAACTTCAAGATAAGCTAAAGTACTTTTTGTAAATAAAGTATGATGGGTTTTGGTATGCCATAAGAATAGTAATTACAATATTGCAAGATATGATAAATAAGCAATAACACTTAAATCTTGCTTATTGATATTACTTGGGCTAGAATAAGATATGTTACGGGAAATACAAGTTTCCTTGGTTCTGTATAAAATCCCTAATAAAAGAGGCACTTTTGAAAAGATACTATTTATGGGAAATAGAAAATTTTCTCCGGCAAGACTGGGTATGGTGTAGCAGACTCTCCAGTTTGTCCGGATATACTGAGGTTACCTCTCCGGCGCGAACCGGATAAGACGGAGTATATAATATGTCAAACAAGTGACAAGATTTCCCTAAATAGTATCATGATCTGATATCTGACTTGTTTTTGGAAATATGAATCTGTTAAATACATTGACCTGATAAATGGTATGTTTATTTCAGCATGTGAAATATGTGATTATATAGATATGTATATCTATTAGGAAATCCAAAAACCATAAGGATTGACAATTTGGAAAAAAAGCACAAGCATCTGTGTCTAGATTTCTTTATTAGGAATCTCTTTTCCGATATCAAACATTATTTTGTTTGATCATTTACCTCGTAACTCGTACAATGAGAACCCTTTAAGTTGGGACACCATTAAAAGTATAAGAAATTTCCAATGCGTTCCCATAGACTATTAAAACAAGTAAGAAGCATGTAAAGTTGTGCTAGTGCACAAGAAAACACATGAAACTTAAATTATACATCCACAGACGTTGAAGTATATCACACACAACTTCCAAGGCAAGACCTTTGGAAAATATAAATTAGGCACAATGACACCAATGCTAATTCTGTCAGTAGAAGAACTACTAATAAAAAAGAAACACTTTGCCACAAGATCCTACAAACGACAGGAATCTCGCTGAGGTACGTTGTAACAAAATTTCACAACCATCGGTGCACAGTCTAATCAGAATAATAATTATTATCACTACAAAACAAGTCACATACCTTTGCAAATTCCCTATTTCATTTTATTCGCATTCCCTGATAATGTCACTTAACAACAGTTATCACACGAAAGTCCAGATAAAAGTTCTTATATTTCTTTCGTTAAAATTCTGACTTCTGCATATAATAAATTGACTTTCGTGTTTTTACTTCTCCTAATGGTCATCATACCATGAGAATTTCTTTCATAGTAATAAATATTGATCTATTTCATTTCCTGGTAAATTCACACATTAAACATGCACTGTTTGTTGCGCATATGATTCGTTTGATTTATGAAGACCACTGGAGGGCTTCATTCTAATTTGTTATTTTATTCAAATTCAAATATCATTCCACGTTTTGCACTGTGAATCGTATTATTGCAAAACGATGACCCTTTGATATCAAGTCAATAAATTTCTTAAGAAACTCACTTTCCTTTGGCATACATAGTTTTTGTTGTGACCATGCCCGAACTTTCTTATTAATACATGAACTTGTTTTGTTCAAAACCAAAACAACTATTTGAACTTTCTCACATTACATATTCATTTCAAAATCTCATATGATGGATTGAAGCTATCATATTCAAAATAGTACCAACAAGCACTTCAATTATTTTGCTTGGCCTTCGACTTCACTGAATTATTTCTTTAATTACGATCACCTTGTGGTGACATTTTCATAAAATTTAAGCTTGCATTTAATTATTTATTTATTTGTTCATATCAAATCCGCTTTGTTGATTTATTCTATAAAAACCATCTTAACACAATCATGTGTTAAGATAATGATACACAAATTCATGTCCTATTTCCGTGTATCTCTTAATAGTCCTTACAGCATCAATCGAGCATTTCGTAATATTTATTGCTTTATCATCATTGATCGAAAAACATTACATATAAATTTAATTGATTATATATGGAAACTTACATAAGTAAATTACCTAATTTACAAATATAGTATACCTATATTTTAAATAATTGAGGTAAAGAATTTATACTTTTATATATATATGTATAAAAATTATGTTGAGGTATACTTTCATTTAAGTTTATGTTTAGTTAATTATTATTGATAATTAATATTAGTTTTATTATTAGTAATAATATATTAATAGTAATAGTGTTAATTTTACTTTAGGTACTAGGGTTATTGTCAAGGGCAGGTATTGGATAGCCTAGTCTTAGTTAGGCATGGACTGATCACCTATGCTTAAACAAGGCAGCACTAACCAATATCCAACCATGATAATGACTAGTTAATGTATATAAAATTAAGTCATCATACTTATTTAGTAAATTTTAATTATATATAAAAATATTTTACTTTGTACTGTAAGGAGAAGACATATTTTCATAAAACAATACAAGAATTAGAGAGACAAATAAAATTATATAAATAATTGTCTATCACATGTTTTGTGGTAACTATGTACCGTAACACTTTGGCAAGAAAATGACCATATAAGAATAATATGGTAGTCATCAACTACGTTGGGTTAGGAGAACATTGTACTATATAAGAATAGTCCCCGTTTTCATTTATTTACAACATTTGTAAATACATTCACAACGTTATATGGTTTCAAAATAAAAATAAGTAATCACATAAAATCGACTCATTAAGTACAAAATATTTTACAAATACTTTTGTACAATAAATATTTTTACACCTTTATTTACAACTTTCATTTAACATTATAAATAATAGTGATTTCTTTTACAAAATAATAATACTAAAATATTTTGTAATGTAATAACTTCATTATGGTATTTTGTAATATATATTACATAGTAAATATAAGTTATTTCACCTAGTATAGTAAAATACTAAAATAATATTTATTTAAAAGTGGTGACCATTTACATATAGTAAAAATGCGTAACAAATAAAATATATTACATAGTATTTATATTTAATATGTAAGATACGGCTCAAACAGAAACACAAATAATATATATTACATTTGCTTTACAAATATAATATAATGGTTGGTCATGCCAAAACAATTTGTTCTTATTATATTTCAATCTCTAGGACCTAGTTTGAAAAATATATATGGTCACTAATAGTGTATTATCACATTGTTTCACAATTAAAACAACTTGGAACTCTAAAACAATAATATACTAACTCTATTATCTTTTCGTATATCCTTGCAATTCACTCATCTCAGCACATTGATTTTCTCATATCATAATTTAATATTTGACAAATCATTTTCATGCTTTTATTTCATTTTATTTGACAAATCATTTTCATGCTTTCTTTTGACAAAGAATTTTTATTGATTCTAAAAATCTTTCACATTCATTCTAAATATCTATTGATCATATATCTTTTGGCTTGAACCTAGTCACCATGGAAATTATATCATTTCATCTCATCCATTTGTCATCGATTTCTTGAACTAATTCAGTTGAACCATTGAATCCTACCTATTGTACAATTTGTATTCACAAAATTCGATACTTTAATTATGTGTCATCTACCTTAATATTGTTTTTATTGACTAAAATATGACATAAGTCTAAAAGAAATATCATAACCCAAATCTTGAGGACGAGATTTTATTAAGGTGGGGAGAATGTAACAACCCTCATTAAAAGTCCTATTTATTTTATTATTTTATCCAATAGGAAACCATAATTCAGACACCCAAGTGATTCTGCACAAACCTTAAAATTTTCAGAACAATCAGAATCAGGATCAGGGCCCCTAAAACTCAGGGGGGGGGGGTATTTTCTACTTAACGATTATCCTTATAAGTTGTTGTCAAAATCGAATTTAATCGTTCCGTCGACTCAGCAAGCCTACACACACACGCGGCAAGCCTATGGAAAATACGTGTCCCTTACGGACCGTAAGGGATGAGGCTTACGGTCCGTAAGCCAGATCAAATTCGTGTATAAATAGCAGAGTCTGAGACTTGATTCCTGGCTTCAGTTCGACGTAAAAATTCCAATTATACGCTGAGATATTGTAGAAACAGTCTCAAAATCACTAATTAGTATAGAGGGGTGCTGCTACGATACAGGGTATTAACTCGATCGCTGCTACGATTCAATGTCCGATCGATTTAAACTATCCGACCGGATGTTTAAGCGCTATCCTTTGTCATTAATCGTGATTCCGACAGGATGTTTAAGTGATTGCACTTTGTCATTTGTCGTCAGGGTTTTAATCTCGTGAGTTATCGTAAATGTTGTATTAGTTACTTACCTAGTTCGTGTGCACTAGGTTACAAGGCTAATCAATAGGCTAAGCTCTGCCTGTATAAATCTGCAATATATCAAGGCTTATCTATAGACTAAACTTTGCCCGTATGAATCTGCATGCTTATAATGTGAGTCATTCTCTTTTTATCAAATTTGTTTACAAAAGCATGTTTATTTTCAAAGTTATAATTACAGGGATTAAGTCGTGGTAATCTTAATCAATGGCTAGTGGGGTATTGTGCACTTTACTAATTTCTCATGGGGTTAGGCTAATAAGCCCTAGCACAGGTTAGGCAAATAAGCCCTAACAGTGATATATCATCACTAGTTGAGTGACAGGACTCAATAGTGGTATGACCATCGTCACCAGGAGGTGACCCGGTGCCATATAACAATAAGATAGAAACCATCGTAATCGCTCTTATGCCGTAAATTATAACAAACGTGTCGTTTTAGTAAAAATGAATGAACTCACTCAGTATTTCCCGCTGACAAAACCTTTTTCAAACATGTTTCAGGTAATTACAGTAGATTGAAGTAAGAGATGGATAACGGCACTGAAAGGCTTCAAGAAGTGGCTTATTTTATTAATTAAATCAAATTAAGAAATATTGTTTTATGTAATTGGGTTTATCCCTTATTAAAGCTACATTTGTAAAACATGGGTTTATCCCATCTATTTAATAAATAAAATCCGGTGTTTTCTAAACTCTGATATTTTTCCTAACTCACGGTCCTGATGAAATTTCCGCTGCAATATTTTTGAAAATAATCACCGGTACCACTTGGCTGTTCGCGGCTCCCGATTCCGTCCAGGGTGGGTCGGGGGTCGTGACACCAATACCTTTCTTGTTTTTCTCAGAATCATCATCATCATCATCCGGTTTTATGTTGAAAATACGTTCAAGCACATATGATGAAGCGTGATAGCTAAGTAACTTGTTGTTATCTTGTTCTAAATCAACTGTTTGATGCTTTAGCTTAGCAACATCCTCAATGTAAGAGTTTACAACTTGTTGCTTTATTGAATACTGTCGCTGAAGGGGTAAGGTCCCGAAAACCTCATAATAAATGCTTGGGACCATGCCACCTTTCAGCCTTGTACCATGCGCGGCCGCGCACTGGTCTCGCAAATAAAGACGTAGAGAACAGTCAACTATCAACACTTGCGCGCCCAAAGGAAATCATAAACCTTTGCGCGTTCTCCCATAGACAAAGGATGAAAAATCCTGAAATAAACACTCCCACCTAAATATCCAGACCTGGATATTATCTACCCAGACTTGGGATTTATTTATTCACCTGTCTCCACACGATAAGGTGCCACACCAGATTACAGCAGTAATCTTCTAGAAGAAATACAATCGTGCACCACCAAGACGGTTACAACCGTCTGGACACGTGTCACCATCTCAAGCATCCCTGAATTCATAACGGAAGCATGCAATTGGAGAGTAATCTCCACTTGATCACTTTACACGTGGCAAATCCCCAGCCTTCGATCTAAGCCACGATCCGTGTGCTCTCACGTCGGATCAAGAAACTTGACGGAAGGGAATGTAACCGCTTACGGGGTTAGCATCTTCCGTCAACCTTTCACTAACGGGTTTTCCCGCCCAAAACGACTCCCGGCTATAAATATGAGAAGCAACCCAGGTATGAATTCAAGTTACACACACTTCTCAAATACATCTTCTTCTTCATTACCAATACTTATTCTCACACCGGAGTCGGGTCAAGGAGAGAACCCTCTTCTCCCCTTGGCGAGGCTAACGGTGCTCTTTTTTGCAGAGTTATCGGAGAAGTAGATCAGTTGCACCCGAATTGAACGAGAGGAAACCAACCTTTTATGCGGATTCAAACCCCCTAGATATTTCGGTTCCGACCATTTATCTAGTGTTTCTTCATTGGCGCCCACCGATTCCTCTGTTTTTTCAGTTTTCATCTCGTTTCGATTCAGTTCTTTTCATCCTCTGTTTTAAGCATGGCAGAAAATTCATCATCTCATCGGCAAACCGGTCTTCGACCGAACGTCGGAAACAATGTTCAAGTGGAAGGAATCCCAGAGGATGCCTCGGATGACAACGAGGTTCAATCCAACCGAGCAAATGATCCTGTCACTCCAGGAATGTTACCAGCGAACCCTGCTCAATCAATTTTGCCACCAGGAGAAACTCCGATATCCTGGTACGTCTGGTCTCAAGGGGCACTAAACGCAGTATACACACAGCTGTGTGCTCAGACTGCTCCCTTAACTCTGTCACGGAGACCAGGATCTCGGGCAAACGCTTCCCAACGGGAGGAGTCAACTTACGAGAATACAGAAGTTTATGCCAGATCCACATCACAGCGTGAATATACTCAGACAGGAAGTCACCAGAGAGAGAACCATGGTAGACCACACCCTCATCGAAGACAATCGGTTCATGATAGGATGGGTTCCCAGCGAGACACCCACACCGATGAATCCGATCCAACAAACCGTTTAAGTGCAAACACCAGTGTGTTCAATCGACTGCAGCCAAACTATAACAAGTGCAGGCCTCGTGCGGTTTATAACCCTGAGGCAGAACACAACTACGATTTGATTTACCGCCCTGCGGAAGCAGCGGAAAATTCAAAGTTCGTAATGGAAATAGCTTTGGCTCCGCTTGAGAAAGCTAAACTACCATCCAACGTGGGAAAGTTTAATGGGTTAACAGACCCCGATGACCACTTGAGGGTATTTACCAGCGCAGGTCTGGTTGGGGGTTGGACCCTCCCGTTATGGTGTCATCTGTTCGTACAGACCCTGACCGGCCCGGCGCGAATTTGGTTCGATAACCTACCAACCGGACAGATCGAATCATGGAGGGATCTGCGCGAAAAGTTTTTGACACACTTCAGCCAGCAGCGGCGTTCCATTCGTGATACATCCGACGTCATGAACATTTGGCGCCGTGATGACGAAAATCTGGAAGATTTCATTACCAGATACAATAAAGAGGTATTGGAAATTGGCGGTGTTCACAAACAACTAATCCGTGCTCAATTCAAGTACGCGGTTAGATGTGATGACATGGTTAAAGTCTTATCTGGAAGAGAGGGCCTTCCAAAAAGTTGGGAGAAGATAATGGCGGCGGCCAAGGTTTACGCGCAAACTGAGAAAAACCTTACTACAAACAGGCCACCACCACCACACAATAGGCCCGTGGACTTAAGCTCAACCGGCGAAAGAATGTTTAAGAAATCGTGGCGTGAGTCTGGATCAGGAAGTCGTTCGTCTGAAGACGCTCGCACAACAATCAACAAACTCTCCGCGCAGAGGGAGAACAAACAAGAGAATAGGGAAAGGCAGTGGACTCCCCTAACAAAGACCCCGGCGGAGGTTCTGAGTACTGAAGACTATCAATTCAAACCTCCGATCCCAATGAAAAATAAACGTGGACAAGACCCAGCACAATACTGCGAATATCACAAAGACAACGGGCATACCACTAACAACTGCATCTCTCTACGCACAGAAATAGAGAAAGCCCTCAAGAGCGGCGAACTCACGCATTTACTCCAAAATGTGCGCAAAGAGATTAAGCAGATAACCCGGGGTGAGGAGGGCCCAAGCAAACGGGCAAAAACCTAAAAGACGACTCTGCAAGTTTCCCGCGGAAAGACATGATCTATCAAGCAAAGCGGAAATATTAGAGAGTAAGTTAAGTTTCACATAATTATTAGCAAAACTTTGTAAAGCCTCTGTGCTCTATCCGTAAATAAAATTGCAAAGTTTCTATTATTTCTGTGTTTACAAAGTGCATGCAATTTCTTTTAGTAAGCGCAAAAACATTATGGTAGTTATAAAGCAAGCTTCATGAACGGTCAGTGATCACGTCACAAACGACCAGAAGTTCACACATGAGCTTTATACCAACTTCATTCGCCTTACTCAATAAAAGCAATTGTGCCCATGCAAAATATTGTAAAATCATCAAACAAAACAAATAGAAACATCATGCTATTCTCAGCGTACATATACGCCCTAAAAACTTTCAAACACAACAGTGTTTAAGTTACTTGCGCAACAGCGCGCCAACAAAAATAGGGATTTACATCCCAAATATTACAAGAAAATTGTTCAACACATTTTTCAACCTACGCTAAATCTTCACCCTCATCCGGAAAGATTTCCCTTAGTTGCGCCACGTGATCATCAGATTGCAGCGCAACATTTATCAGATCCATAACCGGAAGTTGCAAGTTGTTAAACTCTGTCTTTAAGGCAGCAAGCGCGGCACCAGTATTCACGCCAAAAGTTGCAGACTTACTGTTATCCCAGTCAACTTTTAAAGCGCTATTCACATGATGAGAACATTCAGCATATCCTTGCGCATACCCATCTCTTCGCGCAGCAACCAACAAACGAGCAACGGTTTTATCCAACTCTTCAGAGTTCAATACAGATTCAGCAATCTGTGAGATCAAGTAAAAATGAATATCAAGAAAGCGCATAAATAGTTTCACAACAAAAAGGGAAAGAAACTTACACAGGCGATACCGCGATCTTTCGGCCAGGCCATATCATTCTTCAAAGGTTCAAGCTCGCTTTTCGCTGTAACTCGCGCCGTCTCTGAATTTTCCAACTTCTCTTCAACTTCAGTCAAATGGCGGGAGGTTTCAGTATTCTCGGAATGTGCGAGCTCCAAATCCTTCTTAAGTTTTTCCTGATCAGAAAGCAAAGTTGCAAGTTCTTCCAATTCTTTATCTCTAAGAGAAAGAGTGGCGCAAGCTTGTACCTCTCGTTGCTCACTGCGCTCCGTATGAGAACGCGCTTCTTCCAAAGCAGCTTATGCATCAGCTTTCTCCTTCTTTAACCTTTCTACCTCCGCATCCTGATTCTTCAGTTTTTCAACCTCAGCCTTGAGGTTATTAATAATATTACGGAGGTTTGCTTTCTCAGCATTATCTTTTTCGCAAATTCTCCTCCAGTTTTTGCGTTCCTCGGAAAGGAGAGCAGCTTCAGCTTCCGCTTTTCTTTTCCAACCAGCAACGGACCATTCCTCAGTCTTGCGCTCAGCTTCAAACTTGGCCTGATCAGCTTCCAATTTAGCCTTCAGCTGAGCCAGGCGTTTCTCATCTTTGGTAAATCTCTTTTGAGACACCATAAAGGTTTCCCGGTCCTTATGCATACTATACCACTCACGCACTATGCGGTGAGTGGTAGAGACGTGAGAAGCAGTTTCTTCAAGATAAGATTGATAGGTTTGTTCATAAGACCGGCCTTCTTGAAACTTGATCTCTCCAGGCGGAAGTATCCCCTGCAACCAATCTTGGCACACACGCCAATCTGAGAAAGTGTCACCTTTCTTTAAATTCCAAACGGGGGCGTGAGGCTCAGAAGCATCTTTCTCCATATAAGTCCGGTAGTAATAATCTCCCAAGGTTTCTTCTGGGCGGATTGGAGAATGTTTACCAAAACCAGCAGAAGAGCCTTGCCCTTCAGTTGTCACCTTCTCAACATGCTCGGGCATAGCATCAGAAGGTTTAGGGGAAGAAGTTGAAGTTTTTTCAGCAGTTTGTTCTCTCCCCAGATCTTGAGCAACAGTTTCAGGGGTTTGTGGCTTACCAGCACCGTCCACCACACCTGGATCAACAACCTTTTCAGCCTCTATATCAACATCAACAGGCTTCTCAGCCTCAGCAATATTCTCCACACCATCATCAGCAACCTCTGTAGGTTCGAACTGATCAATGACAGAAGCACGCGGGGGGTGGATGGAAGCTCGTCATTTACCACAGATTGCAGTTCTGTGGGAACAGAGGAAACAGGAACCTCTGAAAAAGCAACAAAAATCTGTAAAGATTTAAACACGCATAAAGGAAACAAGAAAAGGCAACACTTACCAGGAACATATTCTGAAATAAAAGAGTCAAGATTCCCTTTCCTTGTAATTTTCTTCCTCTGGATTTTCTTAGAAGGCTGACCCTCCACATCAGTATCAGCTTGTTTCCTTTTACCAGCTTTCCTGTGCACCAAGTGCTCAGGACTAGAATCCAAGTCGATAGGATCACTTGGGTTGGATGGGGGAATATCAGCAGAATCCCTCGGTTCAGGTTTTGGTTCTCGTACAGTTACTGCAGGTGTAAGACCCTCCAAAGAATCAGAAACCACCACATAATCACACCTGGTGTCAGAGGAACGGCGCATACCTTTCTTCTCTCCAACGTTCTTTGCCTTCAAAGATTGAACTCTAAAAGCCTCGCCCTTCTTCGGTGCAGAGGTAGAAGTTGTTGCGCGTTTCTTCCTTTCAGGGCCTATGCCCAAATTCAACAACTCACCTACAAGGGCGCAAAACAACAAATTACCCACAAGCGCAAAAAGGAAAAACAGAAATAGATATAGCTTAGCAGCACCAACAGCTGGTTGGGCAGAAAGATCCGCATCCCGCGGAAGAACAAAGTTTCTTACAATACGATGGTACCAGAGTTCCTCTTCAGGTTTCTTCTTGATAGTGCCCATTCTTCCGCCTTCCCTCTTGAAGGCAACAACATATAGTGAAACAACTGCAAACAAAGGATAGCAAGTAAAAAATAAATAAATATATAAATAAATAAATAAATAAATATAGAGAGAAATGGAAAAAACCCCAATCCTACCATGACCATCCTCGGTGTACACCGGTTTGTCATCACGCTCCATCTTCCAATTCAAACTCATGCCGGCTCCAACAAGAGCTTTCTCCGGCAAAGCAATGTTGGGCACATCCTTCAAATCTTGATACCAGTTCTCGTCAACAGGGGTCTGAAGTGTTTCAATAAGAACATCGTCTTTCCCCCTTAAAACCATCCTCACCGGAATCACCCCGGCCTTGATAAAGAAGAATTTGTGTTTCCAATCGTGAAACGATTTTGGAGGTTGCTGTAGAATCTTCTTTGCAGACGCCCTCTGAACGAACGGATAAAATCCTTGAATACAATGCATTTGGTAAAAAACCCTAAATCGAGGGACTGTCTGTTCGATGTGCATCGTCCGACACAAAAATTCAAAATGTCGAACCCTAACCATGCCAATAGGATGAAGTTGGGAGAGATGAAGTTTGTAAAACCCAAGGATTTCAAGAAAAAATCCAGTGACAGGCAAACGGAAGTTGCCTTCATAGAAAAATCCCAAAAAAGGGTAATGTACCCAGCCGGAGCATCCGCTGCGGTTTGCCCCTCTTCAGGATACAGAGCACCCCAGCTCTCCGGAAATTTGAAATTCCTAACCAAGCCATCGAAGGTCGCTCTAGGCCACTTTAACGGTAGAAGTTCAGTCGACATTTCTTCAGAAAGATCTTCTTGATGTTCTCCGATTGACATAAGAAGAGGGAATGATAATTCTTTTTCTTAGAAGAAACGAACGGGGAAAGTTTCAACAAAACAATGATTACACAAAAAAGGGGTTACTCAAACGTTATATATACTCACCGCAATAAATAGCATCGGTAACCGCCACAACAACTTTTCGATATCACAGTTCTCCAAACAGCAGAGAGAACAGTAACTGACACAAACGCGCTCACACGCGCGCGTGTAAGACACGTACAGTAAAAAACAACTGACAGGGACAGACTGTCATTCAAGCTTACTGTACCAGTCTCATCCAAAGCCAAAGATTTTTCAAAAATCTTTACAAAAATCAGAGTGAATCTTCCTCCGGAAGTTTTCCCTCATTTTTCGTACCAAAAAGCATTTCCCTCTTATAAGTCCAGTGCTCCACTTACTTGCATAAGTACAACACTAGACTGGGGGGACTTGAAGGGGTAAGGTCCCGAAAACCTCATAATAAATGCTTGGGACCATGCCACCTTTCAGCCTTGTACCATGCACGGCCGCGCACTGGTCTCGCAAATAAAGACGTAGAGAACAGTCAACTATCAACACTTGCGCGCCCAAAGGAAATCATAAACCTTTGCGCTTTCTCCCATAGACAAAGGATGAAAAATCCTGAAATAAACACTCCCACCTAAATATCCAGACCTGGATATTATCTACCCAGACTTGGGATTTATTTATTCACCTGTCTCCACACGATAAAGTGCCACACCAGATTACAGCAGTAATCTTCTAGAAGAAATATAATCGTGCACCACCAAGACGGTTACAACCGTCTGGACACGTGTCACCATCTCAAGCATCCCTAAATTCACAACGGAAGCATGCAATTGGAGAGTAATCTCCACTTGATCACTTTACACGTGGCAAATCCCCAGCCTTCGATCTAAGCCACGATCCGTGTGCTCTCACGTCGGATCAAGAAACTTGACGGAAGGGAATGTAACCGCTTACGGGGTTAGCATCTTCCGTCAACCTTTCACTAACGGGTTTTCCCGCCCAAAACGACTCCCGGCTATAAATATGAGAAGCAACCCAGGTATGAATTCAAGTTACACACACTTCTCAAATACATCTTCTATTTCATTACCAATACTTATTCCCACACCGGAGTCGGGTCAAGGAGAGAACCCTCTTCTCCCCTTGGCGAGGCTAACGGTGCTCTTTTTTGCAGAGTTATCGGAGAAGTAGATCAGTTGCACCCGAATTGAACGAGAGGAAACCAACCTTTTATGCGGATTCAAACCCCCTAGATATTTCGGTTCCGACCATTTATCTAGTGTTTCTTCAGTCGCTTAAGCGTATCAGTTGTTTTAGAACAATATTTCAATCTTGATTGAACAAGTTTTATTTGACTTTTCACATCTTCATATGACTCTTTTGTAATGTGATAGGCCAATTTTATTGAATCGTATTCCTTTTTCATTTCTTGAAAAACATTTTCCTTTTGTAAACACTCTTCAGTCATTTTTGAAATCTTTTCTTTCAAAGTCTCATTTTCTTTTTCTAAATTCTTGCATTTTTGTGTGAGCTTTTCATCATTATCTTTCAAAACCTTTTTGTTTTCTAACATTTCTTTACATTTATTTTTGAAAACTTCTTCGATTTTAGTAAATTCAATATCTCTTGTTCTTAATTTTTCATCTTTTTCAGTACAAGCTCTGCACGTTTCCATGCATTTCTTGCACTTTTCAACTATTATATTTAAGACTTCAGAATCACTTTTTACCTCTGTGATTGGCACCTCGACTTTCTCTGTTGTTTGTGTCTGATCAGCTTCTCTCATTTTCTGTTCCTCATCAATACCAGCACTATCATCCACTTCAACCGAACTTTCCAGCTTCTCATTAGCTTCTTCTTTCTTCTTCTGATTTTCTTCATTCTGCTGTTCTTCAGTACAGCTTCTTTTTCTTTTTCAGCTTTAACTTTTATTTCCTCAGTAGCCTTTTTTCAAATTATCAACTAACTCTTCAACATTCTTTTTCATTCTTTCTTCATCCCTCTTTTTCAAACTCGTGGTCATCACATCACGAATTATCTTGTCCAGCCTTTTCAGATAAGTTTTATCTTTTACATTCGAGTAATATTCGCTAGATAGAGGAATCACAACAAGAACATCATCAAACACAACTTCTTTTCGATGAACGACAGGATCACCATTTTTGTTGATATAGTAATCTCTTTTCTTGTCGTATCTCCCATAATACTTTGCTTCTTCATACTCTTCATGCATTTTCTCAATTCGACAACCAGCAAAGAATCTTTCTCTTTCAGAATTTCTTCTCGACTTCTCTCATTTATCTCAGCAACGAGGACATGATGATGTTTGTTCAATGCTTCCTTTTTATCTTTTGCTTTGAAACGTTCTTCAACAAGATCATCTTCTGGAAGAAACTCGCTCCAGTCAAACCCTTCGTCATCCTGTATCACCACACATGCTCTTGATTTTTCTTTAGGATTATTTTCAATCTGTTTCAAATTTGGCGTTTCCTCTTTGCTACGGTGATAAATTGCTATTCGATAATAATCATCATTGAAATGTTTTTCGGTTTCGTCAACTACATTCTCTTTTGAATTAACAAAGAGAAAATATCATCTCTGATAGATTGCTGAATCAGTGCAATCATTTTCTGTTCGTATGAAAATTTTCGTTTGTCTTCATCGGAAAGATCATTTAGATGAATCTCTTCATGCTTATCATTTATCGGTCTGCTATATCCAAACTCCAAACAGAACCAACTCTCGTGAGCATATGCCTTGGTCCAGTTCAGAAACCTCTCTTTCCACCATGTGTAGTCTTCTATATTCTCAAGTTTAGGTGGTTTAGAATACGTCCCATAGAAGTTATCATGTTTAATGTTATCATTGATTGTTTTTGTTATTGTTTTTGGTGTAACAGTTGATGTTTCCGAAGATTCTGATGTGAACGCTTTGTAAAAGGTGTTATAGAATTCTTCACCCATGATGCTTCTTGTTTATCACCTCTTGCACTTTCTCTCTCTAGACTCTCCCTCTATCTCCAAAGCTCTCCAAACTTCAAATGTGCAAAAGTTCTAAATCTAAGTCATAAGCCTCCTATTTATAGGCCAAGGCTTTAATCAGAGATCTCATTAATTACAATATTGCCACCTTGCCTTTTTCCTACATATTACAATATAAAGCTAAGTTTTCTTCAGATTCTGCTACGAACTGGATTGACGGAGGCGATAGACATAAATGCATTAACACATATGCGACACAAGTTTAACATTATACATAACAAGTCCAATTATACGACTCATTATATATAAAACAACAAGTTGTCAGTTACAACAGACTCTTGAATTTTGGCTGCAATGTTTTACTTACTTTTTGATTTTAGCCTTTGCCTTTTTGAATTTGTATATTTCTTTCGTAGGAATTCTATAATCTATTAAAACACCATTTGATGCTTTCATCTGATTGGTCGGCTTGGGCTCTACCCTTTTATTTTCTTCAACAACTTTTGTATTACCAATGAGATTGTGGTCCATTGGTAAAGATAAAACCTTTAAACAGCTTTGGGATGAGAGGTCTTGGGTTCAAGTTCTAAAGACAACAAAAATTAAAAGAAATTTTCCGTAAAAAATAGCTTTTGTATCAATCGAAAACTTTGGTAGGTTTACAGTCGCTTTCATTAGTGTTTAATATAATCACATGCTAATTGTAATTTAATCTAATGTAATGTATATTATTAACTCTAAAAAATATCAGGGCTTTATTATTTAGAATTTTTTTTCTTTCGACTCCCACAATGAATGTCGGTATCATAATGAGCTTTTATTGTTTAACTAGTTTTATGCCCGCCCGCGTTGCGGGGCGCTAAACCGAGAATTTCTCGGTTTGGTAACATGTTAGGTTGTTTTTTCGGTTATATATACATACTACTCATAACGCAATCTCAAAAAAAAAAAAAAAAAAAAACATTGAGATGTAGATAACAATACACTCGTCAAACAAATTTTCTTATTACAGTTTAGGAACCGTAGAGTAACTTTATTAAAGTCCAAATGTGATAGCGTAAATCGACTTAAATGGGTTAACTTTTGGCATATCAAATGTAATATTTAAAAAAGATACGCTATTTGGGTCTCAAACCCGGGTCTCTTGATCTATTTAGTCATACAACAAACAACACAACCACTAACAAATGCGCTTTTGATGCTAAAATGCGTGTGCAATTTTTAAATACTAACTTTGAAAACGTAAAAAAATAAAGAGAGGCAGTGATTGGGTGCCGCCCTTTTCAACCAATAGAGGACGGGTGCCGAGATTTTTGACCAATAGATGGCGGAAACTATTTTTGCCCATGTAATATGTCAAGATAGGTATTGAATAGATATCCCCTGAAAACACGAAGATACCTCCATCATCTGTCATTCCAACCCTTGACATTACCAAACTCCAAACGGGCGATACAAATTAAACCACCTATACCCGGGTCAACCCGCCCCATCCTCTTTCTTATTCTTCTTCTTCTTCATCTCCCCCCAAACCAATACCATCAGAAACAAAAAAAAAAAAAAAAAAAGAAAACCAATTAGGGCTCCAATGGCTCTCAGACAATCACACCGCCTCGCTCTCCTCGCGTCTTCCCAACGCGCCGCCGCATCAATCCACACAACCCTCCCGGCGTTAGCTGACGGCTTCTCCTCTCCGGCGCCGTACTCCAGGCCAGGTCCACCGGCGACGGGTTCTCCGGCAGGTTTATCGAAGACGGCTGAGTTTGTGATCTCGAAGGTGGATGATCTGATGAATTGGGCCCGTCGTGGATCAATCTGGCCCATGACGTTTGGGCTGGCGTGTTGTGCGGTTGAAATGATGCATACCGGAGCTGCTAGGTATGATTTGGATCGGTTTGGGATTATTTTCAGGCCTAGCCCTAGACAGTCTGATTGTATGATTGTTGCTGGTACTCTCACTAACAAGATGGCCCCTGCACTCAGAAAGTAAGTATGTTCCTTATTATTATTCTTGCTTTTATATTTCTATTTTGCGTATTTATACTGTTTATGTTATTGGGTCTTTTTTTGGAAAGATGGTTATAGACCGGGTAGATTGAAAGGAGGCTGGTAGCAAGTTAGAAACTTTTTAGTGGTAGGCTTTGTTTGTGCTGCTTGAATTGTTCGTTTTGGTGTCTTTAAAGAGCAGATCGTGGTTGTCAAATACGCAAGCTAAGTAGTTAATGCGGTAAAATATCGGATATCGGTCCAATATTTAAGATATTGGTTATCGCGGTGAGATATCAGTGGGATATCAGTAATTTTAATATCATGATATATATATATAGAGAAAGTATAATGTACAAAAGGCCTTATCGTAGATTATCGTACGCGACCAAGTGTATAACATGCGTAATTACAATTTTGATCAAAATAACGTGCGTGATTTTGGCTTCCATGTGTGATTATCAAAAAAAAAAACTGATCCCATGCGTGATTATGTGTTCCCATGCGTGATTATGTGTTCCATGCGTGATTATACCCTGATCCGACGGTTACGCTTGTCGCGTATGTGATGTACGATAAGGCTTTTTGTATGTTAACCTTTCCCTATATATATATATATATATATATCAATTTAACACTAACAATTCAGTATACTCTCCTTACATTTTTAGCAAGTAGGAACTGACTAAGACTTAAAACAACTAACATTTAACAGTAACAACTAACAATTAAGACTTAAAACACTAATAACAGCAATAAGAAGAAAGACAAATGGTAGAACTAAGAAGAAAGGCACTGATATCGTGAAAATTGGTGATATATTAGTCAAATATCGGTCTAATATCCGTCAAATATTGGTCAATATCGTTGATATTATCGGTACCGATATTTTGCACAGATATCTCGGCAGGGGACCGTTAACTGATATACTATATGATATATCGGTTATCGGTTCCCTGCAGAGATATCGGTGCAAAATATCTGTACCGATAATATCGGCGATATTGGACCGATATTTGACCAATATATCACCTATTTTCCCGATATCAGTACCTTTCTTCCATAGTTATCAAAAGCGACCTACGCGCTCAGGCGAGGCGAGGCGCAAACAAAACGCCTCTTGGCAGTCTAGTTGCGCTCTGGCAAGCTTCTGGTCGGATTCTGCAATTTCCGGTTTTAACAGCTCTGAACGTCTAAAATTGGTCTGAAACATCCAAAAACTTGCCTGAAATAGCCTAAATTGCAGTTGCCGGAGTTGCAGGTTGTTAGTGAGGGAGGAGGGAGAGGAGAAGCAAGAAAATGTAAGGGTAAACTTTTCTATTTAAATTAGGTGAGTCATGTGTTTTGTGGATTACCGTATGGTTCCAGCTTGTGTTCTTGTGCGGTAACAGTAACATGACTAGTCACTGACTCACTGTATGATGCAGTTTGCTTTTTAATTTTTATATAATTTGGTTTAACTTTATTATTTTCAAATATCTTTTCTCTATTGATTCTATAATTTGAACTTGTTTTCTCTCATCAGAATTCAGATTTGTTTTATATTCTCTTTTTTTACAGGTTACTGTCATATTTTTTATTAGTTATACAATAATCTTGTATTGTTGTAGATAAGAATTATTGGTTAGAAACTATTGTATGTACAACCTAAAACATTTCTAAACCTCTATAAATGGTATATAATAGCTTTTGTTTATTTATTTGAAGAATTATATTATTTTTCTAATACATAATATATTTTTTGTGTTTTTTTTTCATTTAAGTGCGCTTTTTTTCTTTCTCAGACCCTCGCTTTTTTTGCGCTTTGCGCCTAGGCCACAGGCGAGGCCTATGCGCCTGACGCCTTTGATAACTATGCTTTCTTCTTAGTTCTACCATTCGTCTTTCTTCTTATTGTTTTTATCAGTGTTTTAAGTCTTAATTGTTAGTGTTAAATGTTAGTGTTTTAAGTCTTAATCAATTCCTACTTGCTACAATTGTTAGTGTTTTGCAAGTTGCAGAAGGTTAATTTGTTAATGGTAGGAGAGTATACTGAATTGTTAGTGTTAAATTGCTATATGTAAAAATTTAGCATGATATTAAAATTACCGATATCCCACCGCGATAACCGATATCTCAAATATCGGTCCTTGACCGATATCTGGTATTTTACTGCATTAACTACTTAGCCTAACTACATAGCGCGCAAGGTGCACTCAAGGCGCAAAGGTGAGCTTTGGGCCTAGGCACAAGGGGCTTAATAAATGAGTGCTGAGATGAGCAAGGTGCATAGCATAAACAAACCATTTTTGAGGTTTTAGACATGTTTTAGGCTTGTTAGGGCTCCTTTAGGCTGGTTTCTGGCCATTTTTGGATGTTTCACACTAGTTTGCCCGGAACTTGTAGAATTTTGCCCAAACTCTTGTCAGGGCCTTAGCTCTCGGTACGATACAAACTCTAGTCAGGGGCTCGTTTTGTTCACTTAGAAAACCTGTTTGTGTCTCACTCTCTGATCCCTGCTACTTTTTCTTCGAGAAACCTGTTTTTGTTTAGAACCCTAGTCGTTGCTGATTTTTCATAACTTTCCAGAACCACCGGTCGTCTCGTTTCGCCTTTACTCCAAACCCTGTCTCCCATTTAGAGTGTGAAAGGCATCTCACTGCCACCACCAACGCCTTTAGGATCTGGAAGAATGATTTTGAATTGTTAAGGTGAAAATGTTTTATGATGAATTGTGGAGATTCTGCATGATAATTAGGCGTTTGCATTATTTGAATTATGTAGCAGTGAATTTGTGAACTTACATTTTAACATGATAATAATTATGCAGTTGTTTGTATACGTTTACAAAATGATTATGTGATACTGATTATGAATAATTTTAACATGTATGATGGGCCTACGTTGTCACAACTGTTGGCTTGACATGTCGAGTTGACTGCTTATTGTTGCAGGGTGTATGACCAGATGCCAGAGCCACGGTGGGTGATTTCAATGGGCAGCTGTGCAAATGGTGGTGGATACTATCACTACTCATACTCTGTTGTTAGGGGTTGTGACAGAATTGTACCAGTTGACATTTATGTCCCTGGTTGCCCACCCACAGCTGAGGCTCTTTTATACGGGCTTCTTCAGCTGCAGAAAAAGATCAACCGGCGTAAAGACTTCCTTCACTGGTGGACCAAGTGAGACCTGCATCATGTCATATGGGCCTGGTATGCATTATATCAAATAAGTTGTGTATTCGCTCTTCCTGCTTATGTATTCGTGTAGAAAGAGCAATTATGAGACACCTCAAAAATGGGTTTTGTATGTTTTTATCTCGATCTATGATATTATGGCTTGGTTAATTTTGTTAAGATGGGCACCCAAAAATGACTCTTGAACAATATTTTTTTCATGAAAACTGTTGTTGACACGTAATTCACTTTTTGGTGCTTAATTGTCTCCATGAACTTCAAGCTTATATATCAAATCAGTCAAATTCTACACGCTTAAACAAGTAATTTTATAGTTTATAAGCATGTTCTTAAACCATTTGGCCAAGGAATTTTATTTTAACAAACAGTGAAGTTTAGTGGACTTCTGGAAGTCCTTGTAATGTTTTAAACATGTTTATTTCATAAAAACTTGTATCAGTTCTCAAATAGTGTTTTTGAATGTGTATGTGTTGTCGAATTAGTGAAACTGGGAAAGCTCGGTCAAGTTGTCCTTTTCAAGGTGTCTAAACTGGATTAGACAACCACAACCCCTAACCTATTCTTCATGTATTGTTTATGTTCTTATAATCAGGGGGTTGGGTGGCCAAGCGCACCCCTTAAAAAATAGTGTATTTTATAGGCTAAATTCCAATTGCACCCGTCGAAAGTTTGGTTGAACCCCTTCGCACCCCTAGAATATAATCATTGGTCCGCTAACAATATGACGCAGCAAATCTAGTTTATTAAATCCAGAGACTTTGTATATATAGTTTGTTGTCACCCCCTTTAATAGATCTATGTTTTATATAAAACAAATTTCATAAATATGATTAAACTTGTAGTTAAGTGAAGATTCCAAATACGTGGATATACTTTTGCAAATAAAGCTATTATGTATCCTGAAAAATGAAAAGTGATTCATCATGACACATTAAGAACAAAGTTTATTTAAACGGCGCTGGCAGTTATTTTAAGGATAGAAAGTAATTCCATGGAAGCAATAACTACTAGACTTCCTTTGTTGTTATATACATGCTAGGGGTGTGTAGAAAACCGAATTAGCTGACCCATAACCAGGGCTAGCCCTTGGACCATTCAAATGAAGAGCTTCAGCCCCCAAAATATATTGATGTATAATTTGATGGCTTTGTCAAATAGTGTTGTAGTTTACCGGTAATTTGATTGCTTAGTTCGAATCCAAGCAGCTATGTAATTAAATTTTTTTAGATTTTTTTTAAAGAACGTTCAACCTCTTTAGCCCTAAAAAGCCCAATGCTGTCCTGCAACTATCTAATTTCCTTTGTGTTTGATATCATAAAAGTGAATAAAGGTGAATGAAGAAAATAACAAAAACCTTATTATTTAAGAAATATACTTCGTTAGACTATTATACATATCCATTTCAAACATTTAGGAACATGTCAACACTAAATCACACAAATCCTTTGGATCAACCATTCATGTTAAACAAAGTGTAAATCTAACGTGTTTTCATGTACTTGATGATCACATGTTAAATCCAATAATTTCTTTTCCGCAAAGGGGCCCCGCTTTTTGAATTTGCTTTAGACCCCATAAACTTTGAGTCGGCCCTGCCCATAACTGATGAAACCGAACCGATATAACCGAATCGTACCAAAAACCGGTGTGTCGTTTTAATGATTTTCTGAAAACCGACAATAGTAAGACGATGACTGTGATTAAAACCTACATGAGCGTCATCCAGAATTCCAAATATCGATTAACTTGAGTAGCATAGTTCAATGATAAAACAAAGAACTGAATGGGTTTGATACATTGAGAGATTTTGAGTAGGACCATAAAATGAATGGCTTATTATAGAATTTTCTATTCTTCGGAGTAGGACTTGGACTCAGTTTTAATAGGAGGACCACTGTGGACTGTGGAGAGCAACTAATGAGAAAGATAGGCCCAACCCCAACCCTTAACAGGGGTTAGATTTAATCTTAATTGTTGACTAAAGGTTCCTCTCTGCCATTGACTTGTAAACTTAATTAACACGGCAATAGGAATGCATATATATTTTCAGTACCAGTTGAGAAAGCATAAAACCACACTTCATTGATAAATAAACAATATAAATATATATCATGTGGCATGCTATTACGCATCTTCTCTGTATTATGCTGCTCTTTTTCATGTTGTCACAAACCACCACCACTGCTAATGATGCCAACAAGTCACTAGAGGCAAAAGCTTTGCTTGCTTGGTGGCCATATGCAGTTGCTTCAGTTCATCACTGTAATTGGGAAGGAATAACTTGCAATAAAGCAGGAAGTGTAATTGAGATAAGCTTATACGGTCATTACCTTTGGGATGGAACTGGTCTTGGAAGCCTCAACCACTCTTCATTTCCAAACCTTGTTAGCCTTCATATTGAAAACTGTGGTGTTCGAGGAAGCATCCCAGAGCAGATTGGTTTGCTCTCAAATCTCACCCAACTTTCTCTTTACAACAATCTACTCACAGGTAACTTACCTGTTTCTCTCACCAATCTCACCCGTTTAGATTACCTTGATCTTTCTGTCAACAGTTTCAGTGGTGAGTTCCCTGCTTTGCTCACCAATCTCATCCATTTGGAATCCGTTGATCTTTCTGGAAATAATTTCAGTGGTGAGTTACCTGTTTCCCTCACCAATCTCATCCATTTGGAAGAGCTTGATCTTTCTACAAATAATTTCAGTGGTGAGTTGCCTGTTTCTCTCACCAATCTCACCCACTTAGAAGTACTTGATCTTTCTAATAACTATTTCAGTGGTAACTTACCTGACTCTTTCAACAATCTCATCCGTTTGAAAACCCTTTATCTTTATAATAACAGTTTCAGTGGTGAGTTCCCTGTTTCCCTCACCAATCTCACCCATTTAACAGATCTCAGGCTTTCTAGTAACAATTTCAGGGGTAACTTACCTGTCTTCTTCACCCATTTAGTATACCTTGATCTTAGTAAAAACCAACTTACAGGTCCAATCCCACCATCTTATGGTTCCATGCTCAATCTCACAGTCCTAGACTTGAGCACAAATCAACTCAATTCATCCATCCCAACAGAACTTAGTAATTTAAAATATCTAGAAACATTGAATTTGGGTGACAACTATTTTGACGGTCCAGTTCCCACAAATTTTGGTAATCTAAGCAAGTTGTATTTTTTAAACCTTGGCATGAATTCCATTAGTGGCCACATACCACTAAGTATAGCAAATCTGATCAACTTACAACAACTGGACCTTAATCATAATAGTCTTGAGGGTCCGATTCATGGAAACCTGTCAAGACTTTCACACCTTGATGTTTCATCAAACCAGTTGTCGGGTAATTTGTCTTTTCAAAATCCATGTAATCTAAACCATCTAGACCTCTCTATGAATCACATGACTGGAGTTATCACAAGTCTTGTTGTTTGCAATCACTTAAACTACTTGAATCTTTGTAGTAATAACTTTGTTGGAAAAGGACTTGGTCGTATGGATTTCCCATATTTGGAGTTCATAGATGTGTCATGCAATGCTTTAAGTGGACAATCAACCTACAAAGAACATTTGCCAAGACACAAACTGGTCCACCATTTGACCATTTTTCTTCCCATCATTGTGGGACTTTGCTTTTTGCTTCTTGTTTACAGGTGTTACAAAAATCACAATTCCACAGATAAGAAAATCCAACCAGAAACAATAAAACATGGAAATGTGTGCACAATATTGAATTATGATGGAACAATTGCATATGAAGACTTCATCACTGCTACAGAGGATTTTGACCTCAAATACTGCATTGGAACTGGTGGCTACGGCAGTGTTTATGAAGCCAAACTGCCTAGCGGTCAAACATTTGCTTTGAAAAAACTCCATGGTTTTGAAGCCAAGCAACCAGCATTCGACCAGAGTTTCAAGAATGAAGTCCAAATGTTAACAAACCTAAGGCATAAAAACATTGTCAAACTCTATGGTTTTTGTTTGCATAACAAATGCAATTTCCTTGTATATCAATACATGGAAAAGGGGAGCCTGTTTTGCGCCTTGAGTGACAGTGAATTAGCTGTTCAAGTGGATTGGATCAAGAGGGTGAACATCATCAAAGATGTGGCTCATGCTTTGGCATACATGCATCATGATTGCAGCCCTCCTATTGTTCATAGAGACATATCAACCAACAACATTCTATTGAACTCAGAACTGGAAGGATTTGTTGCTGACTTTGGAGCAGCCAGATTGCTCGACCCAGATTCCTCCAACCAGACGGTAATGGCAGGAACTTTGGGATACATTGCTCCAGGTATTTGTACTTAATCTCAACTTCTTTTATGTGCATTACTGTATTAGCTGTTAAAATTTGCTCACGGTCCTTTGGTATATATATTTATGCAGAGCTTGCGTATGACATGATTGTGACTGAAAAATGTGACGTGTATAGCTTTGGGGTGGTGGTGCTTGAAACAATTGGAGGGAAACATCCTGGAGACCTCCTCTCATCCCTGAACTATTCGACTAGTCGTGGTACAACTTTGGAAAATATATTAGACAAGCGACTCCCTTATCCAACCGATAGATCGCTTGAAAAGGAAATTGTGCGTGTTTGTAATGTCGCAGTAGGGTGCATTCTCGTAGATCCAAAGTGTCGACCAACAATGAGAGAGGTGTCTCAGGAATTATCTTGTTGAAGACATCAATTGGGCTATCCCCAAGCTTTTTTTCATACAGAGAATTACTCTTTGTGTCACCATGAAATAAAGCTGTAAACTTGAAACATTCAGAACTATTTGCAATGTGGATCTTAAATGTCTAAAGTTTGTGAAGCTTTTTAACGTGTTCACTGCCACTACCCAAATTTAGTGAACTTCTTTTTCAACAGAGAATTAAAATTGAACAAAAGAGGAGCCCTAACCAACTAATGCCCCAAATTAAAGAAGTTGGTTCACAAGATTAATAGATTACACGAACAAGCGTGACAGGGTAAACATAAAATAGCAAAATATAATGTGATAACTGAATCATTTGAATGAACAAAATTAAGAGAACATACAAAACTGGGGCGGAGGAGAGTGAACAGAGGCCAAATGAGAGAATAAAGATTCTAAGTTCCTACCGAACAGAGGCCCATTGAGAATCATAAATCGATGAAACCGATATCTGAAACATAAATCCAAGTCCCACTCACATAAATCAAACTGCAGGTGTGCAGGGTTCGATTCGTTTCGATTTTTGGGTATAATCAAATCCGAAACTGAAATGTCGGTTTTTGGCTTTTTAAAACCGTTCGGTTTTGGTTTTTTAGGTTTTTATGTCGATTCGGTTTTTCGGTTATTTCGGTTTTTGGAACAAAATTACGTAAGATTCAAAAAAATATAAAGTATAATTTAAAATAGAGTAAATTACAAGTTTTGTGTATGTACCAAATTGTAGGCACTATCCTTTACCTTTAAAATTGATGAGTTTTGTCCTTAATGTTTCAAAATGCTACACGTTATGTCTTTTAGGGCATATCCAGTTAATTTTTTTTGTTAAATCTGATTACATAAGGGTATATTAGTCTTTTTACCCATTTACTTAAAAAAGTTTAAATAAAAAAATTAATCACCTCCCTCTCTCTCTACACCCCCATCTCTCATTAGTCCACCCCCACCAGCCACCGTCAACCCCCCACCGGCCACCGTTAACCACTGCCCGTACCGTCACCACCACCACCCCCAGCCGCCCCCACCAACCACTACCTCTGCAACTGTCAACACATCTCTTTCTCTAGCTTCACTATCCTCTACCGTTTTTACCCATGTATATGGAAAAAAAAAATCAATAACCTGAATCACAATTATGGTGCCCTAAATTCCCACCTTTTTCACTACCTTTTTTACTGGTTCCGTCATCCCCATCATCCAGAAGCAAAATTGAGCAAACAAATCAAGAAAAGAAACAAGTTTATTCATCAGATTAGAACTATATTCGTCATCTTCATCATGTTTATTTTCATAAGATTGGCATTATGTTCTTAATGCACACACTATTGTATGTTTTAGAGATAGAGTAGAGAGAGAAACAGTGATCAAGCTGTCCTTCACCGCCGCACCTTCACCTGTACCTAACCCACCACCGCCGTACCTAACCCGTCGCACCTTCACCCACCCTGTACCTAACCCACCACTACCGTCGTGCCTTCACCACCACACCTAACCCACCACCACAGCCGTACCTAACCCGCCGCACCTAACCCGCCGCCCCTAACTCACCACCACCTGCAATCACACCACAATCGCCACCTCCACCCCTTCCATCCACCCTGTACCGTCATGTGCCGCCACACACCACCTTCAATCGCCCACAAAAGCCACCTCAACCACCTGCATCTGTTGTTTGAGAGAGAGAGAGGAGATAGAAAGAGGGGTTTCAGATTAGAGATTAGAGAGAGAAGAGAGAGAGAGAGAGAGAGAGAGAGAGAGAGAGAGTTTATATAGTGTTTTGTTTTTAAGTTTTACAAAATGGCCCTTTAATAAAAGTTCTTTACAAACTAGCCCCTGGAAAGGTCAAATGACAAGAATGCCCTCATGTGCCTTGCACATGATCAGATTTAACAAAAAAAATTAACTGGGTTTGCCCTAAAGGACATAACGTGCAGAATTTTGAAAATTTAAGGACAAAACTCATCAATTTTAAAGGTAAATGACAGTGCCTGAAATTTGTGACAAAATAAAGGACAAAACTTGTAATTTACTCTTTAAAACATAAGAATCTTTATTATACGTTTACATTTAAGTTATTATAGTTAACTTATTTAATTAGTATTGTTTACATAGACCTAACCTTCTAATCTATTTTTATGTTTCTCTAAAGTTTTTATTAAGACATTTTCTTTTATAATAATTTGAAGATCATTTAATTTTTATATAAAATTTTGTTATTTCTTGTAGGTAATAAATATATCACTTCAATTATAAATAAACGTGTAATGTTTTTATTGTAAAAATCAATAAGTTATAGGTTTGGGTGGAAAAACTTAGCCACACATGCCCGAAGATGAAAAGGGGTTGGGGTGGGGAATATTAAAAGGGCAAACTTGTCTTTTTAATTCTTTACTTTTGTCAAACAATACCACTCATAATAAAAAGGCAAAATTGCACTTTTCGTCCTTTATGTTTCTGGTTTTCTACAGGCGCTGTCCTTTAAGTTTAAAAATTACACTCTATGTCCTTTATGTTTGCAACCTATAACAGGCGGTGTCCTTTCTTGTTAACCCAGTTAACTTTTTTTATGTTAAAACCCCTCACCTTAACAGCAGGGACCATATGTGTAACTTTGTAAACATGAGGGACCTTTAATGTTAAAACCCCACTTCTTCTCCGGCCATCTTCTCCGGCCTTCTTCTCCGACCAAACTACCCTTCTTCTTCAACCTCAACCTCTGAAACATTCAACCTCAACCTCTAAAACAAGCACCACCCCCGTCAAATTTTTTATTAAATGGAGTTTTGATATGCGAATCAGATCTGGAAATCCGATTAAACCACTGTCTTCGGTTCGTTGATATGCAGGTGTATCCGTTCGCCGGAGACGATTAAACCACTGTCTTCGGTTCGTTGATTTCTGGTTGAAGTGTCATACATTTCGGACTGATTCAGATCTATTCGATGTATTGTTTACATATTTCGAACTGATTCAGTGTGTTAAAGAACAAATTTCAAGGTTTTGGGAAAGATTTTTTTTTCGAACTGTTTTCATTCAGATCTGAAGCACATCACTGTTTCATTCAACACACAGGACTGATTTACGACTGAAATTGAATCAAATCTCATTATTCTATTTGTTACATCAGTGCTGAAATTTAAAGTTTGTTGTTACGATGTTCATTTAAAGGAAAGAAAATGAAAATGAGATGAATTGAATTGAGTTCTTCAGGTTCATCATATCACAAAGTCAGAGTTTCAGATCTGAATTGAATGTTGTTGTACGGATAAAAGTGTTGTTTGTGTTGAAGGTTTGCAATTGTATAAAAAGAAGAAGATATGTGCATATCTAAAAAACGAGTTGCAGGTTTTTGGAATTGGTTTGAACGATTCGCATATTACTGTTCAACGAAGAAGAAGACAGTGGTTTAATCGGATTTCCAAATCTGATTGGTTGTGATGTTTTCCACTTAAGAAAGAAGTAAATTCGTTGATGTTTTCCACTTAAGAAAGAAGTAAATTTTCCAGATCTGATTGGTTGAATGTTTCAGAGGTTGAGGTTGAAGAAGAAGGCCGGAGAAGATGGCCGGAGAAGAAGGCCGGAGAAGATGGCCGGAGAAGAAGGCCGGAGAAGAAGGCCGGAGAAAATGGCCGGAGAAGAAGTGGGGTTTTAACATTAAAGGTCCCTCATGTTTACAAAGTTACACATATGGTCCCTGCTGTTAAGGTGAGGGGTTTTAACATAAAAAAGTTAACTGGGTTAACAAGAAAGGACACCGCCTGTTATAGGTTGCAAACATAAAGGACATAGAGTGTAATTTTTAAACTTAAAGGACAGCGCCTGTAGAAAACCAGAAACATAAAGGACGAAAAGTGCAATTTTGCCTAATAAAAAACACAAACTTTCATTAAAATGCAATCACCTTAAAAGAAAACGAAAATAAGTCTAAGGCCATACGGCATGGGGCTCGTCCTCGGTGCGTCGAGGAGCGGCGCCGCCCCAGTACACCACCCCCTAGCCTTGTCCCCGTCGTCATCGTCTTGTGGAAGACGTTCAAGCCGGGCCTCCACCTTTGCAAAATCATGTCGTTTAACGGTTACTTTTTAAAAGAAATTAATTATTTTATCTTTAAATACACATCTTTCACCCCATTTTTAACCATTTCAACCCAAACTCTCTCTTAACTTTATAAAATTCTTCACTTTTTTTTATAAATTTTGCCATGTATCCATACAATTCAAACAGCCCGGACTCGAACCCAAACGCGAACAAAAACCCAAACCCGAACCCAAACCCAAACGTTACGTAATGTTTGTTTTTTAATATTAATAATGATTTTATTTTATAACTTATTAAATAAATGTTAAAAAAATGCTGAAGTTAAAAAAAAATAATAATAAATTGGGGGGGGGGGGGGGTCAATCCTCCATTTGCCTTGGTCCATCCTTGGAGGGGCATCTTTCTTGGATGTTGACGTGGCGATGACGTGGAGGATCATCCTCAAAGGACTTGTCTCCTTCACACCCTATAGTCTAATAATAAAAAGTAGGTTGTTAGTAATATTCATATGCATTGAAACAATTAAGAAGGCTTAGTTTAGGCCGTGGGGTATGGGGGGCTTGGGTTGGGGCATTTGTTGACACGTGGAATGGGAGCCCCCCCACCACCAAAACCTACGCCCATGGGGTATGGTGGGGCTTGGGTTGGGGGCTTGGGTTGAGGGGCATGAATTTGGTTTGGCCATTGAGAGCCTGCCATGTCACTTACTAGTCCGCCCCACGCCCGGTTTCAAACCCACGCCAATGGGGCCACGCTCAAACCCAAGCCCACCCGGGGTGGTGGCTTGGGCGTTTTCCCCCAACCCACGCCCAAACCCCCGCCCCATACCCCACGGTCTTAGGTTTCTACAAACAGTAGGCTTAGGCTTTTCTTAGACTTGCATTCAAAAATGTATGCATTGAAACAATAGACCGATTCATACCCTTGACCCACTATCACACCACAAAAAAATCATTGTTTTTTTCATTTTTTATTTTCTTATTTCTTAATAAACAAATAATACATACTAATGATGCATAAAAAAACAATCACATATGACTGTTTTCAGCATATTAACATGAATGACGCAAAAACAATAATAGTCAATGCAAAAACAAAATATCTGATGCAAAAACAGCAGGATTCAATGCAAAAACATTAACAATCGATGCAGAAACAATAACAATCGATGTAATCAACATACCTGGACTTGCTGGACTTGGTGTCGTGCGTACCAGAAGAGAATAGGAACGATCTTGTAGGGTAGGAAACGATTGGATGGGTTTTACAAGGGTAATTGGGTAATTTCTCAAAAAAGGGAAATATGTAATTGTTTTTTTTGGTTTAGAGAAATACGTAATAAGACAGTTTAGGAGGGGGAAATATGTAAAAATCTCTACTTGTATTAAGAGTGTGTCATCTAGGTAGGAAATCATTAACTAACTAACCTTTAAGTAATATGTTGTGAAGTAACTAGAAGTTAAATAAAGAATAGTGTTAAATGCCTGGTTGGTCCCTGTGGTTTGCAGACTTTGTCCCAATGGTTCACTAATTACACACTTGATCCTAATGGTTGTAATTTTTGCACTCGTGTGGTCCTTATCACTAACCTATGTTAAGTTTTTCATTTAAATATGTGAGAAATTACTAGATTGCCCCTGAACAGTTAAAAAAAGAAAAAGAAATGGATCCATCCTCAACTTCTCCTCACTCTATCTCTCTCTAAAACCCACCACCACCTCTACCTTCAACCCACCACCACCACCTCCACCATCAACTGTAAGGACTCTAAAAAATATCCCAATTTTACCCGTAAGTAAAAACCCGGACCCCTGATACCCTATTCCATATCAAAAATCAAGAAAATCAAGAATTTTGGGTTTCAGGCGGCCCGCGTAAGCCTTAAGGAAAGCTTACGCGGGCCGCGTCAATGTTGGGTTGACCGGATAAGTGTTCCGGATCCACGTGTTGACCAGCTGGCATACCTACTCGTGACCAATCAGACCTACGCGTAGAATAGGTGGTTAGGCGGGCCGCGTAAAGGTGAGCCCATGGCTCACGCGGGCCGCGACAGCCCGGTATTTCAACTATAAATAGTTTAGCTCAGGAGCTTTCATTCTGTGTCGAAATCAACTTTCAAAAACGAACGTATACTGCTCCAAAGTCAAAAATACAATTAATATAGCGAGGTACTACTACGATGTAACACCTCGAAAATTTACGTCCAATAATGCATTGACACGTGTCATAAGCTTTACATATGCGAAAACATACTTTAGAGGGACTAAAGTCGACAAACAGTGAAAACTATGGAACGTAAGGGTCCAAAGTGTCAACAATGGATAAATAGACTCTATAATAACCCTACATAATGTTTATAACCTTAAACGGATGGATCATGGATCATACGAAGCGGAAAATGCACGAAAGTGAGGAATTACAAACTATAGGGACTAAAAGTGTCAACATGTTGAATTTATACCTCTGGGTGAACTTTTGGCAGCCCCGAAGCTTTGTAATGCTAGAATATACTCACTAGAATATGTGGTAAAAATTTCATGAAGTTTCGTTATCGTATGAGAAAGTTATGGCCAAAACCGTACTTGAGGGGCTAAAAGCGTCAACGTCGAATTTCATGGCTTTTCGGGTGAGCGCAAAGTTATCCGAGGACATTACCATGTGGGTAAATGTCCCAAGGTTCTTAAAAACCAAGTTTGGGGGTTTACGAGTCAAAATAAATAGCCGAAACCTCGCGTGCAAAGACAGGGACCAAAGCTGCCATTTTTAATCAAAGTTTGGCAGCCCCAGGTGCAGAATTCGCGATCAGCTGCTGTTAAGTCCGAAATTTTGAGTGTTTGACAGCTAATATCACCTCCCTTATGCACCAATGGATGGACATGCAAGTATAGACACATGTAGACTCCTCACAACATCTGATTTCCTTTATAATTCAGATCAAAGCTCACATTTTGGGCACTTGAATTAGAGAAACAAGAACATAGCAACTATCAAAATTTCACAAGGCTTCTCCAGGAGCAATCTGATCGACAAGGCAGCCTCCAAGTGCTTTCTAGGCTTCATTAGGACCTTTGTAAGCATTCATATCCTCCTCTAATCCGTTCTAGCATAGATTATTAGTTAAAAGTCAAACCGTTGTTCATATAGTTTGACTTTTCGATTAAACGAATTTGGCTCTGTCATTTCTCAAATTGAAACCACTTATAAGTTGGTATTTATGTGGGAAACAAACCCTCAAAAGGGTATTCTCTGATTCCCACTCTAAGCATGCTATTTGTCGAGTCAAAGTTGTTCTTAAAAAGTCAACAGAAATTGTTTTTGTGAAATATAGCATAAATGGTAATGTAGATGACATGCAATCAGTTTGATCATCAAAAATAGCTTTATAATGAATGTAAGAATATGTTTTACCATGATCAACTCGACAATCTTTGGTATAAACCCGGATTGGAACCGAAAGTCTTATAAAACGACTTTTTCGTTGACTCTCGATTCGGATCCGTGCATGCATGTTTGAGATCTGTATTAGAGTTTATTTTTGACCATTTTTATTTATGTATGACTCTCTGGAATTTTTATAACTTGAGTCTATGCTTAACCGATTCGTATGCATGTTTCCGAGTTATGCTTAAAGTTGACTATTTTGCCCTTTTTGATATAAAACGTGATTTTTGGAAAAGTGAAAGAGTAGAAATATTTATTACTAATTTATAAACTTGCACCGAAAATTTGAGATCAGTTGGTGGTCCAGATTTTGAGTTATGGCCGATATCGTAAAACTATATCTTTATGTACATAAACGGCGCTTTTAGCGTATAACCTATTTAAGGCCACTTTTTGGTATAAAACTTTTTACCCACTGATGTTATATAATATTTTGGGATTTTTGATGAATTTTATTTAATTTTTGGCTGATCGTTTCATAGGTCGCTAAGTTGATTCGGTTAATGCCGGTTTTGACCTTTTACGCCATAAAATGAGTTTTATAAATTCTTTTGACCCCAAACCTTTTTCTACTGATTTTATTTGTTAAATAGATTATTTTGAGCATTCTGGAAATATAAAAATCTCAGCTTTCTTTTAAAAACCCGGAAACGGCTCTAAATCGCATTTTTAAGCGTTTTTAGCGCATAGTAAGCGTTATACTCATAATAAACACATAAGATTCATACCTACTGATGTATTTAGCATATTTTCATATAATAACAGTAAGTATAAGTTTTTGAACTCAGATTTCCAGTTTTGACATTTTTAGCCCTTGTGAAATTACTAAAATACCCCTACGGTGCATAGTTTGATTTTAAATGATAAGTTTTGTATATGGGTCATACCCTACTGTTATAATAAGACAAATTAAGTATATTTACTGTATGATTCAGACCCGAAACTCAGATTTCCAATTTAACCCTTTTATAATCTTTTAAATGACCAAAATGCCCTTATAAGGCATAAATTGAGTTTAAAATTCATTCGGGGCATAATGGAACATAACTTGCTGATATTATATCATATTTAAAGCATATTATCTCAGGGAACTTGCATATGACTCTTTTGGTTACCCGTAACGCCCTTTTAGCGCTCGGTTCGGTTTATGTAACTAGTTTGCATAAATTGACCGAAACGGGTCAAACGTTATCGTTTTTATCTCAAAATCCAGAATGTATTTAGTATACCCATATTATACAAGTATTCAAACTTGTCGGGTCTAAATCACATTCTATCCGGTCTTCGCTTAATCGTGCGCTTGTACCGTATCGTCCTTAAAACTAACCGGTCTAAGCTTAGGCTTAAATAAAGACCCGTTAGAAATCTAATAGGTTATTATAAACCTTTGTTCCAGATTAGGAGCACCAGTAAAAGATACTTGCATTTTTCTTGATTGTGATTGATACTTATTCAGGTAAATACTCTTTGGCTTATTTTCCCTATACGGGCTTGGGTTACGGTATATAGAATACCGCTTGATCGGGCATTAAATCCTCCACCATTGCGTGGGTAGTTGGAATAATTTAATCGGCTCGTTTAAACAGTCTTGTTCACTTAAGGCCTTTGGGGGGTTAATTGACCATGTCCCGGATATCCTTGGCATCATCTTACGAGATGGCCACGACCTGAGTACGGGGTGTAGGCGTACACCTGTCTGTATATAACTCGTGAATGTGGTGGGTCCATTGATCTTTAGCCCGGACTAGATCCGGGCCACTGAACGCAAGTAACATGTAATTCGTTCACATGATTATTATATTAAATAATTGACCCAAGTTAATAAAAATGTTTTGTGCCTTGTGCATTTAAATCAATTTTCAACATTTTCAAAATGAGTCAGTCGAATTGTATTAACCAGTGTAAACTGACGTATTTTTCCCAAAAGATTGAGTGCAGGTACTATACGTAATAGGCTGGCCGTCTTCTAAAGCGTCCACAATAAGTCTCGCAGCTTGGGCGACGATAAACTGTTGAACAATTATCCTATTTTATTTTCGATCCGCCTGTGGATCCGTTTCGACTACTTGTGATAATTAATATTACATTTTTATTTAAAGTTGAAACGAATCTATCTTTTTGCTTCCGCTGTGCATTATTATATTGTGTGGTTTGTCTATGATGATACCAACGACGTCACGATACCCCCACCGGGCCCACCGGTGACACGTGGAAATTAGGGGTGTGACATACGATACATGGTATTAACTCGATCGCTGCTACGATTCAATGTCCGATTGATGTAAAACTATCCGATGGATGTTTAAGTGCTTCCCACATTAGGGCCATACTTTGTCATTAGTCGTGAATTCGACGGATGTTTAAGTATAGCACTTTGTCATTCATTGAGAGGGTTTTAGTCTCGTGAGTTATCGTAAATGTTGTATTAGTTACTGACCTAGTTCGTGTGCATTGTTATTTAAAATAGGTTACAAGGCTAATCAGTAGGCTAAGCTCTGTCCACTTAAAATCTGCAATGTGAGTTATTCTCTTTTATTAAAAGTATTTTACAATACTCCATTTTCAAAAGTTATAATTACAGGGAGTAAGTCGTGGTTATCTTGAATTACTGGCTAGTGGGGTATTGTGCACATTACTAATTTCTCACGGGTTAGGCTAATAAATCCTAACCGTGATAAACGTCACTACTTGGGGAAAGACCCAATAGTGGTATGACCATCGTCACCAGGTGACACGGCGCCAGATAAAAATAAGATAGAAGCCATTGTAATCGCTCTTATACTGTAATTTATAACTAAGGGTCATTTTATCACATTTGAATAACTCGCCAGCATTTCCCCGCCGATAAAATATTTTTAAAACATGTTTCAGGCAACCTGCTGTAAATCAAGGAAACGTGCTGCGGAGCACTAACCAGCTTGAAGAGGTGGCTCAGTTAAAATGAATAAACATGTTTTATAAATCAGGGAATTTACTTGTGAAATTCCTCTAATGTAAATCACGGGGTTATCCCGCATTATGAAATAAAATAATCGGGCATTTTAAGTTTTAAAAGTTCCTGTTGAAAATCTTCCACTGTCGCATCATTTAATAAATACCACGGGTTCCTGTCCCGCGGCTCCTGACCGAGTAAAACCGGGGATGGGGTCGTGACAGGAAAATGTGGTATCAGAGCCACTGATTGAGCCACTGATTTAAGCCTATTAAGTATTCAAATATACTTAATTTTTCATGATTGCCATTTTGTGATTATGTGTTTATTTAACTGACTATTTGTTAGTTACAGTGTGGGTAAGCAAAAGCTTTCAAATATCTATCTTAAATTAGATAGTTCACCAAAAGAAAAGGGAAGTTCATCAAATTCCTCAAGATACTCAGCAGATACTGAGGAGGGAATATTTGTTCGTAAAGCACACTATGAGAAACCACTTTCCCCTAATAAAAGAAGTTTGATTATTAGAAAAAGTCAAGAGAAAATGAGGAAGTCACAAACAAAAGAAATGATAATTAAAGAGACTCAGGGAAAAGATGATAAACCACCATGGGAAGATAAGTTAGATGAAAAATGGGCAGATCTTTACATGTTAGCTACCGTAGCAGTCAATGATAACCTCTAAACTATTAACACCCTGATCCAGTATTAGTATCCATATTATCCAAAAGTCAGAAACTTTAATTTATTAAATCAATTACTAGTATATTTCAAAATTTAGTTGTAATAAAAATAAAGTTATTTCAATAAAAGGGTTTGTATAAGTACTTAGATTTTCGGATTACTTTTCTGTGACTATGTAAAAATTTTAACTTAAAATCTTGTGTGTTTCTTCATAAATGCTAAACAGCATGAATGAATTATCGGAAGCTCTTGAGAATCTCGATCTCTATCCTGTTAATATTGAAGTTTCCAAGGATTTTACTGGTTATTGTGCTGATGTGGAGGAACCTATAGAATTTCAAGCTCCACCTCCAGAGAAGCCCAAGCCAAAGAAAAGGAGAATAATCGTGGGCTGGAGGCGTGTACGCAGGAGGAAACCAGTAACTCGGAAAGTTGCCAAAGCGGTTGATCCAATAGATAAAGGAAAAGGAATAGAGATTGAAGAAAGCTCCAAGCAAGAGATTGGAGAAAGCTCCAAGCAAACCAAGGAAATGACATTGCAGGAAGAGCTAGATTTCATACTAGCAAGCTGTGATAACTTTAAGCCTGTCAAGGAAAACCTTTACTTATCCTGCTGAAACCCAGCTTCCAATAAACTTAGAACCAGCCATTCCAGACCCTCTGATCCATACCCAACCTTTAGGACAAATGGACGAGTGGTGGACCAATGATTGGCAATTTCAAAACCTTCTCAATAACCCCTATACCTTTTTCCCTCAGTTCGACCCAGAACCTGCACCAAACCCACCAATGAGCAGTGAGAATTTGGCAGAACTTCACCATTTTGGCGAGGAGCTAATGGATGCAGGAAATCAAATCCGGGAGGTAGGAGAACAGATCTCCTGGAAATATGACGAGGGGGAGCGTCGTTTCTGAAAACGACAACTGATGGGATAATATGGAATGGTAGAAGCATATGTTTAATAATATAATAATCAAAATAAAACGTGTAAAATAAATAATAAAACTTGTGTAAGATAATCGGTTTGTACGGATGCCTAATATATATATATATAATATCGAACATTGTAAAATTTACAAATTTGTGACTATATGTGTTAACATTAGTATGTGCAATTAATTTGTTAAATTTGGTTAATTTTTATGTGATACTAATTATTTATATAAATTAATTACCAGATGGCACACGCTGGTAATGAACCCGATAATGAAATTAATCAATCTGAGCATAACAATGAAGATCACTTTCTGAATAGGCAAGATATCGAGAATATCGTTGCTCAGGGGATAGCCAATGCTATTCCAGCAATACTTGCGGCTGCTAGAAATCCAATTGAACCTCAACAGATTATTCCTAGCAAACGCACACACAGTGACAATTTCAGTAATAGCATAAACGGAGGCGGTAATCATACTAATAATAATAAAAATAATATACGGCAAGCCCCAGGTCTAAAAAGAATGAAAGCTGCAACGCCTGGTTGCACTTACAAGGAGTTTCTTGCCTGTAAACCGGCTGAGTTTGCAGGTAACGAAGGAGCGACTGCTGCACTGCGTTGGTTAGAGAAAACCGAGGCAGTAATCACAATAAGTAAATGTGCCGAGGATGACAAGGTCATGTATGCATCGCATCTTTTCAAAGAAGGGGCACTAGAATGGTGGAATACGGTACTTCAAGCCAAAGGAAGAAATGTGGCCTATGCCATGAATTGGGAAGAATTTAAAAGACTGTTGGAAAGAAAATTCTGTCCCGAATATGAAAAGTAACAAATGGCAAATAAGTTCCTAACCCACCGGATGGTGGATGTAGACTGTCGAGGGTATACTTCGACATTCTTCGAATATGCAAGAGTAGTACCAACTCTGGCTTCGCCAGAACCGGTGCTTATTTCCCGCTATATTTGGGGATTAATTGGTGAATTCCGTGACATTGTCAAAGCTGCAAGACCACGCACTATTGACGATGCTGTGGAATTAGCCAACACCCTAACTGATGGATTGGTACGCACAAGAGAAGAAACCCGGAAAAAGGAAGTGGCCCAAAAGATTACCCAGGGATTCCGTATGGGTAATCGCAGTAATTTCAAGAGAAAAGGGACTGGGCAATCTTCCACTGGTCCATTTTGCAATGCCTGCAAAAGAAAGTATTTTGGGAGATGCAAGGGGTATTGCAATTTCTGCAAAATTCCGGGGCATCAAGAAGAAGATTGCAGGAAGAAGAAAGCAACAGTCCGCTACAACTGCAGAGAAGCTGGACATTTCAGGCCAGATTGCCCGAATTAGCCAAACCAGCTGATAACAAAGCTAAACCTATAGAAGGAGCTACCAAGAAGAACGTAAGAGCCTTCCAGTTAACTACTCAGGAAGCAGAATTAATTCCGGATGTGATAACTGGTACGTTCCTAGTTCACAACGTCTATACAAAAGTATTATTTGACTCGGGTGCAAACCAAAGTTTTATAAATACTTCATTCTGTCAAGCTCTTAATTTACCCTTAACCAACCTTAGGCAGATTTTTACAGTAGAAACGGCAGATGGAAATTCTGTTAAAATAGATAAGGTTTTGCAAAATATAAAGATAGAATTCTTAAGTCATAAATTCTCTGCAAACCTGTTACCTATGAATCTAGCCGGATTCGACGTTGTATTAGGAATGGATTGGTTGGTAACCAATCATGCTCGAATTCTTTGTGATAAGAATTCCATAGAAGTTCATACACCCACAGGAGAATTTGTGGTGATTACAGGAGATCAACCACGAAAGCCACTAAAATTCATTTCAGTAATGAAATTGGCCAGTTATTCAAGAAAACAAGAAATGGTGTATATGATTTCAGTAATCATTAACACAAAAGGTAAAGAACTCAAAGAAATTCTTGTAGTATCAGAATACCCAGATATATTTCTGGAAGAACTACCTGGATTACCATCCAATAGGGAAGTCGAATTTAGAATTCATCTAATTCCTGGAACTACACCGATAGCCAAGGCACCTTATCGGTTAGCACCCACCGAAATGCTAGAATTGAAAAAGCAATTAGATGAATTACTAAGTAAAGGATTCATACAACCTAGTTCATCCCCGTGGGGAGCTCCAGTGTTGTTTGTAAAGAAGAAAGATGGCTCAATGAGAATGTGTATCGATTATAGGGAATTGAATAAGATTACAATTAAGAATCGATACCCATTACCTAGGATTGATGATCTTTTTGATCAACTTCAGGGAGCTAGATATTTTTCTAAGATAGATTTACGCTCCGGATATCATCAATTGATGGTACAGGAAGAAGACATACCTAAAACTGCTTTCAGGACTAGGTATGGTCATTACGAGTTTACAGTCATGCCCTTCGGACTAACAAATGCTCCAGCAGCATTTATGGACATGAGGAATAGAATCTGTAAACCGTATTTGGATAAATTTTTAATTGTCTTCATTGACGATATACTTATTTATTCCAAAAGTCAGGAGGAACATTGTCAGCACCTGCATGCACTCTTAACTTTGTTAAGAAAGGAGAAGCTTTACTCCAAATTCTCAAAGTGTGAATTCTGGATGCAGGAAGTATAATTTTTAGGACACATGGTAAATCACGAAGGTATTCACGTAGATCCTTCTAAGATAGAAGCAATCACCAAATGGAAGGTTCCGCAGTCAGCTATGGAAATTAGAAGTTTTATAGGGTTAGCCGGATACTATAGACGATTTATTAAGGATTTTTCCAAGATAGCTGTACCATTAACTAAGTTAACCTGTAAAGCAGTTAAGTTTGAATGGGGACCTAGGCAAGAAGAAGCCTTTAGGATTTTGAAGCAAAAGTTAACAAATGCCCCAATCCTAGCCTTGCCAGAAGGAACTGAAGATTTTGAAGTATACTGTGATGCTTCAAAACTAGGATTAGGATTTGTGTTAATGCAACGCAAGAAAGTAATTGCGTATGCATCAAGGCAATTGAAAACGCATGAAGAGAACTATACGACTCATGACTTAGAATTAGGAGCCATAATTTTTGCCCTTAAGATTTGGAGACATTACCTGTATGGAAGTAAGTTTACGGTCTATACGGATTATAAGAGTTTAAGATACATATTTGGGCAAAAAGAATTAAACATGAGGCAAAGGAGATGGATGGAAATCCTAAGTGACTACGACTGTGATATTCAATATCACGAAGGAAAGGCAAATATAGTTGCAGATGCCTTAAGTCGTAAGTATCATGAAAAGCAAAGACGAGTTCGTGCTCTCAGATTAAATCTACAATTAGATTTAATGGAGCAACTGAAGAACATTCAAGAAACAGCAATCAAGGACGATGCTGAAGGAATGAAAGGAAGAATAAAAGAATTAGAACAAGGAATTGATGGAATATGGAGATTCCACAAAAGAAGAATTTGGGTACCTAAACAGGGAAAATTAAGAAATAAGATTTTAGAAGAAGCCAATAAATCTAGGTATACCATGCATCCTGGTAACAATAAAATGTACCAAGATTTAAGAAACAATTTCTGGTGGATAGGAATGAAAAAGGACATAGCTAGATATGTTTCTAAGTGTCTTACTTGTTCACAAGTTAAGGCAGAACACCAGAAACCTTCAGGTCTACTACAACAATTAGAAATGCCTGTATGGAAATGGGAACTCATAACAATGGACTTTGTTACTAAGTTACCCAAAACCAGAAAAGGTAATGACGCGATTTGGGTAATTGTGGATCGATTAACCAAATCAGCTCATTTTCTACCCATGAAAGAAACTTTTAGCATGGAAAGGTTAGCCAAGTTGTATGTAGATGAAGTAGTATCCTTACATGGAGTTCCATTCTCCATTGTATCGGATAGGGATAGTCGTTTCACTTCCCACTTCTGGATAAGTTTCCAAGAAGCAATGGGAACTCGATTAAAGTTAAGCATTGCATATCATCCGCAAACGGCGGGACAAAGTGAAAGGACAATTCAAACCTTGGAAGACATGCTTAGGGCATGTGTGATAGATTTTGGTGGAAATTGGGATGATCACCTACCTTTAATTGAATTCTCCTATAATAATAGTTATCATTCAAGCATCGAAGCTGCCCCAATCGAAGCACTCTATGGACGAAAATGCAGAACTCCAGTCTGTTGGGCAGGAATAGGAGAAAGTCAGTTATCAGGTCCTGAAATAGTACAAGAAACCACTGATAAGATCACTCAAATCAAGGAAAGATTAAAGACGGCTCGAGATCACCAGAAAAGTTATGCCGATTGGAATTCCAAGTGGGAGACAAAGTACTCTTAAAAGTTTCTCCTTGGAAAGGAGTAGTTCGATTTGGAAAGAAGGGAAAGCTAAGTCCAAGATACATAGGACCATTCCCAGTAATCCAACGTATAAGACCAGTTGCTTATCGTTTACAACTACCAGAAGAGCTAGCTGGAGTACATGATGTATTTCATGTATCCAATCTCAAGAAATGTTTATCAGACGAATCACTGGCAGTACCTCTTCAAGATATAGAGGTAAATGAAAAGTTAAAATTTGTTAAGAAGCCATTACAAATAGAAGACAGAAAGATCAAGTTTCTCAAGCACAAGAGACTAGTGCTGGCCAAAGTCAAATGGGAGTCAAGGAGAGGACCTGAATACACTTGGGAACTGGAATCGGAGATGAAGCGAAAGTATCCTCACTTATTTCAGTGAATCTCGAGGACGAGATTTTAAATAAGGTGGAGAGGATGTAAGGACTCTAAAAAATGTCCCAATTTTACCCGTAAGTAAAAACCCGGACCCCTGAAACCCTAATCCATATCAAAAATCAAGAAAATCAAGAATTTTGGGTTTCAGGCGGCCCGCGTAAGCCTTAAGGAAAGCTTACGCGGGCCGCGTCAATGTTGGGTTGACCGGATAAGTGTTCCGGATCCACGTGTTGACTAGCTGGCATACCTACTCGTGACCAATCAGACATACGCGTAGAATAGGTGGTTAGGCTGGCCGCGTAAAGGTGAGCCCATGGCTCATGCGGGCCGCGACAGCCCCGTATTTCAACTATAAATAGTTTAGCTCAGGAGCTTTCATTCTGTGTCGAAATCAACTTTCAAAAACGAACGTATACTACTCCAAAGTCAAAAATACAATTAATATAGCGAGGTACTACTACGATACAGGGTATTAATGTCACGACCCCCGACCCTACCCTGGACTGAATCGGGAGCCGCGCACAGCCAAGTGGTACCGGTGGTTATTTTTGAAAAGTAGTGCAGCGGAAATTTTATCAGGACCGTGAGTTAGGAAAAATATCAGAGTTTAGAAAACACCGGATTTTATTTATTAAATAGATGGGATAAACCCATGTTTTACAAAGGTAGCTTTAATAAGGGATAACCCAATTACATAAAACAATATTTCTTAATTTGATTTAATTAATAAAATAAGCCACTTCTTGAAGCCTTTCAGTGCCGTATCCAACTCTTACTTCAATCTACTGTAATTACCTGAAACGCGTTTTAAAAAGGTTTTGTCAGAAGGAAATACTGGTGAATCATTCTTTTTGCTTAAAACGATGCATTGTTATAATTTACAGTATTAAGAGCGATTACAATGTTTCTATATATCAACCATCTACCCACGGTAATTGTCACTCGGCCACCTATTGGCTATCTCGTTGTCCAATGGTGTCTGTGACTATGGTCATATCACCCATTGGCTAACCCGTTGTCCAATGGTGACGGTTATGAAGTATTGTATACAAAACCCCACATACCGGCTGTAATTTGGAGACTACAAAGACTTAATCCCTGTAATTATAACTTTGAAAGCAAACATGATTTTGAAATCAAATTTGATAAAAAGAGAATGACTCACGTTGCAGGTTTAAACGGGCAGAGTTTAGCCTACTGATTAGCCTTGTAACCTAATTCAAATAATAATGTATACAAAAACTAGGTTAGTAACTGAATACAACTTTTACGATAAGCTCACGAGATTAAAACCCTCACGATGAATGACAAAGTGCAATACTTAAACATCTATCGGATTCGCAACGAATGACAGAGTCTACCCCGAGTTTGGGTGGCACTCAAACATCCTGTCGGATTCACGACTAATGACAAAGTATAGCATTTAAACATCCTGTCGGATAGTTTCAATCGATCGGATATTGAATCGTAGCAGCGATTGAGTTATTACCCTGTTATTGCGGCAGCGTTTCGTGATTGTGTGTGTTTTGTAGTAAACAGACTATATCTCAGTGCCTGAATTGAATTGTTACGTCGAACCATCGCAGGAAATCAAGTCCCACACCCCTCTATTTATATCTGAAAAACAGCTCCCTCGCGTGGTGCGAGGGGCTGTCGCGTGGCGCGAGGGACACCACCCTAGCATAGGGTAGCCCCGTGTCTTGGTAGCCTAGCTGAGTCGACCGTTCGTTAAAATTCAATTTCGACAATAAACTGTTTAGATAATACTGACTAGGAAATACCCCCCTGAGTTTTAGGGGCCCTGATCCTGATTCTGATTGTTCTGAATTTTTTTTGGGTTTGTGCAGGATTACTTGGGGGTCTCAATTAGGGTTTCCTATTGGGCAAATAAAATAATAGATAGGACTTTTGATGAGAGTTGTTATAGAATAAAACGGTGAGAAAAGAGAATGGACCCACTTTGTAACTTTAGGGTTCAACTAGAAAGCCTCCTGGTATAAATCTTGGGTATAACTTCTGAGCTATAATATATATATATATATATATATATATATATATATATACACACTCGTGTTAAGTATAGTACCCCTAATTCAACCTTATCCCTATGTCACGAGACAGAACCCCAACGAACTTAGTCAGGCAGAGCCTTGACATGTGTTATGGGGCTCAGATCAATCGGAAAAAGGGTAGCGGTGATCGGGAGTTAAAACACTTAAAACGGGACAGGGATTTATTATTATTATGAGGTAAATAATAAATATGTATATATAGAGAGAGAAAGAGATGGTCGACAAAGGGTAGATATAAGAAAAAGAAACTTTAAACAATTGAATATTTTGCCTTCATACTTCTATTTATATCAAAGCTTTTGTACATATTCTTGCGGAGTAGTCTATCCATATATCATATAATAATATGAATCTAGTACAGATGGCATAGAATTAATATTTAACTGGGAGGTGCCAGTTTAAAACAGTAATAACCGAAAGGTGGTGGTTCTCATAGTAACTTGGAAACATGAGCTGTGCATTTCATTCTTATCTAGTTCCTCCATATCTTGATTTATTATACATTATAATAATGCTAAATTCCAATTACCATTACAAAATATTAACTCAACGTACATGTGATCATTTTTTTTTTTGTATATTATGAATACTATTACTAATATTTAATCTTTCTTTTAATTTAAAGTACATTATAAGTATTGTTAGGCTATAATAGTTTGTATACTCGTCTTAATACTTGATTATTTTGAACGTTCATTTATACATCTTGCATCCTAATCGACCATTTACCTGTTGGTCACTAGGCCCGTCTACGTACTTCATATTTCTAACATTTAACTTACCCGTAATCTACCTGTCTAATAATATAAGTTTTTATATACTTTTATTTTATTTAGAAAGGTCACCCATATACGGGCCAATTAATTAGTATAATATTTCAACCAACTATATAAAAATAGTTTTTAAAACTATTTGGGTCGAATAATTATATTAAAAATAAAAATAGTTACTAGTTACTAGTGGTTAATAAATTTAAATAATCTATAATTCTTATATGATAAAAATGGGAATGTTACATCCTCCCCACCTTGTTTTAAATCTCGTCCTCGAGATTTGGACTACGATGTCTCTCTCCGAGTTATGTCATTTTTTTTATAATAGGATTAAGGTAAATGACATTCTCATTGAATCAAAATATGTTCAAAGAAGAACAGATTATAAGAAATAGAATTTAATGGTTCAACTGAATAAAGTTCAAAATTCGGTATCAAATGAATGAAGTGGAATGATATAATAATCAGAATGACTAAGTTTACATGGGTTAAACCAAAAGAAATATTTATGACCAATAGAAGTCTAAATCGAATGTGAACTATTTTTAGAAACAATATAATTTATTGTCAACAGAAAATTTACTTTGATTGTCAACTGAGGAAGTCTCAGAATCAACAAGCTTGAATGAAATAGAAGTATGAAAATGAAACGTCAATTATCGAATTATAAGATGAGAAAAATCAATGGGTTGACATTTATCGAATTACAAGGATACACCGATATACAATAGAGTTTAGTGTATCATCGTCTTAACACATATTTGTATTAAGACCACTTTCAAGGATGAGTCAAGCGAAAGAAATACATGGTTTTGAATGATTCGTATGATTGTGATTAGCCCAAGATACAAGTTTATACCGATACCTCAAGGTGTCGTAATGATTGAAATAATTCAAAAATTATGGTGATCGAACAAATTCACCGTGTAATCAACTGGAAGCTTTAATGAAGTAAATTTGGATATTCATTTCGAATAGGATTTTCAATTGATGATGATAAGACCAAATGAAAAAAAAATTAATGAAAGAATCTTTAGAGGTACACAGGAATATAATATGAATTTGTGTACTCTTATCTTAATACATAATTGTATTAAGACTATTTAAGATAATGAACCAACAGAGATAAATAAATAAATCCGTACATCAGGTGTGAAAATGAGATTAGCTCAAGCTAAAAATTTATTGCGACACCACAAAGTGTCGTAGTTATCGAAATAATTGTAGCTGTGACTGAATGAGTTCACAATGCTTGAAATCAAAATAAAGTAAGTCCGAATGTTTGTTTCAAACAAATCTAGTAGGATTTTTGATTGAAAATGAAACAATTGAATAATATTTTTCGATTGAAGATGATAAAGCAATAATTATCACGAAAGGCTCGATTGATACTGTAGGAACTGTTAAGAGATACACTGAAATATGACATGAATTTGTGTATCATTATCTTAGCACACGATTGTGTTAAGATTGCTTTTATAGGATAAACCAATAAAGCGGATTCAATATAAATAAATAAATAATTAAATCCATATATGATGTGTGCAAACGAGGTTAGCGCAAGCTTCAATTTTGTGAAAATGTCACCACAAGGTGATCGTGATTAAAGAAACGATTCAATGAAGTCGAAGATCAAACAAGCATGTTATGGTTCAAGAGAATTGAAGTGCTTGTTGGGATTATTTCGAAGATGATGGCTTCAATTCATCATACGGGAGTTTGAATTGAATACGTAATGCGAGCAAGTTCAAACAATTGGACTTGGTTTAAACAAAACGAGTTTTAATAAGAAAGTTCGGACATGGTCACAACAAAAACCATGTATGCCAAAGAAAATTGAGTTTTTCAAGAAATTCCTTGACTTGATGTCAAAGAGTCATTGTTTTGCAATAATGCGGTTCACAGTGCAAAAAATCAAGTATAGCAAAATGATATTTGAGTTTGGATAAAACAACAAATTAGAATGAAGTCCTCCAGTGATCTTCATAAATCGAATTAACCACATGCGCAACAAACAGTGCATGTGTAACGTGTGAATTTACCAAGAAATGAAATAAATCAATATTCGCTAGAAATCCTCATGGTATGATGACCATTAGGGGAAGTAGAAACATGAAAGTCAACTTATTATATGCAGAAGTCAGAATTTCAACGAAAGAAATATAAGAATTTTTATCTAGAATTTCGTGTGATAACCGTTGTTAAGTGACATTACCAAGGAATGTCAAATGAAATAGGGGATTTGCAAAGGTATGTGACTCCTTTTGTGGTGCTAATAATTTATGAGTCCGATTAGACTATACACCGATTGTTGTGAAAACCTTGTTCTATCATACCTCAGCAAGATTCATGTCGTTTGTAGGATCATGTGGCAAAGTGCCGCTTTTTGATCAATAGTTCTCCCACTGCCGGGATTAACATTGTTGTTGTCGTGCCCAATCATATTTTCCAAAGGTCTTGCCTCGAAAGTCGTGTGTGATATACTTTGACGTCTGTGGACGTATAATTTAAGTTTCATGTGTTTTCTTGTGCACTAGCACAACTTTACATGCTTCTTACTTGCGTTAATAGTCTATGGTAACGCATTGGAAATTCTTATACTTTTGATGGCGTCCCACTTAAAGGGTTTCCATTGTTTATTTTGTTGTACGAGTTACGAGGTAGATGATCAAATGAAATAATGTTTGATATCGGCATTATAAATATATGCAAGAGATTCCTGATAAAGAAATCTAGAATTATTATTGACACATATGCTTGTGATTTATTCTTAATTGACTTTTGGAATTTCTTATAGATATACATATCTATATAATCATATATTTCACATGCTGTAACATGCATACATTTCGTAAGGTCAATGTATTTAACAGATTCATATTTCCAAAAACAAGTCAGATATCAGGTCATGATGCTATTTAGGGAAATCTTGTCACTTGTTTGACATATTATATACCTTCTTACCCGGTTCTAGCCGGAGAGGTAACCCTGTTATATCCGGACAAGCTGGAGAGTCTGCTACACCATACCCAGTCTTGCCGGAGAAGAAATTTAGATTTTCCCATAAATAGTATTTTTCTTAAATCATGATTTGAAAAGTGCATTATGACTTTCAACAAAGACTAAGCAAATTAGTCTTCACACGACAGATCATATTCTAGAATAAAGTAGTACTAATAAATAAGAAATAACAGTGGTCAAGTGTTATTGCTTATTTAGTATACTTGCAACGTTCTAGTTATTATCCTTACGGCATTCCAAAACCTACCATACTTTATTTACACAAGTATTTTGCTTATCTCGAAGCTTATACTAAGGCATCTTTTCTTAAGTTCAAGTCTAAATGCTATCATGTGTGTTACCAGTTAATAGCAATCTCCTAACTCTTTTGTATAAGCTTAGGTATTATTATCACACACCTATAGGCTTAAATCAGTGGCTCTGATACCACCTTCTGTCACGACCCCTGACCCCACCCTGGACGGAATCGGGAGCCGCGCACAACCAAGTGGTACCGGTGGTTATTTTTGAAAAGTAGTGCAACGGAAATTTTATCAGGACCGTGAGTTAGGAAAAATATCAGAGTTTAGAAAACACCGGATTTTATTTATTAAATAGATGGGATAAACCCATGTTTTACAAAGGTAGCTTTAATAAGGGATAACCCAATTACATAAAACAATATTTCTTAATTTGATTTAATTAATAAAATAAGCCACTTCTTGAAGCCTTTCAGTGCCGTATCCAACTCTTACTTCAATCTAGTGTAATTACCTGAAACGCGTTTTAAAAAGGTTTTGTCAGCAGGAAATACTGGTGAATCATTGTTTTTGCTTAAAACGATGCATTGTTATAATTTACAGTATTAAGAGCGATTACAATGTTTCTATAGATCAACCATCTACCCACGGTATTTGTCACTCGACCACCTATTGGCTATCTCGTTGTCCAATGGTGTCTGTGACTATGGTCATATCACCCATTGGCTAACCCGTTGTCCAATGGTGACGGTTATCAAGTATTGTATACAAAACCCCACATACCGGCTGTAATTTGGAGACTACAAAGACTTAATCCCTGTAATTATAACTTTGAAAACAAACATGATTTTGAAATCAAATTTGATAAAAAGAGAATGACTCACATTGCAGGTTTAAACGGGCAGAGTTTAGCCTACTGATTAGCCTTGTAACCTAATTCAAATAATAATGTATACGAAAACTAGGTTAGTAACTGAATACAACTTTTACGATAAGCTCACGAGATTAAAAACCTCACGATGAATGACAAAGTGCAATACTTAAACATCTATCGGATTCGCAACGAATGACAGAGTCTACCCCGAGTTTGTGTGGCACTCAAACATCCTGTCGGATTCACGACTAATGACAAAGTATAGCATTTAAACATCCTGTCGGATAGTTTCAATCGATCGGATATTGAATCGTAGCAGCGATCGAGTTATTACCCTGTTATTGCGGCAGCGTTTCGTGATTGTGTGTGTTTTGTAGTAAACGGACTATATCTCAGTGCCTGAATTGAATTGTTACGTCGAACCATCGCAGGAAATCAAGTCCCACACCCCTCTATTTATATCTGAAAAACATCTCCCTCGTGTGGCGTGAGGGGCTGTCGCGTGGCACGAGGGACACCACCCTAGCATAGGGTAGCCCCGTGTCTTGGTAGCCTAGCTGAGTTGACCGTTCGTTAAAATTCAATTTCGACAATAAACTGTTTAGATAATACTGACTAGGAAATACCCCCCCTGAGTTTTAGGGGCCCTGATCCTGATTCTGATTGTTCTGAATTTTTTTTGGGTTTGTGCAGGATTACTTGGGGGTCTCAATTAGGGTTTCCTATTGGGCAAATAAAATAATAGATAGGACTTTTGATGAGAGTTGTTATAGAATAAAACGGTCAGAAAAGAGAATGGACCCACTTTGTAACTTTAGGGTTCAACTAGAAAGCCTCCTGGTATAAATCTTGGGTATAACTTCTGAGCTATAAATATATATATATATATATATATATATATATATATATTTGTACTCGTGTTAAGTATAGTACCCCTAATTCAACCTTATCCCTACGTCACGAGACAGAATCCCAACGAACTTAGTCAGGCAGAGCCTTGACATGTGTTATGGGGCTCAGATCAAACGGAAAAAGGGTAGCGGTGATCGGGAGTTAAAACACTTAACACGGTACAGGGCTTTATTATTATTATGAGGTTAATAATAAATATATATAGAGAGAGAGAAAGAGATGGTCGACAAAGGGTAGATATAAGAAAAAGAAACTTTGAACAACTGAATGTTTTACCTTCATACTTCTATTTATATCAAAACTTTTGTACATATTCTTGCGGAGTAGTCTATCCATATATCATATAATAATATGAATCTAGTACAGATGGCATAGAATTAATATTTAACTTGGAGGTGCCAGTTTAAAACAGTAATAACCGAAAGGTAGTGGTTCTAATAGTAACTTGGAAACATGAGCTGTGCATTTCATTCTTATCTATTTCCTCCATATCTTGATTTATTATACATATTATAATGCTAAATTCAAATTACCATTACAAAATATTAACTCAACGTACATGTGATCATTTTTTTTTGTATATTATGAATACTATTACTAATATTTAATCTTTCTTTTAATTTAAAGTACATTATAAATATTGTTAGGCTATAATAGTTTGTATACTCGTCTTAACACTTGATTATTTTGAACGTTCATTTATACATCTTGCATCCTAATCGACCATTTACCTGTTGGTCACTAGGCCCGTCTACGTACTTCATATTTCTAACATTTAACTTACCCGTAATCTAGCTGTCTAATAATATAAGTTTTTATATACTTTTATTTTATTTAGAAAGGTCACCCATATACGGGCCAATTAATTAGTATAATATTTCAACAAAGTATATAAAAATAGTTTTTAAAACTATTTGGGTCGAATAATTATATTAAAAATTAAAATAGTTACTAGTTACTAGTGGTTAATAAATTTAAATAATCTATAATTCTTATATGATAAAAATGGGAATGTTACAATTAACTCGATCGCTGCTACGATTCAATGTCTGATTGATGTAAAGCTATCCGATGGATGTTTAAGTGCTGCCCACATTAGGGCCATACTTTGTCATTAGTCGTGAATTCGACGGATGTTTAAGTATAGCACTTTGTCATTCATTGTGAGGGTTTTAGTCTCGTGAGTTATCGTAAATGCTGTATTAGTTACTGACCTAGTTCGTGTGCATTGTTATTTAAAATAGGTTACAAGGCTAATCAGTTGGCTAAGTTCTGTCCACTTAAAATCTGCAATGTGAGTTATTCTCTTTTATTAAAAGTATTTTACAATACTCCATTTTCAAAAGTTATAATTACAGGGAGTAAGTCGTGGTTATCTTGAATTACTGGCTAGTGGGGAATTGTGCACATTACTAATTTCTCACGGGTTAGGCTAATAAATCCTAACCGTGATAAACGTCACTACTTGGGGAAAGACCCAATAGTGGTATGACCATCGTCACCAGGTGACACGGCGCCAGATAAAAATAAGATAGAAGCCATTGTAATCGCTCTTATGCTGTAATTTATAACTAAGGGTCATTTTATCAAATTTGAATAACTCGCCACCATTTCCCCGCTGATAAAATATTTTTAAAACATGTTTCAAGCAACCTGCTGTAAATCAAGGAAACGTGCTACGGAGCACTAACCAGCTTGAAGAGTTGGCTCGGTTAAAATGAATAAACATGTTTTATAAATCAGGGAATTTACTTGTGAAATTCCTCTAATGTAAATCACGGGGTTATCCCGCATTATGAAATAAAATAATCAGGCATTTTAAGTTTTAAAAGATCCTGTTGAAAATCTTCCGCTGTCGCATCATTTAATAAATACCACGGGTTCCTGTCCCGCGGTTCCTGACCGGGTAAAACCGGGGATGGGGCCGTGACATCAACCCACCACCTCCACCGTCACCTTCAACCTATCACCACCACCTTCAACCCATCATCACCACTGTTACGTACCCAATGGACCCGAGCCCATGCACAAATAGAAGAGGAAGGCCTATGCATGCATTGCATGAGGATTGTGGGTGTCTGGTGATTATTCGTGTCTGGTGATTTAATTTTAATAGTTCCTTTGTTATTTGGTCTTTGTTTATTATTTTTCAAGTCTATTAGTGGTGTGCGAATAAAGGGGATCGTGGGCCACTGCCTGGTTTCCCATGTTTGCATGTTTTCCATTTTAGTAGGATATTATGTTAGTGGTGAGTCCTTGTTTGTACCCTTTATAGGGAACTGTCTTTGTTTTGGAAGGATTATTCAGAAAATTGCCCCAATACTCCTCTCTTAAATTCTATCTAGCTTCCCTCCTGTTTGCTTAATCCGATCGATCCACTTCAAGTGGTATCAGAGCGGTGGTGATCTCAATGGAAACCCGAAAGAAAACTATTGAGCAATTCCAACAGGAAACACAAGATACCCTAGCCAAATTCAACGCCATATTTGAGAAACTTATGGGAGACATCCAAACCTTGCAGGCGACGGTGGATACCAAGCAAGACAAAGGCACTGTCGGACCGTCTGGTTTTGGTGGTGGTTTCGACATCTTTTCTGGTAACGACAACAAACCCTACCTCAAGCTTCACTTCCCCAGATTTAGCGCTGATGATCCAACGGTATGGCTCTACCAAGCTGAACAGTACTTTGAATTCCAGAAGGTTCCTGCCACAGATCACACCCACTTAGCTTCTCTTCACTTGGACGGTATTGCCCTCCAATGGTATAAGTGGTACACCAAATTCCGAAGACCGCTCTCTTGGGCATAATTTACTGCGGCTCTGCTCTGACGTTTCGGTCCCATGGATTTTGAAGATCCGTCGGAGGCTCTCTCTCGACTTAGACAAACCACCACGGTTGCCGCTTACCAGGAGTCCTTTGAGCGTCTCTCTCATTGCGTTGATGGGTTACCAGACGTGTTCCTCCTTGGCTGTTTTATTGGAGGATTGAAAGATGAGGTCCGATTAGAAGTCAAAATCAAGCAACCTAGAAACTTGTCAGAGGCCATGGGTATTGCACGACTTGTGGAGGAATAGTTCTCTTTGCAGCGCAAAGGGGGGCCACACCCGAAAACCCTAGGGCCCACCTCTTATTCCAAATCGTCTACATTAGCTGGGCTTCTGGGCCCAGGCCCAACGACTTGATTAAACCTACCCGCTCCTACTCCGATCCGCCGTATCTCAAATGTTGAAGCCAGAGAACGCCGTGAAAGGGGGCTTTGTTACTACTGTGATGAGCGTTACACCCCAGGTCACAAATGTAGTAAGCCTTAGCTTTTTATGATCGAAGATGTCCCTGCTGAATGTGATGAACCAACTGAACAGCTGGTTGAAGATACTCAGGCTGAAATCTCGTTCCATGCTATCACAGGTGCTCTTACTCCTCAAACTTTACGTTTAGCCAGGCAGATTAACAACAAAGATGTGGTCGTTTTGGTTGATGGGGGAAGCACGCACAACTTCATTGATCAAGCCCTGGTGGACCAATGTGGTCTAGTAGTTGAAAAGGATACGCCATTCAGGGTCATGGTTGCTAATCGAGAACATGTCTCTTGTGCGGGTCGTGTACGAGGATTAACAATCACTATCCAGGGGTACCTGATTTCCATAGATTTTTTTTGTTTTACCGGTGGCGGTGTGTCCGGTTGTGTTGGGGGTACAGTGGCTTAAAACTCTCGGACCCGTTGAAATTGATTATCAAAAGCTCACTATGGGGTTTCATCTTGCTGGTTCTTCTCATAAACTCCAGGGTTTACGGAGTTCGAAATTAGCAGCATTAACATCACATGAAGCCATGGCCATGCATGGATCAGCCCTACTCTTACAGATTAGTCTTTTGACAGTTGCACACAGCCCAACAATCGAACCATGTCCAGCGATACGTCAAGTCCTTGATCGTTTTGCAAAGGTTTTTCAGGAACCCAGCTCTCTACCACCCCGACGTTCACAGGACCACTCCATTCCCTTACTTCCCGGCGCTCGACCGGTCAGTACCCGGCCCTACCGCCAGCCTTATCTACAAAAGACAGAGATCAAAAAACAGGTTCATGAACTGCTCCAGCAAGGTTTAATTCGTCCGAGTCACAGCCCGTTCTCATCTCCGGTCTTGCTTGTCAAGAAGACCAATGGCTCTTAGAGGTTTTGTATTGATTACCGGTCTCTAAATGACATCACAGTTAAGGATAAGTACCCCATTACAGTGATTGATGAGCTACTTGATGAGCTACACGTTCGCGTATTTACTCTAAACTCGACTTGCGCTCCGGTTATCACCAGATTCGAGTCCGGGATGAAGACATTCCCAAAACGGCTTTCCGCACCCATGAAGGTCACTACGAGTAAGTCGTGATGCCGTTCGATCTTACCAATGCCCCCGCTACCTTCCAATGTCTCATGAAAGACTTGTTCCGGCCGTTTCTTCGTAAGTTTATTTTGGTTTTCTTCGAGGATATTCTGGTATATTCCAAGTCGCTTGCTGATCATGTCGTACATTTGAGTATTGTTCTGCGACTTTTAGAGACTAATCGCCTTTTTGCAAAACAGTCCAAATGTTGTTTTGGGGTTTCTCAGGTTCATTACTTGGGGCATTTGATCTCTATCGATGGTGTGGCAGTTGAACAGGCCAAGGTTCAGTCAGTGCTAACTTGGCCAACCCCTACCAATGCTAAAGGGGTTCGGGATTTTTTAGGGTTGACCGGTTACTACCGGAAATTCATCAAAGGGTTCAGGAGCATTTGGGCCCCTTTACATAAGCTCGTGGGAAAGGGACCATTCGTTTGGAACGACGAGGTAGAATGTGCTTTCAAAACATTAAAGGTTGCCTTCACCACCACCCCTACTTTTGGACTTCTGGACTGGTCCAAACCATTTACGGTCGAGTGTGATGCAAGCGGGGTGGGGATTGGAGCCGTTCTTACCCAACAGGGCAGGCCACTTGCTTACTTCAGTGCTACGTTGAAGGGAATGATGCTTTCCTGGTCCACTTATGAAAAGGAGATGTTGGCAGTTGTCAAGGTTGTGCGTAAGTGGCGACATTATTTGCTTGGTCGACCCTTTGTAGTCAAGACGGATCACATGAGCTTGAAGTATCTTCTTGAGTAACGCCTTACCACCCCGGCTCAAGCCCGGTGGCTCCCAAAACTTTTGGGGTTTGATTATACTATCGAGTACAAGAACGGCATTTCTAACCAGGGTGCCGATGCCCTCTTGCGACTTTCAGAGTATCATTTTATGGCAATATCGCGTCCATGCTCCACCATTTGGCACGACATTCAGCAGGAGGTAAAATCCGACCCTTACTACCAAAATTTGTCCTCCAAATCTCCTTACCTGGCTCGTCACCAATTGATTTTACGGGATGGTATATGGTTTCAGGATGGGGCTATTCTTCTAAGTCCCTCCTTACCTTTGTTGGGCACTGTATTACATCTTTGCCATTCATCCCCAGAAGGTGGTCATTTTGGGTATCATAAAACTTTGAAAAAGGTCAAACAAACTTTCTGGTGGGTTGGACTTAAGGAACGAGTCAAGTCTTTTATTAAGGAGTGTCAAGTTTGTCAACGTTTTAAAACCGATAGCATGTTACCGGCTGGATTGTTGCAACCTCTACCAATACCGGAGAGAATTTGGGAGGAAATAAGTATGGATTTTGTGGAAGGTCTTCCCAACTCAAAGGGTTTTACGGTGGTTATGGTTGTAGTTGATAGACTCTCTAAATATGCTCATTTTGTTTGCATGAAACACCCGTTCACTGCTGCAACAGTTGCAAAAGAATTTGTGCAGAATGTCGTTAAACTACATGGGGTACCCGCGACGGTGGTGAACGATCGGGATAAGGTATTCATTAGCTCCTTTTGGCAATCTCTGTTTAAATTACAAGGTACTAAATTATGCTTGAGCTCTAGCTACCATCCTCAAACGGATGGGCAAACGGAGATTGTTAATCGCACAATGGAACAATATTTGAGATGTTTTGCTGGGGATCAACTGAAGAAATGGGTTGACTGGCTTCCATGGGCTGAATATAGTTACAATACATCAATGCATGTTTCTACGAAAATGATTCTGTTTCAAGTTGTCTATGGTCGCCCACCTCCTAAGCTTATTCCATATATCCCTGGTACCACGAAGGTACAACCTGTCGACGATTATCTCTATGATAGAGACGCACTTCTACGTCAACTCAAGGCTAATCTGGTCATAGATCATAACTGCATGAAGATTTATGCTGATCAGAAACGTTGCGAGGTCGAATTTGCAGAAGGGGATTTTGTTTTTGTGAAACTTCAACCGTATCGGCAGACCACTGTTGCGAATCGGTTGTCCAACAAACTTGCTCCTAAGTTCTTCGGGCCCTATAAGATCTCGAAAAGAGTTGGGCAGGTTGTAGGATCGAGAATCGATCTAAACAAGTCTATCAGAAGAGTTCTTGTCAATATGAAAGGCGGAATTCAGTCGTATCGATATTGTTTCAGTTGATTTGCACAAGAATCACTTTAAACTATCTCTTATATTGATAACAAAACGTTTTACAGACTGGAGATACTTCGGCAGCACTTCGGCACCGGAATCAGATCGTTACAAATGACAAGGCACAACCTAGTATTTATAGGTATGACTATTTCGCACGAAACCGTTCATGTGAAATCAACTTCACACGAAATAGCTATTTCGTGCGAAATACCCCTACAATACATATTTCTCATATTCTCGAATAACATGCCCTGATCTATCTAAACACAAACAAGACTCGTTAGAAGACGAAGTCGACAGACATATGCACCAACAGACTCCCCCTTGGATGTCGACGAGTCTTCAGTACCAATCTTCAGAAAGTCGAATCTTCAATCTTTATCAGTCATTGTGCTCTCTCCAAAGTATCTAACAATGTAAAGTATCCTCAATATCTAACTCTTCTTCTCTTTCTCTCTTCCAGAATCTCAATCTGACTCTATCTTCTCTCTAATTCTCTTGATCAGATCTCTTGATTCCTTAAGTTCTTCAGCATTAGCAACTTGCATGAACTCTAGAACCAAACTTGACTCTTGCATCTTCAGACTCCCTCTTGATATCCTCAAACTCCCCATTTCAATAAGCTGGGATCACAGTCTGAAATAATTCTTGTTCCAAGATCGAGTCCTGGCTCTTATTTAGCTCAAGCTTTATGGCTACACAAACTCTTCCTCACAATAAATTTAACAAATTTAACAATTTGACAAATATATATACCTCTTATAGAATCTATTTCAAAAATGATTTAACATTTAAAAATTCAAAAGACCACTTGTAAGAAAAACTTTTTCAAACACATTTTCCCAAACCTGTTCATCATGTTTAGCACTCGGAATTTTGAAAATCAGCTCTCCAACATCTGTTATCGAAAATCTTTTTGGATTTTTGTATATAAAGAGAATGCAATAAAAACATATTTATAAACAATATTTTTGTGAGTTTGCGTAAGAGGATCATATCAGTTTTGAGACAAATCACCAACACCGTTAAGCTATAAACATTTTAAGTTCTAAATGATTCACTTAGATTGTCAGTATACTGATCCACTTAAATTTTCACACAAAGTTCAACTGTTTCGAGATACGAGATTAATGTTTTAGAAACTTAAACTTATATGCATGTCCCACCTCAGAATATACTCCTGTATCCAGATCCCAATATTCAGTCTTACAGGTGAGTATACCCAGATGATATCTGTAAAGGGTTAAATGCGAGGGCCATGAGAGCTAAGGCTATTGCTTCCGCAAAATCAGAGAGATGATGGCTTCGACTTTAGGTGTGTTCCCTTTAGAGAATCTTTTCTTCAACAGCACATGATTAGCATTTTGCAATGTTTCATCATTTTTATGCTGAGGGTGGTGCTTTTATTTCAAGCAAGCGAAACGTATTATACGGGGACTAGGCCATTGCTTCCGCAAAATCAGAAGTCCCGGGATAATACCCCAGATATCACTAAGTATAAAGACCTAGTATCTCAGAAAGAGGGGTCTTTCAAACAAGATTTCGGGGGTTACCCATATATTCGAGAGATGTTCCCCACGAAATAAGTAAGTTTGATATTTAGGTTTATATCTCGACACAATCTACTAAATGTGCAAAAACCTACTGGCATATCATCAGTGAGACCGTTTATCACATTTTGACTTTCCAATTCTTTAGCATGCTGTGATAGTCCACTAATGTACTATCATTTCCTCTTTTTTACAACAAAAACTCGTTTTTGATTTTATCATGTTTTTTTACTTTTCAAATATCGTGTTTTTGACTTTTCAAATTTTCAAATGTTTTTGGATTTTCTGAAAATTTAAATTTTTACTCCCCCTAAAATGCAAAAGCATTTAAAAGAAATTTTGAAAACAAACTGTACACAAAAATGACAACTGTTGTGAATTGCTTCAAATCGCCATCCACTTGTCATAAACAACAGAACTCCCCCTAACAACAAAACATTTTCCCATTATCATTTCAAAACACTTAAGTTTGTTTTACTCAAATGTTTTTTCCGGAAAATAAATTTTGTTGATTTTACCACTTGTAGGAATGGGGTTTAGATCATCACTTTGTTTTCTCAACCACTTGAATGAAATTTAAATCAAGTTCAACTTATGACCTTGATTAATCACTTGTAACTGAAAACCTTATTTAACCACTTGTAGGTTCTCATCACCATTATCAATTGTAACACAAAATATAACAATTTTCAAGAAAACTACCACTTGTAAGTTTACCAAACAAACATTTTCAAGAATGATGCCTATTCCTGCTCCACGATTACCAACTTGGGAGCTCCGGCAAGTCCAGAATTTAATCATGATAGGTTCTATCCCAGTTACCAACTTGGGATGACCCATCTTCACCTGGTTTCTTAGTTTTCTTCTCATAAAATTCCTTTACCCCTTTGACTTTTCCGTCAACCATTTTTCCAAAAATATTTTGAACTTTGGAGCTAAAGACTTTTTCAACATCAAAATCTTTCTTTTTCAGAAAAAAATTGAATTGAAATTTCAATTTTTCCAACTTTTTGTCTAAAATTTTTAGCACTTAATGGTGGAAAATTTGCATCATCCATTGGCGGAACCGAATTTTCACCCTTTTTCTCAACCTGTGGCTCCTCTGACTTTATGGAATCAAATTCATCGCCAGAAGATAGCTCCTCTGATTTTGTTGAATCAGAATCATTGCTAGAACTATCATCAGATTTTTTAACAACCCACTTGTGGTTGTCAAGATTCACTTTTCTTCTGTAAAAACTTTTTGAACACTCACCAACTTCAAACTTTGAATTTTTTAAAACTTTAAATTGTTTGGTTGGTGGTTCATTCTCAACCATCTTTTCTTTCAGTTTAAGAGAAACTTCCTGTTTTGTTTGGATTGCCATTAGACAATTTCCTGGCAATATGACCAATTGTTTTGCATTGAAAACAGGTTCTCGTTTCCTTTTTCTGAGCAACTTCCTTCTTCATTTCTTCTTGCTTTTTAGCAAGGAATTCTTTGTTTGTTTGCTTTCTGAACAATTGTTCTTTTTCTTCTTCAGATGATGTTCCTGAAACAAATACAGTTTTTGTTTTATAAGTTTTCTCATTTTTATGATTTTTCGATGGAATAAATCAAAGACCTTTCCTTTTGAAATTACCATTATGATTTGGTTTCTTTTGAAAACCAGAACCAGAACTATAACCCTTTTTCTTGTTTAACCTTTGTTGGTCTCTTGAGATGTATTTTTTAGGTTTTTCAGAAAAATTTACATCTTTTATTTCAGAAATATTAATTTCTATTAATTTGAAAACCTTTTTGATCATTTCAGTTTTGACACCTCTTATTGGAAATTCTTTATCAGAATATAATTTGTCAGAATCATTCAAAGTATAAGCTAATTTGAATGTTTCATCATTCAAATTAGATTTTGATAACAAAAACTTTTTATTGTAAACCCGTTTGCCCTTTTTGACTGTTGGACTTGACGTTTCAGACTTTGACTTTGAATTTGACTCCGATTTTGACTCCTCGGTTTCATCTTTATCCAACACCTAATTGGCCACATTCTTTATTAACTCTGACTCATGATCAGTATCAGATGAAGTGAAAGTAACATCAATATTGTCTGGCAAATTATCGGAAGACTCAGATTCCCATTGTAAATTTGTTGCTTTTATGACTCTCTCTGAATTAGGATTTCATGGGGAATATCCATTTTCAAGCGGAGGCGGACACTTGGTATAACTGGCACTAGGTTTCTTACCAGAATGCTTTTCTTCAGTATCCTCTTCTTCAAAAGCCTTCATTCCTTCAACGGTTGGATAAATCCTGTCAATAACATAAGAAGTACATGAGTAACTTTTTAACAACCAATTTACCCTTTCTGTTTCAATCCTCTGGGTTTCCAGTTTCTGTTCCAGCACAGCACACTTTTCAATGTAATTATTGACAATTTTCTGCTTTGTCATGAAAGCTCCTTGAAGTGTCTTCATAGCTATTGCTTTTTCACTGCTTGATTGATTGTATTGGTTCATGGCTTTGTTTAGAACATCATAAGATTCTTTCAATCTGTTCATGTTGTGAATCAATGTGCTGTTTTGCTTCTTCACTGTTTCACAGGTTTCACATTTCACAGGAATCTTTTGTGCATCAGCTTCTGCTTCAACTGTGAAAGCTGGAATTTCTTTTACCTTTTTCTTTATCACAGGAACTTCTTCATCATCACTGCTAACTTGTTTTTTTAACTTTCTTCTTTTTCTTTCGAACTTTTCCATCATCACTGTCACTCTCCTCTAACATTCTTAAATGCTCTTTCATTCTGTTTGCATAATAATCATTATCATTATCACTATCTTCAACAACTCGAGTAACAAAAGCTTTAGCCAAGAATTCTTTATCTGGACAGTAATTGTCCCAGCTAAAACCTTCTGGTAATCTTTCATCATCTTGATCGATCAATTTGCTCATCAAATATGCTTTCTTTGATTCTTCAATCTCCTTCTTAGCATGAGCAATTTGTGACGATTGTTGTTGATGTGGCTGTTGAGCAACTTGGTGATAAATTGCTTTTCGATAATAATCATTGTTGTTGAAAGGATTTTGAGCTCCACTTGCTTCGCGATTTGTGCATTCTCGCTTGAAATGCCCTTTTTCCCTGTAACGAAAACAAGTAACTTTAGATTTATCAAAACCTAAAGTAGAAACATTTGCATCACGGAAATCATCTCTTCCCGTGATCTGTTTGAATTTCTCAGCTCTTCTCAACACACTTGCCATACACCACTTTATATCCATTAATTCCATTTCTTCAGCATCAATCTGATCGTAATCCTCTTTTGTCAACATTGGATTTCCGATCCTTCCTGCTACTAAACTCCCACACGACTCTAACACAGTCACTAACAAAGACATATGACTTTTTGCAACTTCTTCCGAGTAGTTTTGGTCATTCTCAAGATTTAGTGCAATGTTGCATTGAAGTACTTTACCACTCTTTGTTGCTGAAACATTTGGATCAAATGATGGATATGAAGAAAAACTCATTTTGTTGTTTGATCCTTTAGATGACCCTCCAGAAGAATTTTTAGCATTGAAGGCAGTTTCGATCTTTGGTGACATGTTGGTCTTATCACTAATACCTCCTTTGTAATATAAACCGATATTTTGTTCACCATCAAAATCCTTCATTCTTGAGATTTTCCATTGTTCCATTTCTTGAGCTTCAAGTTTTTCAATAAACTTACTCAGTGTTAAATTTCCAAAATCTTTTTTATTCCTCAACATCATGAGGTATGTGCCCCAAACCTCATGTGGTAACGCATCAGCCAGCTTTTCAATCAATTCTTCATTATCTTTGGTGATGCTCACCCTCTTCATGTTAACTAGTAGATTGCAATATCTTTCGATGATCTGCTTAGTGCTTTCAGTTCTCAAACCACGAAATAAATTGAACTCTTTTTTCAAAAGTGATTTTTTATTCTTGATCATCTCTTTACTTCCAACAAACTTTGATTTTAATGCTTTCCAGATTGAATATGCAGTTCCATTGTGTTGCAATAAAACCAAGATATCTTCTTTCACAGCTTGATGCAATACAATTGTCATCATTTTTTCATCTTTGTATTTCTTTTTCTCTTCAACACTTAAATCTTTAATTGCAATAACCTCTTCATCATCATTCACCAGTCTAACATATTTTGTTTCAACACATTCCCAAGCATCCAAATAATTTGCTTGAACCCAATTTTCGAATCGTTCCTCCCAACCCTTCTACTCCTCAATATTCATGAGCTTTGGCGGTTTTTGCATGGTGCTCGTTTCATTTTCTAACATTGTGTTCTGTGCAATGGTAATCGGAATAGCAAAGGCGTTGTAAAATTCTTCTTCCATGATTCGGTATCAAAATTTCACAAATTCAGACTTTCAAACGAAATGAAGATTCTCAAACGAAATACTGATTTCGTGCGAAACAGTTCAAATGAAATGACAACTTGGTACGAAATAAGCTAATTTCGTACGAAATGAAAATTCTGATGTGAAGTATCAAGCGAAATGCCCTTTTCGTGCGAAATGGAAGTAACCCAAGCTATTTCGTGCAAAATGAGTGTGGTATTTCGTGCGAAATGAATAAAACTGATGCTATTCCGTGCGAAATACTGCTGATGTCATCATATCAACCGGAAAATTGTCAAATTGAACAGGTTTTAGTCCGATTTTAAATCTAATTCTTTCAAGGCTTTGTTAAAACACAGTTTCACATAAAATGTGTGAAAATCAAGCCATTTTAACCATGAAAACTTGTTTAATTTTGAAAAGAAGGTGTAGAAAACAGAATTTGCAGCTGAAATAGTAAGAACTCTTCCTCCTGAGCTCTGATACCACTTGTAGGATCGAGAATCGATCTAAACGAGTCTATCAGAAGAGTTCTCGTTAATACGAAAGGTGGAATTCAGTCGTATCGATATTGTTTCAGTTGATTTGCATAAGAATCACTTTAAACTATCTCTTATATTGATAACAAAATGTTTTACAGACTGGAGATACTTCGGCAGCACTTCGGCACCGGAATCAGATCGTTACAAATGACAAGGCACAACCTAGTATATATAGGTATGACTATTTCACACGAAACCGTTCATGCGAAATCAACTTCACACGAAATAGCTATTTCGTGCGAAATAGCTATTTCGTGCGAAATAACCAGTTGATTTCGTGCGAAATGACAGTTTGTCATTTCGTGCGAAATACCCCTACAATACATATTTCTCATATTCTCGAATAACATGCCCTGATTTATCTAAACACAAACAAGACTCGATAGAAGATGAAGTCGACAGACATATGCACCAACACAGGTAGCTTATCAACTTCAGTTGCCTCCGGGGTCTCAAATTCATGATGTGTTCCATGTAAGTCTCTTGAAACAATGTGTGGGGAAGGTCAGCGAACCAAGGCCAGTTGTTATAGAAGATTCCATCCTCGCTTCACCACAGCCTCAACTTGAAAGTGTTCTTGACGAGATGGTGATACAAAAGGGAAAATATCGGCCGCGAACGGAGATACTGGTTAAGTGGGTCGGAGGTACTCTAGAAGAGGCCACGTGGGAAACGAAATGGCGGTTCGCAAAGGCGTATCCAGACTTCCACCTTGGGGACAAGGTGGGTTCAAGCGGGGTGGATTGTTACGAACCCAATGGACCCGAGCCCATGCACAAATAGAAGAGGAAGGCCCATGCATGCATTGCATGAGGATTGTGGGTGTCTGGTGATTATTCGTGTCTGGTGATTTAATTTTAATAGTTCCTTTGTTATTGGGTCTTTGTTTATTATTTTTCAAGTCTATTAGTGGTGTGGGAATAAAGGGGATCGTGGGCCACTACCTGGTTTCCCATGTTTGCATGTTTTCCATTTTAGTAGGATATTATGTTAGTGGTGAGTCCTTGTTTGTACCCTTTATAGGGAACTGTCTTTGTTTTGAAAGGATTATTCAGAAAATTGCCCCAATACTCATCTCTTAAATTCTATCTAGCTTCCCTCCTTTTTGCTTAATCCGATCAATCCACTTCAACCACCTCCACCGCCACCTTCAACCCATCACCACCACCTCCACCGTCTTCTTTATTATAATAGATATAAACTTTGAAAAATCAAATTATAATAGATATAAACTTTGAAAAATCAAATTTCTAAAAACTAAAAAGATTGAAGATTTACCCGCCCACACACCTATTCCTACAATGGGTACGGATACGAGGGCTGCCATAGCATCTGCCCGACGTCTTCATGGATACCCCAAAATCTGACCTAATTCAACAATCTTCTTCCACTGTTACCACCTTCTCAGACTGGGATATAGATTTCACCGAAGAAGAACTCCAATCAATTGAAGCCATATTTCAATTTGCAACTTCTTCTTCCTCTCGAAAACAACCCGTTACCGATTGCGACGGGGATCATCCTAAAACACGCCGGAGATTACCGGATTCGTTGTTCAATTTCAGAGAACAGTGGTTGTTAAAGGTGACTGTGACGGTGGAGGTAATGGTGGTCGATTGACGATGGAGGTGGTGGTGATGGGTTGATGGTGGCGGTGGCGGTGGAGGTGGAGGTTATGGTGATGGGTTGAAGGTGACGGTGGAGGTGGAGGTGGTGGTGGGTTATAGAGAGAGGAGAAGATGAAGAAGATGAGGATGGGTCCATTTTTTTTTTTTTAACTGTTCAGGGGCAATCTAGTAATTTCGCACATATTTAACTGAAAAACTTAACATAGGTTAGTGATAAAGACCACACGAGTGGAAAAAATTACAACCACTAGGACCAAGTGTGTAATTAGTGAATCACTGGGACCAAGTCTGCAATATTTGCAAACCACAGGGACCAACCAGGCATTTAACTCTAAAGAATAAAAAGAAAAATGTTTAATTGGTGCATTCAGGGTGGACTCCACCTGATTCAGCCTTCTCGGGCATTAACGCAATAATGAGGAAAGGGGAACACGGGTGGCGTCCACCCTACATTCTGGTTTAAAAGGCGTCATTGGGTTGAGGTGGGGGACACTTTTCTCTACCAAGAAGAGACGCGCATACCTCCACAAATGAAGCGTCAAATGTTCCTCATAATGTTGTTTTGCTGGCAACGATGTAGATCTACACGACAAGGCTTTATCTGTTAGTCAAAAACTTAATCCGGGGATAAAGGTAGCACCCCTCGGATATATGGTTATTACTAAAAACCTGTTGTCTAACGAGATCTTCCACATTATATGTCTATCACGTTACTGTTAATGCATCTTTAGGTATGGAGTGTTGCCCAAGTTTGGGTCTGGATTTTGGCCTGGTTGTACTAATACGGTGCAATCCGGTTAATGTTCCACACTGTATGATTTTCGTTGGTTCACTTGGGATAGGTCTGGAACAGTGGCGAAGCTTGAAAATTTCCACCAGGGGGTCGGAAGTCACCGGACCTAAATTTTTTTTTCTATCGCTTTGTTTCGAGGTGATATGTTCGGGTCGGACGTCAGTGATTCGATTCGTGTCGGGTCGGGTCGGGTCAAACATTAATATCAAATAAAAAACGTTCTTAAACATTAAAAAGTAAACATTGTTTAACAAATAACTGAACAAAGACACCAAAACATTAAAAATGAGAGGAAGGTGGGTACCCGCTTCACTTGGATGAAGAATTATAGTTTTGCCCGTCTTCCTTTAAGATTTTTGAATTCTTCAATTATGGACTCCGAATCTAAGTTCTCAGTAATTTCCTTTTCTATGTAAATCACCATAGTGTTTGCTAGATATTGATCTGACATCTTATTGCGAAGGCGATTCTTAAATATTTTGATTGTTAAAAATCCTCTTTCTGTTGTTGCACTCGAAACTGGAAGTGTCAAGATTAGCCGATACACTCTTTCAACCAATTTGTACTTGTTATTTTTCTGACATTCCACAAGAGGTTTGCAAAGATCAGAAAGAGTTGATACCATGCTCTTGTTGAATGTTTTGATTCGCTTCATTAATCGGTTCACTTGTTGAGGCTTTTTGACATTTAATCACAATGTTTTCATCATCAATTCCCTCTACTACTTGTTCTTCATTCTTTCTTTTGAAAAAAGAAGTTATACTTTTATACTTACCCATAGCATAATCTAATAACATAACAAGTTAACAAATCACCCTAAATTTCAAGCTCTAATTTCTATCTAAATCACATTAAGATTAAACAAATAAAAATAGACATAATTACGGAAAGATTCAACAAGTTTAAGGCAAAAATTCAGCCCCAATTTCACCCCTAATTTCAACCTAAATAACATATATTGCAGCCCTAAATTGAACCTAAAGATTAAAAACACATACCTTATGAAGATTGAAGAAGAATCACATATATAGCAGACTCGAAGTCGAACAAGCAACGCAACCAGCACCTGGCACCAGCAGCAGCGATTTTTTTCCTCTTCTGTTCTCAGTTCTCCTCGCGTGGTTGCGTCTGGTTGTAATCCCCACTTAGCGAATCTGGGGTTTTTTTTTTTTTTTTTTAATAAGGTGGGCTTTCTATTTGGGCTATAGTTATTTGGGCAATTGGGCTATAAACTATACATTCTTCCAAACATATTTACAAATACAATATTTGGGCCCAAATATAATTAATTGGGCTATATAAGTAATTTTTTTTATAAAACCGGGGGTCGAAAACGTATATACCTAAAAAATTCTATACGAAACGTATATACATAACACTACTGAGCCAAAAGTTCGGGGGGTCGGGCACCCCTGGTTTGGAAGAATGGCATCGGGCCTTTGGTCAAACAAGAATCTTTACCACACCTCTGGTTTCACATCGCTTTTGTCTTTTAACTTCTTATCGTTCGGATGTCGTCTTGCCCATCCATCCACATAGTATATTATGTTGAGTTTACCTTTTGTAGTGGGGCTTAAGTTACCTTGTTGTAGATGGCCATCTAAGTGGCCAATTGATTTTGTATAGCACTTACTGATTTTGGGGCTTTAATTGATCAATATGTGTTTAATTTTTTGCTTGATTAAGTATATGCACTCCAACTGTTTGATGAAATGTCTCAATGAACTTGTGTTGGTAGTCCCCAGTCAGTTGCTTGATTAGTTGATTCAGCACCCTTTTCTGTTGTATTGAATGAATACTAAAAAGTTAAGACGTTAAGATGCATAAATGGAACATGAAGGAAATATATAAAGTATTGGTTAAGACTTTAAGATGCACTAATGACTAATATATAGGTTAGTTCCTTCCTTGTTGATGTAATCATCTAGTTAATACCCGAATGTAATTAGGGACTACGAGCAAAAGTAAACCAAAGTACCACACAAACTGTAAACCAATAGTCAACCAACTTCAAATCATTAGTCAACAAACATCAAACCAATAGTCAAGAAACTTCAAACCAATGTGCAACAATTTTCAATATTCAACCAAACCTAGTAACTAATGAAATATAATTAAAAAAAACACAACCAAGTGCTTCTGTTCAGTAGTCCTCCGCAGCCACCTTTCCATCTTTTCCGCAATTTCTACCAAACAAAAATAGAAGATTGTAAATATAATGAACGGATGAATTCAGCATGCAGTTCAAAAAGAGAAGAACTCTTACAATTTTTTTTTTTTTTTTGTTTTTTTTTTAGCTATAAACATATTAATATCATTCCACACGAAAAAAGACAATTACAAAGCAATGGCAGGTAGTCGGGCAACAAGTTGCGCCGCCACCCCCTTTTGAATAGAAAAACCAATTCTACTAAATACAAAGTTTGAAACCTTTAGCGACGAAGAATTACTATTAACGATTTTTTGAACCCGATTCAAGAGTCGCACAGCGTCAGGAGCGAGACCACCAAAGGTATCAAACGCAAACGGGACGAACACATGTTGATTCTCCCGGCAGGCTTTCTCATGTTTTGCCACTTTGCTCGCCTCTGCCTTGAGCACCGCTTGCCCTACGACAAAACCCTTGTCCTTAAGCCCGACAAGGGGGGAGACTCCAGTTAGATCTACACAAGCGTGTTTCCCCCCTTCCCATCCAAACACAAGGATGTCCGCCGGCCGCAAAGTGGACCTCCCCTCTAAGGGGTCAGTTAGGAAATTTACTGGAGCCTCCTTTTTGGCAGAGATCCCGGCTCGCTTAAGAACATCGCATAACACATCTCTAACCCAATCATGCCGATATTTAAACCCTGGTAGCTCTTTACAGTGGATCGCGTGCTCGCCGAAAGAATCCAAACACGCTTTACGGCATACCGGACATGGCTCGTCAACTGGGAACAAGGGAATCATCAGTCGGTATCTAAGGATAGCACGGTATTCCACAGCCGACATGTGTTGCCCCAAGCCTTCAATAGGTGCGACAGACAAAAAATCCTGAGCATGTGGGGCACGTAGACATTCAAACACAGCTCTTTGCCGAGGGGATAAAACAAACTTCTCTTCAAACCTCTTGACAATTTCGCCATATAAGGCATTCGCCAGAATTTTCTGGGATTTAGGAGGGGCGGTGTCTTTAATGTAGAAACCGCCAATATCAAGGTCGGGAAGAGAACTATGCAAAAGGTCCAACGCACTCCTGTAATCGGAGTCTAAAATATCCCCACCACATTCTCGGAGTATGTGGTCCTGTAAACCCCAAGATTGGGCCCTTGAAGCCACGAAAGCATATGAAGAGGCATCCTCGGCCGTACAAATCCCTAAGCCTCCGAACCGGGTCGGGAGAGAAGCCAACCTCCACTGGAGATCACCAAAAAAGGCACCCCCACAAACAACAATATCCTCTAGTGCTCCCCGAAGGCCTTCATCAAAAACAGAGACAGCTCCCCTGACCAAAGAAGGTTGACACGTTCGAAGACCAAACAGTAATTTAGCAACACTCATACAAGAACGAAGCAAGAGGAGCTCGCTTTGAGGGTCCCGTAGGCGTTTAAGGCACTTCATCAGCTCGACTGCACAGTTCGCTCTTTTAAGAGCCATACCACTAATAAACTCTGCATCACGACTAACGGCACCCCCCAGGAGTTTCACACCCAGCACCGGCCTCTCAATCCCCCGAGGGAATAAGCCCTCCTGAACCTTTACACCATTGCAGGTTGGCCAAAAAACTTCAGTTTTCTTTATATTAAGTTGAAGCCCTAACGAAGGACCCTCAGCTCTGATGATATCTAAAGCATTAGCCACTTGGGTGGCATCTCCAATAAGCGTTCCGTCATCTAGGTACCAGGCGTGAAATAGAAGTTTGCAGCGATCCCTTATTCGGTGAACAAGGGGGTGTAGAACAAGGGCAAAAAGGAGGGGCCCCAAGGGGTCCCCCTGCTGAACGCCAGTAGAAGACCAAATATACTCATCCCCCACATATAATCTAGCTGGTTTACCATATAAAAAATCAACCCACGTAGAAATAGAAGGACACCTTTTCCTTACCTCGTACAGTAGGGCTGTCCTATCAACCAAATTAAAAGCGTTCGAAAAATCAACAGTAAGCATAGCAAGAGACCCATCTTGGTGGTACTCATTAAGGAACCTGTTCGCACTATGAAGAACGGCCTCTGCCCCACACGGAATACCTACCCCAAACTGGAAATCGCCAAGGTATTTGGCCATCTCCTTCCCAACACCTTTCATGGCCACCTTGGAGATCACCCTCCTCCAAATCGACCCAACAGCAATAGGCCTAATCCCATTATCCGGTTTGAGAAGAGGTGTAAGAGAAGCAGAAGCAACAAACTCCGCCAGACTCCTCGGGCACCTCCCCCCCAAGCACAAATTAACCATGGCTGAAGTAGCCCTAAGCAGGCTATCAGCAATCACAGACCCCTCCCCACAAAAGGCATCTAAAAGATGTTGGGCCCTTAAGCCGTCTCTCCCGCACGACGTACCTTTGGGGAAAGATTTAATACACCCGAGCACACAATCGGACTCCACCACAAGAGGAGACTCAGAAGGAAAGGAGGCAGGCATGGAAGGAGGGGGCATACATGGGTGCTTAGCCACTAAAGCTTCCAGAGTATTCTTATTGAGAGGGGCGACCCCCGAGGAGCATAAAACCTTAACCGCTGCAGTGAAATGACCATCAGCAACCTTACGTAAACATTGTTTCACATTGGTCCCCCCACACTCATTATCATCCTCAGTGCCCTTTTTGATTCCATCCGTAACCCCCCTCGCGGGTTGATCAAACAACGATTGGACAAGAGTGGCAAAACCCTCACGATCACCCCACTGAGCCAAAGACCGCTGGATGCTAAGGCATTGGCCCGTCTTCCTATTGCCCGACCTCTTGTCCTGACGACCAACATGCTTGAACACCCGCAAGGTGCAACGTGGTAATATCAACAGTCGAACCCATGCCTCAACAGAATCAGGCATAGCAACCACCTTGTCCAAAGCAGCAGTTAAGACTTGGGCAAATGCCATACGACAACTAAGGGGGATACTCTTAACAGTCTTGATGGGGAGAGAGAAAACACGATCAAGCAAAGCAATATCTACACCCAACTCTTCCGACAAGGTATCAACGTTTTCAACACCGGGTCTAGTGATGCCAACAATAAAACCCTGTTCATCTTTCTCACCTGGCACAAACCGAATAACCTTATCCTCATGGTGGCACGCCCGACTGAAAGCATGAGGGCACATACACTCACCACATAACCATTGTCCGGACACCCTCAAAGCATCACAAACAGAAGTAAAAAGATTAAGATCGTCAGCAATTGCACATCTCAAGGAATCTTTCCTCTCGCCTGAGCCCAAATGGTGACTCTTGATATGTGCCATTAACCTTGGGAATCCCTTAGCCCCCATCAAGCCATCGGGGCAACAATGAAATCGTCGGAAAGGACAAGGCCAGAAACCGCTACCATTAGAACCAACCATAACAAAACTAAGTAAGCGGAGTCAACACTTAGATAATGTCGTGTACGCCACCACCAATAAAGAAAACCCAACCCAAAAGGAATCGCAGCTGATGGGTCAAAAGGTAATTGAACCGCTACGCTAAAAAACCCCGAAGAAATCACCTAGGCATTTCGTCGAACACCTTGCGTGCGAAGAAGAAAAACATAAAAATTGAACAGTAGCAGGTGGAGCATGATCAACATCATCATCAGCTATATTGCTCCTACAGGTCAAAACCCTGAAGTGGAATTGATGACTTCAGGAAGCTGTGATTTGTTGGTGCAATAAGCCTTGAAATAGCTCTGTGGTGAGGAGGTAGGTAGACGAAGTACTAACCTCATAACTCAAAGGCATTAATCATGGTGGTGTTGTCATGGTCGTCGGGGGTGGTGCGATGGTGGGGCTGTGATGGTCGCCGGAAACTGATCGGAGGGTGAAGGGCTGTGAGTTTGGACAATTAATCTGTTTTTTATGTTCTTTGTTTGGAAAATTAAGGTTCTCTTCACACATTGAGTTTGTTTTAGATTCTTTGGCTTTTAATTTCAAGCTCATATGTGATTGTTTTAGATGTTGGTAAATGGGGTGGGGCAAAATGGAAGGCAAGGCTAATTAATGTAAGTAGTATTTCCATCAATGTCTGTTTGCATTAAAAGTCATCAGAAGTAGTATGTTCTACAAAGTTACTGGCTTTTATCATCGTCAAAAGTGTGACCATGTATGCACTAACAGTTTAGTTGTTTGATGTAATTGTTTAGCAAGGCCGTTCCAACGTTTTTAGAGACCCTAAGCGAATCACGAAGTGGAGGCCCTTTTGGAAAATTATCATTTTCAACACATTTAGTAACAAAACCCTCCTCCTTTACCCGTCCTTTACCTGGGCTTGGGATCGGCAATTATAAACTAAAAGGTTTATAGTTGGCGAAGTTATATGTTTTCGATATTGATTTGACATTGGTAAGCTATCAAATTCCCTACACGGCTAAGCAAATGTTTAATAAACTAATAAAAAATCTGAAATTTAACAAATATAACAATTAACAAATAGCAATTGAAGTCTGAAATTACCTAACAAATAACAAATAGGAATTGAAATCTAAAATTACCTGTGCAACAGCCAACTGCAAGGTGCCAATACCCAATACAAATCGCCAACTTCTTCACTCTTCTTAGTTCTTGTTTCTTTCTATTGGGTCCTACTGCCTTCGGCCTTCCAAGTTCTAAACAAAGTGTCAAATCTCAATCGCCGTGAGTATCAAAGATTCAAAGACAAAATACAGAATACAAGTATCAGGATTCGTACAGTCAGTCGTGAGTATCAAAGATTCAACAGCCGTGAGTATCAAAGATTCAATAACAAAATAATCAGGATTCGCACAATAATCGTGAGTATCAATTGCAATTTGTAGACAGAATACAAGTATACAACAACCGTTAGAATAGAAAAAATCATATGAATATCTTTTATACAACTTACAATCTGATATGAAAAGGAGTCATTAAAAATTAAAATGTACCTAATACTCCTGCCAATTTATGATTCATCAGCCATTATTCACGTTCATACCATCCTCATTAATACCATTGAGTGTCTAACGGCTTCCTCAAGATCCAAAAAAAGGCGACCCTAATTTAGAAATTCAAGGAGGAAAGGATGAACGATTGTCGGTTGGCGCATAGATTGTCGATTGGCGCATAGATGGAACGATGATTATGCCGAATTGCCTACTGCAAATCTGCAATGAATGTCGCAACCCTAATACTTCAAACAGAACCCGCTTTTTTTTTTTCTTTCTGGAACATCGCGCGCTGACGAAGTTATGTGGATTGGGCTTTGGGCCTTTTGATAAATAATGGGGCCTAATTCACATACCACATATAAATACTCTTTAAAAAAAATTAGAGGCCCTTATATTTTGGAGGCTTGTGCCTAGTCTTAGAAGCCCATTGGGGCGGCCCTGTTGTTTAGCCCAGTGGTACTTCAACTGAGTTCTTAATACTCTTGGTACACTATTCTCTTTCCTTCTCTGATGGGGTAAAAGAGCACTTGAAAGCTCGGAAGCACGGAAACGCCATTGAGGTGCCGTCTCCCGTCCCGGGGACTGCTAGGGGACGGAAACGGCACGGGGACGGCCGGGAAACGTCCCCCGCATGTTGGGTACGGCCTGGAAACGTGCTGCAGAAGGGGACGGGGTTTAGGGACGTGCAGGAAACGTTTCCATCAAGTTTCCGTTTATTTTTTTTTTTGTTTAAAAAAAAAGATTTTTTAATCCTGTTCTAAAATAGCGCCCCCTCCTATTCAGTTATACAAAGCGACGATCACGTTTAAAACCCTACACTCCCTTTGCGAATTGCCGATCCTCTTCTTCTTCTCTTTTCCTATTCAAACTCCAAAATTATGGCTTCTAATGAAAAAACACAAGGATCATCATCATCTATAGATGAACCTCCATTGTGGGATTATGTGGAAAAACTAGAAAAGCAAGGTTAACGTTTGATTAGATTAGGAAGATATGAGATTTTTGAACTTTACATCAATATATAACTATTTTGGGGTTTTGTGTTACATTATCTTTAATATATATTTATTTTTTATATGTTTTTATTCCCGTACCCATCCCGTCCACGCTTCTTGAATTTTTTAGTTTTGCCGTTTCCCGTTCCCGTCCCCGTACCCCCACCCATCCCAGTGCATCATAGCTTGAAAGGCAACATACCTCTTAACTTTTGAGACAATCTACCCTCATTTGAAAGTGTTATTAATAGCTAGGGTTTGGGGAATCTATCAATTATTCTGTTGTTAGATTGATTGACCTATTTGTGATAAGGGGTTGCAGATCTTGAAGTCGTTTATACTGCATTTATATATATGGTGTCAGTGAAATGTTGAATGTGGTCATATGTTGAGGGATGATATAAATTTAACATGTATGAAGTGCTTATGTTGTCAAAGTTGTTGGCCTTAGATAGTAAATTCACCGAGTATTGTTGCATGGTGTATGGCGGAAGTTAAGCCAATAGCAGTAGATACTACCCCTACTCATACTCTGTTTTTCATGTCTCTGGCTGCCCACCAACAGCTTAGGCTGTTTTATATGGGCTTCTCCACACTCCAGTTGCAGAAAAAGATCAACAGGTGAGACTTGCATGATGTTACATGGGCCTGGCTTTTAGCATATGCTTTTCTTTTTTACCAAATAAGTTGTGCAATTGCACTTTCTGCATATGTATACATGTAGATGAAGCAATTTTGACTTGTGAGACAGCTCAAAAATGTTTTGCAGGTTTTCTCTGCGTGCCATTACGGCTTTGGTTATTTTTTGTTAATGGAATTGAATAAGGCATCCAAAATGTTTTCAGATCTAGCCCTAGGCAGTCTGATTGTATGATTGTTGCCGGTGCTCCGACCAACAAGATGGCTCCTGCACTCAGAAAGTATGTTCTTCTTATTCTCTTTCTTATATGTGTGTTTTATAAATGTATTTGTATGTTAAATATGAATTCGTTTTTGGTTCCACCCTAACTATCGCTGTTTTAGTTGTGTTCTTGTTTCAGTTTCCTCTGTTCATGTTTCATGTTCCCGGTCCTTGGTCATGTCCCAAATGTCACAGCCTCTATCTGGTCCCCGTTACCATTCTTGTCTTGTGTTACATTCCTTGTTTGGTCCCTGTCCTTGTCTTTTGGAACCACCCATTTACATAACACATCCAACTGCTCTCCTTTTTTTTCTTTGCATTGTTGGCCCAAAACAACCCATGACCTATATTTAAGCGTGTAGGTGTACCAGTTGACATTTATGTCCCTGGTTGCCCACCGACAGCCAAGGCTCTTTTATACGGGCTTCTTCAGCTGCAGAGAAAGATCAACAGGCGTAAGGACTTCCTTCACTGGTGGACCAAGTGAGACCTGCATCATGTTATATGGGCCCGGTATGCATTTTACCAAATGAGTTGTGTATTTGCTCTTTTTGTTTATGTATTCATGTAGAAAGAGCAATTATGAGACACCTCAAAACTGGGCTTTGTATGTTTTTTTTGTCCGATCTGTACTATTATGGCTTCGTTGTTTTTGTTAAAATGGGGACTGAATAAGGTACCCAAAAATGATTGTTTTGTGTAGACTCTTGCACAATATTTCTTCACAAACTGTTGTTGACACTCTAATTCGCTTTTTAGTGATTAATTGGTTGTTAGTGCTTAATTGTCTCTATCACGTTCAGGTTGGTAAATGCAGTTGAAACCTTACAAGTACTTACTAAGCATGTGCAACATTTTTTTTCTCAAAACAGAATGCATAAAAGGTAAAAATAATGAAATTGTGCAATTATAATGAAAACTTATTTCTAATATTACTTCAGGTCAATGACCCCCTAAATATCCAGAATAATGAGAATCACAAAAAATGATTTAAGATATAATGGAGTATTGAAAGAGTTAATAATTAGACTGTTTATTTATGTCTTTTTATTGATTGAATTTGAGAAGAGTAAATGCCAAAATATCATAAGTTTATGTTACTTTTGTCACTTCAGTCCAAAAATGAAACCTTTTGTATCTGGGTCCATAAGGTTTATTTTTGTTGTCATTTTCATCCAATTGGCAAACTGTGTTAGAAATTTCCACTAATTTCTCCCGTTTTTTGTCGTTTTCCTCGTCTAAATGAAGGGTATAGTCATCATTTTATGCCATAGTATATTTTAATTAAATGAGGAAAACGACAAAAAAAAGAAGTTAACAAAAAATTATAACCCAGTTTGCCAACTGGATGAAAATGACAACAAAAATAAAACCTCAGGGACCAAGATAGAAAAGATTTCATTTTTTGGGACTGAAGTGCCAAAAATGACCTAAACTCAGGGACCATTTTGACATTTTACTCATTTGAAAATAATGTTTTTTTTTTTTGTTTTTTTTTTAATGTACTAGTTTTTTTTCAAAATACCTTTTATGGTTAGTGTATGGGGGATCCTAGGTATATCAAATCAGTCAAATTCTACATGCTTTATCAGATGGTTCATGTATAGGGGATCTAGGTATATCAAATCAGTCAAATTCTACATGCTTTATCAGGTAATTTAGAGTTTTCAAGCATGTTTCCAAGAAATTCTACATCAAATTTGTTTGATAAAGAACCTTCATACTGATAGAGGTGGAGAGTATTATGATCCATTTTATTTTCAGTCTACTGGTATAATACATCAAACCACTGCTCCCTATCAGAGAGGAAGAATAGGACTTTGAAAGAATGGTTAATTCCATGTTATCCTATTTTGGGTTAAGTGAAGGATTATGGAGTGAGGCTATGTTAACAGCCTGTTATTTGTTAAATAGAGTTCCTAATAAAAAGTCTAAAGTAACCCCACATGAACTCTAGTACAAAAAAGCACCAAATTTAAGTCATCTTAGAGTTTGGAGTTGTAGAGCTGTTGTAAGGCTTACTGAACCAAAAATGATAAACATAGGTGAAGGAGGCATTGATTGCATCTTTATTGGGTATGGTGAGCATTCCCCTGTTCATAGGTTCTATGTCACAGAACCGAATGACTATGTTTCTGTTCACAATGTGATTGAGTCAAGAACTGCTAATTTTGGCAATGAGGATAGATTCTCTTATGTGCCTAGACTAAAGGACATGCCTTATAGTTTGAAAACATCAGCTGTAACTGAGTTTGGTAGTAACTCTGCTGGTACCAAAGATGTACCATCGTCTAGTACTGAACCCAGGAAAGGTACAAGGGGCAGGAAAGCCAAGTCTTTTGGCTCTGACTTTCATCTTTATTTGGTGGGAGAAACCAGGAATGGGGTTGAACATCAGTATCAATATTGTTTCAATATTGAGGAGGATCCTAAGACATACAGTCAGGCAATGGCATCTAGGGATGTTGCTTTCTGGAAAGAAGCCATCCAAGATAAGATGGATTCTATCATGTATAATAATACATGGAAATTGACTGATTTGCCCCCTGGTTGCAAACCATTGGGTTGTAAATGGATCTTTAAAAGACTGTACATATGTGTATAAACTAATAGATGTGTATCTTGTATATACGAAAACTAGCGAGATTTTAGGGATTTTGATTATATTGTTTAATAAATGCAATTTACAAAAGATGCAAATACCCTCCTGTCAATTATTTTAAAAGGAAGTTACAACATTATAATTACAATATTGCCATTGTTTAAAAATCTCTAGATGATGTAATCCAATGGCCTAGATTAGTTCACACAGTTCACTCTCAACCTAGTGTTCACTCTAGAGCCCTACCCTATATATATATATATATATATATATATATATATATATATATAGTAGGAGTTCTGCGGAAAGTGTGTTTTTCCTAGAAAGTCTAGGAAGCGATCTGGGCCCTCTGATTGGTGTTTTTAATGGCTTAGATCAAATGGATGTCATTTTCGTAATATCTGAGTTATATAATTAGAGACTTTTAATATAGTGAGGGTATTTTGGTAATTGGAAGTGTTTTAAATCAATCAAGAAACTGCCATATCAATAACCAATCCCTAAAATCATGGGATTTCCCCTCTATCTCTCTCTACCTCTACCACCGTCCTCCGCCCCTCTTTCCGACTCAACTAACTCCAAACTCATCTCAAACCCTAAACAACAACAATTCAACCTTCGGAACTCGATCAGATTAACCGAATCGGCATAGGTTTCGTACATCTATTCTCGCTGTTCATCAGGTACGTTTAATCGTTTCAGTTCAATTAATGCAATCGGTTATTGAAATGTATGCGCATAGGCTTAATCTGTGAGAGGTTTTAAGATCTGAACGCTGCGTATTAGTCGGTTTTTGAGTCGTAATCGATCGTAATGCTTTGACTGTTGTTTTACTTCGAATTGTTGATGAATCGTACAGGTCATCAAACACATTGTCAATAATCCTCCAGAAATCTGCTTGCTGTTAAAACACAGTGTCAAGAATCCTCTAGCAATTTGCTTGCTGTTAAAACACAGTGTCAAGAATCTTCCAGCAATCTGCTTGCTGTTAAAACACAGTGTCAAGAAATCTGCTTGCTGTTAAAACACAGTGTCAAGGAAATCTGCTTGCTGTTAAAACACAATGTCAAGGAAATCTGCTTGCTGTTAAAACACAGTGTCAAGAATCCACCAGCAATATGCTTGCTGTTAAAACACAGTGTCAAGAATCCTCTAGCAATCTGCTTGCTGTTAAAACACAGCGTCAAGAAATCTGCTTGCTGTTAAAACACATTGTCAAGAATCCTCCAGCAATCTGCTTGCTGTTAAAACACAGCGTCAAGAAATCTGCTTGCTGTTAAAACACAGCGTCAAGAAATCTGCTTGCTGTTAAAACACATTGTCAAGAAACACAGCGTCTTGTATGATTTAAATTGAAACTGTCAATTTGATTTAAGTGGAATATTTAGTTTCCATAATTTTCTGGTTAGTTAGTTATCCTAATAAAATAATCCATAATTAAAATAATATTCAAATTACACAATTGCCCTTTTAGTTAAAATCCTTCAATGCCACATGTCGCGTTCTTATTGCTTCCTAGACTTTCTAGGAAAAACACACTTTCCGCAGGAACCCTACTCTATATATATATACACACATATATATATACATAGGGTGGGAGTTGGCTACAAAGTCCATTTTTCTTACAAAGTGTACAAAGTCATAAAACACCATAATGTCAACCATAAAACACATTCAAAACCCACAAATAACATAGTGGGGGTTACTAAAACACCATATTTGTGGGTTTTGTGTTGTGTTTTGAATGATAAGGCTTTGATTATCGAATGACTAACATTAGCGTTTTTTATGTTGATTATCATATTGTGTTTTATATTCATAGTTGTACGATTGTGTGTTTGACGTTTGATGTGTGCAAAATGCAACATATAAATTACATCAAATGAGACATAAAACTAACTCTTTTTTAGTATTAATGTTGGAAAAGCGTGCTTTTGTCTTCCTTTTGAATTTACAGGACCAAATAAGCTTAAACGAGCAAAAGGAACAAATATACAGCAAAAACCAACATAAATACAAAGAAAAGGAATAAACGTGACATGCCCGACCCCTCGGCAGCATCCCCAAGAGCAAAAACAAGAAACAGAAGGCTGACCACGGCCCGTGCCCACTGGACACGGGGGCGTGTTCAGGTGTCTGCAGAAAAGACAAAGCTGTGGAAGTTTTTACGCCCACCACGGGGGCGTGCCCAGCTCAGCACGAGGCATGGTCAACGCTAAGATTCACAGAATCTTGCAAAATCTTGGTAGTACAGATACGTTTATGCCCACGGTGTCGTGCCCATCGAACACGGGCCGAGTGGAGCCCAATGCTGACAAAAACAATTAATGAACGAAGAGAAAGGGATGGCCACGGGGGCGTGTCCGCTGGACACGGGGCTGTGTCCGGGCTTCTGTTCAGGCTATAAATAGGGGTGCTTGATTCACTTCAAAGGCATCCCTTGGCAAACCACTACTCTCCCACTTTGCCACCACTCCACCACCACTACACCACCAACACCCACCACAATCATCCATCTTTAGAGTGTGTAGTAGTCTCGGGATCCAAGATTGATAGTAAGAGTTCTTGTCAGTCAAATGACATGTTTGGCTAAGTCTCTTACATCACTTGATGAAGACAAGTCTTTAATGTATTACTTTTGATTTTTAATCTTTTCGTACTTTTTATTTAGTTTTGTATTAATGACTTTAATAACTAGTTTCTTATGTTGAAGGTGAAACTTCTTTATCATTTGTCCGTGGTGTCTTGGCATTACTTTACTGTCTATATAAAGTAAAAGATTTACACCATTCATATCTCTACGGTCTATATAGAGATATGTTGGCTATCTGGTCGGGGGTTAAGGGAATGGTTTAGTAAGGTTCTTGCCTTGTTCAGTGTATAGATCCTACAAGGACCTGGGTCAAGCTTACTAGGACCTCCTTCAATACCCACTGATATTAGATGGCGGGGGTGCGAATGGCTTGATCTCCTCATATGTAAACTACTATTAATACATTAAACCGGCTACTTGGGATTGTATCCCTGCTGACTCAAACTACTTAGCCGAGGGTAACGTCACCTTCAAAAGAGGGGCCTACCACTTTTCGCATTAATAACTTAATTAATTATCTTTCAATACTCCGACCCTTTGAGATTGTATTCTTGCTGACTCAAACCACTGGGTTGAGGGTAACGTCACCTTCAAAAGAGGGGTCTACTACTATAACTAAGATAATCTTTTAAAAAGTGCAAAAGTGAGAAAATCATCAAAGGATACATTAAAGGCGAGTCGGATCCAAGTGATTCATCTTGTCTATCTGTTTTTATTTTATTTTTATTTCGGCATTTTTAGTTTTATTTTTCATGTTTAAAACCTTTTTCTCAAAAATTTTAGATTGATTAGACGTTGAGGATAAACCGGTACTAAAAGCTCTTGTGTCCTTGGACGACCTCGGTATCTTACCAACGCTATACTACGCTCACGATGGGTGCACTTGCCCAAGTGTGTGTTTAGTGTTAGTAGAATATCGTGTTTTATAAATTTAAAACTTGACTAATGCGTAAAATGGACTTAAAATATCAATAAAATCATAACACACCTAACGCACACCAAGTTTTTGGCGCCGTTGCCGGGGACACAAGGATTTTAAGAAAGTCAGGAATCAACGGCCTAATCATTTTTTTTGTTTTTCTATTTTTTTTAGATTTTTCTTAATTTTTCAGCATCTGCAGACTTCAGCACGGGGCCGTGCCCACTGAACACACCCCGTGACCAATCTTTGTTACTGGCAATCCTTATTGATAATTCAATCCATTCCATCATAGCAACCAAACATTCCAAACCCTGGTTCATTTAATCATTCACCATGACATTTGGTCCAACCAAACATACCCTAGTGTTATTATACTTCTACATTAGTGCTATAAAACAAAACAGACCCTAGAGTTACCATTCTTCTACGAATCATCTCCTAAGTTTGTAATGACAGCTGGCCCAAGGTACATGGAAAAACATGTGTCTCACAACAGCCTTGATATGATGTTTTATTCTATTATACTTACTTTAAAATTAAAATTCAAAATCGGCAACCTGAGCGCCTTATTCAAAATTGATGCATCACCATCCTTTCATATTCCATATCACACACTACCATCTGTATTCTTCAAACAAGAAGCTTCAATAAATTCCTAATACGGCCGGCCCTGAGAATTCGTGTACCATGTTCGACTTTGAAAAAACGTGTAACGAAATTGGGTATTGAGCTTACTAAAAGTCTAAACCTAATATCAATGGCCTAATAACTAATCTAAACCATAAAAATGGTTTTGTAAGTGTTTATACGTGTATACCCTATTAAAAAAATATTTAACATATACATATCGAGTTTTTTTCATAAAAAACATTCCCTTCGAAATACTAGGCCTTGGCCGGTGGTCCTCCCCGCCCACCCCAGGTACCCATCTGGATTGAGCCATTCCAATGAAATAATATTAAATTGTTGTTTGTTTCAGTTTTTTTAACGAAATGGTTCATTCCATCAATGATGCCATCTGTTTCCATTCCATATTTTTGTAAAAAGATTTTTTCCCACTATACCCTCAAAAGGTTAGCAAATCCAACAAAATGTAAAAGTAGTGGAACGTTCTCCTTCTGTCTTCCTGTTTGATGGTATAGATTATACGGTGTGAGCGTGGAAGCCATTCCACACCGGGCATACCATCCTGGATACGGCGGCAAGAATTCCACCGGCGTGGAGGGCATAGTGGGAGACGACCTGACCGCGCGTGATTTAATGCAATAAATATTAACGTTTTTATTTAACTTTAATAAATTTTTAGAGTAAATTGCCAAAATCGTCCCTGAGGTTTGATCAAGTTTACCATTTTCATCCAAAATAATTTTTTTGTACCATATTGGCGTTCACTTTTAAGAATTTTGCCATTATCATCCAAACATCTAACTTTTTTTTTTCCAAAATCGTCTCTGAGGTTTGTGATTTTATCATTTTCATCTAAATATCTAACAAAAAATGTAACCCAAATTAGACATTTAGATGAAAATGACAAAAAATATCAAAAGCGAAGAGCAATATGGTACAAAAAAAAAGTTGTTTTGTATGAAACTGGCAAATATACCCAAACCTCAGCGACGATTTTGGCAATTTACTCAGGTTTTTATTTTATTTCAGTATATAATAATAATAATAATAATAATAATAATAATAATAATAATAATAAGGGAAATGTTACAGAATAGTAACCAAGTTTTAAAAGTGTTCTAATTAGGTCACTCATATCGTTTTTATCCCAATTAGATAACTTAACATTCAAATCAACTCATGTCTTTTTTTTCTAGGAATAATTGCATATTTCCCCTTAAAAACACCCTTAATTGCATATATACCCAAACCTAAATAAAAATTGCGTATTTCCCCTTCCCTATTAAAATGACAAAACTACCCTTCTAAAAATCAAAATTAAAAAATCATGTTTGCTTATTTGACATTTTTGGGGATTGATTACAGGGTATGGTGGGGTGCTCGCCGGAGTTAAGAGGGCCATTCACGGCGTCACAGTGGATGGAGTTAGAACACCATATGGAAACGAAAGGTGAAATGTGAATTAATTAATTATTTGTGTTTGTTTTAATCAGATGGATGGGTTGGTTTCCATATGGGGTTTTCGAGCCAGGGCGGTGCCGGAGAACCGACGGGAAGAAGTGGCGGTGCTCAAGGGACGCAATGGCGGATCAGAAGCATTGCGAACGACATATGAACAGAGGTCGCAATGGCGGTGCTCGGGAAGAAGTCGTCTCCACTCCGACTGCCACCGCCGCCACCGGTATCAGCCACTTGAGCCAACAAAATCAACACCAATTTGGCAGGTAGATTTTCATAATTTTAGTCTTTTTTGTATCGACATCAATTAGTAGCTGCAGATGTTATCTGCATCATCAATTGGGCTAAAATCGGTATCAGCCATATAAGTAATTTTTATATTTTGTATTTGTAATAAAAAAAAACTTAACCAGAAGTGTGATTTTTACAGGATAAGTTTGTTTGTTTGTATTGACACTAAACTAAATTGATTTGTGAATCTTGTGCAGAAATTTCTTAAAAGCTGGAGATTTGGGGTCTAACAAAATTCAAGATTCATCCAGCCGTTCCATGTTATCTGCATCATCAATTGGACTAACCGCTAAAACCAACTGCGATTTCAGTTCCTTCAGAGTTCGGACTTGTTAGCTCAGACTCCTTGCTCAACCCGTTACAGAAAAACGACAATGTAGATCATCACATCTTCCTTGCCTTTGTTGTAAACTTTAACTAGTAGTGCAGTAAGCAGCCCAAGAACAGACAAGAGTCTTGTTGGATCCACACTCATCACATCTTCCTTGCCTTTGTTGTAAACTTTAACTATCATGATTTGTGTTTGAAAATTCAATTAATTATGTGTACGTTAAGTTATTTTGTTTGTGTTTTTATGTTTGTGGTAACACTTGTGACCAATATAAACTTTGTGACCAACTATTAGTGAAAAAGACAAAAACTAGTAAAAAAAGGGTAAATATGTAATTTTCTAAAGTTTAGTAAGATGAAGGGTAAAATAGTCTTTCTATAATTTAATTTTAATAAATTAAATCAAAATGGGTAAATTTGCAATTTTACTAGTTAACAGAGGGGAAATATGCAATTTGATTTTTGGCTCGGGTATATATGCAATTTCAAAGTTTTTTAAGGGGAAATATGCAAAAAACCCTTTTTTCTATGTGTTAAGAAAAAAAAATAAAGCATAAAATGTTTGGGTCGGATTATTTTAATACATGAAATTATATTTATTAAAAACAAAAACACTTTAATTACATTAAAAATTAAAAAAATAAGTTACAATCCACGTCATCGCTCGAAATTAGCATCAAATAAAAGGGAAAAAAGAAACAAAAATTCACATCACAATGGTTACTTATGAAATGGATGAAAAAACCCTTAATTTTAATGAAAAATAAATGTGGAGTGACCTGATTGGAATACTTTTGAAACTTGAATGACCTAATTGAAACATTTTTAAAACTTGGTTACTATTCTACAAAGTTACCCATAGTAATAGTAATAGTAATAGTAATAGTAATAATAATTATAATAATAATAATATTAATATTAATAATAAAAAGTGTGTGCCACGTGTCGAATAACGCCACCCTTTCACGCCCCGTTCCGCTCCTCCCTTTTTTGCATCACGCCACTTTTCTGACGCATGCTGACGTGGCTGCCACAATAATGCCTAAACACCAATTCAAGAGAAAACCTAATAAATCCTGGAAAACCCACTTTTTAGGAATTGAACTCAGGATCTAATGGTCCAAAGCCTTATCACACCCCAAAGATGCCACTACGCTATAACACCATGGACATCCATATAATTTTTTTTGTAACTAGAAATAAGACTTGCGCGCGTTGCGGCACGGTACAACGCAAACATCGAATGGATTAGTCAAAACGTTATGCGATGCGTTGACCATATGAAAACACGCGTTTCGACGTTTATGATTGAACTCAATGTAACCTATATAAGCATGACAATTGAATCAAACATAAAGTAAATCAAATTTATACCGTACAATCATAACGTATTATATCCAACCCGAGTCATATATAGAAAATGTAACGGGTATAACGTAAAAGCTGACACGTATAATCAAAAGAGATGAATTACAGATTTTGAAAAAATAGGAAAAAGAAACCACAATTTGACTCCATTCGGTTCGAAACAAAATTTACAAAACATCACCTGACTTGTTTCCCATAAAAGTTTACGTCGAAACATACACTAACTCAAATTTATACTGAAACATACATAAAAATATGCACGTAAAAAATGTTTTTTAAACGAAAACGTATTATACTTGACCTGAGTCGTTTCCCGAATAAGTTTACGTCGACACGTAGAGCAAATCGAATTTATATCGGCACGTACAAAAAAATATGCACGTGAAAAAATTAGTTTTTCTTAAGTAAAGGAGGTATAACGGTAAACTCGAAACAAATTATTAGTAAAAAACTTATTAGGTTAAATACGTTTGTAAAATTATGCCAGGTAGCACTAATGCCAAACCACTGCCAGTGAACACCAACATCAAAAGAGCTTCTAAAAATAAAATAAATAAAAAAGCAAAAAATAACATCAGAAGAGCTTCTAAAAATAAAATAAATAAAAAAGTAAAAAATAACACCGAAAAAAAAACATACGTAGAAGTGTTGAACCACGTACACCCGTTGCGGCGTGTTAATGCGAAGAAATGATAAATAAACGTAAAACATAGAAAATAATAACTAAGTCGACCTAGGATCCGCACGTTGCGATGAACTTGTCAAACGAAGAAAATAAGACGCGTTGTGACTGGCCTGTCAAACTGGAAAAACATGCGACAAAACGTGGAACCTCACACGTACGTTGCTGCGTGTTAACTCACAAAATTTATAACGAAACGTAAAACGAAACTTGTTAAAGATGAAAAGTATGGGGGGACCAAAGTTGAAAATAAAAAATGTGTTTGTGTTAAATTGAAAAGTTTAAAAGCTTTGAGTTAAAATTAAAAAAGTTAAAGGGGTTAAAATGAGAAAGATAAAAACCTTTAGATTAAAAGTGAAAATACAAATTTTTTTTTAAGAAACTCTCAATACGTATGTTACAACTATATAAAGAAACAAAATGTTGCTAATTTATAGTTTGAAAATATCTGTAGTAAATTACATATTTAATGTGTTTATTTCAATTCAACTCATAAAATTTTATTTACAGGCTAATATTATCATAAAGGTAATTTATGAAATACCCGAGAATAGTATTACATTAGGAGGGCGTTTTTGTCATGGTCACTATAGTGGTGTACATGGAACCGTCAAACCGCGTGACCACCCCATGTGTAAAAGTCATCTCCTAAATTCGTAATGACATTCAATCCAGCTGGTCTAAGGTACATGGTAAAACACGTGAATAACAGCAGCCTTAAAGTTTTTTTTTCTATTAATTTTGTTTTTATTTCAAAATCAAAACTTAGTAATTTGAATGTGGACTCTAGCAACATATCAATTTGTAAATCTACAAGTCACCACCTTCCATCAAAATTCACAGACTTCAAAAGTTAGTAAAGTTGTCAATTTTAATTCTAACTCAATTACTCAAGTCACAATACATTGTCCCAACAACCCCTAAGTCTGAATGGATAAGACCTCTTATCTGAATTGGTCAGACATTTGCCTCTAAACGGTTAAGCATTATACAATGATTCAGACATCTTACTGATTCAGCACTTAATGGTTCAGACCTCTTGTTGGTTTAGCACTCAACCATTCAGAAGTTGCCAAACAACCCCTAAATGATATGAGCGAATAAAATTTGAACTAAGAGAACATATGGTGTTCTCCCCAACCTGATATTGAGACAATTCACAAAATAAAAATGATATTAGAGTATACGAATTCCTTACAAAATATGTTACCGACCATGGTAGGCATTGAATATGTAACCCATGGCTAGATGTGTGATTTTACAACTTTTGTTGTTGATTATGTTATTCTATGAAATTGTTCATCAACTATATTTTTATATATAAGTTGTCTTCTTTTTATTTTTCATTAAAGGTAACGGCACCCCCAGTTAAATTTTATAAAATTAACAAAAAAATATTTACAAGTGTAAACGAGTTATATTTTTGGGACAACAAAGTGACAAACCCCCAAAATCTCTTTTTTACGTAGATTACAAAAGCCTTTATGTTCCACACGTATTTGTTACAATAATCTTGTATTGTTGTAGATAAGAATTATTGGTTAGAAACTATTATTTATACAACCTAAAACATTTCTAAACCCCTATAATCATCATCATCATCATCATCATCATCATCATCATCATCATCATATCATCATCATCATCATCATCATCATCATACTCCGTAAATCCCACCAATAGAAAAACTAAGGTAGGGTCTGAGGAGGGTAAGATGTAGACAACCTTACCTCTACCCCGTAGGAATAGAGAGGCTGCTTCCGGTGAGACCCCCGGCTTGATGGTAGTTTTGTATCAAGCCTTGGACATAAGGCACGTAACATAAAACTCAACAATTAAGACAAATGCCAATTAGTGCATGTACTCCCTTGTCTTTCGGCTATCAACGTCACCACATGATGCATGATTAACCATCCCCCTCTTTTAACATTATTTTCACCAAATTAGTAAAATAACGTTAAAATTAATGCACTTTCACTTTTGCCCCCCGAGCGCTCACACATATATACATTATATGCGCATACCGAAAGACGGACGTTTGTTTATTTTAATTGATATATAAATGATATGTAATAGCTTTTGTTTATTTTATTTTAAGAATAATATTTTTTTTTCTAATACATAATATATTTTTTGCGTTTTTTTCATTTAAGTGCGCTTTTTTTTCTTAGACCCTCATTTTTTTTTGCGCTTTGCGCCTAGGCCATAGGCGAGGCATATGCGCCTGACACCTTTGATAACTATGCTTTCTTCTTAGTTCTACCATTCGTCTTTCTTTTTATTGTTTTTATTAGTGCTTTAAGTCTTAATTGTTAGTGTTTTAAATCTTACTTGTTACAATTGTTAGTGTTTTGCAAGTTGCAAAAGGTTAATTTGTTAATGGTAGGAGAGTATACTAATTTGTTAGTGTTAAATTGCTATATTTATAAATTTAGCATGATATTAAAATTACTGATATCCCAACGCGATAACCGATATCTCAAATATCGGTCCTTGACCGATATCCGGTATTTTCGTAACTTTCCAGAACCACCACCGGTCGTCTCGTTCCGCCTTTACTCCAAACCCTATCTCCCATTTAGAGTGTAAAGGCATCTCACTGCCACCACCAACGCCTTTAGGATCTGGAAGAATGATTTTGAATTGTTAAGGTGAAAATGTTTTATGATGAATTGTGGAGATTCTGCATGATAATTAGGCGTTTGCATTATTTGAATTATGTAGCAGTGAGTTTGTGAACTTACATTTTAACATGATAATAATTATGCAGTTGTTTGTATACGTTTACAAAATGATTATGTGATACTGATTATGAATAATTTTAACATGTATGATGGGCCTACGTTGTCACAACTGTTGGCTTGAAATGTCGAGTTGACTGCTTATTGTTGCAGGGTGTATGACCAGATGCCAGAGCCACGGTGGGTGATTTCAATGGGCAGCTGTGCAAATGGTGGTGGATACTATCACTACTCATACTCTGTTGTTAGGGGTTGTGACAGAATTGTACCAGTTGACATTTATGTCCCTGGTTGCCCACCCACAGCTGAGGCTCTTTTATACGGGCTTCTTCAGCTGCAGAAAAAGATCAACAGGCGTAAAGACTTCCTTCACTGGTGGACCAAGTGAGACCTGCATCATGTCATATGGGCCTGGTATGCATTATATCAAATAAGTTGTGTATTCGCTCTTCCTGCTTATGTATTCGTGTAGAAAGAGCAATTATGAGACACCTCAAAAATGGGTTTTGTATGTTTTTATCTCGATCTATGATATTATGGCTTGGTTAATTTTGTTAAGATGGGGACTGAATAAGGTGTTGGTTACAGCCCCCTCAAAAATACACTCTATACACACAAACAATTATATATATATATGGAACCCATTAAGTCTAACCGTTTTCTAAATCGATATCCACCGTCGGATCATGCTGAGATGAAATCTCAGCCGTTTAAACTCTAAAAAATAACCGCTCCCATGACGGTTTAGAGCGGTTGTTTGCGGTTTTTCAAGTAGGTGGTTACCTCCACCTTTTCCTGCCCATCATCTCCATGACTCAACCTTCTCCTAAGGCGGTTCTTTACAGTTTTTCTAGCTGTTGGTTAGGTCCAACTTTTCCTGTCCATGATCTCCTCAACTCAAAGTCTCCTAGAATCCTGGTAAATTGTCAACCGCCCATTAAATTCAACATTTTATTCTTGAAGAGCAGTTGAAAGTCCCCGATTTTTAATTTAAATAGTTTAAATTCAACATTTTATTCTTGAAGAGCAGTTGAAGTTACTAGCACACGTTCTCTCCCCACCCACGTTTGCCGCCTATAACCTCCCTGATTTCTCTAAATAAAAACCCTTATCACCGCAAGAACTTGCTCGTCTGCCTCCTTTCCACTCTCCAGCCACCCATCTCTGTCTTCATCTTATCTCTGTAGTGCCGGTTCTCTCATTTTTCATCGATTTATATGTTTTGCTTGTGTATACATCATAGTTATTGATCGGTTTTGTGTTGATTTGCATATCTAGGGTTTTTTTTAGTTCAGTAATATCAATTAGCCATTAATCATGTGACAGAGGCCTAGCGCATGGAACGAGGTCCGGTGGAACCGTTACAAAGTGGTCGCTGTTCGTAATCATCACCGGTGAGTATCATTCGTTACTGCTTTTTGATTCAAATATTGTTTACGTAATTTTTTTAATCATTGTAGATAAATTGCAAATTTCCATGGGCTGCACTCTAGGTATATATGGAAGATCAATGGAACTTGATTGTCGCTGGCTCCTCCACATGAGGGTTTCTACAAATGCATCAGCGTTGGGCTTTGCCACTCGATCTACCGTTTTTGGTGGCTTTTTGTTAGCCCTAATTCGAAGTCTGATTCTTCTTATGTGCAACCAGGCTCGAAGTCTGATTCTTTTTCACGGTCGTCTTTGTTTGATCCATATCAAAAACCGGTATGTGTACATAGTTAATTGGCAAATTTGTTTGTTCATTTGTGTGTATCATTTCCGATTATGCGATTAGTAAATGTCGATTGTTGATTTGAAGCACCGGTATGTGTACATGATTTTTTTTTTGAAATTTTTAATATGATCCATTTTTTATGATCTATGAAGAGAGCTGGAAGTGATTGTTATCCAGACTGTCAAAGCTGGAAATGGATGTGAAAATGAAGGAAAAATTCATTTCGGGTATGGACTTGTGTTAGTATTTGTATAAACTTGGTTTGTTTGTTGATATCCATTAATTACTATGTTGATTATGTGCAGTGTTAATTTTGAGAAGTTTGGTGGACCAGAACGAACACAATTTCATCCGGCCTACATCACACATGGCTAACTACACAATGTTAAGATTTGGCAGTGTTATTGTAAGTCAATTATGGTCATGTGATTTTATTTAGGGATGAGCTCGGTACTGATACCGAAATTTGCCAAATATGGGTACCGTACCGGTACCGAAAATGTTCGATACGGTACCGGTATTTGAATGTAAAATACAAGTAGCGATACCGAAAAGTCAAAAAATGGGTACCGATTCGGTACCAAAAAAATCGATGTGGTAAAGTCTTCAACTTTTAATCCTAGCCATTTAAAATACCCAAAAACCATCTAGAACATTTGTTCATCCCTAATTCTATTATATTAACAACGAGTGGCTAAATTACTTTTAGGGGTAAAATGTTGTGCAATAGTAGTATAAATGCATGGATTTAAATTTTAATTTTTGAATGTGGCGTGACATGAGAATTCACTATTAGAACTTCTTGAAAATGTACAATCTGGTCAAAGAGATTCTTCTGAAAATGTATTGAGTGGTTAGGGTGGTGAAAGGATTTACTATAAAATTGTATTTCTATTTGGATGGAATGTCTTCTATCATAGAACATACCTATTTTGTTGTCAAGTGAACATAACATGAAGAAAAAAAACTAATGTTCAGTTGTTGTTTTTTTTTTTTTGCATCGTGTTCCTTTATTCACCTCATATTCTAATTAGTGAGGTAGGAAATTCTAACTGTTGTAATTTGCACTTTCTAGCTTCTATATATTGATATTTTTGCACATGAATAACTGAACTATATGTAATCATTAACAAATAAGTAGGCCACGGTCAGTCTTACAATTATATCAAGGCATTGTGCATTTTCCTATATCAGAAATAAGTGGTGATCATTGTATCCATGTTTATGTGAAGGTCAGAGAAAATAGTTCGGGTAATATTTAGTCATGGTACCGACAAATAACACGCGGAGGGTGGCCATTTTCTACTCCAGATAATGGTTGGCCTGTATCTGATTGCACTGCAGAAACTTTGAAAGGTATGAAGTTTCATCTTTCCATATATAACATGTTTTATTTCATCATGGTGACTGTAGGTCCCTCGGAGGTTGAGGTCAAACCTATTCCTTGTTATGTCTAACACACTAGCAAGTGCGGAATCCAAGCTAGCATGCAAACCGAGTTATAGAACAAGCACAAACACAACACACAAACTTCACCGATTAACACCACTTGTATTAATACGTATGAAAGGTCCGGTTACAAGCTCAATGTTTACAAATGTGTTCTGTAAACTCTCTCTAACTCTCGTGTGTGTGTGTTCTGAACAGAATGCTCTCTCTTCTTGTCTCTCTTGTCTAACTAGAAAATGAAGTGAACACAATGCATGGGTATTTATACCCAACACAGCTCGTCTGGTCGAAGGATCAGACAGACTGATCGAAAGATCATCTGTCGACCAGAAACCTATCGAAGGATCACATATACACCTCGAATGATGACATCCTACGAGGTCCATCAAACATCCATCGAAGGCTTATGTTTCGAGCTCATCGAAGGATCTAAACAATCCTTCGATGACTCATCCTTCGACACAGACATGTTACACAACATGTGTTTACTGTTTGTCCAAGTCAAACTGGAGGATGGTTGACTTGGTCAAACTTACATCAATCCTACATCAAAGACATCGTTTCGAGTCATGACAAAATACAGACAAAGTACAGACACAAGTGCACCAACAAACTCCCCCTTGGCTGTAGCTTTGTCTTGATTTTCATTCTTGTATATCCCTCGTGTCTTCAAGTCTTTGACGTCTTTTCAAGTCTTCAATGTCGGAGGATCTTTAAAGTCTTCACGTCTTGAAAGCAGAAAGTGTACCAACAAACTCCACGTTTTATGTAGGAAGTGTGTTGACAAACTCCCCCTTAACATAAGCTCCCCCTTGAGTTATGCTCGTGAAAGTCTTGATCTTTACAGCTTGAGATCCTTGTGGTGTTGATGATGGCCAGCGGCAACTCGATCATCTTTGTCTTTTGAGTCCCTTCAAGTCGTGTCTTCATTCCGAGGCTTGTCATCGACCATGTTCTCCTTGCCTTTAGAATCTGCACATGCAAGAAATCTAAACGCGTAATGAGAACAACTGCTTGGAATATCATAAGCAAACGACACACATGTGACCATTGTTCAATCAAACACCGTCCGACAGTTTGAAAGTTTAGAAAATTTTCAATTTTAGTTTTAACTTTCAACACTTTGCAAATTTCGACCGTTTATGAAGATTTAGTCATTTTCGGTTTTCGTTCAGGTTTCAGGTAACGAAGACTCGAGGCCCAACATCGTACGATCGAAAATAAGATAGATATAAAATCTTTTTGGCTTTTATAAAGTTTATATTAAAACACACCTAAAATCTTTTTGGAATTTTTGAATATTTCAAATTTAAAGACTGAAAGCAGTAAATAAATATATACAGACATTCTTTTTGTGAGTTTCGAGGGTAAGAGAATCATATCAGTGTACGGTCATGCCAAAACGCTCTTGTTGTTCAATTAATTAACATTAAGATAAGCATCCTATAACAATTATCGGTATTGTTGTCCACTTAAGCTCAACTTATCAGATGTAATCATGGCGAGGGGATACGTTAAGGTATGATTTATACTTACCGACCGGTGTTCATCCACATCACGACACATTCCCGTATCAAGGTATGCACGAGGGTTCATCTTACCGGTGAGTATACCGATTATCATCTGTTTGACCGTATATGATGTGAGATTCTCACTTATTTTGATTGAAAACAAGCCCTATGTGATAGAATCACTTATTGATGAGGAACTTGATTTTCAGATGCATGAGGGCACAGGAGCAAGTCCGTGAACAGGTCAGTACTTTCGTACAGCAGAGAGACGAACTTGACTCCCGGATAAATGTGATATATTATCACTTATTTGTTTGGACATGTGATTGTTGATCACTTATTGAGGTCGAATGCAGTATGTACACGTATGTATAGTATCATGGAAGATCTAGACTTGCGTCCCCGTTATTTTTCGGTAAAAGATACAACCATGATACCCAGATGATAAGCAGCATAAAGACCGAATATCTCAGAACCTCGGCAATCTCTCAAACGAAATTTCGGTACCAAGACCATATGCCAATGAGTGGTTCCCACCTGGTCTTCAGTCGATTTAAGGTTTATATCACCCTGCACACTTTAAAATAATTGTGAGCCTACCGATACATTTTATATAGAGCTGCTTATCATTTTTCATTTTAGGGTTTAAAGAGGTTTGGACAGACCACTGATGTACTATCATTTTCTCTTTTTCTCGCCAGGAAACTCATTTTTGTTTTTCTATTGTTTTTGTGTTTTTGAAATTTTTTAATGTTTTTGAATTTTTCAAATTTTGGATTTACTCCCCCTAAAATCAACAAACTAAGCTAAAATTTAAAACACAAAGGTATTTACAAAAATGATTTTCCGATGTTGGTTTTACTCTTGCTTGACCTTAACGCCGTTTACCAATAATAAATAGTCAAATCTTGATTTGTCAAAATCTTTGGTAAAAAGGTCGGCACGTTGGTCATCGGTGTGGACGTAAGCAACATCGATTAGCCTTTTCTCAAAGCAATCACGTATGAAGTGATACTTAATTTCGATGTGCTTAGTCTTTGAATGCTGCACTGGATTTCTAGTGATCTGTAAGGCAGCAGAATTATCAACGTAAATAGGAGTAGTTAGGAATTCAAAACCGTAGTCGCGCATTTGTTGTTGGATCCATAGGACTTGGGAGCAACAACTTGAGGCAGCAATGTATTCAGCTTCGCATGTTGATGTAGCGACGCACGTCTGCTTCTTGCACTGCCATGTGACTAGGCGATTTCCCAAAAACTGACATCCAGCCGTTGTGGATTTGCCGTCGATTTTGCATCCGCCAAAATCAGAATCACTGAATGCGATCAAGTCAAAGTTATTATCCCTAGGGTACCATAGACCGGTGTCAGGGTAACCCTTCAAATAACGAAAAATCCTTTTTACAGCTGCAAGATGTGAGGCGTTTGGGTTGACTTGATATCTGGCAAGCAGGCACGTTGGGTACATTATATCTGGTCTTGATGCTGTGAGGTACATAAGAGATCCGATCATCGCGCGGTAGTATGAGGGGCTAACAGCTTCACCCTTCAAGTCTGGAGTAATTCCGTGATTTTGCGGCAATGGGGTACCGATGGGCGTTGCATCAGACATCTGGAACCGGCTCAAGATGTCACCAACATATCTAGTCTGATGGATGAATATCCCAGACTCTGTTTGTTGTACTTGTAGACCCAAAAAGAAAGTCATTTCCCCCATAGCACTCATCTCGAATTTATCCTGCATAATGCGCTCGAAATTCCTACACAAAACATCATTAGTAGAACCAAAAATAATATCATCAACGTATACCTGTACCAGTAGAAGATCCCCATCTTGTTCTTTGATGAAAAGAGTACAATCGATAAGACCTCTGCGAAATCCATTCTCCAGTAGATAATTAGATAAGGTTGCGTACCAAGCTCGCGGTGCTTGATGAAGACCATATAGAGCTTTGTTGAGCAACCAAACCCGATCGGGATGGATAGGATCTTCAAAACCTGGAGGCTGTTCAACGTACACCTCTTCTTCCACCACACCATGTAAGAATGCACTTTTCACGTCCATCTGGTATACCTTGAAACCTTTGAATGAGGCATAAGCCAGAAAGATCCGAATTGCTTCTAGACGTGCAACAGGTGCATAGACTTCGTTGTAGTCGATCCCTTCTATCTGACGAAAACCTTGAACGACTAGCCTTGCTTTGTTTCGAATAACGACTCCACGGTCATCCGACACCAAGCTTCTTGTTACCAGCAGTTTCTCTACGAGCTTCCAGACACCAAGCTTCTGGAATTGTTGCAGTTCTTCCTGCATTGCTTCAACCCAAGAGCTATCTTTCAAAGCATCTTTCCAAGTTCTTGGCTCTTCATGTGAGACATAACACGCGAAAGACCAATCATTTTGTTGACCAGATTCTCGGATAGTTGCATACAAGCCTGCATTGTTGTTGTTTCGCAACATGTTTCTTGTTTGAACGCCACTTTGTACATTTCCGATGATGTTTTGTTGAGGATGGGTATGGTGAATCCTTGTTTCTGGATTATCTTGAACTGGAATATTTGTACCCAGATTGTTGAGATTGAGATCAACAACCAATTCAATGCCCGGAATTGACGAAGAGGATGATGCAGTAGCTTCAGCTGTTCTAGGGACATCCACTGGAGGTGTACCTTCTGAAGTACCATGTACTGCTGTTGCTGGAGCCTCTTGATCTGCATCTAGAAATTCATCATCCTCTGAAGATTCGTTCAATTCGGTAGCATCGTGAAAATCCTCATTGTCGAGAGCATTATTGTTCACTGAAGATGGTTCTTGATTGACGATAATGGGACGAACCACCGGTGAATCTGTTGCATTGTCACTCTCGAAAAACATCCTTGCCGCAGCATTTTCTTCAACTGCTTCAACATTGATCGAATTGAAAAAGTCATCGTACTCAAACATCCAAGGCTGACCAGGACATTTAACTAGTAAAGTGTGCCTTTGTACTCTGACTTCAGACCATTCCTCGACCCTTTTAGTCTCTAGATTCCAGACTCTTAAGTTCGGGGTGGAATACCCAAGAAAGTATCCATCAATTGCTCTTGCCCCAAACTTTCCATTAGGATCGATTATTGTGCACGGAGCTCCAAACGGTTCAAGATATGACAAATCTGGTTTCCGTTTATTAATAAGCTCAAAGCAGGTCTTGTTGTGCCTTTTGACTGTAAGGACTCGGTTCAACGTGTAGCATGCAGAGGACACAGCTTCAGTCCAGAATGGAATGGGCAATTGTGACTCTACCAACATAGTCCTAGCAGTCTCGATCAATGTGCGGTTCTTACGTTCAGCGACGCCATTCTGTTGAGGAGTATAAGCTGCACTAAATTCATGAAGAATACCTTTTGAAGTGCAAAACTCCGCCATGTCATGATTTTTGAATTCAGTACCATTGTCGCTACGTATCCGCCTAACCTTCAAGTTATACAGATTCTCAATCTGAATGATCAAGTTTTTGATAATACCGAAGGTTTCACTCTTGTGTGCCATGAACGCCACCCAAGAAAATCTTGAATAATCATCAGTTATCACGAGGCAATATTGATCATTCCTAATACTTTTGTGCTTGACAGGACCGAACAAATCCATGTGCAAACGTTCAAGAGGAACAGCCACCGTGTTGACTTTCTTTGTAGGGTGTCGCTTCTTCGTTTGTTTTCCTTTCTGGCACGAAACACAGACGTCTTGAAGATGGAAGTTTTTGAGAGGAACACCATTCACCAATTCATTTGACACCAAATGATTCATTTTGCGTAAGTGAATGTGACCCATTCATCTGTGCCAAGAGATTGTGTCTTTTTCTGTGGCTTTGGAAACGAAACAAGTTGCTTGTGCAGATGTCGTGATAGCTTGGCTCATATCAAGGACATACAAATCATTTATCCTTGGAGCCGACAAGAGAATCCATTCTTTCGGAATTTTGAAGCCGGGTTTCAGCACATAACATCCATTTGCATCAAAGTGTACTGAGAACTGCTTATCACAAATTTGAGAAACACTAAGAAGATTGTGATCAAGTTGTTGTACGAAGTTGATCTTATCAAAGCTAACAACCCCGTTGGAAATCATTCCTTCACCCGTAATATATCCGCCCTTATCTCCAGCAAAAGCAACATAACCTCCTCTAATAGATTTAACGTCGTAGAGAAGCTTCATGTCGCCTGTCATGTACCTGGATGCCCCACTATCAACAATCAAATGACTACTGATAGTTCCTCCTGGAACACCCTGCACATGAACTCACATAATTAGTTGGAGATGGGGACCCAAGCCATTGTGGTCTTGGGTCTTCCATTTTCATCAACAACAATAACTTCTATTCTTTGATGATTTGAAAATTGTGATGGTCCCCCTGATTCAACAACCGTTTTTGGTTTCCAGGTCTGTTTTGTTATACCAGTGTTATTCTTTAAAAACTTAACTTCATGGTTGTCTGAAGTTTTTAAATTGTTTGGTTTGACAGAAACAGATGTTTTGTTAACCACGTCGGTTTTAATCGCCTTTTCAATTTTCTTGACCTGTTGGCGTTTCTGTTTCTTTTCCCTTTCTCTTACAAGTCGGGGATCTTGTTTTACAGAAACAGATCGCTTTTGGTGATTGTGTTCACGGGGATCATCTTCTTTGGCTTTCAACTTATGAAGATACGGGCAATTTCGAATGATATGCCCGATTGTACCACATTTGAAACATGATCTTCGTTCAACAAACCCCGAAGAATCATGTGATCTTCTTGCCGATGATGAACTTTGTGATCCCGAGGTACTAGGTTTTGAACTATTTGGTTCATTCCTTTTCATCACTGTTGCTTTCTTGACAAAATCTAAGTTAGATTGATTTTCAAACTTTTCAATTTTGTCCGTTCCCTTAGATTTCACAAAGTTCACATTCTTTTTCTTCTTCTGATTCGGCTTTCTTTGACTTTGAGTCGGTGTTTTACCTTTTGTTTTGGTATGATTTTGCTGTTTTTGCACTGTTGGTAATTTCTGATTGCCGAATTGTTTTCTAACTTCAGCCTTTGGGATAGGAGGGCACTGTGTTACCACAACGTGTGATCCTTTCTTTCCTAAAAACTTACTTGTCGATTTTTCAAAGACTTTACTGATTAAAGATTGATTAACATTTTTAATAGGAAAATCTTTGTCTGAATAAATTTTATCATCACCAACAAGAGTGTACAGCAAATCCACACTCTCCGACTCTTTTGCAGACGAGGACTCAATTGCAACAGTCTTAGCGGGTTTTGCAGGAGGATCACACAGAATATGATTCTCGAGAGGTATGTCCTCTTCTTTTATCACCGCATCAGACTTTGCTGAAACAGTATCATCGGATTCATCATCAGAAGAATCAGTATCCTCAATCACAACTGGAGGATCCTGATTTTGTTCAGCAGTTACAAATGTATCTGCTGACGCATCTGAATCTGACGATACTTCTTTCTTGTATCCGAGTCCTGTAGCAAATTCATTAACATCTAAAGGAACAGATGGTTCAAAGTGAGTTCTATATTCCTCATCAGGCAGTGCATCGTAATTGTGTCTGACGGGTGGTGGACATTGCTTATAACCTATGCATGTGACATCCTTTTTCTCTTTCTGTACGTCAATGATGTGATCCAACACATAGCTAGAGCTCAAATAACTGTCTAACTTGAGTCGGATCGCCTCACTTTCAGTTTTAACACAAGCCATTTCCTTTTGCATCACCTCAAGACGAGTTATATACAAATTAATGTCAGTTTGTTTTCTGGAAACCATTTTAGTCAGCTCTGTTTTATCTTTCTTTAATGTTTCAATCATCGATTTAAATTCCTTTTCATGGTTTTCATAAAACATGTTGGCTTCAGTGCACTTTGAAAGATCAACGGTCAATTTCTGATTGTGAATGAATGTCACATCATATTTCTCTTGCAAAGCCTCGTGTTTGCTTTGCAATTCACACCACTTATCATTCACTAAAACATGTTTGTCTTGCAAGTCAAACAAACTAGCTTGTAAAGCATCATGTTTGCCTTGCAACTCAGACATGTTTGCATCCAAATCAGCACATCTAACATGCAATCTATCACAATTATCACAAATAGCAGCAGTGGGTTCATCGACACATACCTGACTTGATGAACTGTCGACATTAGCCATAAAGGCTGAATGGAGAGAAGACGAAGAATAAGCAGCTTGATCCACCAAAATAGATCTTCTTTGAATTCCTGCTGCAGCTTCTTCCAATAGCTCATCAATATCTGCATTAACTGACACAGTTGATGTGTCGTCTTCCTGATCATTCCCTAAACTCGAGGACTCTTCATCTGAACTTCCACTATAACCGGAGCTGTCTTCATCTTCAGAAGATTCACTACCATTGGTGGAAGATTCTCCACCACTGGCGTGTTTAAGATCCTTGACAATCTCAGCAAAACACGCTGTTCCATCTGGAGCATCATTTCCCAACTGGATTGACCAATCACAACCTTCATCTACTTGAACCACAAGTGCCTGGTTGGCATTAGATGGTCCTGCTTGACTCTGGTTGTTGACAGGCACCAATGTGCGCTCATTGTTCCTTACTTGGTTCTGATTTGCCCTGTTGCCTTGACCTCTGAAAGGATTTTGGTTTCCATGTTGAGATGGCCTCGTACATTCACGTTTGAAATGACCACGTTCACCACAATTGAAGCACTTGACAGCCTGCTTATCAAACCCATACTTGGTGTCTTTCTTGCTTTCCAAGCTGGTTCTGCCAGTTCTTTCCATGAAATCCTTTGCTCGTCTAACAGCACTGGCAAAGGCCCACTTGATATCCATCATCTCCATCTCCTCTTTATCGATCTGCTGATAGACTTCTTGTGTCAGATTAATGTTACCAATCTGACCTTCCACTAATCCACAGTATGCGCTCACCAAAGTGTTTAGCAGCTCCATGTGTTCCTTTGCTACTTCCACACTGACTTTAGAAAAGCTTGAGGTGTCTAGCCGTACTGTATTTGGCTTTGATTGTTGACCAGCAGATGATGTGCTTCCATAACACGCTTGCTGTTGAGGAGGAAGTGGATTCCCATACATGTCTGTTGGTCCAGTAGATTGAGGAGGAAGTGGATTCCCATACATGTCCGTTGGTCCGGTAGATTGAGATAATGGATTTCCGAACATATCAGTTGCTCTGATAGTTCGTTGGCTTTGCTGTTGTGGTGCTGGTTGAGGAACTGGATCAAGCGGATTTCCATACATGTCTGTTCGAGGAGGCTTGACCGGAACTTGGATAGTATTGCCATACATGTCAGTACTAGACACAAACGCTGTTTGAATTGGAGCGTGTGAAGAAGGTTTTGTAGAAGTGCTAGAAGTTCCATAATACATTTCAGGATTTTGTGGCACGGGAACTCTTTTTGCCTTGAGAGTTTCTTCCTGATTCTTGTTTTCCAGGAGTTGAACAAAGTCATTGAAGCTCGTTGTAGCTAAAGTACCATTGTACTTCATGATTTCCAAGAAAGTATTCCATTGAGGTGGCAACGCATCTGCAAACTTTTTCACAATCTCTGCTGCAGTTGTAACAACCTCAAAATTTGCCAATTCAGTCAGCAAATGATTAAATCGACTTGTCAAATCTCCTAAGGACTCATTCTCCATACAAGTAAAACCATCAAACTCTTTCTTTAGCAACTCGCGTCTCAATTGGCGTGTCGCTTCATTTCCTACGCCCCTTGTCTTCAAAGCGTCCCACAACCTCTTCGTTGTCTTGTAACTGACAAATTGATGATAAATATCTTTACTTAACGCCTGAGTAAGAATGGCATATGCCTTCTTTTCCAAATCATAGACCTTCTTCTGATCTTCTGTAAGATCTGCAAACGTAGCAGCAGATGATGCGGCAACCTCTATTGTTTGATCAAAATCTGTGATGAACCGCAACCACAACTCTGTATTTTGACCAAGGATGTATGTATGAAATTTGTCAATCCATCCTGGATATTCGTATAAGTGCATCAACTTTGGAGGCCGATTCAAACTTTCGGTTTCGCTCTCGCTTAAGAGAATGCTTTGAATACTTGGAGTTTGATTTGATACGAATGCCCATTGACCGGTAGACATTGCATTAGCTTGAGAAGATACCGATGCGGAAGATGACGGAGTACCAAAATACATATCTGTATTTACCGGAGTACCCCATCTTGGATTCATTTTTGATCAAGAATAATAAAACCTGAAAATCACAACTTGTTAAACATAAACAGACTAAGGATCGAAGGATCAACACTTGTTCGAAGGATCAACAGTGTTCGAAAGATCACTGTTGAGTGTCGAACAATGATTTCGAAAGACTCCCCAATCGAAGGATCCTTGTCTTTCGAAAGAGAGCAGTAGACCGAAAGATGTATGCTTCGAAAATATTCCTTGGAACGAAGGATAAGTCTCAGACTTCGAAGGATGTTCGAAGGATGACTATCTATCGAACCTCCTTTGATCGAAAGATGTTCTTTCGACTTCGAAGGATATCTTTCGAACTGCACTGACACAGTTGACAAAGGTGACAGGTTGGTGAAAAGGTGATGGGTTGGTGAAATCTTTCGGCAGAAGGCAGAGGGTATGGTCAGACCATACTTTCTGCCAAAACAGATTTGAAACAATAAAATATTACCCAAAAAGGATAGTTCAAACCCAGAAAACCGGTCACCGGAGAAGCCGGAATTTTGGCCGGAAATTACCAAAATCCTTAAAAACAGATTTTTAAGTTACCCAACCCGTCTTTTAACACACCTGGTAAGTTTAGAACACGTTTTAACGTCAAGAAATGCAAGAAAAACAGTAAAAACGGGAGCTAAACCATGTGAGTTTTTGTCCAAAACACTCCAAAGTCTTGTATAAACCCGGTTTTTAACAAGGAAAAGAGCCACGGCTCTGATACCACTTGTATTAATACGCATGAAAGGTCCGTTACAAAGCAATGTTTACAAATCTGTTTTGCAAACTCTCTCAGTGTGTGTGTTCTCACTATTTTCTGCACTCTCTCAAGTGTCTCCCTAAATGATAAACAAACAACTTTGTATTAATCCGGTAGTAAAACATTACAAATCGGCCCGATTAGATGATAACCGAACCATACCAAAGAAGTATACATCCGGGGAGAGACCAAGTGGTGATCTCTCCCGGTGAGGTCTCAAACCTCCTAAAATCTCCTAGTGTTGCAAATGGCAAGGGTTTTCTATTTATAGTCACACCCCTTGTCTTGCAAACACACACGGTCAACCGAATAACCCTCTCGTTTGACCACTTCAAACGAGCGGGTCTATACACGTTCGATAGACCGTTTCACTAACTATTACAAATTCAGCGTAAAATAAAACTAATCTATTCGACAAGCATCGGACACAAAATCTGCATCAACAAATTCCCCCTTGTCCGTTGCTGTCGAATGCTGAAAATGCAACTGCAATCGATCTTCAGTCAAGTATTCATCTTCTCTGTGTTAACAAATTCCCCCTTGACCGATGATCCAGGTAAGTAGTATCTTGATGCTCCTTGTATAATATTTCCCCCTTAAAGTACGCGTATCCGTGTTGGGTGTTGTGCAATTTCCTCAATTGACCGATCTTCCGCTGATCTTCCAATACTCCAACCGGCATTTGATAAGGGTTCCAATCTTTAAGAACTGCATCAAGTCTTGATCTTGTCATAAGAACTCTATTTCATACAAGCATACTACATTGATAGAGATTTCTGGTGAACTGTCTTCTGTAAACCGTCTTTGTGGAATCGACCAAGTAATGCACTTTAATCTTCAGCATCAACACTCAGGAAAGTTAGCTAGACCAAGTGTATCCCTTGCAAGCTCAACCAGCATGCTTAGTTGAACTACATCCAGATCTCATTGTCTCGCCTTTGTGAAGTTGACCACGTAATGCACTACGGATCTTCAGCATCAGTACTCAGGAAGTCAGCTAGACCAAGTACATCGTTTGCAAACTCAACGAATTGAGTTACCCCCAGATCCCTGTAAAATCCCAAAGAAACATCAAACCCAAAACCGAATCCTGCAGGTCTTCAGTCTTGAACTATCAGCTTTCATAAAGATTCCCCAGGTCTTCAGTGAACAGCGCTTTTGTAACTACTGTAGACTTTAGAAACCTGTATTTTTCCGTGCAAAACCCTTCACGCTGGCTGGAGAATTAATTAAAATCCTCAAATATGTGTATGTGCAAAACATTCCACGCCGAACCGTTTGTATCACCAGAAAATCACAAACTCTACCACCTGTGATTGCGTTTAGAAATTTACCGAAGAAATTCAGCATTCGAAAATTTTTATTCCCCCTATTTCTTTGGTAAGATCTCTAAACCTTAACAGATTCTCTCCACTTCAAAGAAACTGTCGTCAAATGTTCACCAATTCCCTCCACTGAGCGGAACTGTCGTCAACTTTACTGAATGTTCTCGGTTTCGAAAAATCACGAAAACGACTTTCTTCTTTGCATATTCTAGTTGAATAAGAACGTCCCCTGGTACCCCGTAGGATCCGACTTGTATCCCTCCAAAGACTTTGTGAACTCGTTAGGACCGGTATTGACATTCTAGGTTCATTCATTCGTTACCAAATGCGAGAATATGACAATAAACAAAAAGATTTCTTCGTTGCATATTCTAGTTGATAAGGAAATTTCGCCTAGTACCCCGTAGGATCCGACTTGTATCCCTCCAAAGACTTTGTGAACTCGTTAGGACCGGTATTGACGTTCCAGGTTCATACGTTCGTTTTCAAATGCGAGAATATGACAATAAACAAAATGCTTTCGAACATTTACGAATAACCGATAACAATCATAAACATTGACGTGCGGAAGTGAACATACCGTTTTGTTTTTGGCCCATAATAGTCGCGTCACCATTTTTGACATTTGCATCGGTAACCGTGACTACCCCACATTCTTCAAAAATCAAGTTTTCATCATCTCTTGTTTTCATCATGCCGCATCATCCCGCGTGCTCCCGAACCCCGCTTTGCAAAGGTTCCCCGTCTGATCATCATTTGACACAACATACATTTGCTAAATAATGTTGACCCATGGGAAATCATTAGCGACCCATCTTAAAAATAAAGCAAACCAGACCCTATAGAAACCAAATTAAACTTGCTGCATATTATCGGCCCAATTAAAATCATTCTTCAATAATCAAATGCTTTGTGATTTGTAGGTGGAATCAATTTGATTGAGGACAAAATACTTTGTATTTATTTGACTCAAAGTTTTGGTTGACTTGTGTTTTAATTGTCTTTAATAATCAGTGGGCTCAAGAGAAAATCATAAATGTGCAGCCAATTCAAAGCCCAAGTCACACTACATGCTCATCTTTATATGAATGGGTCTCATATGATATTCACGGCCCACCATATACCCAAGAGTCAAACAACCCTATTTTATTCACCCGACAACATATCCTGGATCAAAAAGTCGCTGTCTTCGTCTACACACTTCCCATCTCTCTCTTCGATACACAAATCAAACAACCAAAACCCAAATTATATAAAGCAGCCACTGATATCATCATCTACCCTAGCGATACATCACCTCCAAAAATCAAACAACCCTCAATCTTCAACCAGCTTCAATCGATGAACAATACCTATCCAAAACCCCCAAAAATCTGAAATCAAACATTCAGCCACTATCCTTGTCTTCTTCGATACCAAGCACCAGCCGATAATCATCATCTCTTTCTGCGATTCCACCTCATTCTCAGCAAACAAATTCTTTCTTCCAACATCTCCATCTCATCGGCGATACCCAAGACTTCTTCATCGATAAACAATCAGCAGCAGCCGACATCTTCATCGGAGATTCAAACTCCGATCAACTCCTTTCTTCGATATCGATACACAGACCCGTTTCCTCGAAGGATTCCATTTAGACATCGAAGGATTGACACTTGACTCGAGAGATGTTACATTCCTCGAAAGATGAAAGGCCTTATCGAAGGATCAACTTACGAAAGATCATAAATTTTGAAAGATATTTTGATCAATCGAAATATCTGATCAACCGAAGGATGATCCTTCGAAACTTTAACCAGCCGCCAAGAACATCTCAAGAACACAGTGTACTGTTCTTTTGCAGATTTGACAAAAACATTGTATATTTGATTTTTGATGATGATAACTTGATTATATAGGTGAAAAACATAAAACCCACACTCGTTTCAGCACAGATCTGAATATTCGGGTCCAGATCTGAGTTTTTCTCATTTTCACCCAACCTTTCTTCTTGAACAAAAATCACTAAAATCACAGATCTAGAGCACATGTGACTTAGTAAACGGTTAGATTTACTAAATCGGGCACCATGGCTCTGATACCACTTGTAGGTCCCTCGGAGGTTGAGGTCAAACCTATTCCTTGTTATGTCTAACACACTAGCAAGTGCGGAATCCAAGCTAGCATGCAAACCGAGTTATAGAACAAGCACAAACACAACACACAAACTTCACCGATTAACACCACTTGTATTAATACGTATGAAAGGTCCGGTTACAAGCTCAATGTTTACAAATGTGTTCTGTAAACTCTCTCTAACTCTCGTGTGTGTGTGTTCTGAACAGAATGCTCTCTCTTCTTGTCTAACTAGAAAATGAAGTGAACACAATGCATGGGTATTTATACCCAACACAGCTCGTCTGGTCGAAGGATCAGACAGACTGATCGAAAGATCATCTGTCGACCAGAAACCTATCGAAGGATCACATATACACCTCGAATGATGACATCCTACGAGGTCCATCAAACATCCATCGAAGGCTTATGTTTCGAGCTCATCGAAGGATCTAAACAATCCTTCGATGACTCATCCTTCGACACAGACATGTTACACAACATGTGTTTACTGTTTGTCCAAGTCAAACTGGAGGATGGTTGACTTGGTCAAACTTACATCAATCCTACATCAAAGACATCGTTTCGAGTCATGACAAAATACAGACAAAGTACAGACACAAGTGCACCAACAGTGACAATGATTAATGAAATGATGATAATGTTTGATGTTAGACGGTGTTGATGCTTTCACAAATGCCGTATGACATGGTTGGAGAAGCAATATCACGAGAATGTCTGTATGATGCTGTTCATTTGCTTCTAACACTTCAGGTAACATAAAGACCAATATCAAAATAAATTTACTTTGTCCACAAATTTGATCAACTTTACTTCATTGCATGACTTGTATGATTTGTTTAATGGACACTTCTAACAGTTTTATAACTAACAGGGGAAATCATGAAAATAGGCAAGTTCACCGAGACTTTTAACAAAATAGGCAAGTTGACCAAGACTTTTTTGCCCACTCTTCGACTTTCCGGCACCTTTTTAGCCAACAAAAAAAATATACTTGGGTCAAAATCTCAACAAATAACCAATAAAAACCTACAAGTGTAAAGTGCCGACGCTATTTTTGCTCATAGGCCGGCACTAGGGGGTGAGATGTGGACCCAAGTGCATTTTTTGTGGGCTAAAAAGGTGCTTGAAAGTTGAAAGTGGGAGTCTGGGTTTAAAAGGTGCGGCTCCGCTCACTTGTCCTTATGTTATTGATTTGCTCATTTTATAAATCTCAAAAGTCGATGCCTATTTTGATAAACATGTTGGTCAACATGCCTATTTCCATGATTTTCCCTAAACAATATTAATGTACTTTGAGCCTTTAAAAAAATAATTTACTTTGAAATTTACTGAAAATAGCAACTTATTTTCAGTTTTATCAATATAAGCTAAAGAATTATATTATGCATGGTTGCAGAATAACAATGGATGATATTCTTCCTATGAGCTTATGAGGTCCTACCCATGGTTAGAGGTTTGTATGTACATGACAATGTATATATATCTCGGTGTCTTAATTTGTATAAATTATTGACTTTTAAAGGCTGAGCATATCTGTGTTTTGTAGATGATCAATCCGGCTGAAACTTTCGGAGACATCATGATTGATTACCAGTATGTGGCATGCCTATTATGCTTTATGTCAATTTGTATATATACCTATTCGATCATGTTAACTAATGTAAAACAGTGCAAAACTCTTACTAAACGGGATCACTGTTCAGAGACCGGATTATGCAAGATAATTGAAAAACATCAAATGGCTGAATTTACCAATTGTTAGTATCTGCTCCTAAGCACTTTTTATACAATTTGCGTACCGTGAAGTAAATACTAATATTAACAGTCCTGTTCATACTTTTATACAATTTGTGTACCCTAAAGTAAATACGAATATTAACAGTCCTATTCGTACAAATTCAACATCTTTATTTTGTGGGTTCCATTTGCAGGCTCTCTTCAATGGGATGTCAAAATGAAGCAGTATGCCAGAAAAAGAGGGAAAAATAGAATCCAGCATATTCATTGTGTGGTTAGGAACACCCGGTTCAATTTTTTTTGTATACTGTGCTTATATTTTTGTGAGCTGTCAAAATGGCCAATTTTGAAACATGGTTTTTGTTAATTTTTGTTACAAGTCTTAGAGGCCATTTTGATTCTTATTCAACAGGTGACCCAAGATTACCAATGTACACTTAAGTATAAATTTAGATAAGAGGTATAATGACCTTTATGGTTTTATAATAGTGTTTGTGCTTTCAAATAACGCATGCAACTTGAAACTTATATTAAATTTTCAGATCAATAGTTCAAATAATCTAATTTGATTTTGATGTTTATAAATAGAACACATGTTGACTATTTCATATATATTCTAATCAATTTGGTTTAAGTGAACAAACAGTGTGCAATTAGTTTAATAATAATGAACACATATATAGTAAATAATAAATCATTATTTTTGGGCAGAAATAAAATAAGAATTGCCAATACACCATAAGGAATTTACCTATTTTTCCTACCAACTGTCGATAGTACTTATTATGAGAAGCCTCTTAATGAATCAATCGCATCATTACAACAAATATCTTTTAAAAATGTGTATACTTAGTTTCCTAGGCATTAAACTTAAAAAGGAATTAAGTTGACAATTACAAATATTGAAACTGTGATTACACAAGTGTGATGTAATCGATATTTATGTTATTTGCCGTTAAAACACCCGGCCTACGGACAGGTATCGAATGATGGAGTTGCTAATGAAATAGACACGACAATGAAAGAGGAAGATTGTTACTATCCTGTACTTTGGTTTTACGGGTTACAAGGAGCAATATACATCGAGACTCTTGCTTCACAGAATATTTAGTTCCATTAAGTATGCTCTTTTGTTTTGTTCATTTTAATGTAAACTTTTCATTAACTTTCAAGAAGTAAATGAGGAAACATACGACATACCCTGAGATGATCTTGTCATTAACTTTCATGTTTCAGTATATCAGTTTTATTTTCTATGGATTTGTGGTTGTAAATTGTTGATGTTCGTTTTCCTTTTATAAATTAAAGAATGATGCTTGTGTGTAAAGTTGTTTAAATTTGTGTACACGTAAATTAATATAAATGAGCTTTGTTTGTTAGGTTGTTCAACGTAACCCGTCCACCGGACGGGTATTAAACTAGTTTACGTATGTATGAAATGTAACTTAATGTGCGAGGATTTGCAAATGAGAAAATGAGGTGCTATTTTATTCATTAATAAATGGGGCTATATATAGCCATACACATCAGACGTGGGTTTAACAAAAACAATAAAATATCTATTTCTATCCTAAATAACAGGTACAAAAATGACTAATTCTTCTACAACGTGCAATTCAATAAACTCGGTCTAATCTCCATAAAATCAGCAGCACTTTCCAACGAACACATCCATAACTAATAAAACGTGCTGCTTCTTAAACATGGGGATTATCCATTAACATGCAATCTATTAAGAACCAGTTTCGTGACCCGATAACGTCCTGACCCGTGACCCGTAAACAAACCTAAATAATCCAACATAAGGCACCCAAAAATGACTCTTGAACAATATCTTTTTCACGAAAACTGTTGTGTCAACTGTTGTTGACACGTAATTCAGTTTTTGGTGCTTAATTGTCTCCATGAACTTCAAGCTTATATATCAAATCAGTCAAATTCTACACGCTTAAACAAGTAATTTTATAGTTTATAAGCATGTTCTTAAACCATTTGGCTAAGGAATTTTATTTTAACAAACAGTGAAGTTTAGTGGACTTCTGGAAGTCCTTATAATGTTTTAAACATGTTTATTTCATAAAAACTTGTATCAGTTCTCAAATAGTGTTTTTGAATGTGTATGTGTTGTCGAATTAGTGAAACTGGGAAAACTCGGTCAAGTTGTCCCTTTCAAGGTGTCTAAACTGGGTTAGACAACCACAGCCCCTAACCTATTCTTCATGTATTGTTTATGCTCTTATAATCAGGCGGACCCAAGGGCCGGGTTGGGTGGCCAAGCGCCCCCCTTAAAAAATAGTGTATTTTATAGGCTAAATTCCGATTGCACTCCTTGAAAGTTTGGTTGAACCCCTTCGCACCCCTAGAATATCATTGGTCCGCTAACAATATAACGCAGCAAATCTAGTTTATTAAATCCAGAGACTTTGCATGTATAGTTTGGTGTCGTCCCCTTTAATAGATATATGTTTTATATAAAACAAATTTCATAAATATGACTAAACTTGTAGTTAAGTGAAGATTCCAAATATGTGGATATACTTTTGCAAATAAAGCTATTATGTATCCTGAAAAATGAAAAGTGATTCGTCATGACACATTAAAAATAAAGTTTATTTAAACGGCGTTGGTAATTATTTTAAGGATAGAAAGTAATTCCATGGAAGCAATAACTATTAGACTTCCTTTGTTGTTATATACATGTTAGGGGTGTGTAGAAAACCGAATTAGCTGACCCATAACCTTCTTCGAGCTGATTTGATCGAGCACCTATGGTTTTATCATGAACAAGGAGGAGACAACGAAGACGACGAGTGACTTTGTATTTTCTTTTATTTAAATTATGACATTGTATCAAAATTAAATATTGAGTTAAATGCCATTTTAGTCCCTGTGGTTAGGGTCATTTTGTCAGTTTAGTCCAAAGGTCTGGTTTTTCGCCTATGAGTCCAAAAAGGTTTCACCGTTGCCATTTTAGTCCACTGTGTTAACTTCATCAATTTTTTCTGTTAACGAGAAGGACAATTCGGTCATTTTATATGTAATTCTGTGAACTAGCGAAAAATGGATCCTTTGGATTAAACTAGCAAAATGACCCAAACCATAGGGACTAAAATGATATTTAACTCTTAAAGATTTTTTATTATTTAAATTATGAGTTCTAAATTAATATATCAAAATTAAATAATGTTTAAATTTAAATAAAAAAATAATTAGGTAATGATGATGGGGGCTTTATACCACACCTTGTATGTTAATGGAAAGGGCTTTAAAGCCCCCTGTGTGACGTGACGCTGAGGTTGCGTGATTTATACCACACCCTCCAGCCTAATTTGATGGCTTTGTCAAATAGTGTTGTAGTAGTTTACCGGTAATTTGATGGCTTAGTTCGAATCCATGTTGGTGCACTTGTGTCTGTACTTTGTCTGTATTTTGTCATGATACAAAACGTTGTCTTTGTTAGTCCTGTAAGTTTGACCAAGTCAACCATCCTCCGGTTTGACTTGGCCAAACAGTCAACACTTTGGTTGTAATGTGTCTGTGTCGAAGGATGTGCCATCGAAGGATTGCTTGGATCCTTCGATGAGCTCGAAAGATAAGCATTCGACAGATGGACCTCGAAGGATATCATCCTTCGAGGTACATATGGATCGTTCGAGCTGTTTCTGGTCGACAGATGATCTTTCGATCAGTCAGTCTGATCCTTCGACCAGACCTGCTGTGTTGGGTATAAATACCCGTGTGTTGTGTTCACTTCGATGAGGAGAACACCAGAGAAGACAGAAATAGAGGACACCAGAGAGAGACAGGAGAACACACACACACACTGAGAGAGTTTGCAAAATACATTTGTAAACATTGCTTGTAACTGAACCTTTCATACGTATTAATACAGAGGTGTTAATCGGTGAATATTGTGTGTCGTGTATTTGTGTGTTCTATCTCGGTTTGCTTTCCCGGTTGGATTCCGCACAACCGGGTTGGTTTGTACACAAGGATTAGGCGACTAGATCCTCCCCTAGCCGGACCTACAAGTGGTATCAGAGCCTTGGCTCTTCTCCTTGTTAAAACCGAGTGTTTTCGGGTGTGTTTCGGATTTTTAAAGTTCATATTTTTCTGGAAAACATCATAAAATCGGGTTTAATCTTGTTATCTTGCCTTGTGTTTGACTAAAAACCTTGTTAGTTATGGGTTTTTGTTAAACATTTTAGCAAAGATTGTGTTCGGAGAGTTTCGGTTCACCGAAATTCTTATTTTTCTGGGTGGTGTTCTTGAAGTCTTCATTGTGTTCTTCATAAAATTACACTCTTTGATCTTAAAATTTGAATATTCAACTTGTTTGTGCATTGGAAAGAGTAAATTGATTAAAATATTGGACATTACCTGTTTGGTGAAACCTGCATGTTCAGAAGATATGGTCTGAACATACTTTCTGCCGAAAGTTTTCACCAACCCGTCAACTTTTCACCAACCTGTCACATTTGTCAACCGTGTCAGTAAGATCGAAGGATATCCTTCGAAGTCGAAAGATCATCTTTCGATCAAAGGAGGTTCGATAGATAGTCATCCTTCGAGCATCTTTCGAAGTCTGAGACTTATCTTTCGTTCCAAGGAATATTTTCGAAACATACATCTTTCGGTCTACTGCTCATTTTCGAAAGACAAGGATCCTTCGATTGGGGAGTCTTTCGAAGTCATTGTTCGACACTCAACAGTGTTCATCTTTCGGTCTACAGTTCTTTTTCGAAAGATAAGGATCCTTCGTTTGGAGAATCTTTCGAAAAACATTGTTCGAAACTCATCAGTGATCTTTCGAACCCTGTTGATCCTTCGAACAGGTGTTGATCTTTCGATCCTTTGTCTGTTTTGTTTAACAGTTTGTGTTTTTCGAGTCTTTCGAACAGGTATCTTTCGGCTGTTCTTGATCAAAAAAATGAATCCAAGATGGGGTACTCTGGTAAATACGGATATGTATTTTGGCACTCCGTCATCTTCCGCATCAGTATCTTCTCAAGCTAATGCCATGTCTACCGGTCAATGGGCATTCGTATCAAATCAAACTCCAAGTATTCAAAGCATTCTCTTAAGCGAGAGTGAAACGGGAAGTTTGAATCGGCCTCCAAAGTTGATGCATTTATACGAATATCCAGGATGGATTGATAGATTTCATACATACGTTCTTGGTCAAAATACAGAATTGTGGCTGCGGTTCATCACAGATTTCGATCAAACAATAGAAGTTGCCGCTTCATCTGCTGCTACATTTGCAGATCTTACGGAAGATCAGAAGAAGATCTATGATTTGGAAAAGAAAGCATACGCCATTCTTACTCAGGCGTTGAGTAAAGATATTTATCATCAATTCGTCAGTTATAAGACAACGAAGAGGTTGTGGGACGCATTGAAGACAAGAGGCGTAGGTAATGAAGCGACACGTCAATTGAGAAAAGAACTGCTAAAGAAAGAATTTGATGGTTTTACTTGTATGGAAAATGAGTCTTTAGGAGACTTGACGAGTCGATTTAATCATCTGCTGACTGAATTGTCAAATTTTGAGGTTGTTGTAACTCCAGCAGAGATTGTGAAAAAGTTTGCAGACGCGTTGCCACCTCAATGGAATACCTTCTTGGAAATCATGAAGTACAATGGCACTTTGGCTACTACAAGTTTCAATGACTTTGTTCAAATCCTGGAAAACAAGAATCAGGAAGAAACTCTCAAGGCGAAAAGAGTTGCCGTGCCACAAAATCCTGAGATGTATTATGGAACTTCTGGTACTTCTGCAAAACCTGCTTCACACGCTCCAATTCAAACAGCGTTTGTGTCTACCACTGACATGTTTGGAAATACCATCCAAGTTCCGGTCAAGCCTGCTCCAACAGACATGTATGGAAATCCGCTGGATCCAGTTCCTCAACCAGCACCACAACAGCAAAGCCAACAAATTATCAGAGCAACTGACATGTATGGGAATCCACTTCCTCCTCCTCCTCAATCTACCGTACCAACAGACATGTACGGGAATCCGCTTCATCCTCAACAGCAAGCTTGTTATGGAAGCACATCATCTGCTGGTCAGCAATCAAAGCCAAATACAGTACGGCTCGACACCTCAAGCTTCTCGAAAGTCAGTGTGGAAGTAGCAAAGGAACACATGGAGCTGCTAAACACTTTAGTGAGCGCATACTGTGGATTAGTGGAAGGTCAGATTGGTAACATTAATCTGACCCAAGAAGACTATCAGCAGATCGATAAAGAGGAGATGGAGATGATGGATATCAAGTGGGCCTTTGCCAGTGCTGTTAGGCGAGCAAAGGATTTCATGGAGAGAACTGGGCGAACCAGCTTGGAAAGCAAGAAAGACACCAAGTATGGGTTTGATAAGCAGGCGGTTAAATGTTTCAATTGTGGTGAACGTGGTCATTTCAAGCGTGAATGTACGAGGCCATCTCAACATGGGAACCAAAATCCTTTCAGAGGTCAAGGCAATAGGGCAAATCAGAACCAAGGAAGGAACAACGAGCGCACACTGGTGCCTGTCAACAACCAGAGTCAAGCAGGACCATCAAATGCCAACCAGGCACTTGTGGTTCAAGTAGATGAAGGTTGTGATTGGTCAATTCAGCTGAATAATGATGCTCCAGATGGAACAGCGTGTTTTGCTGAAATTGTCAAGGATCTTAAACACGCCAGTGGTGGGGAATCTTCCACCAATGGTGATGTATCTTCTGAAGATGAGGACAGCTCCGGTTATAGTGGAAGTTCAGATGAAGAGTCCTCGAGTTCAGGCAATGATCAGGAAGATGACACATCAACTGCATCAGTTAATGCAGATATTGATGAGCTTTTGGAGGAAGCTGCAGCAGGAATTCAAAGAAGATCTATTTTGGTGGATCAAGCTGCTTATTCTTCGTCTTCTCTCCATTCAGCCTTTATGGCTAATGTCGACAGTTCATCAAGTCAGGTATGTGTTGATGAACCCATTTCTGTTAGCTGTGATAATTGTGATAGATTGCATGTTAGATGTACTGATCTGGATGCAAACATGTCTGAGTTTCAAGGCAAACATGATGCTTTACAAGCTAGTTTGTTTGACTTGCAAGACAAACATGTCTCGTTGAATGATAAGTGGTGTGAATTGCAAGGCAAACACGAGGCTTTGCAAGAGAAATATGATGTGACATTCATCCACAATCAGAAATTAACCGTTGATCTTTCTAAGTGCACTGAAGCCAACATGTTTTATGAAAACCATGAGAAGGAATTTAAATCAAGGATTGAAACATTAAAGAAAGATAAAACAGAACTGACAAAAATGGTTTCCAGAAAACAAACTGACATTAATTTGTATATAACTCGTCTTGAGGTAATGCAAAAAGAAATGGCTTGTGTTAAAACTGAAAGTGAGGCGATCCGACTCAAGTTAGACAGTTATTTGAGTTCTAGCTATGTGTTGGATCACATCATTGATGTTCAGAAAGAGAAAAAGGATGTCACATGCATAGGTTATAAGCAATGTCCACCACCTGTCAGACACAATTACGATGCACTGCCTGATGAGGAATATAGAACTCACTTTGAACCATCTGTTCCTCTAGATGTTAATGAGTTTGCTACAGGACTCGGATACAAGAAAGAAGTATCGTCAGATTCAGATGTGTCAGCAGATACCTTTGTAACTGCTGAACCGAATCAGGATCCTCCAGTTGTGATTGAGGATACTGATTCTTCTGATTATGAATCCGATGATACTAATTCAGCAAAGTCTGATGCGGTGATAAAAGATGAGGACATACCTCTTGAGAATCACATTCTGTGTGATCCTCCTGCAAAACCAGCTAAGACTGTTGCAACCGAGTCCTCGTCTGAGAAAGAGTCGGAGAGTGTGGATTTGCTGTACACTCTTGTTGGTGATGATAAAATTTACTCAGACAAAGATTTTCCTATTAAGATTGTTAATCAATCTTTAATAAGTAAAGTCTTTGAAAATTCGACAAGTAAGTTTTTGGGAAAGACAGGACCACATGTTACAGTCACACAGTGTCCTCCTATCCCAAAGGCTGAAGTTAGAAAACAATTTGGCAATAAGAAATTACCAACAGTGCAAAAACAGCAAAATCATGCCAAATCAAAAGGTAAGACACCGACTCAAAGTCAAAGGAAGCCGAATCAGAAGAAGAAAAAGGACGTGAACTTTGTGAAATCCAAGGGAACGGACAAAATTGAAAAGTTTGCAAATCAATCTAACTTAGATTTTGTCAAGAAAGTAACCGTGATGAAAAGGAATGAACCAAGTAGTTCAAAACCTAGTACCTCGGGATCACAAAGTTCATCATCGGCAAGACGATCACATGATACTTCGGGGTTTGTTGAACGAAGATCATGTTTTGAATGTGGTACAATTGGGCATATCATTCGAAATTGCCCGTATCTTTATAAATTGAAAGCCAAAGAAGATGATCCCCGTGAACGCAATCATCAAAGGCGATCTGTTCCTGTAAAACAAGATCCCCGACCCATAAGAGAAAGGGAAAAGAAACAGAAACGCCAACAGGTCAAGAAAATTGAAAAGGCGATTAAAATTGATGTGGTTCAAAAACAATCAGTTCCAGTTAAACCAGAAAGTTCAAAAACTTCAGACAATAATGAAGTTAAATTTTCAAACAATCAAACTGGTAAAACTCAACAGACCTGGAAACCAAAATCTGTTATTAAATCAGGGGGACCATCACAATTTTCAAATCATCAAAGAATAGAAGTTATTGTTGTTGATGAAAATGGAAGACCCAAGACCACAATGGCTTGGGTCCCCATCTCCAACTAATTATGTGAGTTCATGTGCAGGGTGTTCCAGGAGGAACTATCAGTAGTCATTGGATTGTTGATAGTGGGGCATCCAGGCACATGACAGGCGACATGAAGCTTCTCTACGACGTTAAATCTATTAGAGGAGGTTATGTTGCTTTTGCTGGAGATAAAGGCGGATATATAACGGGTGAAGGAATGATATCCAACGGGGTTGTTAGCTTTGATAAGATCAACTTTGTGCAACAACTTGATCACAATCTTCTTAGTGTTTCTCAAATTTGTGATAAGCAGTTCTCAGTACCCTTTGATGCAAATGGATGTTATGTGCTGAAACCCGGCTTCAAAATTCCAAAAGAATGGATTCTCTTGTCGGCTCCGAGGATAAATGATTTGTATGTCCTTGATATGAGCCAAGCTATCACAACGTCTGCACAAGCAACTTGTTTCGTTTCCAAAGCCACAGAAAAAGACACAATCTCTTGGCACAGGCGAATGGGTCACATTCACTTACGCAAAATGAATCATTTGGTGTCAAATGAATTAGTGAATGGTGTTCCTCTTAAAAACTTCCATCTTCAAGACGTCTGTGTTTCGTGCCAGAAAGGAAAACAAACGAAGAAGCGACACCCTACAAAGAAAGTCAACACGGTGGCTGTTCCTCTTGAACGTTTGCACATGGATTTGTTCGGTCCTGTCAAGCACAAAAGCATCAGGAATGATCAATACTGCCTCGTGATAACTGATGATTATTCAAGATTTTCTTGGGTGGCGTTCATGGCACATAAGAGTGAAACCTTCGGTATTATCAAAAATTTGATCATTCAGATTGAGAATCTGTATAACTTGAAGGTTAGGCGGATACGTAGCGACAATGGTACTGAATTCAAAAATCATGCCATGGCGGAGTTTTGCACTTCAAAAGGTATTCTTCACGAATTTAGTGCAGCTTATACTCCTCAACAGAATGGCGTCGCTGAACGTAAGAACCGCACATTGATCGAGACTGCTAGGACTATGTTGGTAGAGTCACAATTGCCGATTCCATTCTGGACTGAAGCTGTGTCCTCTGCATGCTATTCGTTGAACCGAGTCCTTACAGTCAAAAGGCACAACAAGACCTGCTTTGAGCTTCTTAACAAACGGAAACCAGACTTGTCATATCTTGAACCGTTTGGAGCTCCGTGCACTATAATCGATCCTAATGGAAAGTTTGGGGCAAGAGCAATTGATGGATACTTTCTTGGGTATTCCACCCCGAACTTAAGAGTCTGGAATCTAGAGACTAAAAGGGTCTAGGAATGGTCTGAAGTCAGAGTACAAAGGCACACTTTACCAGTTAGAAATCCTGGTCAGCCTTGGATGTTTGAGTACGATGACTTTTTCAATTCGATCAATGTTGAAGCCGTTGAAGAAAATGCTGCGGCAAGGATGTTTTTCGAGAGTGACAATGCAACAGACTCACCGTTGGTTCGTCCCATTATTGTCAATCAAGAACCATCTTCGGTGAACAATAATGCTCTCGACAATGAGGATTTTCACGATGCTTCCGAATTGAACGAATCTTCAGAGGATGATGAATTTCTAGATGCAGATCAAGAAGGACCAACAGCAGCAGTACATGGTACTTCAGAAGGTACACCTCCAGTGGATGTCCCTAGAACAGCTGAAGCTACTGCATCTTCCTCTTCGTCAATTCCGGGCCTTGAATTGATTGTTGATCTCAATCTCAACAATCTGGGTTCAAATCTTCCAGTTCCAGATAATCCAGAAACAAGGATTCACAATACCCATCCTCAACAAAACATCATCGGAAATGTACAAAGTGGCGTTCAAACAAGAAACATGTTGCGAAACAACAACAATGCAGGCTTGTATGCAACTATCCGAGAATCTGGTCAACAAAATGATTGGTCTTTCGCGTGTTATGTGTCACAGGAAGAGCCAAGAACTTGGAAAGATGCTTTGAAAGATAGCTCATGGGTTGAAGCAATGCAGGAAGAACTGCAACAATTCCAGAAGCTTGGTGTCTGGAAACTCGTAGAGAAACCTGCTGGTTACAAGAAGATTGGTACCCGTTGGGTGTTTAAATGCAAAAAGGATGACCGTGGAGTCGTTATTCGAAACAAAGCAAGGCTAGTCGTTCAAGGTTTTCTTCAGATAGAAGGGATCGACTACAACGAAGTCTATGCACCTGTTGCACGTCTAGAAGCAATTCGGATCTTTCTGGCTTATGCCTCATTCAAAGGTTTCAAGGTATACCAGATGGACGTGAAAAGTGCATTCTTACATGGTGTGGTGGAAGAAGAGGTGTACGTCGAACAGCCTCCAGGTTTTGAAGATCCTATCCATCCAGATCGGGTTTGGTTGCTCAACAAAGCTCTATATGGTCTACATCAAGCACCGCGAGCTTGGTACGCAACCTTATCTAATTATCTGCTGGAGAATGGATTTCGCAGAGGTCTTATCGATTGTACTCTTTTCATCAAAGAACAAGATGGAGATCTTCTACTGGTACAGGTATACGTTGATGATATTATTTTTGGTTCTACTAATGATGTTTTGTGTAGGAATTTCGAGCGCATTATGCAGGATAAATTCGAGATGAGTGCTATGGGGGAAATGACTTTCTTTTTGGGCCTACAAGTACAACAAACTGAGTCTGGGATATTCATCCATCAGACTAAATATGTTGGTGACATCTTGAGCCGGTTCCAGATGTCTGATGCAACGCCCATCGGTACCCCATTACCGCAAAATCACGGAATTACTCCAGACTTGAAGGGTCAAGATGTTAGCCCCTCATACTACCGCGCGATGATCGGATCTCTTATGTACCTCACAGCATCAAGACCAGATATAATGTACCCAACGTGCCTGCTTGCCAGATATCAAGTCAACCCGAAGGCCTCACATCTTGCAGCTGTAAAAAGGATTTTTCGTTATTTGAAGGGTTACCCTGACACCGGTCTATGGTACCCTAGGGATAATAACTTTGATTTGATCGCATTCAGTGATTCTGATTTTGGCGGATGCAAAATCGACGGCAAATCCACAACGGTTGGATGTCAGTTTTTGGGAAATCGCCTAGTCACATGGCAGTGCAAGAAGCAGACGTGCGTCGCGACATCAACATGCGAAGCTGAATACATTGCTGCCTCAAGTTGTTGCTCCCAAGTCCTATGGATCCAACAACAAATGCGCGACTACGGTTTTGAATTCCTAACTACTCCTATTTACGTTGATAATTCTGCTGCCTTACAGATCACTAGAAATCCTGTGCAGCATTCAAAGACTAAGCACATCGAAATTAAGTATCACTTCATACGTGATTGCTTTGAGAAAAGACTAATCGATGTTGCTTACGTCCACACCGATGACCAACGTGCCGACCTTTTTACCAAAGCTTTTGACAAATCAAGATTTGACTACTTATTATTGGTAAATGGCATTAAGGTCAAGCAAGAGTAAAACCAACATCGGAAAATCATTTTTGTAAATACCTTTGTGTTTTAAATTTGTCTTAGTTTGTTGATTTTAGGGGGAGTAAATCCAAAATTTGAAAAATCCAAAAACATCGAAAAATTTCAAAAACACAAAAACAATAGAAAAACAAAAATGAGTTTCCTGGCGAGCAAAAGAGAAAATGATAGTACATCAGTGGTCTGTCCAAACCTCTTTAAACCTTAAATGAAAAATGATAAGCAGATCTATATAAGATGTATCGGTAGGCTCACAATCATTTTAAAGTGTGCAGGGTGATATAAACTTAAATCGACTGAAGACTGGGTGGGAACCATTCATTGGCATATGGTCTTAGTACCGAAATTTCGTTTGAGAGATTGCCGAGGTTCTGAGATATTCGGTCTTTATGCTGCTTATCATCTGGGTATCATGGTTGTATCTTTTACCGAAAAATAACGGGGACGCAAGTCTAGATCTTCCATGATACCATACATACGTGTACATACTGCATACGACCTCAATAAGTGATCAACAATCACATGTCCAAACAAATAAGTGATAAAATATCACAAATTCTTTCCGGGAGTCAAGTTCGTCTCTCTGCTGTACGAAAGTACTGACCTGTTCACGGACTTGCTCCTGTGCCCTCATGCATATGAAAATCAAGTTCCTCCTCAATAAGTGATTATATCACATAGGGCTTGTTTTCAAATCAAAATAAGTGAGTTTCTCACATCATATACGGTCAAACAGATGATAATCGGTATACTCACCGGTAAGATGAACCCTCGTGCATACCTTGATACGGGAATGTGTCGTGATGTGGATGAACACCGGTCGGTAAGTATAAATTATACCTTAACGTATCCCCTCGCCATGATTACATCTGATAAGTTGAGCTTATGTGGATAACAATACCGATAATTGTTATAGGATGCTTATCTTAATGTTAACTAATTGAACAACAAGAGTGTTTTGGCATGACCGTACACTGATATGATTCTCTTACCCTCGAAACTCGCAAAAAGAATGTCTGTAAATATTTATTTAATGTTTTCAGTTTCTGCACCTTTGTATATATTTATTTACTGCTTTCAGTCTTTAAATTTGAAATATTCAAAAATACCAAAAAGATTTTAGGTGTGTTTTAATATAAACTTTCTAAAAGCCAAAAAGATTTTATTTCTATCTTATTTTTGATCGTACGATGTTGAAACTCGAGTCTTCGTTACCTGAAACCTGAACGAAAACCGAAAATGACTAAATCTTCATAAACGGTCGAAATTTGCAAGTGTTGAAAGTTAAAAATTGAAATTGACATATTTATTAAACTTTCAAACTGTCGGACGGTGTTTGTTTGAGCAATGGTCACACGTGTGTTGTTTGTTTATGTTTACTATATTCCAAGCGGTTGTTCTCATTACGCGTTTAGATTTCTTGCATGTGCAGATTCTAAAGGCAAGGAGAACATGGTCGATGACAAGCTTCGGAATGAAGACACGACGTGAAGGCACTCAAATGATGAAGATGATCGAGTTGCCGCTGACCATCATCAACACCACAAGGATCTCACTTCATAAAGATAAAGACATTCACGAGCATAACTCAAGGGGGAGCTTATGTTAAGGGGGAGTTTGTCAACACACTTCCTACATGAAACGGGGAGTTTGTTGGTACACTTTCTGCTTTCAAGACGTGAAGACTTTAAAGATCCTCCGACATTGAAGACTTGAAAAGAAGTCAAAGACTTGAAGACATGAAGGACCTACAAGAATTAAGATCAAGACAAAGCTATCTCGAAGAGCGAGACAAAGCTACAGCCAAGGGGGAGTTTGTTGGTGCACTTGTGTCTGTACTTTGTCTGTATTTTGTCATGATACAAAACGTTGTCTTTGTTAGTCCTGTAAGTTTGACCAAGTCAACCATCCTCCGGTTTGACTTGGCCAAACAGTCAACACTTTGGTTGTAATGTGTTTGTGTCGAAGGATGTGCCATCGAAGGATTGCTTGGATCCTTCGATGAGCTCGAAAGATAAGCATTCGACAGATGGACCTCGAAGGATATCATCCTTCGAGGTACATATGGATCGTTCGAGCTGTTTCTGGTCGACAGATGATCTTTCGATCAGTCTGTCTGATCCTTCGACCAGACCTGCTGTGTTGGGTATAAATACCCGTGTGTTGTGTTCACTTCGATGAGGAGAACACCAGAGAAGACAGAAATAGAGGACACCAGAGAGAGACAGGAGAACACACACACACACTGAGAGAGTTTGCAAAATACATTTGTAAACATTGCTTGTAACTGAACCTTTCATACGTATTAATACAGAGGTGTTAATCGGTGAATATTGTGTGTCGTGTATTTGTGTGTTCTATCTCGGTTTGCTTTCCCGGTTGGATTCCGCACAACCGGGTTGGTTTGTACACAAGGATTAGGCGACTAGATCCTCCCCTAGCCGGACCTACAATCCAAGCAGCTATGTAATTAATTTTTTTTTTAGAATTTTTTAAAGAACGGACAACCCCTTTAGTCCTAAAAAAGCCCAATGCTTTCCTGCAACTATCTGATCTCTTCATGTTTGATATCGTAAAAGTGAATAAAGGTGAATGAAGGAAATAACATAAACCTTATTATCTAAGAAATATACTTGGTTAGGAACATGTCAACACTAAATCACACAAATCCTTTGGATCAACCATTCATGTTAAACAAAGTGAAAATCTAACGTGTTTTCATGTACTTGATGATCATGTTAAATCCAATAATTTCTTTTCCGCAAAGGGGCCCTGCTTTTTGAATTCGCTTTAGACCCCATAAACGTTGAGTCGGCCTTGCCCATAACTGATGAAACCGAACCGATATAACCGAATCGTACCAAAAAACCAGTGTGTCGGTTTAATGATTTTCTGAAAACCGACAACAGTAAGACAATGACTGTGATTAAAACCTACATGAGCGTCATCCAGAATTCCTGATATCGATTAACTTGAGTAGCATAGTTCAATGACTAAAATTAATTCCGATAACAAAGGACCTGTAGGTCCGGCTAGGGGAGGATCTAGTCGCCTAATCCTTGTGTACAAACCAACCCGGTTGTGCGGAATCCAACCGGGAAAGCAAACCGAGATCGAGAGAAGGAGATGAACAAAAACACGAGATGGAGACCGGGACTCAACGATTAACACCAATGTATTAATACTTGAAAGACAATTACAAATCAATGTTTACAAGATAATCTTTGCAAACTCTCTATCAAATCTCTCGGTTCTCTCTTGTTCGCTGCCCCTCTCTTGTCCTTACTCACTTGTGCGCTGCTTTGTCTTGTCCGTTGCACACACACACCACCGAAAACAAGTGTTTTCGGTATATATATATGATCTGCACATGTTGTGCGATTGGGCTGTTGAGTTCGGCCCATGTGTAGAAGCCCAACCATTTTGATTGGTCCAAGATTCATGTACATGTACGTACATGAATCCTTATTTTCACATTTGCCAAGTTTAGTCAACTTATGATGACATCATCATGACATCACCAAGGTGATGTCATGGTGATGTGTCGACGGGAAAGTCCGCGGCGCTTTGTGCTTCGCGTGTCGAACTCTGGGACGCACGACGGAGGAATGTCGAGACGTCGGGCTTGAGCTGAACCTAGCCGGGTCGAACCGAATCGAGTTGAACCGAACCGAGTCGCGTCCACATAATATGTATCAACAAACTCCCCCTTGGACGCTACTCGTGAGGTTCAACTTCCATGTCGGAGGATCTTCAAAATCTTCACGCGTAGTAAGTAGAAAGTGTATCAACAAACTCCCTTTTCATTTAGGTAGTGTGTCAATAAACTCCCCCTTTGATTATGCTTGTGAGTCTTTTGATCTTCAATGCTTTAGATCCTTGTGGTGTTGGTGATGGTTAGCGGCAACTCGATCATCTTTATCTCTTGAGTGCCTTCACGTTGTGTCTTCATTCCGAAGCTTGTCATCGACCATGTTCTCCTTGCCTTTAGAATCTGCACATGCAAGAAATCTAAACGCGTAATGAGAACAACTGCTTGGAATATAGTTTGACATAAACAAATGACACACATGTGACCATTATTCAAGCAACTACCGTCCGACAGTTTGAAAGTTTAACAAATTTATCAATTTTAGTTTTTAACTTTCAAAACTTGCAAATTCTGACCATTTATGAAGATTTAGTCGATTTTGGTTTTCAATCAGGTTTCAGGTAACGAAGACTCGAGCTCCAACATCGTACGATCGAAAATAAAATAGAAATAAAATCTTTTTGGCTTTTAGAAAGTTTATATTAAAACACACCTAAAATCTTTTTGGTATTTTTGAATATTTCAAATGTAAAGACTGAAAGCAGTAAATAAATATATACAAAGATGCAGAAACTGAAAGCATTAAATAAATATTTACAGACATTCTTTTTGTGAGTTTCGAGGGTAAGAGAATCATATCAGTGTACGGTCATGCCAAAACGCTCTCTTTGTTCAATTAGTTAACATTAAGATAAGCATCCTATAACAATTATCGGTATTGTTGTCCACTTAAGCTCAACTTATCAGATGTAATCATGGCGAGGGGATACGTTAAGGTATGATTAATACTTACCGACCGGTGTTCATCCACATCACGACACATTCCCGTATCAAGGTATGCACGAGGGTTCATCTTACCGGTGAGTATACCGATTATCATCTGTTTGACCGTATATGATGTGAGATTCTCACTTATTTGATTTGAAAACAAGCCCTATGTGATAGAATCACTTATTGATGAGGAACTTGATTTTCGATGCATGAGGGCACAGGAGCAAGTCCGTGAACAGGTCAGTACTTTCGTACAACAGAGAGACGAACTTGACTCCCGGATAAATGTGATATATTATCACTTATTTTGGGGACATGTGATTGTTGATCACTTATTGAGGTCGAATGCAATATGTACACGTATGTATGGTATCATGGAAGATCTAGACTTGCGTCCCCGTTATTTTTCGGTAAAAGATACAACCATGATACCCAGATGATAAGCAGCATAAAGACCGAATATCTCAGAACCTCGGCAATCTCTCAAACGAAATTTCGGTACTAAGACCATATGCCAATGAGTGGTTCCCACCTGGTCTTCAGTCGGATTTAAGTTTATATCACCCTGCACACTTTAAAATGATTGTGAGCCTACCGATACATCTTATATAGAGCTGCTTATCGATTTTCATTTAAGGTTTAAAGAGGTTTGGACAGACCACTGATGTACTATCATTTTCTCTTTTGCTCGCCAGGAAACTCATTTTTGATTTTCTATTGTTTTTGTGTTTTTGAAATTTTTCGATGTTTTTGGATTTTCAAATTTTGGATTTACTCCCCCTAAAATCAATAAACTAAGACAAATTTAAAACACAAAGATATTTACAAAAATGATTTTCCGATGTTGGTTTTACTCTTGCTTGACCTTAATGCCGTTTACCAATAATAAATAGTCAAATCTTGATTTGTCAAATGCTTTGGTAAAAAGGTCGGCACGTTGATCATCGGTGTGGACCATGACAACATTGATGAGTTTCACAGTGAAACAATCACGTGTGAAGTGATATTCGAGATCAACGTGTCTGGTCAAAGAGTGCTGTATGAGATGATAATAATTCATAAAGCAGCTAAAATATCGACAAGTATATGAGAGATTAGAAATTCAAAACCGTATCCTGCAACTGTTTCATGCATTGCAAGGAATTTGAGCGTTCTCCCAAACTGGATATCCACCCGGTGTGGACTTCAAAGTCGATTTTTGTAGCTACTGAAAAATCTCTTCACAGCAACAAGATCAAAAACCTCTGGGTCCGGCTGGTCTTCCACATTGTACCAGCGAAGGTCTTTGTCTTTCTCTTTCAGAAGTAGTGTGCGGTTGTTCAATCCACGCCAAGGCATCCGCACACCCGGTTGGTTTGATCAACAAACACATTCTCTTCAATCACACCGTGGAGAAAAGTACCCAACACGTTCATCTTGTGGACTTTGAACTTCTTGTGAAAGAAAAATCCATGAATCTTCAAAAAGCTTCAGACGTGCTACAGGCGCGTACTTTTCATTTGAATCTTTCCTGAGGACCCGATCAAAAATCATAACAACCAAACTTTGGAACATATTTCATCTGGTCGAATTTTTTAACTTCATTCAACAACATTCTTTCATCAGACATTTTTGTCTTCTTTTCTCCTCTCTCCATCAAAGGCAACAACTCCTAGATATAATAATGTTTCGGAGTCTGGTGTCGCCGATCTTGTGCATGGACGCTCCACTATCAACAATCCTAAGACTATCAATAGTTCCTCCTGGAACATCCTACACACTCATTCAGAGATTAGTTGGAGAGAGGGACCCAAGCCTTCACAGACTTGGGTCGTCCGTCATCATCGAGAATTGTGACATCCATTTCCCGATGATTCGGAATTGATGTAGCTCCCCCTGAAACAATTTCCAATTTTGGTTTCCAAATCTGTTTTTGTTTTTCATGTTTAACATTTGATTCAACAAATTTTGTTTGGACAACCTCCGGTTTTAAAACCTTTTCAACATTTTTCCGTTGTTTCTTTCTCTGTTTCACTTCTTGTTGTTTAACAAGACGAGGGTCTTGTTTTGGTGAAACAGATCTTTTATGGTAATTGTTACCATGGGGGGCATCAACTTTGGCTTTTTGTTTATGAAGATATGGACAATTTCGAATGATATGTCCAATTGTGCCACATTCAAAACATGATCTTCGTTCAACAAACCCCGAAGTATCATGTGATCGTCTTGCCGATGATGAACTTTGTGATCCCGAGGTACTAGGTTTTGAACTATTTGGTTCATTCCTTTTCATCACTGTTGCTTTCTTGACAAAATCTAAGTTAGATTGATTTTCAAACTTTTCAATTTTGTCCGTTCCCTTAGATTTCACAAAGTTCACGTCCTTTTTCTTCTTCTGATTCGGCTTCCTTTGACTTTGAGTCGTTGTTTTACCTCTTGGTTTGATATGATTTTGCTGTTTTTGCACTGTTGGTAATTTCTTATTGCCAAATTGTTTTCGAATTTCGGCCTTTGGAATAGGAGGACACTGTGTGACTGTAACATGTGGTCCTGTCTTTCCCAAAAACTTACTTGTCGAATTTTCAAAGACTTTACTGATTAAGGATTGATTAACATTCTTAATAGGAAAATCTTTGTCTGAATAAATTTTATCATCACCAACAAGAGTGTACAGCAAATCCACACTCTCCGACTCTTGTGCAGACAAGGACTTGACAGCAACAGTCTTAGCGGGTTTTGCCGGAGGATCACATAGAATATGATTCTCAAGAGGTATGTCCTCTTCTTTGATTACCGCATCAGACTTTGCTGAATCAGTATCATCAGATTCATCATCAGAAGAATCAGCATCCTCAATCACAACTGGAGGATCCTGATTCGGTTCGGCAGTTACAAAGGTATCTGCTGACACATCTGAATCGGATGATACTTCTTTCTTGTATCCGAGTCCTGTTGCAAATTCATTAACATCTAGAGGAACAGATGGTTCAAAGTGAGTTCTATATTCCTCATCAGGCAGTGCATCGTAATTGTGTCTCACAGGTGGTGGACAATTTTTGTAACCTATGCATGTGACATCCTTTTTCTCTTTCTGTACGTCAATGATGTGATCCAACACATAGCTAGAGCTCAAATAACTATCTAACTTGAGCCGGATCACCTCACTTTCGGTTTTAACACAAGCCATCTCTTTTTGCATTATCTCAAGACGTGTGATATACAAATTTATGTCAGTTTGTTTTCTTGAAACCATTTTTGTCAGCTCAGTTTTATCTTTCTTTAATTTTTCAATCATCGATTTAAATTCCTTTTCATGGTTTTCATAAAACATGTTGGCTTCAGTGCACTTCGAAAGATCAACGGTCAGTTTCTGATTGTGGATGAATGTCACATCATATTTCTCTTGCAAAGCCTTGTGTTTGCTTTGCAATTCACACCACTCATCATTTAAAGGAACATGTTTGTCTTGCAAGTCAAACAAACTAGCTTGTAAAGCATCATGTTTGCCTTGCAACTCAGACATGTTTGCCTCTAAATCAGCACATTTAACATTCAAACTATCACAATTATCACAACTAACAGAAGTGGGTTCATCGACACATACCTGACTTGATGAACTGTCGACATTAGCCATAAAGGCTGAATGGAGAGAAGACGAAGAATAAGCAGCTTGATCCACCAAAATAGATCTTCTTTGAATTCCTGCTGCAGCTTCTTCCAAAAGCTCATCAATATTTGCATCGACTGACGCAGTTGATGTGTCATCTTCCTGGTCATTGCCTGAAGCGGATGACTCTTCATCTGAACTTCCACTGTAACCGGAAGAGTCTTCATCTTCGGAAGATACATCACCATTGGTGGAAGATTCTCCACCACTGGCGTGCTTGAGATCCTTAACAATATCAGCAAAACAAGCTGTTCCATCTGGTGCATCATTTCCCAACTGGATTGACCAATCACAACCTTCATCTACTTGAACCACAAGTGCCTGGTTGGCATTTGATGGTCCTGCTTGACTCTTGTTGTTAACAGGAACCAATGTGCGCTCGTTGTTCCTTCCTTGGTTCTGATTTGCCCTGTTGCCTTGACCTCTGAAAGGATTTTGGTTCCCATGTTGAGATGGCCTCGTACATTCACGTTTGAAATGACCACGTTCACCACAATTGAAACATTTAACCGCCTGCTTATCAAACCCATACTTGGTGTCTTTCTTGCTTTCCAAGCTGGTTCGGCCAGTTCTTTCCATGAAATCCTTTGCTCGCCTAACAGCACTGGCAAAGGCCCACTTGATGTCCATCATCTCCATCTCCTCTTTATCGATCTGCTGATAGTCTTCTTGTGTCAGATTAATGTTGCCAATCTGACCTTCCACTAATCCACAGTATGCGCTCACCAAAGTGTTTAGCAGCTCCATGTGTTCCTTTGCTACTTCCACACTGACTTTAGAAAAGCTTGAGGTGTCGAGCCGTACTGTATTTTGCTTTGATTGCTGACCAGCAGATGATGTGCTTCCATAACACGCTTGCTGTTGAGGAGGAAGTGGATTCCCATACATGTCTGTTGGTACGGTAGATTGAGGAGGAAGTGGATTCCCATACATGTCAGTTGGTCCGGTAGATCGAACAGGTAATGGATTTCCGAACATATCAGTTGGTCTGAGAGGTCGTTGGCTTTGTTGTTGTGGTATTGATTGAGGGACTGGTTCAAGCGGATTTCCATACATTTCTGTTTTTGGAGGGACCGGAACTTGGATAGTATTGCCATACATGTCAGTGCTAGTCACAAACGCTGTTTGAATTGGAGCATGTGAAGAAGGTTTTGTAGAAGTGCTAGAAGTTCCATAATACATTTCAGGATTTTGTGGCACTGGAACTCTTTTTGCCTTGAGAGTTTCTTCCTGATTCTTGTTTTCCAGGATTTGAACAAAGTCATTGAAACTTGTTGTAGCTAAAGTGCCATTGTACTTCATGATTTCCAAGAAAGTATTCCATTGAGGTGGCAACGCATCTGCAAACTTTTTCACAATCTCTGCTGAAGTTGTAACAACCTCAAAATTTGACAATTCAGTCAGCAGATGATTAAATCGACTTGTCAAATCTCCTAAAGATTCATTCTCCATACAAGTAAAACCATCAAACTCTTTCTTTAGCAGTTCTTTTCTCAATTGACGTGTCGCTTCATTTCCTACGCCCCTTGTCTTCAATGCGTCCCACAACCTTTTCGTTGTCTTGTAACTGACAAATTGATGATAAATATCTTTACTTAACGCCTGAGTAAGAATGGCATATGCCTTCTTTTCCAAATCATAGACCTTCTTCTGATCTTCCGTAAGATCTGCAAACGTAGCAGCAGATGATGCGGCAACATCTATTGTTTGATCGAAATCTGTGATGAACCGCAACCACAATTCTGTATTTTGACCAAGGACGTATGTATGAAATCTGTCAATCCATCCTGGATATTCGTATAAGTGCATCAACTTTGGAGGCCTATTCAAACTTCCGGTTTCGCTCTCGCTTAAGAGAATGCTTTGAACACTTGGAGTTTGATTTGATACGAATGCCCATTGACCGGTAGATATAGCATTAGCTTGCGAAGATGAATCTGGAGTCGGAGTACCAAAATACATTTCTGTATTTACCAGTCTACCCCATCTTGGATTCATTTTTGATCAAGAATAATAAAACCTGAAAATCACACCTCAAACAAACAGTTAAATCACTTATACAATTTTTTTTTTTAATATCTTGATAAAACAAAATCCCGCGAAACAAAGATCCGACGAAACAAGTCTTGTGATACAACGCGATGAACCACACTTCTTGAAAGATAGGCGACGAAAACGAGCCCAAATAGAAGCCCAAATTATTTGTTGTGCAAGCCCAACTACTTGTGCGACTAAACAACTCTTGTGCGAGTCAACAACTTGTTCGACTAGCTTGTCTTGTGCGACTCACATCTGCAGCCCAAAAAAAAATTCCACCAGAAGCCCACTTAGAAGCCCAGCTACGAACCAAATTGTTGTGCGACTGAAATCAGCTTGTTCGATCCTGTTAATTCGCTGGCTCACTTAATTTCGCTGGCTTTTATGTTAAAATCTCTGGTTTTATTAAGTTCGCTGAATTCCGCTGCCTATTCTCGCTATTACGACGATCAGAAAAATCGCTGAAAAACCGTGATAATCTCGCTGAGGACGATCACACGATTACCAAAGTCGCCTTTGGATTTGAGTTGGCCTGGTCAAGCAATTTCGCTGGTTAAAGAAATCAAATTCGCTGAAATCAAATTTGCTGAAATCAAATTCGCTGGTTTATGCTTGTGCTGAAATCAAATTCGCTGATTGAAACAAATTGTGTGATTATATATTGACTTTCTATCACTGACACAAAGTAAGTTTCTTTTCAACTCAAACTTTCTATCATAATATGTCTAACCTCCTGACACAATCAGACCCACTCCGGCTAAACCATACTCAAATTACCAACCATGCAAGGTGATGTACTATTATAATCCAATAACATTTCCCAACACATAAACAACTTAATATTCAAATTTCAAAGGATTAAAAAGTGAAAAATACCAAGAACAATTTGAATATCGGTTGAAGATACGAAGAACAAACCCAGAAATATGAATTTTCCGGCAAACCGACAACTTTCCGAAACCCGTTTTTGCTTGAAACTTCACTAAAAACCCACTTTTAACATGTGAAAATGATAAACAACAAGGTTTTTATAAGAACTAACAACAAAATACCAGAATTTTCGAAGTTACAGGCTGATTTTTCAGAAAAATATGAACTTCAAAAATCCGAAACACACCCGAAAACTACTCGGTTTTAACAAGGAGAAGAGCCAAGGCTCTGATACCACTTGTAGGTCCGGCTAGGGGAGGATCTAGTCGCCTAATCCTTGTGTACAAACCAACCCGGTTGTGCGGAATCCAACCGGGAAAGCAAACCGAGATCGAGAGAAGGAGATGAACAAAAACACGAGATGGAGACCGGGACTCAACGATTGACACCAATGTATTAATACTTGAAAGACAATTACAAATCAATGTTTACAAGATAATCTTTGCAAACTCTCTATCAAATCTCTCGGTTCTCTCTTGTTCGCTGCCCCTCTCTTGTCCTTACTCACTTGTGCGCTGCTTTGTCTTGTCCGTTGCACACACACACCACCGAAAACAAGTGTTTTCGGTATATATATATGATCTGCACATGTTGTGCGATTGGGCTGTTGAGTTCGGCCCATGTGTAGAAGCCCAACCATTTTGATTGGTCCAAGATTCATGTACATGTACGTACATGAATCCTTATTTTCACATTTGCCAAGTTTAGTCAACTTATGATGACATCATCATGACATCACCAAGGTGATGTCATGGTGATGTGTCGACGGGAAAGTCCGCGGCGCTTTGTGCTTCGCGTGTCGAACTCTGGGACGCACGACGGAGGAATGTCGAGACGTCGGGCTTGAGCTGAACCTAGCCGGGTCGAACCGAATCGAGTTGAACCGAACCGAGTCGCGTCCACATAATATGTATCAACAGGACCATAAAATGAATGGCTTATTAAAGCCTTATTTTCTATACTTCGGAGTAGGAGTTGGACTCACAGTTTTAATAGGAGGACCACTGTGGACTGTGGAGAGCAACTAATGAGAAAGATAGGCCCAACCCCAACCCTTAAGAGGGGTTAGAATTTTTGTGGTAAAAAATAAAAACATCTTAATTGTTGACTAAAGGTTCCTCTCTGCCATTGACTTGTAAACTTAATTAACACGGCAATAGGAATGCATATATATTTTTAGTACCAGTGGAGAAAGCATAAATAAAACCACACTTCATTGATAAATAAACAAATATATATCATGCGGCATACTATTACGCATCTTCTCAGTATTATGCTGCTCTTTTTCATGTTATCACAAACCACCACCACTGCTAATGATGCCAACAACTCATTAGAGGGAAAAGCTTTGGTTTCTTGGTGGCCATATGCAAATACTTCGCTTAATCAGTGTAATTGGGAAGGAATAACTTGCAATAATGCAGGAAGTGTCATTTATATATTTTTAAGTGGTCATTACTTTGCGGATGGAAGTACTGGTCTTGGAAGCCTCGGCCTCTCTTCATTTCCAAACCTTGTTAGCCTTCGTTTGGACGAGTGTGGTCTTGAAGGAAGCATCCCAGAGCAGATTGGTTTGCTCTCAAATCTCACCTATCTTTCACTTTATGGGAATCAACTGACAGGTAACTTACCTGTTTCCCTCACCAATCTCACCCGTTTAGATTACCTTGTTCTTGGTGGTAACAGTTTAAGTGGTGAGTTACCTGACTCTTTCACCAATCTCATCCGTTTGAAAACCCTTGATCTTTCTGGTAACAGTTTCAGTGGTGAGTTCCCTGCTTTGCTCACCAATCTCATCCATTTGGAAGATCTTTTTCTTTCTAGAAATAATTTCAGTGGTGAGTTACCTGTTTCCCTCACCAATCTCACCCATTTAAGATATCTCAGTCTTTATCTTAACAATTTCAGTGGTAACTTGCCTGTTTGGCTCACCAAGCTTTCCCATTTAGAATACCTTTTTCTCAGTAATAACAAACTTACTGGTCCAATCCCACCATCTTATGGTTCCATCGTCAATCTCACATATCTGGACTTGAGCACAAATCAACTCAATGCATCCATCCCTAACCAAATTACTCATTTGCAACACCTTGTTAGCCTTCGTTTGGAAAACTGTAGCCTTGAAGGAAGCATCCCAGAGCAGATTGGTTTGCTCTCAAATCTCACCCAACTTTCACTTTGGGGGAATCAACTCACAGGTAACTTACCTGTTTCTCTCACCAATCTCACCCGTTTAGATTACCTTGATCTTTCTTATAACAATTTCAGTGGTAACTTACCTGACTCTTTCAACCATCTCATCCGTTTGAAAACCCTTAATCTTTCTGGTAACTGTTTCAGTGGTGAGTTACCTGACTCTTTCAACCATCTCATCCGTTTGAAAACCCTTAATCTTTCTGGTAACTGTTTCAGTGGTGAGTTACCTGTTTCCCTCACCAATCTCATCCATTTGGAATCCCTTTATCTTTCTAGAAATAATTTCAGTGGTGAGTTACCTGTTTCCCTTGCCAATCTCACCCATTTAGAAGTCCTTGATCTCAGTAATAACAAACTTACTGGTCCAATCCCACCATCTTACGGTTCCATCGTCAATCTCACATATCTGGACTTGAGCACAAATCAACTCAATGCATCCATCCCTAACCAAATTACTCATTTGCAATACCTATGTTCATTGAATCTGGGTGACAACAATTTTGATGGTCCAATTCCCTCAAATCTTGGTAATCTAAGCCAATTATACTATTTGAACCTTAGTCATAATAGTCTTGTGGGTCTGTTTCATGGAAACCTGTCAGGATTTTTTTACCTTGATTTTTCATCAAACCAACTGTCAGGTAAATTGTCTATTCAAAATAACTTGTCTATTCAAAATCCCTGTTATCTACGGAGTCTAAACCTCTCTATGAATCGTATGACTGGAGCTATCACTAGTCTTCGTGTTTGCATTTTCTTAGAGTACTTGGACCTCAGTAGTAATTCTTTTGTTGGAGAAAAACTTAATAAATTGGAGTTCCCGTTTTTGAAGTTCTTAGATCAGTCTCTCAACAATAATCTGACTGCTATCGCCCCCTCTCCTTCTCCAGTCCAGGATGGAGAAATTGGCTTGTCATGCAATACTTTTAGATGCAAAGAACATATGCTAAGACAAAAAGTGGTCCACCATTTGACCATTTTTCTTCCCATCATCTTGGGACTTTGCTTCTTGATTCTTGTTTACGTGTGTTACAAAAATCACAATGCCACAGAAAATAAAATCCAACCAGAAACGATAAAACATGGAAATGTGTGCTCCATATTGAATTATGATGGAACAATTGCATATGAAGACTTCATCAATGCTACTGAGGACTTCGACCTTAAATATTGCATTGGAACTGGTGGCTATGGTAGTGTTTATGAGGCCAAACTGCCTAACGGTAAAACATTTGCTTTAAAGAAACTACACCATTTTGAAGCCGAGCAACCAGCATTCAACCAGAGTTTCAAGAATGAAGTTCAAGTGTTAACTAACCTACGCCACAAAAACATCGTCAGGCTCTATGGTTTTTGTTTGCATAACAAATGCAACTTCCTTGTATACGAATACATGGAAAAGGGGAGCCTGTTTTGCGTCTTGAGTGACTGTGAATTAGCTGTTCAAGTGGACTGGATCAAGAGAGTGAACATCATCAAAGATGTGGCCCATGCTTTGGCATACATGCATCATGATTGCAGCCCACCTATTGTTCATAGAGACATATCAACCAACAACATACTTTTGAACTCCGAAATGGAAGGATTTGTTGCAGACTTTGGAGCAGCCAGATTGCTTGACCCAGATTCCTCCAACCAAACTGTAACTGTAGGAACTTTGGGATACATTGCTCCGGGTAATCATAGTGTTCTTCTATATCTATTAGAAATAGAAATTTTGCTAACAATCCTATGTCGTATATGATCTTGCAGAACTTGCATATAACATGATTGTGACAGACAAATGTGACGTGTATAGCTTTGGGGTGGTGGCACTTGAGACAATTGGAGGGAAGCATCCTGGAGACCTGCTGTCATTCCTAAACTATTCGACTAGTCATGGTACAACATTGGATAATATATTGGACAAGCGACTCCCTTATCCAACCAATACGTCGATTGAAAAGGAAATCATGCGTGTTTATAATGTAGCACTAGCATGCATTCTCACAGATCCAAAGTGTCGACCCACAATGAGAGACGTGTCTAAGAAATTATCGTGTTGAGGGTACCATTTGGGTTATCTTTGAGAGTAACCCTTAGTTATACTTGTACCAGGAATGTATTTATGCATCGTACATGTTTATTGTATCAATCTATCTCTTTCCATATTCACCAAAATGTAGGTTCCAAATATATGTATATACCCTCGCAAAAAGCATATATATGCCAATTAAGAATGAAAGCGATACCTTTATTTATAACAAAAAGGTACAAACCATGGTGCATGAGGCTTCTGCATGTGCGGGGTCCAGGGTTGACTCACCAACTAAGGTTGATATACGCATTTTTACCTTACATCATTACATGTATGCAAGAGATTGTTTCTAAGACTCGAACCCGTGACAATATTGGGTCAGAGAAAAAGTTATTTCAAAATTTATCAAAATTTGTGAGTGATGCCATGACACATGCTATGCATTAGGTCTGTAAATTTTAACATGAAATTAATTTAGAGAAATAATATTTTAGATATTAGAGTAATTATTGAGTTTTGGATATTTAGAGTTTGGTAAATTACTATTTTTTATTTACAATTAACGTTTCGTGATGGCTTTTCAAAAGGAGAAGAATATAGTGCAATTCAACTTTTGTATTGTCATACTTCAAAAACTGATCCACTCTGGTAACCATATCACATGTTTCCTAAGCAATCTTACCTGCAAATTTTGTTTACATGAAACCCAGAGATACAAATATAACAGGAAGTCGTCAATTAACAGTCAAGTTCCCAGTTTGGGCATTCACATTTGATGAGGTCACGTGTTTTCATTCCCTGTAAAAAATGCGTCCAAAGTCAGTCCCAGCCAAACGATGTCATATTTCCATAAACTCACGTTTTAATGGGGGCTTCTTGGCGAAAATTATACTGGCATTAATGCGTATGCTAGGTGAAAATACATGGCTAATGATAGATACTTCAGGTTTAGCCTCTAACCATGATATTTTTGTCTTTGATATTGTTGGTGCACTTGTGTCTGTACTTTGTCTGTATTTCGTCTGATACCAAACGATGTCTTATTAGTCTTGTAAGTTTGACCAAGTCAACCATCCTCCTGGTTTGACTTGGCCAAACAGTCAACATTATGTTTGTAATACGTCTGGGTCGAAGGATGAGCCATCGAAGGATTGCTTATATCGTTCGATGATGATATGCTCGAAAGATAACCTTCGATGGATGGACCACGAAAGATCACATCTTTCGTGGTACATCTGGATCCTTCGAGCTGTTTCTGGTCGATAGATGATCCTTCGATCATCCTATCTGATCCTTCGACCAGACCTGCTGCGTTGGGTATATATACCCGTGTGTTGTGTTCATTTCAAGAGTTAGACACAGAGAGAGACAGATAAGGAAAACAGAGAACACACACACACACTTAGAGAGTTTACAGGACTGATTTGTAAACATTGAGCTGTAACTGGACCTTTCATACGTTTAATACAAGTGGTGTTAATCGTTGTGTCTTGTGTGTTGATTATTTACGTGTTCTATCTCGGTTTGCTATCTCGGTTGGATTCCTCACAACCGGGTTGGTTTGTACACAAGGATTAGGCGACTAGATCCTCCCCTAGCCGGACCTACAAGTGGTATCAGAGCCTTGGCTCTTCTCCTTGTTAAAACCGAGGTGTTTTCGGGCTGTTTTTCGGGTTTTAAAAAGTTCACTTTTTCTGGAAATCTTACTGTTTTTGCTGTTTGTTCTTATAAAAACCTTGTCACTTTTCATTATCACATGTTAAAAATGGGTTTTTAGTGAAGTTCCAAGCAAAAACGGGTTTTGGATAGTTGTCGGTTTGCTGGAAATTTCATATTTCTGGGTTTGTTCTTCATATCTTCAACCGATATTCTAAGTGTTCATCATAATTTTACACTTTTGATCTTAAAAATTTTAAATTTCAAAGTGTTTGTGTGTTGGAAGTTGTATTTTGATTAAAATATTGGACATTACCCGGTTGGTGAAAAACCTGCATGTTCAGACCTGAAAGATATGGTCTGAACATACTTTCTGCCGAAAGTTCTCACCAACCCATCAACTTTTAACCAACCTGTCTCATTTGTCAACTGTGTCAGAGCAAGTTCGAAAGATATCCTTCGAAGTCGAAAGATCATCTTTCGACCAAAGGAGGTTCGACAGATAGTCATCCTTCGAGCATCCTTCGAAGTGTGAGACTTATCTTTCGTTCCAAGGAATATTTTCGAAACATACATCTTTCGGTCTACTGCTCTTTCTCGAAAGACAAGGATCCTTCGATTGGGGAGTCTTTCGAAGTCATCTTTCGTGTTCATCTTTCGGTCTACAGTCCTTTTTCGAAAGATAAGGATCCTTCGTTTTGGAGAATCTTTCGAAAACATTGTTCGAAATTCAACAGAGATCTTTCGAACCCTGTTGATCCTTCGAACAGGTGTTGATCTTTCGATCCAGAGTCTGTTTGTGTTTAACAGTTTGTGTTTTTCAAGTCTTTCGAACAGGTATCCTTCGGCTGATCAAAAATGAATCCAAGATGGGGTACTTTGGTAAATACAGATATGTATTTTGGTGCTCCGTCATCTTCCGCATCAGTATCTTCACAAGCTAATGCAATGTCTACCGGTCAATGGGCATTCGTATCAAATCAAACTCCAAGTATTCAAAGCATTCTCTTAAGCGAGAGTGAAACGGGAAGTTTGAACCGGCCTCCAAAGTTGATGCATTTATACGAATATCCAGGATGGATTGATAGATTTCATACATACGTTCTTGGTCAAAATACAGAGTTGTGGTTGCGATTCATCACTGATTTTGATCAAACAATAGAGGTTGCTGCATCATCTGCTGCTACGTTTGCAGATCTTACAGAAGATCAGAAGAAGATCTATGATTTGGAAAAGAAGGCGTATGCCATTCTTACTCAGGCGTTGAGCAAAGATATTTATCATCAATTCGTCAGTTATAAGACAACGAAGAGGTTGTGGGACGCATTGAAGACAAGAGGCGTAGGAAATGAAGCAACACGCCAATTGAGAAAAGAACTGCTAAAGAAAGAGTTTGATGGTTTTATATGTATGGAGAATGAGTCTTTAGGAGACTTGACGAGTAGATTTAATCATCTACTGACTGAACTGTCAAATTTTGAGGTTGTTGTAACTCCAGCAGAGATTGTAAAGAAGTTTGCAGATGCGTTGCCACCTCAATGGAATACTTTCTTGGAGATCATGAAGTACAATGGTACTTTAGCTACAACGAGTTTCAATGACTTTGTTCAAATCCTGGAAAACAAGAATCAGGAAGAAACTCTCAAGGCAAAAAGAGTAGCCGTGCCACAAAATCCTGAGATGTATTATGGAACTTCTGGTACTTCTGCAAAACCTGCTTCACACGCTCCAATTCAAACAGCGTTTGTGTCTACAACAGACATGTTTGGGAATACTATCCAAGTTCCAGTCAAGCCTGCTCGAACAGACATGTATGGAAATCCGCTTGACCCAGTTCCTCAACCAGCACCACAACAGCAAAGCCAACAACCAAGAGCAACTGATATGTTTGGAAATCTATTACCAGTTCGATCTACCGGACCAACCGACATGTATGGGAATCCACTTCCTCCTCCTCCTGCTCAATCTACCGTACCAACAGACATGTACGGGAATCCACTCCATCCTCAACAGCAAGCATGTTATGGAAGTACATCATCTGCTAGTCAGCAATCTAAGCCTAATACAGTACGGCTCGACACTTCAAGCTTTTCTAAAGTTAGTGTGGAAGTAGCAAAGGAACATATGGAGCTGCTAAACACTTTGGTGAGCGCATACTGTGGATTAGTGGAAGGTCAGATTGGCAACATTAATCTGACTCAAGAAGACTATCAGCAGATAGATAAAGAGGAGATGGAGATGATGGATATCAAGTGGGCCTTTGCCAGTGCTGTTAGGCGAGCAAAGGATTTCATGGAAAGAACAGGCCGAACCAGCTTGGAAAGCAAGAAAGACACCAAGTATGGGTTTGATAAGCAAGCTGTTAAATGCTTCAACTGTGGTGAACGTGGTCATTTTAAAAGGGAATGTACACGGCCATCTCAACATGGGAACCAGAATCCCTTCAGAGGTCAAGGAAACAGGGCTAATCAGAACCAAGCGAGGAACAATGATCGCACACTGGTGCCTGTCAACAACCAGAATCAACCAGGACCATCAAATGCCAACCAAGCACTTGTGGTTCAAGTAGATGAAGGTTGTGATTGGTCAATTCAGCTGAATAATGATGCTCCAGATGGAACAGCGTGTTTTGCTGAAATTGTCAAGGATCTTAAACACGCCAGTGGTGGAGAATCTTCCACCAATGGTGTTGAATCTTCTGAAGATGAAGACAGCTCCGGTTACAGTGGAAGTTCAGATGAAGAGTCCTCCGCTTCAGGCGATGATCATGTGGATGACACATCAAGTGCGTCAGTCGATGCAAATATTGATGAACTTTTGGAGGAAGCTGCAGCAGGAATTGAAAGAAGATCTATTTTGGTGGATCAAGCTGCTTATTCTTCGTCTTCTCTCCATTCAGCCTTTATGGCTAATGTCGACAGTTCATCAAGTCAGGTATGTGTCGATGAACCCACTTCTGTTAGCTGTGATAATTGTGATAGATTGCATGCTAGATGTGCTGATTTGGATGCAAACATGTCTGAGTTGCAAGGCAAACACGATGCTTTACAAGCTAGTTTGTTTGAATTGCAAGACAAACATGTTCTAGTGAATGATAAGTGGTGTGAATTGCAAAGCAAGCACGAGGCTTTGCAAGAGAAATATGATGTGACATTTATTCACAATCAGAAGTTGACAGTTGATATCTCCAAGTGCACTGAAGCCAATATGTTTTATGAAAACCATGAAAAGGAATTTAAAAGGATGATTGAAACATTAAAGAAAGATAAAACAGAGCTGACTAAAATGGTTTCCAGAAAACAAACTGACATTAATTTGTATATCACTCGTCTTGAGGTGATGCAAAAGGAAATGGCTTGTGTTAAAACTGAGAGTGAGGCGATCCGACTTAAGTTAGACAGTTATTTGAGCTCTAGCTATGTGTTGGATCACATCATCGATGTTCAAAAGGAGAAAAAGGATGTCACCTGCATAGGTTATAAGCAATGTCCACCACCTGTCAGACACAATTATGATGCATTGCCTGATGAGGAATATAGAACTCACTTTGAGACATCTGTTCCTCTAGATGTTAATGAATTTGCTACAGGGCTCGGATATAAGAAAGAAGTATCGTCAGATTCAGATGTGTCAGCAGATACCTTTGTAACTGCTGAACCGAATCAGGATCCTCCAGTTGTGATTGAGGATACTGATTCTTCTGATGATAGGTCTGATGATACTGATTCAGCAAAGTCTGATGCGGTAATCAAAGAAGAGGACATACCTCTTGAGAATCACATTCTGTGTGATCCTCCTGCAAAACCCGCTAAGACTGTTGCAATTGAGTCCTCGTCTGAGAAAGAGTCGGAGAGTGTGGATTTGCTGTACACTCTTGTTGGTGATGATAAAATTTACTCAGACAAAGATTTTCCTATTAAGAATGTAAATCAATCTTTAATCAGTAAAATCTTTGAAAATTCTACAAGTAAGTTTTTGGGAAAGACAGGACCACATGTTACAGTCACACAGTGTCCTCCTATCCCAAAGGCTGAAGTTAGAAAACAATTTGGAAATAAGAAATTACCAACAGTGCAAACCCAGCAAAATCATACCAAATTGAAAGGTAAAACACCGACTCAGAGTCAAAAGAAGCCGAATCAGAAGAAGAAGAAGAATGTGAACTTTGTGAAATCGAAGGGAACGGACAAAATTGAAAAGTTTGCAAATCAATCTAACTTAGATTTTGTCCAGAAAGTAACAGTGATGAAAAGGAATGAACCAAATAGTTCAAAACCTAGTACCTCGAGATCACAAAGTTCATCATCATCGGCAAGACGATCACATGATACTTCGGGGTTTGTTGAACGAAGATCATGTTTTGAATGTGGTACAATCGGGCATATCATTCGAAATTGCCCATATCTTCATAAGTTGAAAGCAAAGGTTGATGATCCCCGTGACCAAACTGACCGCAAGCGATCTGTTTCTGTAAAACAAGATCCCCGACTTGTAAAAGAAAGGGAAAAGAAACAGAAACGCCAACAGATCAAGAAAATTGAAAAGGCAATTAAAACCGATGTGGTTCAAAAACCATCTGTTTCTGTCAAACCAAACAATTTAAAAACTTCAGACAACCATGAAGTTAAGTTTTTAAAGAATAACACTGGTATAACAAAACAGACTTGGAAACCAAAAACGGTTACTGAATCAGGGGGACCATCACAATTTTCCAATCATCAAAGAATAGAAGTTATTGTTGTTGATGAAAATGGAAGACCCAAGACCACAATGGCTTGGGTCCCCATCTCCAACTAATCAATTGAGTTCATGTGCAGGGTGTTCCAGGAGGAACTATCAGTAGTCATTGGATTGTTGATAGTGGGGCATCCAGGCACATGACAGGCGACATGAAGCTTCTCTACGACGTCAAATCTATTAGAGGAGGTTATGTTGCTTTTGCTGGAGATAAGGGCGGATATATTACGGGTGAAGGAATGATTTCCAACGGGATTGTTAGTTTTGACAAGATCAATTTCGTACAACAACTTGATCACAATCTTCTCAGTGTTTCTCAAATTTGTGACAAGCAGTTCTCAGTACACTTTGATGCTAATGGATGTTATGTGCTGAAACCCGGCTTCAAAATTCCAAAAGAATGGATTCTCTTGTCGGCTCCAAGGATAAATGATTTGTATGTCCTTGATATGAGCCAAGCTATCACTACGTCTGCACAAGCAACTTGTTTCGTTTCTAAAGCCACAGAAAAAGACACAATCTTTTGGCACAGACGAATGGGTCACATTCACTTACGTAAAATGAATCATTTGGTATCAAATGAACTGGTGAATGGTGTTCCTCTTAAAAATTTCCATCTTCAAGACGTCTGTGTTTCGTGCCAGAAAGGAAAACAAACGAAGAAGCGACACCCTACAAAGAAAGTCAACACGGTGGCCGTTCCTCTTGAACGTTTGCACATGGATTTGTTCGGTCCTGTCAAGCATAAAAGTATTAGGAATGATCAATACTGCCTCGTGATAACTGATGATTATTCAAGATTTTCTTGGGTGGCGTTCATGGCACATAAGAGTGAAACCTTCGGTATTATCAAAAACTTGATCATTCAGATTGAGAATCTTTATAACTTGAAGGTTAGGCGGATACGCAGCGACAATGGTACTGAATTCAAAAATCATGCCATGGCGGAGTTTTGCACTTCAAAAGGTATTCTTCACGAGTTTAGTGCAGCTTACACTCCTCAACAGAATGGCATCGCTGAACGTAAGAACCGCACATTGATCGAGACTGCTAGGACTATGTTGGTAGAGTCGCAGCTGCCCATTCCATTCTGGACTGAAGCTGTGTCCTCTGCATGCTATACGTTGAACCGAGTCCTTACAGTCAAAAGGCACAACAAGACCTGTTTTGAGCTTATCAACAAACAGAAACCAGACTTGTCATATCTTGAACCGTTTGGAGCTCCGTGCACAATTATCGATCCTAATGGAAAGTTTGGGGCAAGAGCAATTGAGGGATACTTTCTTGGGTATTCCACCCCGAACTTAAGAGTCTGGAATCTAGAGACTAAAAGGGTCGAGGAATGGTCTGAAGTCAGAGTACAAAGGCACACTTTGCCAGTTAGAAATCCTGGTCAGCCTTGGATGTTTGAGTACGATGACTTTTTCAATTCGATCAATGTTGAAGCCGTTGAAGAAAATGCTGCGGCAAGGATGTTTTTCGAGAGTGACAATGCAACAGATTCACCGATGGTTCGTCCTATTATTGTCAATCAAGAACCATCTTCGGTGAACAATAATGCTCTCAACAATGAGGATTTTCACGATGCTTCCGAATTGAACGAATCTTCAGAGGATGATGAATTTCTCGATGCAGATCAAGGACCAACAGCAGCAGTACATGGTACTTCAGAAGGTACACCTCCAGTGGATGTCCCTAGAACAGCTGAAGCTACTGCAACATCCTCTTCGTCAATTCCGGGCCCTGAATTGATTGTTGATCTCAATCTCAACAATCTGGGTACAAACATTCCAGTTCAAGATAATCCAGAAACAAGGATTCACAATACCCATCCTCAACAAAACATCATCGGAAATGTACAAAGTGGCGTTCAAACAAGAAACATGTTGCGAAACAACAACAATGCAGGCTTGTATGCAACTATCCGAGAATCTGGTCAACAAAATGATTGGTCTTTCGCGTGTTATGTCTCACAGGAAGAGCCAAGAACTTGGAAAGATGCTTTGAAAGATAGCTCATGGGTTGAAGCAATGCAGGAAGAACTGCAACAATTCCAGAAGCTTGGTGTCTGGAAACTCGTAGAGAAACCTGCTGGTTACAAGAAGATTGGTACCCATTGGGTGTTTAAATGCAAAAAGGACGACCGTGGAATCGTTATTCGAAACAAAGCTCGACTAGTCGTTCAAGGTTTTCGTCAGATTGAAGGGATCGACTACAACGAAGTCTATGCACCTGTTGCACGTCTAGAAGCAATTCGAATCTTTCTGGCTTATGCCTCATTCAAAGGTTTCAAGGTATACCAGATGGACGTGAAAAGTGCATTCTTACATGGTGTGGTGGAAGAAGAGGTGTACGTCGAACAGCCTCCAGGTTTTGAAGATCCTATCCATCCCGATCGGGTTTGGTTGCTCAACAAAGCTCTCTATGGTCTTCATCAAGCACCGCGAGCTTGGTACGCAACCTTATCTAATTATCTGCTGGAGAATGGATTTCGCAGAGGTCTTATCGATTGTACTCTTTTCATCAAAGAATAAGATGGAGATCTTCTACTAGTACAGGTATACGTTGATGATATTATTTTTGGTTCTACTAATGATGTTTTGTGTAGGAATTTCGAGCGCATTATGCAGGATAAATTCGAGATGAGTGCTATGGGGGAAATGACTTTCTTTTTGGGCCTACAAGTACAACAAACCGAGTCTGGGATATTCATCCATCAGACTAAATATGTTGGTGACATCTTGAGCCGGTTCCAGATGTCTGATGCAACGCCCATCGGTACCCCATTACCGCAAAATCACGGAATTACTCCAGACTTAAAGGGTCAAGATGTTAGCCCCTCATACTACCGCGCGATGATCGGATCTCTTATGTACCTCACAGCATCAAGACCAGATATAATGTACCCAACGTGCCTGCTTGCCAGATATCAAGTGAACCCGAAGGCCTCACATCTTGCAGCTGTAAAAAGGATTTTTCGTTATTTGAAGGGTTACCCTGACACCGGTCTATGGTACCCTAGGGATAATAACTTTGACTTGATCGCATTCAGTGATTCTGATTTTGGAGGATGCAAAATCGACGGCAAATCCACAACGGCTGGATGTCAGTTTTTGGGAAATCGCCTAGTCACATGGCAGTGCAAGAAGCAGACGTGCGTCGCTACATCAACATGCGAAGCTGAATACATTGCTGCCTCAAGTTGTTGCTCCCAAGTCCTGTGGATACAACAGCAAATGCGTGATTACGGTTTTGAATTCCTAACTATTCCTATATACGTTGATAATTCTGCTGCCTTACAGATCACTAGAAATCCTGTGCAGCATTCAAAGACTAAGCACATCGAAATTAAGTATCACTTCATACGTGATTGCTTTGAGAAAAGACTAATCGATGTTGCTTACGTCCACACCGATGACCAACGTGCCGACCTTTTTACCAAAGCTTTTGACAAATCAAGATTTGACTATCTTTTATTGGTAAACGGCATTAAGGTCAAGCAAGAGTAAAACCAACATCGGAAAATCATTTTTGTAAATACCTTTGTGTTTTAAATTTATCTTAGTTTATTGATTTTAGGGGGAGTAAATCCAAAAAAAAAAAAAAAAATTTGAAAATCCAAAAACATCGAAAAATTTCAAAAACACAAAAACAATAGAAAAGCAAAAATGAGTTTCCTGGCGAGCAAAAGAGAAAATGATAGTACATCAGTGGTCTGTCCAAACCTCTTTAAACCTAAACTGAAAAACGATAAGCAGATCTATATAAGATGTATCGGTAGGCTCACAATCATTTTAAAGTGTGCAGGGTGATATAAACTTAAATCGACTGAAGACTGGGTGGGAACCATTCATTGGCATATGGTCTTAGTACCGAAATTTCGTTTGAGAGATTGCCGAGGTTCTGAGATATTCGGTCTTTATGCTGCTTATCATCTGGGTATCATGGTTGTATCTTTTACCGAAAAATAACGGGGACGCAAGTCTAGATCTTCCATGATACCATACATACGTGTACATACTGCATACGACCTCAATAAGTGATCAACAATCACATGTCCAAACAAATAAGTGATAAAATATCACAAATTCTTTCCGGGAGTCAAGTTCGTCTCTCTGCTGTACGAAAGTACTGACCTGTTCACGGACTTGCTCCTGTGCCCTCATGCATATGAAAATCAAGTTCCTCCTCAATAAGTGATTATATCACATAGGGCTTGTTTTCAAATCAAAATAAGTGAGTTTCTCACATCATATACGGTCAAACAGATGATAATCGGTATACTCACCGGTAAGATGAACCCTCGTGCATACCTTGATACGGGAATGTGTCGTGATGTGGATGAACACCGGTCGGTAAGTATAAATCATACCTTAAAGTATCCCCTCGCCATGATTACAAATGATAAGTTGAGCTTAAGTGGACAACAATACCGATAATTGTTATAGGATGCTTATCTTAATGTTAACTAATTGAACAACAAGAGCGTTTTGGCATGACCGTACACTGATATGATTCTCTTACCCTCGAAACTCGCAAAAAGAATGTTTGTATATATTTATTTACTGCTTTCAGTCTTTACATTTGAAATATTCAAAAATTCCAAAAATATTTTAGGTGTGTTTTAATATAAACTTTATAAAAGCCAAAAAGATTTTATTTCTATTTTATTTTCGATCGTACGATGTTGGAACTCGAGTCTTCGTTACCTGAAACCTGAACGAAAACCGAAAATGACTAAATCTTCATAAACGGTCGAAATTTGCAAGTTTTGAAAGTTAAATTGAAATTGACAAATTTATTAAACTTTCAAACTGTCGGACGGTGTTTGCTTAAACAATGGTCACACGTGTGTCGTTTGTTTATGTTATGATATTCCAAGCGGTTGTTCTCATTACGCGTTTAGATTTCTTGCATGTGCAGATTCTAAAGGCTAGGAGAACATGGTCGATGACAAGCTTCGGAATGAAGACACGACGTGAAGGCACTCAAATGATGAAGATGATCGAGTTGCCGCTGACCATCATCAACACCACAAGGATCTCACTTCATAAAGATCAAGACTTTCACGAGCATAACTCAAGGGGGAGCTTATGTTAAGGGGGAGTTTGTCAACACACTTCCTACATGAAACGGGGAGTTTGTTGGTACACTTTCTGCTTTCAAGACGTGAAGACTTTGAAGATCCTCCGACATTGAAGACTTGAAAAGAAGTCAAAGACTTGAAGACACGAAGGACCTACAAGGATTAAGATCGAGATCGAGACAAAGCTACAGCGACAAAGCTACAGCCAAGGGGGAGTTTGTTGGTGCACTTGTGTCTGTACTTTGTCTGTATTTCGTCTGATACCAAACGATGTCTTATTAGTCTTGTAAGTTTGACCAAGTCAACCATCCTCCTGGTTTGACTTGGCCAAACAGTCAACATTATGTTTGTAATACGTCTGGGTAGAAGGATGAGCCATCGAAGGATTGCTTATATCCTTCGATGATGATATGCTCGAAAGATAACCTTCGATGGATGGACCACGAAAGATCACATCTTTCGTGGTACATCTGGATCCTTCGAGCTGTTTCTGGTCGATAGATGATCCTTCGATCATCCTATCTGATCCTTCGACCAGACCTGCTGCGTTAGGTATATATACCCGTGTGTTGTGTTCATTTCAAGAGTTAGACACAGAGAGAGACAGATAAGGAAAACAGAGAACACACACACACACCTAGAGAGTTTACAGGACTGATTTGTAAACATTGAGCTGTAACTGGACCTTTCATACGTTTAATACAAGTGGTGTTAATCGTTGTGTCTTGTGTGTTGATTATTTACGTGTTCTATCTCGGTTTGCTATCTCGGTTGGATTCCGCACAACCGGGTTGGTTTGTACACAAGGATTAGGCGACTAGATCCTCCCCTAGCCGGACCTACAGATATGAGGCACCGTGTGTCTTGATTAGATGTACTTTTATAGAGAAACATGTAACTTTTTAAGTGATGGAGACGTGAAGTTGTTATGATTTTAAAACGAGTTACAGACGGAGAAATCTTTTAACATTTGAATTTATTTATTACTAGGATCATCCACAATACATGCGTCCTTCGGGTACCCTTGCATGAGGTGGGAGTACTCATCCCAAGAGCTACATCGAAGGGTTTTGCATTTGGGGTCATTTCCCTTTATGCGGCATGAACGGGTGAAATGATGTGGTACACAACCCAACTGATTTTAATTATTATTTTTTTCACTACTAGAAAATAGGCCTAATGCAACTTTTTAGAAGCAACCTTTATCAAATGAGTTGCATTTGACTCTAATGCAACTTCTTTGTTCTAATGCAACCTTTTCAGAAAAAAGTTGCAAATTTTACAAAAAGTTGCAACCTTTTTGTTGAAAGGTTGCAAATTTTAATGAAATTTGCAACTTTTGTTAGAAAGGTTGCTTTACAAAAATTTAAATGCAACTCTTATTTTAAAATGTTGTATTGTTAGAAGTTAAATGCAACTATTAGTTTAAAAGTTTGCATCCAAATGTACGTGGTGTCGTGTCATAACATAACGTAATAAGTGCAATTGGTTGTTAATGACTCTAAGACCACCCGTAGTGGTGACCTTTTCCGACGTCCCCCCCCCCAAACACGCCCGTCCCCCACCCCCATGGCGTTTTCCGGCGTTATTTCGCAAACCCCCCCCCTCCAGTGTGATTTGAAACACTCTCAAATGTGCCTCTCTTCAAATTGTTTGGCCAATGAGATTATTACATGTCAAAAACAATTAATTTTAAATTAAAAAAAAACAAGAAAATGATAATTGGGTAATTATTGATGGGGCATTATCCCACTACGCCAATTTGTGAAAACGCTCATAATGCCACTTTGTTGACTGAGATTACACGTGTCGCACAATGCCCATAGGTGGAGGCATTATTCATATGTACCATCAATAACCTTAATATACCATTATTTACCCCCAAAATAACAATTGTTAACTCTAATTGACCAAATTAAACTCTATATAGTTACTAGTCGCCAAATTAATCCTAATGGATAATCAATGACCCAAATTGGTCTTGGTTTATCAAATTTAATTCGAGCTGTATACATTCATTATACTTTTATGATATAACTTCAGTCTATAAAAATAAAATCATTTATTACAAATCTAAAAAAAACTACATCTTCCTTAAAAATGATGTACGAAATATTAACCAATATAATTATTATATAATAAAATTTTTAAAAAACGCAAATCCAGAATTTATTTATTTGAGTTAATCTATAAAAATAACCTGTTCCCTCCTAATTTGTGCTAAAATATATTAAAATTTTAGAAATTCCCTCTTGAATTTCATTTCCCCCTAAATCACAGAACTTCCAACCCTATTTCCATTTTTCACACCGTCATTTTGACTACTGAATCACGCATCTTCAAAAATCGAATCTCCTGTCATCAGACCTTCAAGCGTCATTGAAATTCCATCATCATTCACCTAGCCGGTTCTACACGTTCCCATCTCAACCTCTGCTTCAGTTTTGTCTTTCTATGGCTCTAAAACAGCCAGGTATTAATCGAATATATATATATATGAACACCTTATTTATTAAAGACTTTCGACTATGTTTAGTTTAATAATAGAGAAAATCGTCCAGCGATTGAGGAGATCGAAACTAGGGCTGGTTATTGATTGATTGTGCGATTATACCGGAAAAAAAAAATAACGAGGGGGTGTGAATTGTTCAAGAATTTTAATCAGTTCATCTCATGTACTGGTAAAATACTTTGATTTTTTTACTTTCACCCTCTGCTTGTTAAGTTGTTATCCTTTATCAACGTGCGAAACTACTTTCATTGTGGCTTTTTTTTTCTATGAATGTTTAATTGGCTATTGTTAAATGTTTGATGTTATTACATTGTTAAAAGTTAATCAACAATTGAATATTGAGGAGAAGGGGCAACAGGCTATAGAAAATATAATCGGATTATTTACATCTACAGGTATTAATCTACTTTGCTTTTCTTGATTAATCTCATTTGATTTGTTAGTTTGCTTGTTTCAACATGCTAGACTAATTGTTAAATGGACCAAATAAGAAAATTAGTTAACATTTGACCAGGTCAAATGGCTGAATAGATCCCATTTTCATAATTTATGCATCTCTTTGTGATTTTAGGTTTATGATATGATCATTTGACTACCGAATTAAGCTTCTGCAATCATCAGAGGTCCGCCTGCAATCATTGGAGCTTCTGCTATCGGGCCTTCAAGCGTCATTGAAGTTTCATCATCATCTACCTATCTAGTTCTACATGTTCCTATATGTACGTATAATGTGAATAAAACAACAATGACTTATGAATCCTGATTTGATACAAGCTAATAAAGTGAACCAGTTCATCTTGAGTTATCATTTTCCTTCATTCCGATTACCCATGATTGAGGTAATGAACTCCAACCCTTTGTTAGATTAACAGTTTATAATGTAACCTAAGTATTTCTATTTATTTCTCACTATGGTGATAAACAACAAGAACCAATATAATTTGAATTAAAAGCACAATATCAAAATACAGGTTACTTGCTATGCTACTAACACGTGAAGTCCTTGGTAAATGATTAATAATTTAATATTGAATGGAAAAATGAGTCTGTCGAGTTTTGTACCAGAAGAAGAATCAACAATTTTTGGTTTGAAATTCCAAATACATGAGAATCATACTCAAACAAATTAAAACCAACTAGAGTATAACAGTAAGTATTCCTGTTCGTTTCGCTATAATCTACTCGCATATTTTATTTTACTTGATCCATGCGTACACATTTATTTGAATACCTTTAATAGACAATTGAATGTGGCTCTCTAACGTAGTAAATTGTCTAACGATCTCTCCAATTTGAAAGTGAAAACAAAACATTAACACCTTATAATTATATCCAATTGAAGCCACTCTTTCACAGCTACAAAACAACTTCCTTTAATTAATAGTGTAGTAAGTTGAAATCCATGAGCCATTAACCTTAGATTTTTTAGGTAATGGAAACTTACTGGTCTTGTTTACACAAACATATATGCATTTAGGTCTGATTGAGCCATTTGGTTTTTAAACTGATATGTCGGGTTCTTTGGTCTGGCTTATTATTGGCTGATTTTTTTTCTTGTTTTATAATTTTTAATTTCCTTATTCTCTTTTAAAGGAACAAATGAAAAATTACGAACCTCCCGAAGATGGAAGTGCTTTGGTGTACTCCAAGATCTTCAAGATGAGTAGAAAGAACCCAATTGTTTGAAATGAGAAAAGAAATTGAAGATGATCATCAAAGGAAAAAAGCTTAGATATAAACTATGAAGAAAGATGAAGAAAGATTTTCACAGCCAACAAGCACACTTGGAATCTTGGATACAAAGTATTTTGAAAAAGCTACCCAAGTACTCCAAGATCTTCAAGATGAGTAGAAAGTTTTTGTTGCTTTTTATCATTGTAATCCACAAATTTGTTTTCATTACGTTTTTTTTTAGTTTGGACATATGTTAAACTACTATATAAGATATTTATGTTATTATTACATTGGTGGAATTATCTAATAGAAAAAATTAGTATTTTAAACAATGATGTTTGTTGGTGCACTTGTGTCTGTACTTTGTCTGTATTTTGTCATGATACCAAACGATGTCTTTGTTAGTCTTGTAAGTTTGACCAAGTCAACCATCCTCCTGGTTTGACTTGGCCAAATAGTCAGCTCATTGTTTGTAAGATGTGTGTGTCGAAGGATGAGTCATCGAAGGATTGTTTATATCCTTCGATGAGCTCGAAAGATAAACCTTCGATGGATATAGATGGACCTCGAAGGATATCATCCTTCGAGGTATATGTGATCCTTCGGTAGGTTTCTGGTCGATAGATGATCCTTCGATCAATCTACCTGGTCCTTCGACCAGACGATCTGTGTTGGGTATAAATACCCATGTAGTGTGTTCACTTCTTTTTTCTAGAGAAAAAGAGAGACAAGAGAGACAGAAAAATAGAGAGACAAGAAGTGAGAGCATTCTATTCAGAACACACACACACGAGAGTTAGAGAGAGTTTGCAGAATAGATTTGTAAACCTTGTGCTTGTAACCGAACCTTTCGTCGTATTAATACAAGTGGTGTTAATCGGTGAAGATTGTGTGTTGTGTTTGTGCTTGTTCTATCCCGGTTTGCATGCTAGCTTGGATTCCGCACTTGCTAGTGTGTTAGACATAACAAGGAATAGGTTTAACCTCAACCTCCGAGGGACCTACAAGTGGTATCAGAGCCGTGGCTCTTTTCCTTGTTAAAAACCGAGTTTATACAAGACTTTGGAGTGTTTGGATAAAACTCACTTGGTTTAGCACCCGTTTTCAGTGTTTTTCTCGCATTTCTTGACGTTAAAACGTGTTCTAAACTTACCGGGTGTGTTAAAGGATGGTTTGGGTAACTTAAAAACCTGTTTTTGAGAAATTTGGTGATTTCCGGCCAAATTCCGGCTTACTCCGGTGACCGGTTTCTGGTTCAGAACCTTGTTTTGCTTGGTAATATTTTCAAATCTGTTTTGGCAGAAAGTATGGTCTGAACATACCTTCTGCCGAAAGTTTCTACCAACCCATCAACTTTTTCACCAACCTGTCACTTTTGTCAACTGTGTCAGTGCAGATCGAAGGATATCCTTCGAAGTCGAAACATCATCTTTCGATCAAGGGAGGTTCGATAGATAATCATCCTTCGAACATCCTTCGAAGTCGGTGACTTATCCTTCGTTCCAAGGAATCTTTTCGAAGCATACATCTTTCGGTCTACAGTTCTTTTTCGAAAGATAAGGATCCTTCGTTTGGAGAATCTTTCGAAATTCAACAGTGATCTTTCGAACACTGTTGATCCTTCGAACAAGTGTTGATCCTTCGATCCTTAGTCTGTTTATGTTTAACAAGTTTGTGATTTTCAGGTATTATTATTCTTGATCAAAAATGAATCCAAGATGGGGTACTCCGGTAAATACAGAAATGTATTTTGGTACTCCGTCTCCGGATAGTGGAAAGTCTCAAGCTAATGCAGTTTCTACCGGTCAATGGGCATTCGTATCAAATCAAACTCCAAGTATTCAAAGCATTCTCTTAAGCGAGAGCGAAATCGGAAGTTTGAATCGGCCTCCAAAGTTGATGCACTTATACGAATATCCAGGATGGATTGATAGATTTCATACATATGTCCTTGGTCAAAATACAGAATTGTGGTTGCGGTTTATCACAGATTTCGATCAAACAATAGAGGTTGCCGCATCATCTGCTGCTACGTTTGCAGATCTTACGGAAGATCAGAAGAAGGTCTATGATTTCGAAAAGAAGGCATATGCCATTCTTACTCAGGCGTTAAGTAAAGATATTTATCATCAATTTGTCAGTTACAAGACAACGAAGAGGTTGTGGGACGCTTTGAAGACAAGGGGCGTAGGTAATGAAGCGACACGTCAATTGAGACGTGAGTTGTTAAAGAAAGAGTTTGATGGTTTTACTTGTATGGAGAATGAATCTTTAGGAGATTTGACAAGTCGATTTAATCATTTGCTGACTGAATTGGCAAATTTTGAGGTTGTTACAACTCCAGCAGAGATTGTGAAAAGGTTTGCAGATGCGTTGCCACCTCAATGGAATACTTTCTTGGAAATCATGAAGTACAATGGCACTTTAGCTACAACAAGCTTCAATGACTTTGTTCAACTCCTGGAAAACAAGAATCAGGAAGAAACTCTCAAGGCAAAAAGAGTTCCCGTGCCACAAAATCCTGAAATGTATTATGGAACTTCTAGCACTTCTACAAAACTTTCTTCACACGCTCCAATTCAAACAGCGTTTGTGTCTACCACTGACATGTATGGCAATACTATCCAAGTTCCGGTCAAGCCTGCTCGAACAGACATGTATGGAAATCCGCTTGAACCAGTTCCTCAACAGCAGCAAAGCCAACAACCTATCAGAGCAACTGATATGTTCGGAAATCCATTACCTGTTCGATCTACCGGACCAACAGACATGTATGGGAATCCACTTCCTCCTCAATCTACTGGACCAACAGACATGTATGGGAATCCACTTCCTCCTCAACAGCAAGCGTGTTATGGAAGCACATCATCTGCTGGTCAACAATCAAAGCCAAATACAGTACGGCTCGACACCTCAAGCTTTTCTAAAGTCAGTGTGGAAGTAGCAAAGGAACACATGGAGCTGCTAAACACTTTGGTGAGCGCATACTGTGGATTAGTGGAAGGTCAGATTGGTAACATTAATCTGACACAAGAAGACTATCAGCAGATCGATAAAGAGGAGATGGAGATGATGGACATCAAGTGGGCCTTTGCTAGTGCTGTTAGGCGAGCAAAGGATTTCATGGAAAGAACTGGCAGAACCAGCTTGGAAAGCAAGAAAGACACCAAGTATGGGTTTGATAAGCAGGCGGTTAAGTGTTTCAATTGTGGTGAACGTGGCCATTTCAAACGTGAATGTACGAGGCCATCTCAACATGGGAACCAAAATCCTTTCAGAGGACAAGGCAACAGGGCAAATCAGAACCAAGTAAGGAACAATGAGCGCACATTGGTGCCGGTCAACAACCAGAGTCAAGCAGGACCATCTAATGCCAACCAGGCACTTGTGGTTCAAGTAGATGAAGGTTGTGATTGGTCAATTCAGTTGGGAAATGATGCTCCAGATGGAACAGCGTGTTTTGCTGAGATTGTCAAGGATCTTAAGCACGCCAGTGGTGGAGAATCTTCCACCAATGGTGATGAATCTTCTGAAGATGAAGACAGTTCTGGTTATAGTGGAAGCTCAGATGAAGAATCCTCCACTTCAGGCAATGATCATGTGGATGAGACATCAACTGCGTCAGTTAATGCAGATATTGATGAGCTTTTGGAAGAAGCTACAGCAGGAATTGAAAGAAGATCTATTTTGGTGGATCAAGCTGCTTATTCTTCGTCTTCTCTCCATTCAGCCTTTATGGCTAATGTCGACAGTTCATCAAGTCAGGTATGTGTCGATGAACCCATTGCTGTTAGTTGTGATAACTGTGATAGTTTGCGTGTTAAATGTGCTGTTTTAGAGGCAAACATGTCTGAGTTGCAAGGCAAACATGATGCTTTACAAGCTAGTTTGTTTGACTTGCAAGACAAACATGTTTCTTTGAATGATAAGTGGTGTGAGTTGCAAAGCAAACACGAGGCTTTGCAAGAAAAGTATGATGTGACATTCATCCACAACCAGAAGTTAACCGTGGATCTTTCTAAGTGCACAGAAGCCAACATGTTTTATGAAAACCATGAAAAGGAATTTAAATCGATGATTGAAAAATTAAAGAAAGATAAAACCGAGCTGACAAAAATGGTTTCCAGAAAACAAACTGACATTAATCTGTATATAACTCGTCTTGAGGTAATGCAAAAGGAAATGGCTTGTGTAAAAACTGAAAGTGAGGCGATCCAACTTAAGCTAGACAGTTATTTGAGCTCTAGCTATGTGTTGGATCACATCATTGACGTACAGAAAGAGAAACGGGATGTCACATGCATTGGATACAAGCAATGTCCACCACCTGTGAGACACAATTATGATGCCATGCCTGATGAGGAGTATAGAACTCACTTTGAACCATCTGTTCCTTTAGACGTTGAGGAATTTGCAACAGGACTCGGATACAAGAAAGAAGTATCATCCGATTCAGATGTGTCAGCAGATACCTTTGAAACTGCTGAACAGAATCAGGATCCTCCAGTTGTGATTGAGGATGCTGATTCTTCTGATGATGAATCTGATGATACTGATTCAGCAAAGTCTGATGCGGTAATCAAAGAAGAGGACATACCTCTTGAGAATCATATTCTATGTGATCCTCCGGCAAAACCCGCTAAGACTGTTGCTGTCGAGTCCTTGTCTGCACAAGAGTCGGAGAGTGTGGATTTGCTGTACACTCTTGTTGGTGATAATAAAATTTATTCTGACAAAGATTTTCCGATTAAGAACGTAAATCAATCCTTAATCAGTAAATTTTTTGAAAATTCGACAAGTAAATTTCTGGGTAAGAACGGATCACACGTTGTGGTAACACAGTGCCCTCCTATCCCAAAGGCTGAAGTTAGAAAACAATTTGGCAATCAGAAATTACCAACAGTGCAAAAACAGCAAAATCATACCAAACCAAAAGGTAAAACACCGACTCAAAGTCAAAGGAAGCCGAATCAGAAAAAGAACAAGAATGTGAACTTTGTGAAATCAAAGGGAACGGACAAAATTGAAAAGTTTGAAAATCAATCTAACTTAGATTTTGTCAAGAAAGCAACAGTGATGAAAAAGGAATGAACCAAATGGTTCAAAACCTAGTACCTCGGGATCACAAAGTTCATCATCGGCAAGACGATCACATGATACTTCGGGGTTTGTTGAACGAAGATCATGTTTTGAATGTGGTACAATTGGACACATAATTCGAAATTGTCCGTATCTTCATAAATTAAAAGCCAAAGAAGATGATCCCCGTGAACACAATCACCAAAAGCGATCTGTTTCTGTAAAACAAGATCCCCGACTTGTAAGAGAAAGGGAAAAGAAACAGAAACGCCAACAAGTCAAGGTGATTGAAAAGGCACTTAAAACTGATGTGGTTCAAAAACAATCTGTTTCAGTTAAGCCAGAAAACTCAAAATTTTCAAAAACTTCAAACAATCACGAAGTTAAATTGTTAAACAATCAAACTGGTAAAACTCAACAGACATGGAAACCTAAATTGACCACAAATTCAGGGGGACCATCACAATTCTTGAATCATCAAAGAATAGAAGTTATTGTTGTTGATGAAAATGGAAGACCCAAGACCACAATGGCTTGGGTCCCCATCTCCAACTAATTATGTGAGTTCATGTGCAGGGTGTTCCAGGAGGAACTATCAGTAGTCATTGGATTGTTGATAGTGGGGCATCCAGGCACATGACAGGCGACATGAAGCTTCTCTACGACGTCAAATCTATTAGAGGAGGTTATGTTGCTTTTGCTGGAGATAAAGGCGGATATATTACGGGTGAAGGAATGATTTCCAACGGGGTTGTTAGCTTTGATAAGATCAACTTCGTACAACAACTTGATCACAATCTTCTTAGTGTTTCTCAAATTTGTGATAAGCAGTTCTCAGTACACTTTGATGCAAATGGATGTTATGTGCTGAAACCCGGCTTCAAAATTCCAAAAGAATGGATTCTCTTATCTGCTCCAAGGATAAATGACTTGTACGTCCTTGATATGAGCCAAGCTATCACAACGTCTGCACAAGCAACTTGTTTCGTTTCTAAAGCCACAGAAAAAGACTCAATCTCTTGGCACAGACGAATGGGTCACATTCACTTACGCAAAATGAATCATTTGGTGTCAAAAGAATTAGTGAATGGTGTTCCTCTTAAAAACTTCCATCTTCAAGACGTCTGTGTTTCATGCCAAAAAGGAAAACAAACGAAGAAGCGACACCCTACAAAGAAAATCAACACGGTGGCTGTTCCTCTTGAACGTTTGCACATGGATTTGTTCGGTCCTGTCAAGCACAAAAGTATTAGGAATGATCAATACTGCCTCGTGATAACTGATGATTATTCAAGATTTTCTTGGGTGGCGTTCATGGCACACAAGAGCGAAACCTTCGGTATTATCAAAAACTTGATCATTCAGATTGAGAATTTGTATAACTTGAAAGTTAGGCGGATACGTAGCGACAATGGTACTGAATTCAAAAATCATGCCATGGCGGAGTTTTGCACTTCAAAAGGTATTCTTCACGAATTTAGTGCAGCTTATACTCCTCAACAGAATGGCGTCGCTGAACGTAAGAACCGCACATTGATCGAGACTGCTAGGACTATGTTGGTAGAGTCGCAGTTGCCCATTCCATTCTGGACTGAAGCTGTGTCCTCTGCATGTTATACGTTGAACCGAGTCCTTACAGTCAAAAGGCACAACAAGACCTGCTTTGAGCTTCTTCACAATCGGAAACCAGATTTGTCATATCTTGAACCGTTTGGAGCTCCGTGCACAATAATCGATCCTAATGGAAAGTTTGGGGCTAAAGCAATTGAAGGATACTTTCTTGGGTATTCCACCCCAAACTTAAGAGTCTGGAATCTAGAGACTAAAAGGGTCGAGGAATGGTCTGAAGTCAGAGTACAAAGGCACACTTTACCAGTCAAATGTCCTGGTCAGCCTTGGATGTTTGAGTACGATGACTTTTTCAATTCGATCAATGTTGAAGCAGTTGAAGAAAATGCTGCGGCAAGGATGTTTTTCGAGAGTGACAATGCAACAGATTCACCGTTGGTTCGTCCCATTATTGTCAATCAAGAACCATCTTCAGTGAACAATAATGCTCTCGACAATGAGGATTTTCACGATGCTACCGAATTGAACGAATCTTCAGAGGATGATGAATTTCTAGATGCGGATCAAGAAGCTCCAACAACAGCAGTACATGGTACTTCAGAAGGTACACCTCCAGTGGATGTCCCTAGATCAGCTGAAGCTACTGCATCATCCTCTTCGTCAATTCCGGGTATTGAATTGGTTGTTGATCTCAATCTCAACAATCTGGGTACAAATATTCCAGTTCAAGATAATCCAGAAACAAGGATTCACAATACCCATCCTCAACAAAACATCATCGGAAATGTACAAAGTGGCATTCAAACAAGAAACATGTTGCGGAACAACAACAATGCAGGCTTGTATGCAACTATCCGAGAATCTGGTCAACAAAATGATTGGTCTTTCGCGTGTTATGTCTCACAGGAAGAGCCAAGAACTTGGAAAGAAGCTTTGAAAGATAGCTCTTGGGTTGAAGCAATGCAGGAAGAACTGCAACAATTCCAGAAGCTTGGTGTCTGGAAACTCGTAGAGAAACCTGCTGGTTACAAGAAGATTGGTACCCGTTGGGTGTTTAAATGCAAAAAGGATGACCGTGGAGTCGTTATTCGAAACAAAGCAAGGCTAGTCGTTCAAGGTTTTCGTCAGATAGAAGGGATCGACTACAACGAAGTGTATGCACCTGTTGCACGTCTAGAAGCAATTCGAATCTTTCTGGCTTATGCCTCATTCAAAGGTTTCAAGGTATACCAGATGGACGTGAAAAGTGAATTCTTACATGGTGTGGTGGAAGAAGAGGTGTACGTCGAACAGCCTCCAGGTTTTGAAGATCCTATCCATCCCGATCGGGTTTGGTTACTCAACAAAGCTCTCTATGGTCTACATCAAGCACCGCGAGCTTGGTACGCAACCTTATCTAATTATTTGCTGGAGAATGGATTTCGCAGAGGTCTTATCGATTGTACTCTTTTCATCAAAGAACAAGATGGAGATCTTCTACTGGTACAGGTATACGTTGATGATATTATATTTGGTTCTACTAATGATGTTTTGTGTAGGAATTTCGAGCGCATTATGCAGGATAAATTCGAGATGAGTGCTATGGGGGAAATGACTTTCTTTTTGGGCCTACAAGTACAACAAACTGAGTCTGGGATATTCATCCATCAGACAAAATATGTTGGTGACATCTTGAGCCGGTTCCAGATGTCTGATGCAACGCCCATCGGTACCCCATTGCCGCAAAATCACGGAATTACTCCAGACTTGAAGGGTGAAGCTGTTAGCCCCTCGTACTACCGCGCGATGATCGGATCTCTTATGTACCTCACAGCATCAAGACCAGATATAATGTACCCAACGTGCCTCCTTGCCAGATATCAAGTCAACCCGAAGGCCTCACATCTTGCAGCTGTAAAAAGGATTTTTCGTTATTTGAAGGGTTACCCTGACACCGGTCTATGGTACCCTAGGGATAATAACTTTGACTTGATCGCATTCAGTGATTCTGATTTTGGTGGATGCAAAATCGACGGCAAATCCACAACGGCTGGATGTCAGTTTTTGGGAAATCGCCAAGTCACATGGCAGTGCATGAAGCAGACGTGCGTCGCTACATCAACATGCGAAGCTGAATACATTGCTGCCTCAAGTTGTTGCTCCCAAGTCCTATGGATCCAACAACAATTGCGCGACTACGGTTTTGAATTCCTAACTACTCCTATTTACGTTGATAATTCTGCTGCCTTACAGATCACTAGAAATCCTGTGCAGCATTCAAAGACTAAGCACATCGAAATTAAGTATCACTTCATACGTGATTGCTTTGAGAAAAGGCTAATCGATGTTGCTTACGTCCACACCGATGACCAACGTGCCGACCTTTTTACCAAAGCTTTTGACAAATCAAGATTTGACTATTTATTATTGGTAAACGGCATTAAGGTCAAGCAAGAGTAAAACCAACATCGGAAAATCATTTTTGTAAATACCTTTGTGTTTTAAATTTTATCTTAGTTTGTTGATTTTAGGGGAAGTAAATCCAAAATTTGAAAATCCAAAAACATCGAAAAATTTCAAAAACACAAAAACAATAGAAAAACAAAAATGAGTTTCCTGGCGAGCAAAAGAGAAAATGATAGTACATCAGTGGTCTATCCAAGCCTCTTTAAACCTTAAATGAAAAATGATAAGCAGCTCTATATAAGATGTATCGGTAGGCTCACAATCATTTTAAAGTGTGCAGGGTGATATAAACTTAAATCGACTGAAGACCAGGTGGGAACCATTCATTGGCATATGGTCTTAGTAACGAAATTTCGTTTGAGAGATTGCCGAGGTTCTGAGATATTCGGTCTTTATGCTGCTTATCTTCTGGGTATCATGGTTGGATCTTTTACCGAAAAATAACGGGGACGCAAGTCTAGATCTTCCATGATACCATACATACGTGTACATACTGCATACGACCTCAATAAGTGATCAAAAATCACATGTCCAAACAAAATAAGTGATAATATATCACATTTATCCGGGAGTCAAGTTCGTCTCTCTGCTGTACGAAAGTACTGACCTGTTCACGGACTTGCTCCTGTGCCCTCATGCATCGAAAATCAAGTTCCTCATCAATAAGTGATTATATCACATAGGGCTTGTTTTCAAATCAAAATAAGTGAGAATCTCACATCATATACGGTCAAACAGATGATAATCGGTATACTCACCGGTAAGATGAACCCTCGTGCATACCTTGATACGGGAATGTGTCGTGATGTGGATGAACACCGGTCGGTAAGTATAAATCATACCTTAACGTATCCCCTCGCCATGATTACATCTGATAAGTTGAGCTTATGTGGACAACAATACCGATAATTGTTATAGGATGCTTATCTTAATGTTAACTAATTGAACAACAAGAGCGTTTTGGCATGACCGTACACTGATATGATTCTCTTACCCTCGAAACTCACAAAAAGAATGTCTGTAAATATTTATTTAATGCTTTCAGTTTCTGCATCTTTGTATATATTTATTTACTGCTTTCTGTCCTTTCATTTGAAATATTCAAAAAAAAAAAAAAAAAAAAAAAAAAGATTTTAGGTGTGTTTTAATATAAACTTTATAAAAGCCAAAAAGATTTTATTTCAATTTTATTTTCGATCGTACGATGTTGGATCTCGAGTCTTCGTTACCTGAAACCTGAACGAAAACCGAATTGACTAAATCTTCATAAACGGTCGAAATTTGCAAGTTCTGAAAGTTAAAAACTAAAACTGAACAATTTGTTAAACTTTCAAACTGTCGGACGGTGTTTGATTATGACATGGTCACACGTGTGTCGTTTGTTTATGTTTACTATATTCCAAGCAGTTGTTCTCATTACGCGTTTAGATTTCTTGCATGTGCAGATTCTAAAGGCAAGGAGAACATGGTCGATGACAAGCCTCAGAATGAAGACACGACGTGAAGGCACTCAAAAGACAAAGATGATCGAGTTGCCGCTGGCCATCATCAACACCACAAGGATCTCAAGTTGTAAAGATCAAGACTTTCACGAGCATAACTCAAGGGGGAGCTTATGTTAAGGGGGAGTTTGTCAACACACTTCCTACATAAAACGGGGAGTTTGTTGATACACTTTCTGCTTTCAAGACGTGAAGACTTTAAAGATCCTCCGACATTAAAGACTTGAAAAGACGTCAAAGACTTGAAGAATTAAGATCGAGACAAAGCTACAGCCAAGGGGGAGTTTGTTGGTGCACTTGTGTCTGTACTTTGTCTGTATCTTGTCATGATACCAAACGATGTCTTTGTTAGTCTTGTAAGTTTGACCAAGTCAACCATCCTCCTGGTTTGACTTGGCCAAATAGTCAGCTCATTGTTTGTAAGATGTGTGTGTCGAAGGATGAGTCATCGAAGTATTGTTTATATCCTTCGATGAGCTCGAAAGATAAACCTTCGATGGATATAGATGGACCTCGAAGGATATCATCCTTCGAGGTATATGTGATCCTTCGGTAGGTTTCTGGTCGATAGATGATCCTTCGATCAATCTACCTGGTCCTTCGACCAGAAGATCTGTGTTGGGTATAAATACCCATGTAGTGTGTTCACTTCTTTTTTCTAGAGAAAAAGAGAGACAAGAGAGACAGAAAAATAGAGAGACAAGAAGTGAGAGCATTCTGTTCAGAACACACACACACGAGAGTTAGAGAGAGTTTGCAGAATAGATTTGTAAACCTTGTGCTTGTAACCGAACCTTTCGTCGTATTAATACAAGTGGTGTTAATCGGTGAAGATTGTGTGTTGTGTTTGTGCTTGTTCTATCCCGGTTTGCATGCTAGCTTGGATTCCGCACTTGCTAGTGTGTTAGACATAACAAGGAATAGGTTTAACCTCAACCTCCGAGGGACCTACAATGTTATATAGTTGCATTTGACTTTTAAAAAGGTTGCACTTTGTAGGTCCGGCTAGGGGAGGATCTAGTCGCCTAATCCTTGTATACAAACCAACCCGGTTGTGCGGAATCCAACCGAGATAGCAAACCGAGATAGAACACGTAAAAACACAACACGCAATATTCAACGATTAACACCACTTGTATTAATGCGTATGAAAGGTCCGTTACAAGCACAAGGTTTACAAATCAGTTCTGCAAACTCTCTCTAGTGTGTGTGTGTGTTCCTGATCTGTCTGAGTGTCTAACTGTGTCTCTCTCTGTGTCTGTCTATCGAAGTGAACACAACACACGGGTATTTATACCCAACACAGCGTGTCTGGTCGAAGGATCAAACAGTCTGATCGAAAGATCATCTTTCGACCAGAAACAGCTCGAACGATCTGCATGTACCACGAAGGATGGGATCTTTCGTGGTCCATCTATCGAATGCTATCTATCGAGCAGGTCATCGAAGGATATAGGCAATCCTTCGATGGCACATCCTTCGACCCAACATCTTACAAACATAATGTTGACTGTTTGGCCAAGTCAAACCAGGAGGATGGTTGACTTGGTCAAACTTACAAGACTAACAAGACATCGTTTTACATTGTGACCGAATACAGACAAAGTGCAGACATAAGTGCACCAACAAACTCCCCCTTGGCTGTAGCTTTGTCTGGCTTATCAACAATCAGCTGTTGCTTTGTCTCGATCTTCGATCTTGTAAGTCTCTCGTGTCTTCAAGTCTTTGACGTCTCTTCACGTCTTCAATGTCGGAGGATCTTTAAAGTCTTCACGTCTTGAAAGCAGAAAGTGTACCAACAAACTCCCCTGGTTCAGGTAGGAAGTGTGTTGACAAACTCCCCCTTAACATAAGCTCCCCCTTGAGTTATGCTCGTGAAAATCTTGTTCTTTATGAAGTGAGATCCTTGTGGTGTTGATGATGGTCAGCGGCAACTCGATCATCTTCATCATTTGAGTGCCTTCACGTCGTGTCTTCATTCCGAAGCTTGTCATCGACTATGTTCTCCTTGCCTTTAGAATCTGCACATGCAAGAAATCTAAACGCGTAATGAGAACAACCGCCTGGAATATCATAAAATAAACAAACGACACACGTGTGACCATTGTTTAAACAAACACCGTCCGACAGTTTGAAAGTTTTTAATAAATTTTATCAATTTCAAATTTTAACTTTCAACACTTTGCAAATTTCGACCGTTTATGAAGATTTAGTCGTTTTCGGTTTTCGTTCAGGTTTCAGGTAACGAAGACTCGAGCTCCAACATCGTACGATCGAAAATAAGATAGAAATAAAATCTTTTTGGTATTTTTGAATATTTCAAATGTAAAGACTGAAAGCAGTAAATAAATATATACAGACATTCTTTTTGCGAGTTTCGAGGGTAAGAGAATCATATCAGTGTACGGTCATGCCAAAACGCTCTTGTTGTTCAATTAGATAACATTAAGATAAGCATCCTATAACAATTATCGGTATTGTTGTCCACATAAACTCAGCTTATCATTTGTAATCATGGCGAGGGGATACGTTAAGGTATGATTTATACTTACCGACTGGTGTTCATCCACATCACGACACATTCCCGTATCAAGGTATGCACGAGGGTTCATCTTACCGGTGAGTATACCGATTATCATCTGTTTGACCGTATATGATGTGAGATTCTCACTTATTTTGATTTTGAAAACAAGCCCTATGTGATATAATCACTTATTGATGAGGAACTTGATTTTCATATGCATGAGGGCACAGGAGCAAGTCCGTGAACAGGTCAGTACTTTCGTACAGCAGAGAGACGAACTTGACACCCGGATAAATGTGATATTTTATCACTTATTTTGTTTGGACATGTGATTGTTGATCACTTATTGAGGTCGTATGCAATATGTACACGTATGTATAGTATCATGGAAGATCTAGACTTGCGTCCCCGTTATTTTTCGGTAAAAGATACAACCATGATACCCAGATGATAAGCAGCATAAAGACCGAATATCTCAGAACCTCGGCAATCTCTCAAACGAAATTTCGGTACTAAGACCATATGCCAATGAATGGTTCCCACCCAGTCTTCAGTCGATTTAAGATTTATATCACCCTGCACACTTTAAAATGATTGTGAGCCTACCGATACATCATATATAGAGCTGCTTATCGTTTTTCATTTAGGATTTAAAGAGGGTTAGACAGACCACTGATGTACTATCATTTTCTCTTTTGCTCGCCAGGAAACTCATTTTTGTTTTTCTATTGTTTTTGTGTTTTTGAAATTTTTCAATGTTTTTGGATTTTCAAATTTTTTGGATTTACTCCCCCTAAAATCAACAAACTAAGATAAATTTAAAACACCAAGATATTTACAAAAATGATTTTCCGATGTTGGTTTTACTCTTGCTTGACCTTAATGCCGTTTACCAATAATAAGTAGTCAAATCTTGATTTGTCAAAAGCTTTGGTAAAAAGGTCGGCACGTTGGTCATCGGTGTGGACATAAGCAACATCGATTAGCCTTTTCTCAAAGCAATCACGTATGAAGTGATACTTAATGTCGATGTGCTTAGTCTTTGAATGCTGCACAGGATTTTTAGTGATCTGTAATGCAGCAGAATTATCAACGTAAATAGGAGTAGTTAGGAATTCAAAACCGTAATCACGCATTTGTTGTTGGATCCATAGAACTTGGGAGCAACAACTTGATGCAGCAATGTATTCAGCTTCGCATGTTGATGTAGCGACACACGTCTGCTTCTTGCACTGCCATGTGACTAGGCGATTTCCCAAGAACTGACATCCAGCCGTTGTGGATTTGCCGTCGATTTTGCATCCGCCAAAATCAGAATCACTGAATGCGATCAAGTCAAAGTTATTATCCCTAGGGTACCACAGACCGGTGTCAGGGTAACCCTTCAAATAACGAAAAATCCTTTTTACTGCTGCAAGATGTGAGGCCTTCGGGTTCACTTGATATCTGGCAAGCAGGCACGTTGGGTACATTATATCTGGTCTTGATGCTGTGAGGTACATAAGAGATCCGATCATCGCGCGGTAGAATGAGGGGCTAACATCTTGACCCTTCAAGTCTGGAGTAATTCCGTGATTTTGTGGCAATGGGGTACCAATGGGCATTGCATCAGACATCTGGAACCGGCTCAAGATGTCACCAACATATTTAGTCTGATGGATGAATATCCCAGACTCTGTTTGTTGTACTTGTAGGCCCAAAAAGAAAGTCATTTCCCCCATAGCACTCATCTCGAATTTATCCTGCATAACACGCTCGAAATCCCTACACAAAACATCGTTAGTAGAACCAAATATAATATCATCAACGTATACCTGTACCAGTAGAAGATCTCCATCTTGTTCTTTGATGAAAAGAGTACAATCGATAAGACCTCTTCGAAATCCATTCTCCAGCAGATAATTAGATAAGGTTGCATACCAAGCTCGCGGTGCTTGATGAAGACCATAGAGAGCTTTGTTGAGCAACCAAACCCGATCGGGATGGATAGGATCTTCAAAACCTGGAGGCTGTTCGACGTACACCTCTTCTTCCACCACACCATGTAAGAAAGCACTCTTCACGTCCATCTGGTATACCTTGAAACCTTTGAATGAGGCATAAGCCAGAAAGATCCGAATGGCTTCTAGACGTGCAACAGGTGCATACACTTCGTTGTAGTCGATCCCTTCAATCTGACGAAAACCTTGAATGACTAGCCTTGCTTTGTTCCGGATAACAATCCCACGGTCATCCTTTTTGCATTTGAACACCCAACGGGTACCAATCTTCTTGTAACCAGCAGGTTTCTCTACGAGTTTCCAGACACCAAGCTTCTGGAATTGCTGCAGTTCTTCCTGCATCGCTTCAACCCATGAGCTATCTTTCAAAGCATCTTTCCAAGTTCTTGGTTCTTCCTGTGAGACATAACACGCGAAAGACCAATCATTTTGTTGACCAGATTCTCGGATAGTTGCATACAAGCCTGCATTGTTGTTGTTTCGCAACATGTTTCTTGTTTGAACGCCACTTTGCACATTTCCTATGATGTTTTGTTGAGGATGGGTATTGTGAATCCTTGTTTCTGGATTATCTTGAACAGGAATATTTGTACCCAGATTGTTGAGATTGAGATCAACAATCAATTCAAGGCCCGGAATTGACGAAGAGGATGATGCAGTAGCTTCAGCTGTTCGAGGGACATCCACTGGAGGTGTACCTTCTGAAGTACCATGAACTGCTGTTGGAGCTTCTTGATCCGCATCTAGAAATTCATCATCCTCTGAAGATTCGTTCAATTCGGTAGCATCTTGAAAATGCTCATTGTCGAGAGCATTATTGTTCACTGAAGATGGTTCTTGATTGACTATAATGGGACGAACCAACGGTGAATCTGTTGCATTGTCGCTCTCGAAAAACATCCTTGCCGCAGCACTTTCTTCAACGGCTTCAACATTGATCGAATTGAAAAAGTCATCGTACTCGAACATCCAAGGCTGACCAGGATTTCTGACTGGTAAAGTGTGCCTTTGTACTCTGACTTCAGACCATTCCTCGACCCTTTTAGTCTCGAGATTCCAGACTCTTAAGTTAGGGGTGGAATACCCAAGAAAGTATCCCTCGATTGCTCTTGCCCCAAACTTTCCATTAGGATCGATAATTGTGCATGGAGCTCCAAACGGTTCAAGATAGGACAAGTCTGGTTTCCGTTTGTTGATAAGCTCAAAGCAGGTCTTGTTGTGCCTTTTGACTGTAAGGACTCGGTTCAACGTATAGCATGCAGAAGACACAGCTTCAGTCCAGAATGGAATGGGTAGCAGCGATTCTACCAACATAGTCCTAGCAGTCTCGATCAATGTGCGGTTCTTACGTTCAGCGACGCCATTTTGTTGAGGAGTGTAAGCTGCACTAAATTCGTGAAGAATACCTTTTGAAGTGCAAAACTCCGCCATGGCATGATTTTTGAATTCAGTACCATTGTCACTACGTATCCGCCTAACCTTCAAGTTGTAAAGATTCTCAATCTGAATGATCAAGTTTTTGAGAATACCGAAGGTTTCACTCTTATGTGCCATGAACGCCACCCAAGAAAATCTTGAATAATCATCAGTTATCACGAGGCAATATTGATCATTCCTAATGCTTTTGTGTTTGACAGGACCGAACAAATCCATGTGCAAACGTTCAAGAGGAACAGCCACCGTGTTGACTTTCTTTGTAGGGTGTCGCTTCTTCGTTTGTTTTCCTTTCTGGCACGAGACACAGACGTCTTGAAGATGGAAATTTTTGAGAGGAACACCATTCACCAATTCATTTGATACCAAATGATTCATTTTGCGTAAGTGAATGTGACCCATTCGTCTGTGCCAAGAGATTGTGTCTTTTTCTGTGGCTTTGGAAACGAAACATGTTGCTTGTGCAGACGTTGTGATAGCTTGGCTCATATCAAGGACATACAGATCATTTATCCTTGGAGCCGACAAGAGAATCCATTCTTTTGGGATTTTGAATCCGGGTTTCAGCACATAACATCCATTAGCATCAAAGTGTACTGAGAACTGCTTGTCACAAATTTGAGAAACACTAAGAAGATTGTGATCTAGTTGTTGCACAAAGTTGATCTTGTCAAAACTAACAACCCCGTTGGAAATCATTCCTTCACCCGTTATATATCCGCCCTTATCTCCAGCAAAAGCAACATAACCTCCTCTAATAGTTTTGACGTCGTAGAGAAGCTTCATGTCGCCTGTCATGTGCCTGGATGCCCCACTATCAACAATCCAATGACTACTGATAGTTCCTCCTGGAACACCCTGCACATAAACTCAATCGATTAGTTGGAGATGGGGACCCAAGCCATTGTGGTCTTGGGTCTTCCATTTTTATCAACAACAATAACTTCCACCTTTTGATGATTCGGAAATTGTGATGGTCCCCCTGATTCAGTAACCGTTTTTGGTTTCCAGGTCTGTTGAGTTTTACCAGTTTGATTGTTTGAAGTTTTTGAAAGCTTTGAAATATCTGGTTTAACTGAAACAGATGGTTTGTGAACCACATCGGTTTTAATTGCCTTTTCAATTTTCTTGACCTGTTGGCGTTTCTGTTTCTTTTCCCTTTCTCTTATGAGTCGGGGATCTTGTTTTACAGAAACAGATCGCCTGCGGTCAGTTGGGCCACGGGGATCATCTTCTTTGGCTTTCAACTTATGAAGATACGGGCAATTTCGAATGATATGCCCGATTGTTCCACATTCAAAGCATGATCTTCGTTCAACAAACCCCGAAGTATCATGTGTTCGTCTTGCCGATGATGAACTTTGTGAACCCGAGGTACTAGGTTTTGAACTACTTGGTTCATTCCTTTTCATCACTGTTGCTTTCTGGACAAAATCTAAGTTAGATTGATTTGCAAACTTTTCAATTTTGTCCGTTCCCTTCGATTTCACAAAGTTCACATTCTTCTTCTTCTTCTGATTCGGCTTCTTTTGACTTTGAGTCGGTGCCTTACCTTTGGGTTTGGTATGATTTTGCTGGGTTTGCACTGTTGGTAATTTCTTATTCCCAAATTGTTTTCTGACTTCAGCCTTTGGGATAGGAGGACACTGTGTGACTGTAACATGTGGTCCTGTCTTTCCCAAAAACTTACTTGTTGAATTTTCAAAGACTTTACTTATTAAAGATTGATTAACATTCTTAATAGGAAAATCTTTGTCTGAGTAAATTTTATCATCACCAACCAGAGTGTACAGCAAATCCACACTCTCCGACTCTTTTGCTGATGTGGACTCGGTTGGAACAGTCTTAGCAGGTTTTGTGGGAGGATCACATAGGATATGATTCTCAAGAGGTATGTCCTCTTCTTTGATTAATGCATCAGACTTTTCCGAATCAGTATCATCAGACTCATCATCAGAAGAATCAGCATCCTCAATCACAACTGGAGGATCCTGATTCTGTTCAGCAGTTACAAATGTATCTGCTGACACATCTGAATCGGATGATACTTCTTTCTTGTATCCGAGCCCTGTTGCAAATTCCTCAACGTCCAAAGGAACAGATGGCTCAAAGTGAGTCCTATACTCCTCATCAGGCAAAGCATCAAAATTGTTTCTCACGGGTGGTGGACATTTCTTGTAACCTATGCAAGTGACATCCCGTTTCTCTTTCTGAACATCAATGATGTGATCCAACACATAGCTAGAACTCAAATAACTGTCTAACTTGAGTCGGATCGCCTCACTTTCTGTTTTAACACAAGCCATCTCTTTTTGCATTACCTCAAGACGAGTTATATACAGGTTAATGTTAGTTTGTTTTCTGGAAACCATTTTTGTCAATTCTGTTTTATCTTTCTTTAACGTTTCAATCATTGACTTAAATTCCTTTTCATGGTTTCCATAAAACATGTTGGCTTCAGTGCACTTTGAAAGATCCACTGTTAATTTCTGATTGTGAATGAATGTCACATCATATTTCTCTTGCAAAGCCTCGTGTTTGCTTTGCAATTCACACCACCTATCATTCACAGAAACATGTTTGTCTTGCAATTCAAACAAACTAGCTTGTAAAGCATCGTGTTTGCCTTGCAACTCAGACATGTTTGCTTCCAACTCAGCACATCTAACATGCAAACTATCACAGTTATTACAGTTAACAGAAGTGGGTTCGTCGACACATACCTGACTTGATGAACTGTCGACATTCGCCATAAAGGCTGAATGGAGAGAAGACGAAGAATAAGCAGCTTGATCCACCAAAATAGATCTTCTTTGAATTCCCGCTGCAGCTTCATCCAAAAGCTCATCAATATTTGCATCGACTGACGCACTTGATGTGTCATCCACATGATCATCGCCTGAAGCGGAGGACTCTTCATCTGAACTTCCACTATAACCGGAAGAGTCTTCATCCTCAGAAGATTCACTACCATTGGTGGAAGATTCTCCACCACTGGCGTGCTTAAGATCATTAACCACTTCAGCAAAACAAGCTGTTCCATCTGGTGCATCGTTTCCCAACTGGATTGACCAATCACAGCCTTCATCTACTTGAACCACAAGTGCCTGGTTGGCATTTGATGGTCCTGCTTGAGTCTGGTTGTTGACAGGCACCAATGTGCGAACATTGTTCCTGTTCTGGTTCTGCTGGTTGCCTTGATTTCTGAAGGGATTCTGGTTTCCATGCTGAGATGGTCTTGTACATTCCCTTTTAAAATGACCCCGTTCACCACAATTGAAACACTTAACAGTCTGTTTATCAAACCCATACTTGGTGTCTTTCTTGCTCTCCAAGCTGGTTCTGCCTGTTCTTTCCATGAAATCCTTTGCTCGCCTAACTGCACTAGCAAAGGCCCACTTAATGTCCATCATCTCCATCTCCTCTTTATCAATCTGCTGATAGTCTTCTTGTGTCAGATTAATATTACCAATCTGACCCTCCACTAATCCACAGTATGCGCTCACCACAGTGTTTAGTAGCTCCATGTGTTCCTTTGCTACTTCCACACTGACTTTAGAAAAACTTGAAGTGTCGAGCCGTACTGTATTTGGCTTTGATTGTTGACCAGCAGATGTTGTACTTCCATAACAAGCTTGCTGTTGCTGTTGAGGAGGAAGTGGATTTCCGAATATATCAGTTGTTCTGATTTGCTGTTGCTGTTGTGGTGCTGGTTGAGGAGCTGGATTAAGCAGATTTCCAAACATATCTGTTGTTGGAGGAGGAGTGCCATACAAGCTCGTGCTAGACACAAATGCTGTTTGAATTGGAGCGTGTGAAGCAGGTTTTGTAGAAGTGCTAGAAGTTCCATAATAAATTTCAGGATTTTGTGGCACTGCAACTCTTTTTGCCTTGAGAGTTTCTTCCTGATTCTTGTTTTCCAGGAGTTGAGCAAAATCACTGAAGCTTGTTGTATCCAAAGTGCCATTGTACTTCATGATTTCTATGAAATTACTCCATTGAGGTGGCAGTGCATCTGCAAACTTCTTCACTATCTCTACTGAAGTTGTTACAACCCCAGTATTTGCCAATTCTGTTAGCAAATGCGTAAATCGACTTGTCAAGTCTCCTAGAGACTCATTCTGCATACAAATAAAACCATCAAACTCTTTCTTCAGCAGTTCTTTTCTCAATTGACGTGTTGCTTCATTTCCCACGCCCCTTATCTTTAACGCGTCCCACAACTGCTTCGTTGTCTTGAAACTGACAAATTGATGATAAATGTCTTTGCTTAATGCCTGAGTAAGAATGGCATACGCTTTCTTCTCTAAGTCATAGACCTTCTTCTGATCTTCCGTAAGATCAGCAAACGTAACAGCAGATGAAGCGGCAACCTCTATCGTTTGATCAAAATCTGTGATGAACCGCAACCACAATTCTGTATTTTGACCAAGGACATATGTATGAAATCTGTCAAACCATCCCGGATATTCACTTAAATGCATCAACTTTGGAGGCCTATTCAGACTTCCCGTTTCACTTTCGCTTAGTAAAATGCTTTGAACACTTGGAGCTTGATTTGATACAAATGCCCATTGACCGGTAGATGTAGCATTAGCTTGCGAACCCGAATCCGGAGTTGGAGTACCAAAATACATCTCGGCATTTACCGGAACCCCCCACATCGAATTCATTTTTGATCAGCCGAAGGATACCTGCTCGAAAGACTTGAAAAACGTAAACTGTTAAACACAAACAGACTAATGATCGAAAGATCAGCACTTGTTCGAAGGATCAACAGGGTTCGAAAGATCTCTGTTGAATTTCGAACAATGTTTTTCGAAAGATTCTCCAACCGAAGGATCCTTATCTTTCGAAAAAGTACTGTACACCGAAAGATGATTTCGAAAGATGACTTCGAAAGACTCCCCAATCGAAGGATCCTAGTCTTTCGAAAATGAACAGTAGACCGAAAGATGAATGTTTCGAAATGATTCCTTGGTTCGAAGGATGATGATCTATCGAACCTCCACTGATCGAAAGATGGTCTTTCGAGTTCGAAGGATATCTTTCGAATGGTTCTGACACAGTTGACAATCGGTGACAAGTTGGTGAAAAAGTTGACGGGTTGGTGAGAACTTTCGGCAGAAAGTATGTTCAGACCATATCTTTCAGGTCTGAACATGCAGGTTTTTCACCAACCGGGTAATGATCAATATTTTAATCAGTAAACAACTTCCAACACAAACAAACACTTTGAAGTTTAAAAATTTAAGATCAAAAGGTGTAATATTATGAAGATAACAAGAACACTTATAAATTTTTGGTGAAATACAACCTTCCAAACACAAGATTTTGCTAAAATGTTTAACAAAAACCAACAACTAACATGTCAACATGAAGAATAACAAGGTTTTAAGTCAAACACAAGGCAAAATAACAAGATTTTCCAGAAAAATATAAGCTTCAAACACCCGGAAAACAGCCCGTAAACACCTCGGTTTTAACAAGGAGAAGAGCCAAGGCTCTGATACCACTTGTAGGTCCGGCTAGGGGAGGATCTAGTCGCCTAATCCTTGTATACAAACCAACCCGGTTGTGCGGAATCCAACCGAGATAGCAAACCGAGATAGAACACGTAAAAACACAACACGCAATATTCAACGATTAACACCACTTGTATTAATGCGTATGAAAGGTCCGTTACAAGCACAAGGTTTACAAATCAGTTCTGCAAACTCTCTCTAGTGTGTGTGTGTGTTCCTGATCTGTCTGAGTGTCTAACTGTGTCTCTCTCTGTGTCTGTCTATCGAAGTGAACACAACACACGGGTATTTATACCCAACACAGCGTGTCTGGTCGAAGGATCAAACAGTCTGATCGAAAGATCATCTTTCGACCAGAAACAGCTCGAACGATCTGCATGTACCACGAAGGATGGGATCTTTCGTGGTCCATCTATCGAATGCTATCTATCGAGCAGGTCATCGAAGGATATAGGCAATCCTTCGATGGCACATCCTTCGACCCAACATCTTACAAACATAATGTTGACTGTTTGGCCAAGTCAAACCAGGAGGATGGTTGACTTGGTCAAACTTACAAGACTAACAAGACATCGTTTTACATTGTGACCGAATACAGACAAAGTGCAGACATAAGTGCACCAACACACTTATTGTAACTAAAATCTTTAAAAAAATGTTGCATTTGATATAAAAAAAAAAGTTGCATTTTCTACTGAAAATTATAATAATGGTTGCATTTTAGAGTAGCAAAAGTTGCATTTGAGGTAGCAAAGGTTGCATTTGAGTGTTAAGAAAGTTGCAAATAAAAATATAAAAGTTGCATTAGAATGTAAAAAGGTTACATCTTAAAAAGGTTGCATTTAAATAGCAAGTGCAACCTTTTCAAAAAAGGTTGCGTTATTTAAGAAAAGGGTTGCATTAGGTCTAATGCAACTTCACCTAATGCAGCCCTTGATAAAAGGTTGCATTAGGCCTAATGCAACCTTTTCAAGACCTAATGCAACTTTTTATCATGGTTGCATTAGCTTCATTTTCTTGTAGTGTTTATAGATAAGTGTGGTGTACAAGTACTAAAACACATCTTAGACTAATCGTAGTTGGGAGGTGGTTGGTTACACCACATGCTCAACACCGCCCCCTTCTCATGTGGTTTGGCTTTTTGGGGGCTTGGTCGTGGTTTGAACCACAAAGTGCATTAATGACTTGTATAAGACCATGTGTAGTGAGGTATGTGATTTGTTGTTTTTTGACACGTTGTCAGGCCTGAAAATTTAGTAAAATGTACTGAGGAGACATGTGAAATTAATAGGTTTGGAATTAAAAAAAAATGATTGGTCAAGACAAAGTCCAACCAATCAACATCTCTCCTTCTCTCTCTTGCACTTTGTGGTTCAAACCACGACCAAGCCCCCAAAAAGCCAAACCACATGAGAAGGGGGCGGTGTTGAGCATGTGGTGTAACCAACCACCTCCCAACTACGATTAGTCTAAGATGTGTTTTAGTACTTGTACACCACACTTATCTATAAATTTAAATCATTATACACATAATAACGGGTAAACTAACAAAAATATGTAATGTTATTTTAAAACATTAATTTATCTAATTTTTACAGTATGTGTATTTCTTTTATACAATACCTTATATCATATAAATTATTTTATTAGCAAAATATTGGTTTATATAAAATTAAGTTTTTATAAATAATTTCAAAATCGAAGTAATTTCTTATTCCCAAAAGTAGAAACTAAATCATCGTTTGATCACTTGGTTGAGTTGGTTCCCTTTTTTTTTTTTAACGGCCAACAAACTCAATCCCGAGCACTCTCGGGGCACCCACTGCCTAATTGCAATTGTTGTAGCCTGTAAGGCCATATTTCACACACATTTTTCAATACTGGTTTCAAGTTTCAACTGTTGAGGCCCATTTGCTATGATCGGACCCAAACCATGAATAACAAGTCTGTTCGTAGTGGGCCCAAAGAAGTTTTACTTAAATCTTAATTCTCGTTAGATAAAAACCATGGTCCATGAATAACAAGTTTGTTCGTAGTGGACAGGGCCGGCTCAACCATTTTGGTGGCCTTAAGCGAAGTACAAATTTGAGGCCTAAAAAAACTGGCTGTAAAGTTAAGAATGAAAAACATACCTGTTGCACCCATTCACAAACCTAATGCCTTGATAAAAGACTATTTGATAAAAACCCTTCTCCTTTATCCGGGCTTGGGACTAGCAAAATAAACTAAAAAGTTTATAGTTGGCGGAGTTAAAAATACAATATGCAAACACCAACAACTTATCTTCCTATTAACCTGTAATCAATAAAAGAATCAAAATAATCACAAGCTTTAATAAAGAAAACAATACATCAAGACTTAATAATACAATAAGCAAACACCAACAACTTATGTACCAACAAGAAAGCAAGAAATAATGACAACACCCATCAGAAAAACAATCAAGATCCAATTTCATAAGAAACCATGTTCTAAAAGGCATTTTATCAAATAGAAGGCGTGCAACAAAAAGTGACATATATCCAATACAAAAATCAGCCAAAATGAGAGAATAAATGGAAACCAATTAACCAATTCATCTCCCAATTGAGTAGCAGCAACACTGAAGACTTCTCGATGACCAGAATGACTTCCACAGAACACACAAATCTTCTTGAACTTGCTGCTTGAACCCTCTTCCATTATCAAACCTTCAAGACTTTATGACAAAAAAAGTAATCAAAGTTTGCACATTTATTTCCTTTAAAACCTTGACAACTGAGATTACATTACATACTAAAATTGATTTACTGTAGAAGAACAATTCAAAGATTATGGATACGGTATACCTGAATTTAGCGCTACAATCTCTATTATCTCCATTTGCGGCGCCTAAACCTAGCATCCATCATGATTATTTCCATCGACGAATGCGGATTGGCAGTTCCCTTGTTGATTCGTTGCCCTAGATCACCACTGTCTGTTCGTTCGGCGTTCCCCAGAGTATCACGCGTTGTTTCCCTAATTATAACTAGCGGCCTTGTTTTATTGTTTCCCCGATTTAACTAGCGGCCCCATTATAAGCCCAATTCCATGAAACTTGTAAGCCCAAACAAAATACACGTATATTAAAAAAAATTTTGGCTGGAGGCCCTAAAAAAATGTGGCCTAAAGCCCTAGCTTGAGTTAGCTGGCCCATGGGCCGGCCCTGGTAGTGGAAATGAGAGCAAACATTCTCAGACAAAAACTCATTAAGAAAATTTTAGAAATTTTAACTGAGACTCCAGATTTCTCTCACACAAAATTCAAACGTATAGGAAATCAACGACGTTTTCTATCCAACGAAGGTGATGAGCCTTTGCACGAGATGTAACATCTTGTTCCAACTCAAAATTTAAATCGTTTTTGACATTATTAGTTTGTTGGAACCAGGGGCGAAGGATAAGAGGGGCGGGGAGGGGCGCCCGCCCCCCCCCCCCCAAATTTTTCGCTCAGTAGTGTTATATATGTAGTTTTCGTATAGAAATTTGTGGGTATATACGTTTTCGCCCCCCGGCCGAAAAATTCAAGCTTCACCACTGGTTGGAACCACACTAAAGTTAACAAAGAGTTTAGATCTTGATTTTCGTATTTGAGTTTAGATCTAAATAATCATCATCTACTAAAAGTACAATGTGAGATTACAGATTCTATATGGTAGAGTTGACTCAAAAGTAAGATTTTGAGTATGATTGAAGATTCAAAAACCAGATTTTGAACTAGTAGATTGAACCTTGTAGAAGGTGATGAACCTGCAAAACAACAAACCGTTAGGCTCGTCGCAGATGTGGGAGGGCCACTCTGCGACCACTCTCCAGCGTGAGGATATATATTTGTTTAGAGAGAACGTAGAGAAAGGGTATGAATGAAGGTACAGAGGAAAACGTACCTTAATTGTACTTGAAGTGGAGTATTTATACTCGTAGATTGGGATGACGTCATCCGGCCCCCTTTGTCTTATTTGATATGCGGCCTGTCATTTGGACGAAGCTCTTTTGGTGTCCTTTGGATTGGATATCTCCTTTTGTTGTTTGGTGGCTGGATGTAACGTCCGGAGTAGTTGGTGAGACTACTCCAAAACTACCATGTCCAAAACTAGGACTTGGTGAGACTTTTATTACTGAGTTGGTGACTATCAGTCAGTTTGGGGGGTGACGTGGCACATCTTTTTACGTCACCCACAAGTATCTGTATAGTTTCTCCTATAGCGAAACCCAACCATCATGTGACATGACCTTTGATTGGATTGGTGCCTCTACAGTTGTACCCTATTTTTATGAGTTTGGTTTGGCTGGGAATGGGTACACTTTTGGCCACCGGAAGAAGGTTGAGAGTTGTACTTCTGAGGATAAGTCTAGTATGAAGCATTGGAAGGATAACTTCTTTCTGGACGATAGGTATCTTCCAGCAGATATGGTGTGCATTTGAAGTAAAAAAAAATGGTAATTGCAGGGTACCATTAGCCTGAATTTTGAAATATCCAAGGATTTTGATTTTGACCAGGACCTGGCTCAGGATCTTATATATAACAAAAGTCATATTCGACCGCTTCCGGATCATATTCTACTTTTGGGTCGGATAAGTAGAGTTTGGACTTAAGGGGATAGAATTTGTGTAAGACCCGGACTTAAATAAATGAGAATTAATAAAAGATTTGCATTTGTATAAAAGTAATGCAAATAAACATCCATTTAAATTTCGAGTTTGATAAAAACTTTATAACATGTCATTACAAAACTTAGAGTTTCATAAAACTTCATAAGATTTCCAAACATTTCAACATGCTATCATAGATAGATTTGATAATCAAAAGAACAAAATGCGGAAACGTGACTTTTAGACGTGTTCGGTTCTTCATTTAGCTTGATCGTCATCCGTAAAGTCCTAGCTATCACCTATGTGTCAAAAACCATCTCACACGTTAGTTAATTGCCCATTTTAGCTCTTCATGTATTGTTTATTATAAAAAGGGTCACTTTTCAATGTTTTATTATCTATCAACAAGCAACTAACCAAGTTAAATTATAATAGTATTCATGTATATAATATTTACCATCAAGGTAAATATTAATGTTAAATATTAGATTTTTTAAGGGTGTTACAATGTGGCCAGTCATTACTTGTAAAGGGAAGGGTGAGTGATCTTGAGAATGTATTAGTGTTCTAACGAAGTTTTTGATTGAGTGATGATTTTGTGTTTTTTTATTCTGGCGGAAATGTCTCTTCGAGACTCCTTGCAGGTCCCTTCTTTTGATGACTTGGTTTTTAGCTTTTTTGAGCTGGAGCCCAATTCTGATCCCCTTTTGAAGCAAACTGCTTCGACCGCTTACAAGAAGGTAATTTGTCCATTTTAGTTCATGTTCTAGAGAAAACTTCTTGGACCAAGAGTAACAAATCTGCTGAAGACCCGGAGATAGAGAATAGTGATCCTGATTTAGCATATGGTGGAAATCCGATGAAGGTTGTTGGTGAGGGTTTGGAGACTGGATCTACGAGTATTCAGAGCTCAGTTGCTTCTGATCTTAAGAAGCCGGTTACTCCAAGAAAGAGGAAAAGCCTGGACCGAAGATTGGATGAAACCCGGAACCCAAAAAAGTTAAGAAAGGTGATACTTTGACGAGGGCCTGGTGCAAAGACTTCTTCTTCTTCTTCTTCCTCTTCCTCTTCCTCTTCCTCTTCTTCTTTTTCTTCTTCCTCCTCTTCCTCTTCCTCCTCTTCTTCCTCTTCTTCTTCCTCCTCTTCCTCTTCCTCCTCTTCCTCCTCCTCCTCCTCCTCCTCCTCCTCCTCTTCTTCTTCTTCTTCTTCTTCCTCAGGGCCTATTTCAGAGAACCTGTTGGAGCATTTGACGAGGGGTAAATCAGCTATAGATGAAGCTCTGCAACAAATGCCTAGTCAGTGGCGAAGCTTGCCGGAGAAAACGGAGGGGGCTAAAACATATATACCCAAAAATTTCTATAGAATCGGGGGGTAAAAACGTATATATCCAAAAATTTCTATATAAAAACTACATATATAACACTACTGAGCGAAAAATCCCGGGGGTCGGGCGACCCCGCCCCCAAGAAGCTTCGCCCCTGTTCCTCTTCCTCTTCTTCCTCTTCCTCAGGGCCTATTTCAGAGAACCTGTTGGAGCATTTGACGAGGGGTAAATCAGCTATAGATGAAGCTCTGCAACAAATGCCTAGTCTAACGCCCCTCCCAAAGGCTCACTAAGTGATAGACATTGACAACGAAAATACTGATACCGAGACGAAGGTCAACACTTCCAAGGGTGATGGAGAAAAGGCGGTTAGTTTTTCAGGTATGGGGATGGGCTCATCCTCAGGTTTATGTTCATCAACGTTCGTTTTCGTTTGTTGCATACAATTAATAAACAAACACAAACGAACACGAACAATTTTGTTTCCTTCACAAACGGACACGAACATACAATCTCGTTCGATAAGTGTTCATGAACAGTTCGTGAACTTCTTAACAAACAAACATGAACAAAGTCTTGTTCGTGTCCGTATCATTTGCAGCCCTTATATCATCAATACATTACAAAGCTTAGTAAACTATTTTTGATGGTTGTTTTCTCATCATTTACTTTTCAGTCTGTCGACGGTTATTGCACGATTATCTTTGTATCAGACACCTATACTTTTAAACCGTTGATGAAGTTCAAGAAATTTATTTAACTTTAAAAAATTCTTGCGTGAATTTTATTAAAATATTGCAATTATTAAAAGAAAAAAAAAACAAACATACATACGTGTAAGAACTTTCCACCTCTTTATAACATTAAATTAAAAATAATAATAAAATTCACGAGTCAAACCAAGACAACTAAACATTTAACACTTTGGTTAGTATACAAGGACGCTACATCCTGATTTTAAGTGGAGAAAATTGACGAAAATACTAAATACATACCTCAATATTTCTCCTTATCCTCCTCAACTTAAAAACAAACAAATGTCATCGGTAAGTGCCCATGTGTCGTTAGAAAGGTGATACTTTGACGAGGGCCTGGTGCAAAGACTTCTTCTTCTTCTTCTTCTTCTTCTATAAATCAGCTATAGATGAACAGGTGGAGTGGGAGTCTTGTTCAAGTCTGGCAACTGTGTTTTTTGATCAACAGGGACTCCAGACACAACCTCCTCCTCTTCATTGGCATCATTTGCTCCCCATGTGTCGTTAGAATAGCGATTACCGATGAAATATTGAGGTATGTATTTAGTATTTTCGTCAATTTGTTTGTTTTTAAGTTGAGGAGGATAAGGAGAAATATTGAGGTATGTATTTAGTATTTTCGTCAATTTTCTCCACTTAAAATCAGGATGTAGCGTCCTTGTATACTAACCAAAGTGTTAAATGTTTAGTTGTCTTGGTTTGACTCGTGATTTTTATTATTATTTTTAATTTAATGTTGTAAAGAGGTGGAAAGTTCTTACACGTATGTTTGTTTTTTTTTTTCTTTTAATAATTGCAATATTTTAATAAAATTCACGCAAGAATTTTTTAAAGTTAAATAAATTTCTTGAACTTCATCAACGGTTTAAAAGTATAGGTGTCTGATACAAAGATAATCGTGCAATAACCGTCGACATACTGAAAAGTAAATGATGAGAAAACAACCATCAAAAATAGTTTACTAAGCTTTGTAATGTATTGATGATATAAGGGCTGCAAATGATACGGACACGAACAAGACTTTGTTCATGTTTGTTTGTTAAGAAGTTCACGAACTGTTCATGAACACTTATCGAACGAGATTGTATGTTCGTGTCCGTTTGTGAAGGAAACAAAATTGTTCGTGTTCGTTTGTGTTTGTTTATTAATTGTATGCAACAAACGAAAACGAACGTTGATGAACATAAACCTGAGGATGAGCCCATCCCCATACCTGAAAAACTAACCGCCTTTTCTCCATCACCCTTGGAAGTGTTGACCTTCGTCTCGGTATCAGTATTTTCGTTGTCAATGTCTATCACTTAGTGAGCCTTTGGGAGGGGCGTTAGACTAGGCATTTGTTGCAGAGTGTTAAAGCACCGGATCGATGACGAACATCAAACATTGCACTTGATTCAAGACATGAAGAACAAAATATGAACAAGATAGAAATATGTAGAAGATGAATCTCTTTATTAACGAATCAGTCATCACAGATTACATACCAAAAGAGTATACATCATCTACAAGCTGGTTTAGATCACAAAGATCTAAACCCTAGCTTTCTCTCACTAACACATAGTCTCTCTCTCTAGGATGTGCACACCAGGAGGAACAATAAGTTGGGAGAGGAGCACAAAGCTTCAAGAGTTTCCCTAATCTACACAATACACACATATATATAGGCTAGGGACTAAACCCGGACAAAACACATTGTCCGGGATACAAAACAATACGATAATCCGAAACACTAGAAAGTCATCCGGAATGCCTTCAGCAATTCTGATAATCTTCATTATCGTTGACTTTAACTTGGACTTCTGCTTTGGTTGACCAGAACTGATAAGCGACAGTTACCCGGCAGGAACTGCACTTACAGTCTCCCCCTTAACTGTTGCATCAGTTCTGTCTAACACTGATATCTTCAGTCACCGGATACTGCACTTACAGACTCCCCCTTGACTGATGATATCATGGCTGCTTTCAACTTTAGCTGAGACTTGATCTTTCTGGTAGAGCACAGCGATCTTCAACCCTTCTAATAAAAGACTTGCTGACGATCACTTAAGGCCGCTTTGAGAAACCCAAAGAATCCAACATCAAACACTGTAGATCCTCCCCCTCAAACTACTCCCGAATCAAGTTAACGCGAACCGACCTACAACCACATGTAGGAATATCGCTCGATACATTAATCTTCAAACCTAACCAACAGCAGAAAGAAACATTGGATTTCCAATGCCCAACCTTGAACACTTCAAATTTCGCAAAGACATGAAGCTCAGTTCGATAAGTTAATAACAAACTGAACTTTGTAAAAGTACATCCACCATCTTGATCAAAAGTCTTCAACCCTTCATGTATAATCTCATCTCGTCACGTATCCTCATGAATCAATCTCCTATCTTCACAAATCCGCTAAATCCCCGATGGCTTTCATCTCCGACCTTCCCCTCAAATCAAGAAGCCCCACATTATTTCGAGACCAGAACTAATCTACTCTACTCTAAACAACAACTTAATAAGGCTCAATCTTCAACTAGTCGTCAACCGAGAATTCAGCTTCATCACGTCAACACTTGATTAATAACATAAACACACGTGACAAAACTCCATCACACACGAGCTTTTTTATGCACAAGCTTTAGATTTACGAAGAAAATAGGATTTTTTTTTACTCCCCCTATTTCTTCGTAAACTGTCAAAGTCCAATCAAGTCTTATTTCATTCACCTTTAATGCTCTGATACCACTTGAAAGCACCGGATCGATGACGAACATCAAACATTGCACTTGATTCAAGACATGAAGAACAAAATATGAACAAGAAAGAAATATGTAGAAGATGAATCTCTTTATTAACGAATCAGTCATCACAGATTACATACCAAAAGAGTATACATCATCTACAAGCTGGTTTAGATCACAAAGATCTAAACCCTAGCTTTCTCTCACTAACACATAGTCTCTCTCTCTAGGATGTGCACACCAGGAGGAACAAGAAGATAGGAGAGGTGCACAAAGCTTTCTCAAATCGATTTGCTCCTAGCCCTAATCCTATACAACACATATATATAGACTAGGACTAAACTCGGACAAACAATCTACACCAAAACCCTGACTTTTGTCCCTAACATAAACCCCTGACCTTTGTCCTAGACACAAACTTGGACAAATTGTCCAAGGATAAACCTTGGACTAAGTTTCAAGACATGTACAATAAAGACCCTAACAATTGGAAGGCATGCACTTTTCACCCAAAGTGCATTAACAAACTCCCCCTTGATCAGTGCATGGTCTTCATGTGGTCTTGAATTCTTCATTATTGTTGACTTTAACTTGGACTTCTTCTTTGGTTGACCAGAACTGATAAGCGACAGTTACCCGGCAGGAACTGCACTTACAGTCTCCCCCTTAACTGTTGCATCAGTTCTGTGTGGCATCGATAATCTTCAGTCACCGGATACTGCACTTACAGACTCCCCCTTGACTGATGATATCAAGGCTGCTATCAACTTTGGCTGAGACTTGATCTTTCCGGTAGAGCACAACGATCTTCAACCCTTCTAATAAAAGACTTGCTGACGATCACTTAATGCCGCTTTGAGAAACATGAAGAATCCAACATCAAACATTGTTGATCCTCCCCCTCAATCTACTCCTGAATCAAGTTAACGCGAACCGACCTACAACCACATGTAAGAATATCGCTCGATACATTAATCTTCAAACCTAACCAACAGCAGAAAGAAACATTGGATTTCCAATGCCCAGCCTTGAACACTTCAAATTTCGCAAAGACATGAAGCTCAGTTCGATAAGTTAATAACAAACTGAACTTTGTAAAAGTACATCCACCATCTTGATCAGAGTCTTCAACCGAGTGTCTGAAATCATTTCATCTCGAATCTTCAAGATCCAATCTCGTATCTTCACGAATCCACCAATTACCCGATGACTTTCGTCTCCAATCTCCCCCTCAATGTAAGAACCCATATTTCGAGAATCCGATCAGTCACCAACTTGGAAAAGAGATCAAGAAGACTAATCTTCTCTACTCTAACCGGCATACGATAAAGGCATGACCTTCAACTACTTACCAAACGAACAATTTGCTTCATCACGTCAACACTTGATTGAACCTCGAACAAACTTGACAAAACTCAATCATACACTAGCTCTAACTTGCTTCATGTTATAAAGACTTCGCCACCGGTAAGATTAACACTAAGTTAATCTCAAAGATAGTAAACATGAACTTGTTTCGATGTAGCACCACGAGCTTTTGGTTTACAAAGAAAATAGGAACTTCAAAATTTTTACTCCCCCTTTTTCTTTGTAAATACTACAAAAATCCAAGCAAATCTTATTCTCTTCACCTCCTCACTTGATCCGGACAACATAAGTACAATAAAACTTTTCGATAATCCGAAACCGACTTCAAGTTTCCAAACTACACATAATTCTGACTCTTAGTTAGTTATCCGGTACCCCAGGTAACCCGGAATAACTAGAAAAATTTGGAACTCGTAAAACCCAGAAGCTCTTGAAACCTCGGATCAAATCATTGAGTAGTACTTAGGGTACAAAGGAATTCGAAACAAGCAAGGAATTAAAGGAAACTCTGAAGAAACCCGGAGACTGCTATCCCAAAGAGTAACTCGGAACAAACTTGTTAAGACTCGAAATCTGAAACAAATAGGAACAGGAGACAAACCTCGGTACTGAACCAAAGAAAACTCAGATCTATTTTAAAACAAACTGAGACTGGGACATGTTAGAAAACTCGGAACAGTTTGATTTTGTAAGCATTCAAAACACTGATCTGAATGAGTTACAAAAACTCAGAACACTGACTGAGTTACACTACGTGTTTTACAAAACTCGGACTGTTAACATACCTGTTTAAAACTCGGACAGTTAACATAACTGTTGAAAACTCGGACAGTAACACGGACATCTAACTCGGACAGTTATCATGTTGAAAACTCGGAGCCGAACCTCAGTTAATGCATATTACCAAACAAAAGAGTTAATTCATTAAACTAGGAATCTTAAACCTCAGAACAATCAAAAGAGTTGTAAAAACTCGGAATCTTAAATCTCAGACTGTTGAAGAGTTGTTAATGCTTACAAAACTCGGAATCTGCTGATCAATATGACCAAAACTCGGACATGACCAAACCAATGACTTGAAAACTCTGACCAAAACAATAAGTCGAAAACACTTTGAACCTGCTAATACATGGACAAAACTCGGAACAAAAAACTCAGAATGTAAGTTGTTAAAACTCAGACTTTTAAAAGGAATAATAAACCCGGACTGGATGTTTTTGAACTTTAAACTTGGATATACTAACTCTGAAGGCAGAATCTTGAAGTAGAAACTCTGAATATAAACTTTGATCTTTCAAATCCCTGAACACAAAGTCCTGAAGGAAAAACTCTGAATTGAAACCTCTGAAGGAAAAACTCAGAATGAAACCATAACTGATTTAAATTTTAAAACTCTGAACAAGTTGAAAGTTGAAACTCGGAACAAATCCAAATTCTATGAAACTCGGACTCCCAAACTTCTTTAAAACTCGGAAACAAAGTGAAGACTCAGAATCCACTTAAACTTAAAAACTCTGACCAGAACTGTAAACCATTAAACTCAAAAACTCGGACATAGGAACTGAGCACATTACCTCGGAACTGAGCATTGAACATTGAAGATCAAACATCGGAACTGATTTAACTCAAAAACTCGGAACAAAACATTACCATTAAAGACTCGGAACAAATCCTTTATCATCAAAAACTCGGAACGATTTTATATCTCAGACAAGCTTAGAACCAACTTCCGGATTATCTCCCCAGTGTGACTTCACACTGGTTCACCAAAACCCCGGAAACACAAACACAGAATGGAAACTCGGACTTGGTAAAACACTTACAAAAATCCGGACAGAGCCTTTTTCAGATCAAAACCCTAGATCTCCAAAAACCCAGCAGTTCTCTCCAACACAGCTCCAATTTCTTCATATCTGGACCAAAATCTTCACGTCTTCAAGATGTTTGGCGGAAACAAACATCAAATCAAGAGCAATGGTGATTCGAAAGGCGGTTAGACCATTCCGAATCGGTAACCATGCTCTGATACCACTTGAAAGCATCGGATCGATGACAAACATCAAACATTGCACTTGATTCAAGACATGAAGAACAAAATATGAACAAGAAAGAAATATGTAGAAGATGAATCTCTTTATTAACGAACCAGTCATCACAGATTACATACCAAAAGAGTATACATCATCTACAAGCTGGTTTAGATCACAAAGATCTAAACCCTAGCTTTCTCTCACTAACACATAGTCTCTCTCTCTAGGATGTGCACACCAGGAGGAACAAGAAGATAGGAGAGGTGCACAAAGCTTTCTCAAATCGATTTGCTCCTAGCCCTAATCCTATACAACACATATATATAGACTAGGACCAAAACCCTGACTTTTGTCCCTAACATAAACCCCTGACCTTTGTCCTAGACACAAACTTGGACAAATTGTCCAAGGATAAACCTTGGACTAAGTTTCAAGACATGTACAATAAAGACCCTAACAATTGGAAGGCATGCACTTTTCACCCAAAGTGCATTAACAAACTCCCCCTTGATCAGTGCATGGTCTTCATGTGGTCTTGAATTCTTCATTATTGTTGACTTTAACTTGGACTTCTTCTTTGGTTGACCAGAACTGATAAGCGACAGTTACCCGGCAGGAACTGCACTTACAAAAAGAAAACCAGTTTACCTTATAAAATAAAAACCAATAAAATAAAGATAAAAAGAAAGAAAGTTGACATTAAAAATAATGCTTTATGTATTTTTATTAGGGTGTGCCTATTGGCACACTAGAGTGTCCATTGACACACCAAACCTTAACAAAACCCTAGCAAAATCAGGGTTTATCTACACTGTGTATAGGTCAATACGTAGCGTATAGGTTTAACCCTATACGCTGCGTATTGACCTATACGCATCGTAGATAAACCATAGATCTTAGTGCCTGATAACCAATCATTGCACAGAAAACAAGGTGAGTATACGCTGCGAATAGGTCAATACGCAGCGTATAGGGCGTATTGACCTATACGCAGCGTAGATATGAAACTTAATTCCTGATATACACTAGTTAGGATTAATATAATTATTAATTAAATTCAGAAAACAAAAAGGGTTTTAAACCCAATCGAACCGGACAAGGAAGGGACTCGAACCCGCGCCTTCCCGCAAACAAAACACGCGCAGAACCAACTGGGCTACCAGTTGGGATGTGTTATATTCTAAGTTATATTAAATTTATATACACATTAGGAATTTATATAAACTTATTTATTTTTATTTTAACCACTTTAATTCATTTTATTTATTTAAAATGATTCCAAGGCCATAATAATTATTTTAAATCAGTGATATTCAAGTTCAATAATTAAATTGAAATATAGTTTTTAACAATAATAATTATAATTATAATATTTTTTAACAATAATAATAATAATAATAATAATAATAATAATAATAACAACAACAATAATAATAATAATAATAATAATAACAACAATAATAATAATAATAATAACAATTATAATTATAGTATTTTAACAATAATAACAATAATAATAATAATTATAATTATAATATTTTTAACAATAATAATAATAATAATTATTTTAATGTGATACCTCATTTATTTGAAATGGATTGCCCGGGGTAGATGGTTCATAAAGTGGTGTGTTACGGGGCTCATAACCATATCCACCATGTTCTTCGTATCCACCGTAGCCTCCGTATCCACCGTGTCCACCTTCACCCCCAGATCTATCGTATCCAGCGTATCCACCTTCACCCCCGTATCCACTGTAACCACCTTCACCCCCATATCTATCGTATCCATTGTATCCACCTTCACCCCTGTATCCACTGTATCCACCTTCACCCCCGTATCCACTGTAACATCTGTATCCACCTTCACCCCCGTATACCCCGTAACCCGGATACGATTGCTGCGTCGGGTAATATGGTTCATCAACAGGTGCATTCTCAGCACCGTGTCCACTTTGTTGCACGTACGGAGATTCATACCAGTATCCGTAATCCGGATACACTTGATGCGCCGGGTAATTTGGTTCATCAACAGGTGGAGTGGGAGTCTTGTTCAAGTCTGGCAACTGTGTTTTTTGATCAACAGGGACTCCAGACACAACCTCCTCCTCTTCATTGGCATCATTTGCTCCCCATGTGTCATTAGAATAGCGATTACCGAAATAATTCTCGGTCCAAAATGATGACATTTTAACAAGATTGAGCAAAAAACAGAACAAATGATTTTGGTTTGGGGTGTAAATTGTTAGTGCAGAAGAAGATGAAAAAGAAAGCAGAAGATGAACTCAAAGGGAACCAGAGATGCATGGATAAATAGACTTTCAAATTTACTTCAATAGGCAGCGTATAGCTCTCTACTCCTCGTATTACTTTATTCACGTGCCCAGACAACATCGTATCAGTGTCAAATCAGTCTGACATACGCTACGTATTGATCAATACGCATCGTATAGTGTTACCAGTATACGCTGCGTATTGGTCAATACGCACCGTATGTCAGACTGATTTGACATGTTACTAGGTTTGACTGTCTGGTCGTGTACCTGCCCCTTACATACGCTGCGTAGAGGTCAATACGCAGCGTATAGGGCTAACTGCATATTGACCTCTATGCAGCGTATGTAAACCCTAAGTGTGTAGATAGCCTGCCAAAGTGTGCAAATAGCAAGGGCCTTTTATTATTCCGGATGGACCCATGGGTGTAATTGTATTTTCAATTTTCAATACATACAAACCAAATAGCGGGCGAGAATAGTTAAAGCATTTGGTTGGCCAAAACTGACGGCCAACCCTTTTCTTTTCTTTTTTTCTTTTTTTTTTCTTATAATATAGTTATTTAATTTTTTGCATAATATAGTTATTTATAACTCCTGTTAAATTACGATTTTACTCCCTGCTTAAAATTACGATCTTGCCCCTGGTTTGAAATTAAATTTACGCTTTGCCCCCAACTTAAATTTACGATTTTGTCCTCAGTTAAAAAATACGATTTTCCCCTGGTTCAAAAAAATATATATTTTTGCACTCAGCTACAGTCTTGCCAAATTACAATATGGTTGCCAGTTTAAAATTACAATTTCGCCCCAGTTCAAAACAAAATTTTCTTTTGACCCCAGCTAAAATTTACGATTTTGCCCTCAGTAAAAAATTACGAATTTGCCCCCAATTCAAAATAAAAAAACGGTTTTGCACTCAGTTCAAAATATTATTTTACCTCCAGTTTAAAATTACGATTTTACCCCATCTAAAAATTGCAACCTTAATTGTTTTTTTTTTTTGGCAAAACTATGGTAGTGTTTTATTTTACTTGGTTGACTCAATTTAGTTTTTATTCGTGCCAAACAGCTGTTTAGCACTCGCTAATTGGTCCTGATAAATTATTGTTTTGCTCCTAAATCTAAATTACACGCTTGCCATCGTTGTGGTAATTTTTTTATCATAACTAAGATAGTGTTTTCCTATACTTCGTTAGCTCGATGTATCTTTTTTTTTATATGGTGTTATAAGTAGCATGTATAACTAACCGAAATAAATGCGTACATATTATTAAACTAAGAAATTTTTTATTTAGCGCCCCGCAACGCGGGGGCGCATAACTCTAGTTGTCTAACAGCAACAAACTTTAATTCATTGAAACTATTATTCTCCATCTGTTATAAAATATTAAAAAAATAATCAGTTTTTCATCCAACTTTTTAAAAGTAAATTTTATATTTTTATTTAATTCATTCAAATAAAAATTAAAAACAATAATTATAGTAAATGCATTAATAAAATGAGCCAACTATGATATAAAATTTTAAAATTTCACCAAATTAAGAATTTTTTTCTAATACATAAATAAAACATGTAGTCAGAGAATGATAGAGGCGTACGTTAATGGTTCGTTGGATGAACTTTGCTCTTTTTTGGGGTCTTTGGGGAAGTTTAGATCCTTTAATCGCCAAAAAATCTTCTTCCTTCTCTTTTGATGCAGGAGCATCTGACCCAACAAGTGAACCGAACTGAACTCGCGCAGGTGTTCGACCAGCATGGAAGCTAACTGATAGTGGCTACTTATATGGAAGAGATCGAGACGAAATCTTTTATTTATTATTTGATTTATAATTTCCATGTTTATCTTTTAAGTGTTTAGTATAAGTAGGGCATCTAGGGTTTATTGTTTTTCAGTTTTTGATTGATTATTGAATAGAAAGAACTTTGTTCTTGAACCTTTGGTTCGTTTATCAGTCTTTGATTAGTCAATTGTTCTTGAGCCATTTGATTGCACATGAAACTGCATCAGTTGGTATCAGAGCTTTGGTTTTCAAATGGCTTTGTATGGGAGAAGATGCTTGCTGGATCGTAGATTCGCCGACAGAGGCAACAACAGAAGTATGTTTGTTTCATGTGCTCGTGGAGAAGATCGACACCCTGTTCGTAGAACCGCCGACCGAGGCAACGACAGAGTTGATTCCGACCCACGGGATCTTAAGATCATGCGACTTCGGCAACAAGTCAGAGATCTCGAGTTACAACACGAGATCATACGACTCAAGCAAAGGATTCGGGATCTTGAGGATTCGTCGTCATCGTGGAAGGAAACGGAACCGGAAAAACCCGTCAGGGATGAGTTATCCGGGGATGAGGAGCATCCTACCAATGGCGACATTATCTATGATTATCCTCCCATGTATGACGAATACGGGGATGAGGAATGGTATTCTTGGGTTACCGGTGGTGATTGGTACTTACCGGGTGATGAATTGGGTTCCAAAAGTCGTATTGTTGAAGATGCTATGGTGGTTAATGGTGGTGTCACGTTGATCGGTGATGATGGATAAAAGTGGTCCTACTGGTGGTGGTGAATCGCAAAGTGTGGTGGCTATGGGTGAAAAGCTTGTTGAAGGTGGCGATGCAATGCTCACGGGTGACGACACGGTGGCTATTGGAAGAGATGAGTTGGTCGGCTGTATTGAATTGCTCTTGGAAAGTCCAATCATTTTGCCGAAAATTATGGAGGACTTGAAGGTTGATTCGCAGAAACTAGGATATTCGATGCATTTGAATATTCAAATTGGAGATAATATTGGAGTAGCCATACATGATAATATTATTAAAGGAGATAATATTGGGGCAAATTGTGTTGACAATATTCAAAGTGAGTATAATTTTATGGTTGCTAGTTCTGACAGTAAATCACGTGGAGAGTTGTCTAATTTGCTAGTTTTACTTAAAGTCTCTACTCATAACATTGAAAAGGTCAAGGTGGTAAAAGATAATATGGTACAAATTGATTTTTATCAATGCATGCATGCTATAATTTCACGAAGGCCACGTGCAAAATCTAGTGTGGACTTTCAAGATAATGGCGGGCCTATAATCTTGGAAGATGAGAGTACCGACATAAACCATGTTGTGGGTGCAAAAATATGGAACAAGAAACAACCCTTTGATCCAGGTGGTACGATTTTTGAGTCAGGCGGGACGACACATGAAGTAGAACTATTTAGGCTGGTCAAGATTATCATGGATAGGAATCAGGTTGATGTTCCATTCGACCCAGGTGGCTTGATTCGAAGACAAAACTCGAGGGCGAGTTTTTTTCGAAGACGGGGAGTATGATGCAAGAGCATCCGACCCAACAAGTGAACCGAACTGAACTCGCGCAGGTGTTCGACCCGCATGGAAGCTAACTGATAGTGGCTACTTATATGGAAGAGATCAAGACGAAATCTTTTATTTATTATTTGATTTATAATTTCCATGTTTATCTTTTAAGTGTTTAGTATAAGTAGGGCATCTAGGGTTTATTGTTTTTCAGTTTTTGATTGATTATTGAATAGAAAGAACTTTGTTCTTGAACCTTTGGTTCGTTTATCAGTCTTTGATTAGTCAATTGTTCTTGAGCCATTTGATTGCACACGAAACTGCATCATCCTTATTCGTCAATCTGATCACGAATTTCGGTGGCATATAGCCTTATATTTTATTTTAATAAAGGATATTACTTCCTTTTAAGGATCTTTGATAATAATGCTCTGCCCCCTTAATAAATCTGAGTTTTATGGTGGGCCAATAGTATCATATTCTAAGACTTTGTATGTATGGTTTGCTGTCGCCCCCTTTAATAAATTTAGTTTATTAAGTCCGTAGACTTTGTATGTATGGTTTGTCGCCCCCTTTAATAAATCTAAGTTTTATATTATATAAAACAAACTTCATAAATATGACTAAACTTGTAATGAAGTGAAGATTCCAAATATTTGGATATATTTTTGCAAATAAAGTTATTATGTTTCTTGGAAAGTGATTCATCATGACGCGTTAAGAACAAAGTTCAATTAAACTGTGCTTGTAAGGATAGAAAGTAATTCCATTGAGCAATAAGTATGACTTCCTTTGTTGTTATATACATGTGTAGAAACCGAATTTACCGTCCATAACTGATGAAACTGAACCAATATAATCCAATTGTACCAAAAATCTGTGGGTCGATTTAATGTTATTTTTTGAAAACCGACAATAGTGAGACTATGTGATTAAAACGTACATGAGATGTTCTTTCAATGTGCATATGACTATATTAGCTTCATCCAGAATTCCTGATATTGATTAACTTGAGTAGTATACTTAAATGATAAAACTAATTAAGTTGGGAAGTCAACGGCAGAGAGGAACCTTTAGTCAACAATTAAGACTTCTTTATTTTTTACCACAAAAATTCTAACCCCTATTAAGGGTTGGGGTTGGGCCTTTCTCATAAGTTGTTTTTAAAATTCTAACCCCTATTAAGACTTCTTTATTTTTTACCCCAAAAATTCTAACCCCTATTAAGGGTTGGGGTTGGGCCTTTCTCATAACTTGTTTTTAGTAGATTGGGGTTTTCTATTCAAAAGGGGATGGCGGCGCAGTTTGTTGCCCGTCTACCTGCTATCCTTATGTAAATTTGACTTGTTAATGGGTATCAATTTTCTTCTAAAAAAAAAAAAAAAAAAAACTTAATTAATACGACTATGGGAATGCATATATTATATATATTTTCAGTACCACTGTTGAGAAAGCATAAAACCACACTTCATAGATATATATATATATATATAATGTGGCATACTAATACTATTATCTTCTTCTTGTAATTCCCTTATTCGTGTTATCACAAACCACCACCACTGCTAATGATGTCAACAAATCATTAGAGGGAAAAGCTTTGGTTGCTTGGTGGCCGTATGCAAACGCTTCACATCACTGTATCTGGGAAGGAATAACTTGCAATAAAGCAGGAAGTGTAACTGGGATATTCTTATACCATAATTACCTTGGGGATGGAACTGGTCTTGGAAGCCTCAACCTCTTCATTTCCAAACCTTGTTAGGCTACACGGTATGGGGTTCGCCCCAGTCCGTCTTGTTTCGGCGACGGGGTGAACACCGTGCCCCCCCCCCCCCCCCCGTCTCGTCGTCCTCGTCGAGTTCTCGCCGTTTGTGACGGTCCAAAAAGGTGGGGCCCAAGACAAAAGTAACCGTTATAAAAAAAAATTTAATTTCTAATTTAAATTATTTTTTCAAACGGTTATAATTCAAAAAAACACCCAAATCACTCCCACTTTTATAAATACTCACCTCTTTTACACAATTTTTCACAACTTTTCACCCACTACAATCTCACATCTATCTCACATTTTATAACCCCTCTTCAATTTTTATAAAAACTCATATATTTTTATACCATTTTTTACCCGCTAGCACCCCATCTCTCTATAAAAAATTATCATGTCTTCACCTTCTCCCATTTCTTCAATTTCTTCTATGTCTTCATCGTCTTCGTCTGCGTGGTATTCATCATCTTCGGAAGAGGATGGTATTATGCACAACATGATTATGAACGCGGCTCAGGTCTTTATGGCGGGTGCTGAAGGGTCGTCCCAACGGCTAACTAGACGAGCAAAATATAACCGAAGCATCCCAGAGCAGATTGGTTTGCTGTCAAATCTCACCATATTTTCACTTTATGGGAATCAACTCACAGGTAACTTACCTGTTTCTCTCACCAATATCTCACCCGTTTAGATTACGTTGATCTTGGTGGTAACAATTTCGGTGGTAACCTGCCTGACTCTTTCACCAATCTCATCCGTTTGAAACACCTCTATCTTGAGAGAAACAGTTTCAGTGGTGAGTTCCCTGCTTTGCACACCAATCTCATCCATCTGGAATCCCTTTCTCTTTCTAGAAATAATTTCAGTGGTGAGTTACCTGTTTCCCTCACCAATCTCATCCATCAAATCAGTTGTCTGGTAATTGGTCTTTTCAAAATCCATGTAATCTACAACATCTAGACCTCTCTATGAATCAGATGACTGGAGCTATCACAAGTCTTCTTGTTTGCAATCACTTAGAATACTTAGACCTTAGTAGTAACAATTTTGTAGGAGAAGAAGTTAATAATTTGGAATTCCCGCATTTGATGTTCTTAAATCAGTCTCTAAATAAGAATCTGACTGCAATCAGCCCCAGTCCTTCTTCAATCCAGAATAGAGAAACTGACTTGTCGTGCAATGCTTTAAGTGAGCAATCAACCTGCAAAGCACATATGCAAAGACCAAAAGTGGTCCACCATTTGACCTTTTTACTTCCCATCATCGTGGGGCTTTGCTTCTTGCCTCGTGTTTACATGTGTTGCAAAAATCACAATTCCACAGAAAAGAAAATCCAGCCAGTAACAAAAGTACATGGAAATGTGTGCTCGATATTGAATTATGATGGAACAATTGCATATGAAGACTTCATCACTGCTACAGATCGAGGATTTTGACCTCAAATACTGCATTGGAACTGGTGGCTACGGCAGTGTTTATGAAGCCAAACTGCCTAGCGGTCAAACATTTGCTTTGAAAAAACTCCACGGTTTTGAAGCCAAGCAACCAGCATTCGACCAGAGTTTCAAGAATGAAGTCCAAGTGTTAACAAACCTAAGGCATAAAAACATTGTCAAACTCTATGGTTTTTGTTTGCATAACAAATGCAATTTCCTTGTATATGAATACATGGAAAAGAGGAGCCTGTTTTGCGCCTTGAGTGACAATGAATTAGCTGTTCAAGTGGATTGGATCAAGAGGGTGAACATCATCAAAGATGTGGCTCACGCTTTGGCGTACATGCATCATGATTGCATCCCTCCTATTGTTCATAGAGACATATCAAGCAACAACATTCTCTTGAACTCAGAACTGGAAGGATTTGTTGCTGACTTTGGAGCAGCCAGATTGCTCGACCCAGATTCCTCCAACCAAACGGTAATTGCGGGAACTTTGGGATACATTGCTCCAGGTATCTGTACTTAATCTCACACTTCTTTTATGTGCATTACATTAGCTGTTAAAATTTGCTCACGGTCCTTCGGTATATATGTTCATGCAGAGCTTGCGTATAACATGATTGTGACTGAAAAATGTGACGTGTATAGCTTTGGGGTGGTGGCGCTTGAAACAATTGGAGGGAAACATCCTGGAGACCTCCTCTCATCCCTGAACTATTCGACTAGTCGTGGTACAACTTTGGAAAATATATTAGACAAGCGACTCCCTTATCCAACCGATAGATGGATTGAAAAGGAAATTGTGTGTGTTTGTAATGTCGCAGTAGGGTGCGTTCTCATAGATCCAAAGTGTCGGCCAACAATGAGAGAGGTGTCTCAGGAATTATCATGTTGAAGGCATCAACTGGGCTATCCCCAAGCTTTTTTTGATACAGAGAATTACTCTTACTTATACTTGTGTCACCATGAAATAAAGCTGTAAACTAGAAACATTCAGAAGTATTTGCAATCTGGATCTTAAATGTCTAAAGTTTGTGAAGCTTTTTAACGTGTTCACTGCCACTACCCAAATTTAATGAACTTCTTTTTCAACAGAGATTTAAAATTGAACAAAAGAGGAACCCTAACTAACTAAAGCCCCAAATTAAAGAAGTTGGTTCACAAGATTAATAGATTACACAAACAAGCGTGACAGGGTAAACATAAAATAGCAAAATATAATTTTTTGCTAGAAAATGAAGGATCTTCATTGCCAGAAACCACGAAGATGAAAAGGGGTTGGGGTGGCCAATATTAAAAGGGCAAACTTGTCTTTTTAATTCTTTACATTGTGACACGAGAATTTGTTGCATAAATAGGGGAGTTCATCCTCAAAAGAGTGCAACTAGGTGGCCTCAAAGAAAAGGAGCAATCTTAGGTAGTTCGCTGTTTCAAAGTGCCATCTTCTAGCAAGTTTTTGCCAAAAGCTGCAGGTTTCCTGCAAATATACTGAACTCCACTGTTTCAAATTAACATCTTCTTAAGTTTGCTATTTAGTATGTATATGTATAACAAGTTCGCTGTTTTGAATCAATATGTAGAAGAAGTTCGCTGTTTGGAATTGAGAACTTCAGAAAGTTTGCTGTTTGATTTAAACAATTAATGAAAGTTTTCTATTTGAATATGATACTACATAAGCTTCGCTATTTGAAATTGAGAACTTCATAAGCATACTAGTTTGAGTGTACCAATGTATGAATACACCAAAACTTGATCTGTATCTTCTTGTGAACATAGTAGTATAGTACTAACAACAAAATAATTAACATATTATAAATATACTCACGTGCTGCATTATTTGGGAAAGGAGCAACACTTCATATGATCGAGACTTGTTCTATTGATGATTAGGCATTTTTTGGGAAAGGAGCAACACTCCATCTGTTGGAGATTTGTTCTACTGATGATAGTCTATAGCAACTATGGTTCCTTGTTGGCATATTAGCAGTAAAAGTAATTCTTTTCCCAATATCATTCTTGAGGACAAGAATGTTTAGAGGGGAATGTATTGTTACAAGTCAATATGTGAGAGGGGGGTTAAATGTAATTGTAAAGTAGTTTAGGGGGTCATTGTGAATAATTCAATTGTACTTAAACAATCAGTTAGTGAATGAGAACGGTATCGATGATTTGAGATAAACTTCTTCTTTTGTGTTCTTCTCTACCTTTCGATCATCTACCGTGATTACGAAATTGTTCGTAACAATATCCTATCCAATTCAGCATATGACCGCAATTCATCCCTCAATCATATGAATATAGGATCCTAATTGATGTTCATCCCCCAAATTTAAGGTACTTTCTACTTGGTGTTCATCACATTCCATACGATTTTTTTTCTTCTAAAATTAGATGATGTGTTACAACATTCTGATATGAAATTCTGTTGCATAACATTTGTATTGTATAGCACTTACTTATTTTGGGGCTGAATTGATCAATATGTGTGTAATGTTTTGCTTGATTAATATATGCACTCCAACTGTTTGATGAAACGTCTCAATGAACTTGTGTTGGTAGTCACCAGTCAGTTGCTTGATTAGTTGATTCAGCACCCTTTTCTGTTGTATTGAATGAATACTAAAAAGTTAAGACTTTAAGATGCATAAATAGAACATGAAGGAAATATATAAAGTATTGGTTAAGACTTTAAGATGCACTAATGACTAATATATGGTAGTACCTTAAATTTGAAAACGAAATCATCAACAACTATAGGTTAGTTCCTTCCTTGTTGATGTAATCATCTGGTTAATACCCGAATGTAATTAGGAAATAAACCAAAGTACCAAACAAACTGTGAACCAATAGTCAACCAACTTCAAATCATTAGTCAACAAACATCAAACCAATAATCAAGAAACTTCAAACCAATGTGCAACAATTTTCAATATTCAACCAAACCAAATAACTAATGAAATATAAAATAAAACACAACCAAGTGCTTTTGTTCAATAGTCCTCCACAACCACCAGTTCCATCTTATCTGCAATTTCTACCAAACAAAATAGAAGATTCAAGACTGTAAATATAATAACATAAATGAACGACCAAACATCAAGGGTCATGCCTTGATATTGGTTTCATTTTTTGAGTTTAACGGTGCCGCAAAAGAAAATCCTGGATCAGCTGGTGCTGGGGTTGTGCTGTGTGAAGTAGATGGGTCATGTGCGTCATAAAGGGCACTCATCATCTTTGTGTCTTTTGCACTCGATGCACTAGTAGGCGAAGGAAATACCGTTTTATATGAATATTTTCTTTGTTAATTTCTAGGTTTAATTGAAGCATTACGATTATGCTGTCTCTGTGCTTTTTATGTATAATCAGATTGAAAGGTATGTGGAGGTGACAAGCTTGGATAGTACAATGAGAGAAGACTATTCATAAGAAAGTTGATTCACTGTTGTAAACTTAATATCATCTATAATTTGTTGTAGTGGATGAGCACACTGGTACAGTTCAGCCGAATTTCTTTAATGATTCTTGGGTTTATGAGGGGTATTTTTACTAACATATACGATCTATTTTTTTTCGTATGTACATGGATGTGTTAATTTTTTTATGTTCTTTATTTGAAAAATTAAGGTTCTCTTACACGTTGAGTTTGTTTTAGTTTCTTTAGCTTTTAATTTCAAGTTCATATGTTATGTGAGTGGTTTACATGTTGGTAAAGGGGTGGGAAAATGGAAGGCAATGCTGGTTACTGTAAGTAGTATTTACTTCAATGTCTGTTTGCATTAAAAGGCATCAGAAGTAGTATGTTCTACAAAAGTTACTGGCTTTTATCATAATCAAAAGTGTGACCATGTATGCACTAACATTTAACAAATTTCATAACCAAAAAGGCCGTCATATCATGTTGAAATATGACAATTTATCATTATCATCTAGCTTTTTTTGTTATATATCATAAATCTTAAGAATGCTGTCATCTGTAATTTTAAACTTTTAACAATTAAGCTAACTTCTCCTTTGAAACTTCTGCAAAATGAAATTTGAGGAGGGACACAGTTAAGCAATGTGGTTCGGTTCTCTAAACTGTCGTCTACATAGAAGCAAAGAAAATAACACTCTAAAGCCTAAAGCCTAAAATGAGTGAATTGATGCTCAGTAATTCGGTCACTTTTACTAAGAAAAACAAGTCAGTATAGTTGTTTGATGTATCTGTTTAGCTCAGTGATCCTTTAACTGAGTTTATAATATTGTTGTTACACTATTCTCTTTTACATACCTCTTAACTTTTAAGACAGTCTACCCTCATTAGAAGGTGTTATCAACATGTATGAAGTGCTTATGTTGTCAAAGCTGTTGGCTTTAGATGATAATTCACAGAGTATTGTTGCATGGTGTATGACCAGATGCCGGAGCCAAGGTGGGTGATCTCCATGGGAAGTTGTGCCAATGGCGGTGGATACTACCCTTACTCATACTCTGTTTTCTATGTCTCTGGCTGCCCACTAACAACTTAGGCTCTTTTATAAGGGCTTCTCCAGATTCCAGCTGCGGTAAAAGATCAAAAGGTGAGACTTGCATGATGCTATGGGCCTGGCTTTTGGCATATGCTTTATTTTGTTTTTACCGAATAAGTTGTGCATTTGCTCTTCCTGCATATGTATACATGTAGATGAAGCATTTATGACTTGTGAGACAGCTCAAAAATGTTTTTGCATGTTATATTTAAAAATGTATGATTAGGGTTTAGTTGCATACTTGTGTATGGTCCATGAGCCCAAAACAGGTTTCCTTAGGGTATCTTACTTGCATATATTGAGTGTTCCCCTTTCATGGTAATTATTAAACATTTCAATTCACTTTTACATGATATCAGAGCTTAGGCTCTCGGTACCATACAAACACTAGCCAAGGCCTGTTCTTGTTCATTTGGAAAACCTGTTTTTGTCCCACTCTCAGATTCCTGCGATTTGTTCCTGTCTAAAATTCCTGCTACGTGTTCTGTTGTATTGTATATCCTTGCTGCGTGTTCACTGCTTCTTCAAGAAACCTGTTTCCTTTCCAGAACAGCCATCGTCCCAATTCGCCATTAGACACCTATGATTATGGCACCTAAAGAAAGCGTTGCCAAACCACTATCAACTGCGCCTCTACGAACCACTGTCATCTCCATCACTACCACCCATGCGCCAGTGCGTGACTGGCCGGATCTTAGCCGGATTTTGTCTTCGACGTTCATGTTTCCATTTGTTTTAACACTTGTCGTTGCACATAGCAGCCATTGTTTGCTCTCATCGGAATCTCGCACACTCTTTCAAAACAGAACGATGCTACCACTTGTAACGTGTCCCAGAATCACAGCTGACCATTCCTGTTTTTCCGTCCAGGCAATTCAAATTAAACATTCTGTCCCACGATAATTGTTTTCGGTTCCAGTGATTCCGGTCATGTCCCACGATGAGTGTTTTCGGTTCCAGCTTACTTATCCCTGTGTTAGTCGTGTTCCTGTTTCGATTTCCTCTGTTCATGTTTTATGTTCCCGGTCTTTGGTAATGTTCAAAATGTTACAGCCTCTGCCCAGTCCCGGTCGTGTGTTACGGTCCCGCTACAGTTCTTGTCTTGTGTTACAACCCCCGTGATCCTTGTAGTATGTTACATTCTTTGTTTTGTTCCTGTCCTGTGTTACATTCAATGTTCTGGTTCAAGGTTTCAGGTTCCAGTATATTTTAATATTGGATAAATGGGTGAAATACCCAAGTACCAAAGTCTAGTGGCATTGCAATAGTTCAATATGCAACTTGATCAATGATGTTGTAGATTGTGGGGACTGGTGGTCATGTGTTTAAATTTTATTTTTAATAAAGAAACTCGTATTGATTCTCAAACGGTGAGTATGAAAGCGTCTGAATTGGTCAAACTAAGAAAGTCAGCCATGTTGACCGGGTTAGAGAGAGTGAGGGGATAAAACCCCTAACCAAGTCTTCATGTTTTGCTACCTTTTACTCCTTTAGTAGAGGTGTACAAGTACAAAACCGAGTTTGGTCCCAAACTAGTTCGGGTTGAGAACCCCTAGCCACTCAAACAGAGGCGGACCTAGCATATAAGAAGGGGCAACCTCCGCTACGGCTTGGTGCTCCGGCGGTAGTGTAAAATTAGTGAAAATTTGACGTTTTTACGATTTCGTTACGGTTTTTTTATAAAACGTTACGGCTTGGCGGATTTTCTAGATCCGCCACTGCACTCAAATCGGTTTGGGTCGTGTTCTAAATTGGGTTGGCCAATAAACTTGTTTTTTTAGTGGGTATAAATCATTTTTTCTTCAATTCCCCCAAACCAGTCCGGGCTCAAACGGGGTTTGGCATGCAAAATCACAAAATCCAGGCTGGATCCGGCTCAATCTGTTTTATACCCTTATTTCCAATTTACAACAGTAAAACTTAACCGCTTATTTTATTGTAGTACGTATCGTTTGTTGAAAACTAATATATATTTTTTTTCACCTACACAACCCAATGTTTCACACTCATTAACAACCTAGCATAAACCATTTTTCTATTAAACAAATTTGATTTATGATTTTAGTTTATTCTATACAAATCTAAAGCTACACAACCCAATGTTTCACACTCATTAACAAGCCAACATAAATAACTTTTCTGTTAAATAAATTTGATTTATGATTTTAGTTTATTCTATAAAAATCTAAACAACCAAGAGAATATGGACAAGTGGCAAAAGAACAATTATTTTGAAACAAAGAAAATATATTTATTTTAAATAAAGAATAAAATTTTTACGTCAATATTTAATTTATACTAAAATATATATATTTTTAGGTGAACTATGATTTTTAAAATAATTCTACCAGGATGTTCAAAAAAAAAACAAACTAATAAGTACAGTGTATTTGTTTTTTTTTTAAGTTTAAGGCTTACAAGTTATTTTAGTTACTAAATTATTGGGGGTTTTAGTAATTCAGCAAAAAATAAATAGAAAGAAAACTAAAATACTACACCTATCAAATATTTTGGACGTGTATAAGGTTGACCCGTAGGGATGTGCAAAGTCGGTTAACCGATGATCGGTTATTCAGTTAATTAGAAAATGTTAACCATAACTAAACCGTGCACATCCCTATATATATATATAGGGGAAGGTTCATTGGGGAATACTAAAAAAGTGAGGAACAGCGGGGAACCGACTCAAACGAACTCCGTAGCGGCGTTGGAACCGGCTCGTCGAACCCTAACTAAGATCTATTAACCCTAAACCTTAAATCCTAACTCCTAAACTCTAAACCCTAAAGCTAAAAAATAAGGCTAAAACCTAAGCTAAATCGTAAAATCTAAACTATAAACCCTAAAAGCTAAACCATAAAGGCTAAACCTAAATCTAAACCCTAAAGCTAAACCATAAACCCTAAAACTAAACCCTAAAGCTAAAGCCTAAGCTAAACCCAAAACCTAAACCCTAAAAGCCAAACCCTAATTTATTTAGGGTTTAGGGGTTATGATTTAGGGTTTAGGGTTAAGAGATCCTAGTTAGGGTTCGACGAGCCGGTTCCAACGCCGCTGGAATGAGTTTAATTGGAGTTCGATTGAATCGGTTCCCCACTGTTCCCCACTTTTTTAGTGTTCCCCAATGAACCTCACACTATATATATATATATATATATATATATATATACTAGTCACTTACCCGCGCGATGCGGCGGGAGTGGCAATTTACAATAGGATACTCGTTTACCATTAGTTTATCCGTTGTCTCGTGATATATCGTATAGTACTTAAGTTAGTTTTCTTATTCGTGATCTTCTACAAGAATAGTACAAAACAAGGAAGTAGATGTAATTAAAAACAAGAAGAGTTCAAAACAGTCAAGTAGCTGGACAAAACAATAAAAACAAAATGCGGGGAGTCTCTTGTATCTCTTCCTGTTTTACCAATACATCTGTTCGCTTATGACTTTCTTGTATCTTCTCCTGTCCTGTACCAGATTTCGACACATAAAAAAATGTTACACGCTTACAGGTGCTTTAAAATAGTAATTAAAAAGTAATTTCTGGAAGCAAATAAGGCACAAAATCACTAACTTACCTTCGTTTTGATACGGATGCGATTAATTAATCATGCAACACTTCCTGGTAGACAACATTTGATGTGTAAACTCCGCGTTGTTTGAATTCTTTGGCGAGATGTACCAACACCTTCGTACTTTGTCTTGAAATCCCTCTTGATAACGCGACATAAAGTTGTCCATGTGAAAATACAGAATCCGGTAGATAAATACCAACGTTCGAAATTGTTTGACCTTGAGCTTTATTAATCGTCATGGAAAAGCTAAGTCGAATTGGAAATTGTTTTCTTTTCAGCTTGAATGGGAACATGTCATCTTCAGAAAGGGTTAGAGGGATTCTTGGCAAAAAAACTCTTTTTCCGGCATGTTTGTAATATGTTAATAATAAATAATAACTTACGTCTTATCTCGAAGAGAAAGTTCAAAACAACATTGATCACGTTTGCCTTCTATTATTCTCCCAACCACATCTATAACAAAATCAGCCAAATCGTATACACTATATTATACATACATATATAAACTTTTATATATTTAATAAAAAAATATAGATAGAGTGTCGGATATGTACCAACAATAATTTTTTGAGGTCTCCTGTCATGCTTCAATTCTATAATGGAAGGGACCAATGGATATAAAATAGCACCCCTTGGAATCGTAAGCATAAGTGAAGAAAGCTTTGTATATTCGTTGATGACAATTTTTTTCTCGGACCAAACTAACACGTAATTCTGGTACTTTGGGTACTCATGATATTTGAGTTTCTCAATTTGGAAATGATTTAAGGAAAAAAAACCACCCATCAATGCCGCGTCGTTATATATGTGTATCAAATGTTGTGGTACGAACGCAACAATTTTTTGTCTCTAAAAAGAAAAGAAATTTAGTGGTGAAAAAACGCTTACTCGTATAACACAAAGTAAATTAAAATAATGTTCTTACGTGTTGATCAAGAAAAATAATCACTAATCTCTTTTCATCCACGTCATGCCAAATAAACTCCACCTTAACAAAGATTATATTATACCATGCTCTATCATTTGTCAATGATGAAAATTCTTCAACGGAAAAATGATCAGACATATCCTATTAAGTGTTTAATGTTAGTTAACTAAAAAAATAAAAATTCCAGAAACTTAAATTTAAACTAAAACATGATTAAAATTAAACAACAACAAATTTAAATTTAAAGTAATACATAATTAAAACTTACATAATTAAGATTCAAACTAATTTGAGAAAAAAAACTACAGGAAATGTAAAAGTTGTTCTAAGGTTCCCAAACCATTTCTTCATCCAATGGTGGTTCGTAAACCGCCCCAGGGTCAGTTTCGTACCCTTCAGCCCAGCTCGGTAGTTCTTGTGTTTGACTGTGGTTTTCCACATAAGGGGGGTTTGAAGGTGGAGGATGCATAGGCAGTATAGGAGTATTTGCCACCGGACGATGATGCCCCTCCTCAGACGCAAATCCTGAACCAAAATAAACAAATACTTTATAAAGTTTCACACTTGCACAATCGAATCGAATTCTTGAAACCGTTTAACCGAACTTACTCTTGAGATTAGCAAACAGATTCTCGTTAACGAATCTTGACGTCTCCGGTCCACCATGTCCCTCATAGACAACATACAAATAAATATAAATATTAATAAAAAATTTAAATAACATTCAAATAATTTTTTCAACAACTAAACCAGTAACCCTAGTTTGGACTTATCCAACTAAAAAACATTTTTAATGAACTCCCTAACAATCACAGACAAAATATCCAAACCAGTAACCAAAAAAATTAAACCACAGTCAATTAAACCACAAGCACCATCGTTGACGAACCCACAACCAAAAGGAAGATATGAAACATTACCCATTGAAGATTCAAATAACAAAAAAATAAATAAGATATGAAACGAAATTTTTTGATGCGCTTGTAAGTAAACATGCTGACATGTCAGTAGAGATCCAAAAAAAGCAAATAAAAGAAAAAAATCAAGTAGTTACCACTTACCAGCTTTTTGTAAACCCTCAGATAAGCCACCGCAACCAGCAAAAATATTCAACGTGGCTAGACGATTATGTGACTCTTCACTGTAATACACCTGGAAATCCAATTAAAAATTATCATCAAAACACATTCAAGTGAACTAATGTAGGGTAAAAATTATCATCAAAATTATCATTAAAAATTTCCTCTATTTGCACATGAAGTTGAAGGGTAAATTATTTACCGTAAATATGTACATCATCCTCGTTATAAACAAATGTAGAGATTTTGGCCAGAGATTGTACGATTAAAGCTGAATGGCTTAACATGACCCCCTTTGGCTACCCAGTAGTCCCTAAAAGCGAAATACGTTAAATCGGTTTGTACATGTGAGACATAATGAAAACCATTATCCAAAACCGAGTAGTCGAGTACCTGAAGTGAAGCACACTATGGCTATTCCACTGCGATTTGAAGTGTAGTTGAATGAATGGGGTCTCGGAGAAGGCCTTTTAAGCATACTGGTGGTTGTAACTATAAAAAAGATAACATGATATAAGTATATAGCTATCTAAAGTTTTTTTATGGGCAGAATTCGTATAATATTGTCTAGTGACATACTGTTTTCTGTGGATCACTAAATGACTAAAACAATTATAATTATATAAGCATTTACACAGGACTTGTTCAATAAATTAAATTAAAATAATAATATATAATACAGATTATGAATAGTAACATTATTATATATCATTATTGTTTTTTAATACAAATTCTACATATTAACACCTGGTTATGTCAAACTGAATACAGTTAAATTTCAAACCTAACTTATACCAGTTAAATCAGCTTTCGTAATTTGGTGATGCTTACCTCTTTGGGATACATGTTTTCGCCTCCACTTTTGATACGCCCTTTCATGCGCCCAATGAGCCATAGATTACCATTAGCGTCTATCCGCCCGATATCACCAGTTTTATGCCAGCCTTCATTGCAATGATTTTCTTTCTTTTAAATTTGGTCCCAATATCCAAACATAGCTTATAAAGTGCAACCATACTGATGGTAGTAGGAAGTAGAGCTAACTAAATGTCAAGGCAAAAAGACATCAGAAATTGCAAAGACTTGTTACATTATTAGACATAGAATGGACAGGTGAAACTACCTGCTTGAGAGATCACTTATCGGGATCATAAAGCCGTTCACAGAAAAACACATGATCAACTATGTAAGTGCTGTCCAAAGAGGAAAGGTCATTCTTCCTTCTAACTTCACACTTTCCTCTATTGCTGACACTGAAAACTTATGTGTCTCTTCAATGTAATACACCTGGAAATCCAATTAAAAATTATCATCAAAACACATTCAAGTGAACTAACATTATAAGTGCATTTAAACCCTACCTCTTGAATGTCAGACCGGTTACGCTTTGTCTACAGAATCAGGGTCAACCCATTTTGAAGTCTTGGGAGATTCGATCTGCAGCAACTGAAAAACGACAAACGCTTGACTTCAAATATTGTTTGGCTCTATTCAAAACTGGAAATTAATGTGAAATTTATAGGTTCGAAGTCGTTTTAAAAGACTTGTTACATTATTAGACATAGAATGGACAGGTGAAACTACCTGCTTGAGAGATCCCTTATCGGGATCATAAAGCCGTTCACAGAAAAACACATGATCAACTATGTAAGTGCTGTCCAAAGAGGAAAGGTCATTCTTCCTTCTAACTTCACACTTTCCTCTATTGCTGACACTGAAAACTTATGTGTCTCTTCACTGTAATACACCTGGAAATCCAATTAAAAATTATCATCAAAACACATTCAAGTGAACTAATATTATAAGTGCATTTAAACCCTACCTCTTGAATGTCAGACCGGTTACGCTTTGTCTGCAGAATCAGGGTCAACCCATTTTGAAGTCTTGAGATTAGCAAACAGATTCTCGTTAACGAATCTTGACGTCTCCGGTCCACCATGTCCCTCATAGACAACATTCAAATAAATATAAATATTAATAAAAAATTTAAATAACATTCAAATAATTTTTTCAACAACTAAACCAGTAACCCTAGTTTGGACTTATCCAACTAAAAAACATTTTTAATGAACTCCCTAACAATCACAGACAAAATATCCAAACCAGTAACCAAAATAATTAAACCACAGTCAAATAAACCCTAGTAAATAAACAAAAAATTTAAACAAAAAAAATAAACCCTGGTTAATAAACAAAAAATTTAAACAAAAAAAATAAACCCTCGTTAACCACAGTCAAATTCTATAAATTTAAACAAAAAATCAAGAACAGATCTACTTACAAAGAACAGATCTACTACAAACAACAGATCTACTACAAAAAATTTAAACAATTAAACAAAAAAAATAAACCCTCGTTAACCACAGTCAAATTCTATAAATTTAAACAAAAAATCAAGAACAGATCTACTTACAAAGAACAGATCTACTACAAAGAACAGATCTACTACAAAGAACAGATCTACCACAAAAAACAGATCTACTACAAATAACAGATCTACTACAAATAACAGATCTACTACAAAGAACAGATCTACTACAAAGAACAGATCTACTACAAATAACCCTCGTTAACCGAGAACAGATCTACTACAAAGAACAGATCTACTACAAATAACAGATCTACCACAAGCACCATCGTTGACGAACCCACAACCAAAAGAAAGATCTGAAACATTACCCATTGAAGATTCAAATAACAAAAAAATAAATAAGATATGGTAACAATAAAGAAAGATCTGAAACATTACCCTGAAATAGTGTCGGATCTCCTACAAATAACAGATCTACCACAAGCACCATCGTTGACGAACCCACAACCAAAAGAAAGATCTGAAACATTACCCATTGAAGATTCAAATAACAAAAAAATAAATAAGATATGGTAACAATAAAGAAAGATCTGAAACATTACCCTGAAATAGTGTCGGATCTCTTGAGATAGTGTTGGATCTTGTAAAGCCACCGGGAAAGAAGCCATAGAAATCGATGTTGTGTCGGATCTGGTGTCGGATCTGATGTCGTCAACGATGGAGGAGTTGTGGAGGAGCGGTGGAGGAGCGGTGGAGGAAATGAAGGTTAGGGTTAGGGTTTGTAGAGAAACGTGAGTGTCTGGATGGATGAAACGAAATATGTGGATAGATAGATTGAATGAAACTTTATATAGGATCCATTAAACTAAAAACGGGTCAAGGTAACCCATATATGATCCGTGTGGGTACCAGGTGGAAAACAAGTTTTCAACATGGAAAACAAGTTTTCAACACTTGTGCTTAACAGGTGTGTACATTGGGCTTTAAAGAGTTGTAAAGTGGCAAAAGACCATTCTATCCTTCTAATATGCTTTATAAAGTAGTATAGATATATATATAGGGAGGGGCTCATGCGAGAACCACCCTTATTGTGAGAACCGCGAGAACCAATGTGAACACAACCTAAAATAGCTAAAAAACCTAAAAAACCTAACCCCCACCCCCCCCCCCAAAAAAAACCTAAACCCCCCCCCCCCAAAAAAAAAAAAAAAACCTAACCCCCCCCTCCCGCCCAAAAAAAAACCTAAACCCCCCTCCCCCACCCCCCAAAAACCTAAACCCCCCCCCCCCCCCCAAAGCTAAAATGCTAAAAACTAAACCCCCAAAAAACCTCAAAAAATCTAAAAAAAATCTAAAAAAAAAAAAAAATCTAAATTTTTTTTTTATATTTTTTATGTTAAAATCGCTACTTTTAGAAGCCAAAAAAAAAATTTTTTTTTTGGCTTCGAAAAGTATCGATTTTTTTATAAAAAATATTAAAAAAAAAATTTGTGTGATTTTTAGCTATTTTTAGGCATTTTTTGTTGTGTTCACATTGGTTCTCGCGGTTCTCACAATAAGAGGTGGTTCTCGCATGATCTTCTCCCTATATATATATATATATATATATAGGGTAGGGTTCATGCGAGAACCACCTTTATTGCGAGAACCGCGAGAACCAATGTGAACAGGGGGCAATTTTGTAAATACCCAATCAACTTTTAAAACACGCGCATATGATCGGACTTCAATTAGAAAATTAACTATATTCAATAATATCATTCACGTCCAACAAAAATCCCCAATCTATCTCCCCAATTTGAATCTGATTCTCTTTCACGATTATCTCAACATTTCACCATCATATTGAATCAGTTCTTCTGTTACAAACAATTACATCATCGACTCAAATACATGATCACATTCACGATCATCAGTTCACCGTTTTGAAGCATTTGGAGTGACATTTTTCTCAGAGATTTGATATTTTACAAGCATATATTTCAGATTTCGTCATATAATTGAGGTTAGTTCCTAAAATTCGTCCATAATGAGTCGTATAATTTATATTAGGAACATAATCATCGATCGTATATTCTTCATCAATTTGTAATTACGGAAACATGATTAAAAACATTGTGGATCTCTATTTCGTTCGTAATTAGGGCAACGGTTTAACATAGATATTGTGCAATGTAACATAGATATTGTAATAGAACTCTGTCATATAACTCAAGTTACTTTGCAAGTTTATACAATTCGTTCGTACTTCATTATATGATATATAATTTGGCGATTCAAACTTCATTCTGCACTGTGATATATTTTGTTATGCATATGTGCATATGTTTACATCATAGATTTAAGTAGGTTTAATAGAATATGTTATTAAGGTAAGTTTGTGCGATATAAGTTATGCACATGTGCATATGTTCATAATAGTTCAATATGCACATGTGCATAGTTCGCGTGACAGTTTGCAAGTTTACACAATTCGTTCGTACTTCTTTATATTACATATAATTTGTTAATTCAAACTTTGGTGTGTATTATGAGAAATATTGTCATGCACATGTGCATATGTTTACATCAGATGTTTAACAGAATATGTTATTTGTGATATATAGTTATGAACATGTGCAAAGATTGTCATATTAATTTAATATGCACGTGTTCATATTTTGTAATAACATGTGAATAGTTATGCACAAATGTATTTTATGTTAGAATGTGGTAACATGATATTGTGGTGTGATATATACATATGTGCACATGTGCATAAACTGACAAAATATGTTACTATGCGCATGCGCATAATTTATCATACTAAGTTACTCCCTCCGTCCCATATTAATTGTCCAATTTTGACTTTTCAAGTATTTTTCTTTCAATTTTGACCGTAAATATCTTAGAGATAAATGTAATAATCCCTTTCCTTTAAAGGAATACAATCTTACCACCGTAAATCCAATTCATTTATATATTTTATATCAAGTGTTACGTAACACACAAAAAAAATATCTACGGTCAAAGTTGAAAGAAAAAGACTTGGTAAGTCAAAATTGGACAATTAATATGGGACGGAGGGAGTATTAAGGTATTTAACGTATATGCATATGTTCATTGCAGAATTGCAATGGAAAGAAAGTTGGAAAAGAAAATGAAAAAAAAGTTATATTGGTATTAAAGTCGAGGGACGAAGGGTCATCATTGTAAGACGCAGTCACAACGGAAAAGTATATGCATGGTAAACAAAAAGGTTAGAATATTTGATTATTTATAATTAATATTTTGGATGTTCATTAATTAAAAGTTATTTCATGTACATGTGCATCATTACATTAATGTTGTTTTGTATTAATATAATTTGTATAAACATATTGAGTTTATGAATGCAGATGTGAAAAAAGTTGTAAAAAAGGACATGAAGGTGAGGAATAATAAACGGAAACAGGTGGAAACACCAAACAAAGGTGTTGGTGAGGTGTGCATGGTAAAGAACAGAAGGTTATCAACATCTAAAGTTGGTGATAAAGATGACAATGTTGTTGATGGTACGTGTTATTTAGAATTTTTAATCAATATTCAAAATGCACATGTGCATTAGTGTGCACAAACATTTCATACATGTATTAATGTGTTTGCACATAGGTTAAACATAAAAAATTGGGATGGGCAACGAGTGATAATTTCAACGATTGCGGTGTGTTCGCTATGCGACACATGGAGATGTACACATGGAAAGATATTCAAGACATGCAACTGAAAAACTTGAGGATGAAGATATCAACAAAACTGTTATTATCAGAGGCAAACATGTACAAGGAAATTGTTATGGAACTTGCAAAAGAGAAAACACGTGGTTTGAAAGATGAAAAAATGCAGAAAACGTTAGACAAAGAGGCGATGAAACAAGAAAAATGTTGGAATATGCTTGAAAAATGGAAGAATGAGGATAAGTTTGAGGGTACGAGTTAACACAGCAGGTTATTAACTTTAGGAACATATAGTATTTCTGTTTTGTTTGTGATTTATGTTAATGAAACTAGTATTTTGTTTTGTTTTGTTTGTTTTAACACGTCAGATGGTACTTTGTTATGATGTCGTTTATAGTTTTGGTTAAATGTGGTTGTAAGTGGTCTATTATGACACTAATACTTTTGGTTGACAACAGATGGTATAGTAGTCGATATAGTAATCAGTTGGTATTTTAGCTGATATAGTAATCGATGTTTGGAGTTCGTATTGGTTGTTGCTGTTTATGCACATGTGCATTAAAATGGTTAAACTAACAAGATGGTTGGTAATGAATGTTAGTAATGATTAAATGTGTGTTAGTAATATATAATGTGTCATAGATGAACACGATTGTTAAAATATGTTATATTATGTTGGTTAATAAATTAAATGATGGGTATGCACATGTGCATAAAGTTATATAACGTACAGTGTAGTATGTAATGTATTACAAATGGGTATAGTTATATGTAAGGCATAACAAACGGTTTTATATTAATATTAGTAACAGGTATAATAATAAACAATGGTATATCAATAAACAAGATGATTCAACTCTTAGATACAATTGGTCAATATGTATGCACATGTGCATATTGTAAGTTAGGCATTAATATTAATATTGTAAGTTAAATGGGTAGTAATAAAATTACATTATGTTAAGTGGGTAATAATAAAATCACAGATAGTTACGTGTAATACATAATTGATAACAAATTAGGATGATGCCAACGATGAATATATTAAAAAACGCATAAATAGTCCATTAAGAAACATAATCAAAACAAATATTGATATTCATAAGTAGTTAAGTTAGATAATCATAAGTTGTAATAGGTAATAGATAAATCGAGAATCACAAGTCGGGTTGGTTGATTTACGACGTCTGTTCGAACGTCTAAGAGTTTGCTCGGGTTCTTGCACATATGTAGGGACTTCAGGGTTATCATCATCAGAAGAAGAATTCTCATCAGAATACTCATCGGTGTCATTAAGATCAACATCATCAGAACCGGATTCACAGAACCGGATTCAGATGGAGCAGGTAGTACAACAGTAATAGCAACAACACGTTTATCTGCTCGTGCAACAAGTTTGGCAGCCTTGATTTTTTTCGCAGTTGCGTGAATCATGGCCGAAAACATAATTGTTACATTTGTTGCATAAACGTGCGGCCTTCTTTCGCTTATCGGCTTTCTTTCGCTTATATTTAATTTTCATGATGGTGTTTGGTATAGGATATGTAGTTTACAATGTTGTATGGTGTATGGTATAATATATGTTGGAAATGCCCAGACACATATTGATGTGATATAATTTGTGGCATAAATTATGTTGGCAATGCACATGTGCATAACGTAAAGGTAGTAATGTTTAATGTTGCTTGACATAGTACATGGTGGCAATGCACATGTGCATAATGTATATGTTGCAATGTATAATAGGTGGATTGAAAATGGAGTACATGCACTTAAAACATAATGACATTAGAAACAGTGAATCGACAAGTTTAGATGCTACGGTTTAAATGTTGAAAATGCACGCGTTGGGTAATGCACATGTGCATGTGTTGAAACAGTGGACATATTGGTAATTTATGTTAAATGGACATGAATAAAACAATGAATATTACACAATTAAGTAGATAAACAATAAGTATAAACAATAATGTAAACAAAAAACAAGTGATAATCAATATATAAGTAGTTGCGTGTGGAAAATCCAGTTGTTGTATCATAAGTGTTGTACATCATCACAATGTCCTCCTAGTGATTAAACGTTCTATTTAGAGTAGGGAATTCAGCATCAACATAAGTGCCAACCCCACCCATCTTGACCCGTCTTCACTCTGGTGTTTTTCAGCACGCCATAAGATGCATAAACTCCACCATGCCTCCCCGGTTGTCGGCTTGTTCTTCCATTTTTTTTGTAGTTGTCCGCCACCCAAGACCCTTTGTTTAATGCCATTCTGTACATAATTGGATAGTCATCCATAAGGCACCTGTTCAGAATCCATACATAAACAGAATCCATACATCAACGACATGGTATAATTTTCAACATAATGCACATGTGCATATAAGTTAATACAATATCATTTACAATCAACATGATGCACATGTGCATATAATTTAATACAACATCATTTACAATCAATATAATGCACATGTGCACATCATTTAATACAATATCATTTACAAAAGTATAAACATCGTTTACATTCAACATAATACCTGCTGGAGTATGCTATATGTAAAATTGAATTACTTACAGCAGCCATCGTCCTGTCATTGCAACTTGTTTCGATTCCAGAACAACCAAATAATCTTTCAAAACGAGATTCGAATCAAGGGCAAATCATAAATTGAAATCATAGCATAAACATATGAATTGGATTCGAAAACTAAAACCTGCAGATTATGAAGAAAATCGAACAAATCAGTGAATAATGAAGATAATCGAAGCAGAATCCAAAATCGGATGAAAAATAGGTATTCCTGCGTTTGAATGGTATCATATAAATCCAAAACCGATTGAAGAACTGTGTGAGGATTGGCGAAAGATAGAAACAGGAAAACTCAATTGAAGATTATGCTATTCTTTGGATATCAATCGCCGTTGTAAGATTGCCGTACAACTTACTGTTTGTTCAGGTATATTGAGCGACACCTGCACATGTGCATAACAAATAAAAACCATTACCCACAATTCCCAAAATCGAAAGAAGTTACCGACCCACTTTTCAACCTATTTTCAAGTTTCAACTTATAGACATTCTATGAGTTACATACCATCATCCATCAAAAGTTGTAAACTTTCATACATTGAATCATTGACACACATCATAAAGGTTTAAACGTTTAATAACAACATATTTATAACGTAACAAAAATCAAAACTAACACCAAATATCCTTTCAGATGACCAAATCATATCATCATACTACCTCCCAACAACCATTCAACTACAAAGCAACCATCTTTATAACACAAATCAGAATCAATCAATCAGAATTATTCAATTCACATCAAACAAAACAACTTAAATTCACAATCTACCTAAACAAAAAACTAAAACAAGCTACTAACCTAAATGAAACTGATGCCCACAATGGAGCTTTGCCATGGACCGATCGCCGCCATCCGCCACAACATCGAGGCGAATCGAGCATGAAACCGATGCAGCTGCTGCTGCTTTAGATCCTCCATCACCATCATCCACGCCGCCGTGAAAACGTAGAACATCAGTCGCCGCCGTCAATCTGTAGAAATCAGTCGCCGCCGTCGTCGATTATGCAAAATCTCCAACGAAACCCTAGTTTGAAAAAGACAACAGTGAAGATATACCCTGCTTTGAAAACCACGGCAGTGAACAAGATATAAGGAGCGCGTGTTTTTAATTAAATATCATTAATTACAAGTTTGCCACGTGTTCACATTGGTTCTCGCGGTTCTCGCAATAAGGGGTGGTTCCTAACGGATCTTTGCCCTATATATATATATAGGTAAAGGGTACTGTAAAAATGCCCTTATCGTACATTACGTACGCTACAATCTCAGCCGTCAGATCATCTTCCCGCATTTTAAAATCGCATGTTTTTTTTATAACAATTTAGCATGTGATAATTTTTGATGAATTCGCATGTTGTTTTTTTGTACCAATTTCGCATGTGATAATTTTTGATAAAATAGCATGTTTTTTTATAACAATTTCGCATGTGATAATTTTTGATGAATTCGCATGTTTTTTTTTTGTACCAATTTCGCATGTGATAATTTTGATGAAATAGCATGTTGTTTTTTTTGTAACAATTTCTGTGACAACCCTCACAATTACAGGTATCCGTACAATTAATTAATATTTAATTTGTGCTTAATGACTGTGCTTGATTACAACTGTTGATTTAACTGCTTACTGATTTCTGATACATACATAAACATGCATCACCTTCATACTGTCACTCCATTTATTATATACAAACATTAACGACAAACTTGATGCATAAAGCACAGTTAGCACAGTGAGCGGATAACCCAGAGACATGCTGACAATGCCAGCACCTAGACAGACAATGCTTTTGAGGCCAGTATGAGCCAGAAATAGAATACACTAGTAGGGAGTGTAGGGAAGTAAGGACCATAAAACTGCGTCACTAGGTGATAGTTATAGTGCCGGGAAGTGCCTAAAACACACTTTAAATGCAGAATTCTGCACTTAATAACGAAAATTCAGCATTTAACTATGCTAGTAAAGTGCAAAAACTTGGCAAAATAGTCCTAGATACTTTCCGAAGTGTTGGGAATTAAATGTGTCACTAAAAGTAATATAAAAGACACCTTACGGATTAATTTAGCACTTTAACGGAACAACACCCAACCGAACAACCGGACTTTACCCGGAACACAAAAATATTGCCAAACATATTGTTTTTATTTTTCTGAGCTAGTTAGGGTTCCCGAACACCCTAACACACTTTATAAATAACAACACTGTAGGACCGTTTTCTGGACCGAAACCGTGATTATCATGATTATGTTCATAGACGGGAAGATTAGAGACGGATGAAATACTTATTGTATAGATTTGATAACATAACAAAGCAAACCGGCCCGATTAACAAGCTAACCGAACCATACCAAAGGAGTACACATCCGGGGAGAGACCAAGTGGTGATCTCTCCCTGTGAGGACTCAAACCTCTAAAACTTCCAAGTGTTTGAAATGACAAAGGGTTGCTATTTATAGCTACACCCCTTTGTCTTTCAAACACACACGGTCAAACAAATAACCCTCTCGTTTGACCACTTCAAACGAGCGGGTTTATACACGTTCGTTAGACCGTTTCACTAACTATTACAAATTCAGCATAAAATAAATCTAATCTATTCGACAAGCATCGGACACAAAATCTGCATCAACATATTTAAGCTGCTTTATAAATTATTATCATCTCGTACAGCACTCTTTGACCAGACACGTTGATCTCGAATATCACCTCACACGTGATTGTTTCAATATCAAACTCGTCAACGTTGTTAAGGTCCACACCGATGACCAACGTGCCGACCTTTTTACCAAAGCATTTGATAAATCAAGATCTGACTTTTTAATTTTGGTAAACGGCATCGAGGTAAAACATGAGTTAAAACCGCATCCGAAAATCGTTTTTGTAAATATCTTTGTGTTTTTAAATTATTGTAAGTTTGTTGATTTTAGGGGGAGTAAATCCAAAATTTGAAAAATTCAAAAAAACATCGAAAAATTTCAAAACCCAAAAACATAGAAAAACAAAAATGAGTTTCCTGGCGAGCAAAAGAGAAAATGATAGTACATCAGTGGTCTGTTGAAACCTCTTTAAACTGAAATGCAAAATGAAAAATGTTAAGCAGCTCTATATAAGATGTATCGGTATGCTCACAATCATCTTAAAGTGTGCATGGTGATATAAACTTAAATCGACTGAAGACCAGGTGGGAACCATTCATTGGCATATGGTCTTAGTACCGAAATTTCGTTTGAGAGATTGCCGAGGTTCTGAGATATGTGGTCTTTATGCTGTTTATCATCTGGGTATCATGGTTGTTTCTTTTACCGAAACAAACGGAGACGAAGTCTAGATCTTCCATGATATCATACATACGTGTACATTCTGCATACGACCTCAATAAGTGATCAACAATCACATGTCCACAAAACAAGTGATAATATATCACATTTATCCGGTAGTCAAGTTCGTCTCTTTGTTGTACGAAAGTACTGACATGTTCACGGACTTGCTCTTGTGCCCTTCATGCATCTGAAAATCAAGTTCCTCATCAATAAGTGATTCTATCACATAGGGCTTGTTTTCAATCATAATAAGTGAGTTTCTCACATTTTCATATACGGTCAAATAGATGATAAATGGTATACTCACCAGTAAGATGAACTCTCGTGCATACCTTGATACGGGAATGTGTCGTGATGTGGATGAACACCAGTCGGTAAGTATAAATCATACCTTAACGTATCCCCTCGCCATGATTACATCTGATAAGTTGAGCTTATGTGGATAACAATACCGATAATCGTTATAGGATGTTTATCTAAATGTTAACAAAAAGAACAACAAGAGCGTTTTGGCATGACCGTACACTGATATGATTCTCTTACCCTCGAAACTCGCAAAAAGAATGTTTGTATATATTTACTTTTCTTAGTTTCTGCAACTCTGGATATATTTATTTACTGCTTTCAGTCTTTATGTTTGAAATATTCAAAATGCCAAAAAGATTTTAGGTGTGTTTTAATATAAACTTTATAAAAGTCAAAAGATTTTATTTCTGCTTTAATTTTTTATTAACCGATGTTGGAACTCAAGTCTTCGTTGCCTGAAATCTGAATGAAAACCAAAACGACTGAATCTTCATAAACGGTCAGAGTTTGCAAGTTTTGAAAGTTAATAATCAAAATTAAAAAATCTGTTAACTTTTCAAACTAACTGTCGGACGGTAGTTGAAAATATGGTCACATGTGTGTCACTTGTTTATGTTAACTATAATCCAAGCAGTTGTTCTCATTATGCGTTTAGCTTTCTTGCATGTGCAGATGCTAAAGGCAAGGAGAACATGTTCGATGATAAGCTTCGGAATGAAGACACGACGCGAAGGCACTCAAATGATAAAGATGATCAAGTTGCCGCTGATCAATCACCAACACCACAAGGATATCAAGCATTGAAGTCAAAAGATACACAAGCATAATCAAAGGGGGAGTTTGTTAACACACTTCCTAAATAAAAGCGGGAGTTTGTTAATACACTTTCTACTTACGACGCGTGAAGCCTTTGAAGATCCTCCGACATGGAAGATATGGAAGATGAACCTTACGAGTAGCGTCCAAGGGGGAGTTTGTTGGTACACTTTATATGGACGCGACCCGACTCGGTTCGACTCGGTTCGTTTCAACTCGGATAGGTTCGGCTCAAGCCCGACGTCACGACATTCCTCCGTCGTGCGCTCCAGAGTTCGACACGCGAAGCACGAAGCGCCGCGAGCCGGTTCCTGCTGCCACATCATCATGATGATGTCATATGTTGACTGATCTCTACAATTTGCATATTTGAGAACATGTGTACGTGCATGTATTGTTGGGCAACTAACATTGTTTGGTTGGACCAATCAATGTGCTTGGGCAGAAATCACATGGGCCGAAATCTCAGTTGGGCCGAACTCCATAATACTGCTTGCATGTCGACGAAACACAAAGAGTTTCGTCGACTTTGAAGACATTTGTTTCGTCGACTTTGTTGTTTCGTCGATATGTGTCGTCGACAACAATTGTTTCGTCGACTTGTTTAGTTTCGTCGTACCTGGTCCTATATAAACAAGACTGAAGACAGAAGACAAAGTAGAGAACACAGAGAGAGAGAGAGAACCGAGAGTTTAGTTGTATTTCTTGTAATATATTTCTGTAACAAAACTCTATCGGTTTCAATATACAATCGTTAAACGGTATTTCTTTGTGTTGTGTTTATCTCTCATTCGGTTTGTATCGTAACGTGGATTCCGCACTCGTTACGGTATTCGAAACAAGATCTCGTAGTTGTCCGGCGATCCTCAAACGGACCTACAAACACACCTTAACACACTAACTTAACATTTGAAATCTAACTAGTTAGTAACTATACATATGAAAACCAACCCCATACCCCCCCCCCCCTTGGGCGACGGTCACAAAGGGTGACCCACCCTTTGATTTCTTTGATTTTTATATTAGAAGATGTTGGTTGATAATAGAACATAATACACATTGGCTAATGGGGAAACATGGATTATATAAGTAACCTCAAGATCATGAACTTCTCACTTCATTCACATCTTCAAAACTCACTCAACTCTCTCCTCTCTTCCTTGTGTTCGGCCGCCAACAACCACCACCATACCACCACCTTCAAGCTCCATTCCAAGCAATCTATACATACCCAAAGGTGTTAGAGATCCTACAAGCAAGCTTGGTGTGTTCGGAAGCTCAAGGACCTCTCTCGTTTTCTTTTATCCATCACTTTTACATACTTGAAACTCCCCTAGCCTTGTGCTAGTAGTAAGTTTCTTAGATCTTCATCTTCTTCATATTTTTTATGGTTAATAGTAAAAAGAATGGTGAAATATTAAGAAACTCTAAGAACATAAACAAGTCTTGAACATAAACTAACAAGTGATGAAGTATGGTTAAAGTGATGATGAAATCATGATATATTTGTGTTGTTATGCTTGTTGTTTGTTGTTTGCTAGTTGAAATGATATAGTTCATCACATGGACTTGCTAGATCATGTTTAAGAACATGAACTAGCAAGATGGGAAAGTTAGAGGTATGTGGATGATGAAATCATCCACACATAAACTATGAACTTGGATAAATAAAATGTTTTCTTGAAACATAAAGATCAAAGTGGGTTATAATCTTATAGATCTAAAGATCTATGAGTAGTTTTTCGAAAGAACCAAGTGAAAGGTATGAGTCTTGATAAAACTTGGATTTTACATAAACTAATCACACTTTTAGTGGGTAAACAAGTGTAGAAACACTTGTGTAAGAAGAAATTTCACAAAGAAATATTTTTAGAAAATATGACTAGAAGTTGTGAATATTCAAGCTCTTTAAAAATAAAGTTTTTAAGAAACTAATCACATTTTTAAAGATAACAAGACTTACTAAGTGTGCTAGTAAGTTACTACATGTTTGTATAAACCTTCAAGTTCATGAGTTTATGGTTTATGCTTGTTTTGACAAGTTTGGTAAATGAAGGTTGTATGTTGATGATTGAGAATTGATTGAATGATTTTTACAAAAGAAAATGATATGCTAGTAAGCATGGACGCCTCCATTTACAAAGGAAACTCTGGCGAAATTTTTCTAAAATTTCAACACTTAGAAAATATTTTTTCTAGTAAGTGTTTACAAATATATTTCTAACTTTATTTTCAAAATAAACTTCGTCATGATTTTTATTACAAAAAGTACCAAGTGCCGGAGGTTGATTTTCGTAAATAAAATTTGATAAATATATATGTAGAATATATATTTTATACTAAAACGCTTGTGTGATTATCTGTTGATTTTGTGAACTAGATATATTATTTTTAGAATAAAATAATATAACTTATGTATACCATAAAATTACGACTCCAAAATAATACTAAAACTCTCACAAAATAAATATTTAAGTTACGCAAGTATGATTGTATTACGAAGCGCTAAAACGTCACATATGTAATATTTCGGAAAAATACTCTTACACGCATATTTTGGTAGAATATTATTTTGGAAAATTTATGAAGTAAAATATAATATTTTTGGGAAAAATATATATATTTTGGAATTAAGATGTTTTAGACAAGTGATTAAAATATATTTTTCTAAGTGAGACCTAAAATATATTTTTCGGAATTACAAGTGTACATGTATAAATACCCCCATCCTTGGGAAGGAAACACACTTACAAAATAATTAAGAAGTGTGAATACGAAATAGTTGCCTAACTATTTTCCTAAATACAAAAGTTAAGTTAAAATAATTAATATTATTTTAACAAGTATAATACCAACGTAACACAACTCAAAACACTAAACCCTAAGCCAAGGCACGGGCAGTTCGTCTAATAGACATTAGTACGTGTAGGTCGTCGCGCAGCAGATCGAGTTTGAGGTTGACGTTACAGGATACGCACTTCTGTGAGTTCATGTCCCCCTTTTCTCTTAACTGTTTTCAGTTTTATAACTTCGGGGGTGAAATACTTGTTACAATTATTAAGGACATTTTTATACATGGTATGGTTAGCTTAAGGAGGGTTAGGACGTTCAGATCATGTGAGTGGTGGGTACAACACTTAAAGCCATTAATCCTCGTCGTAGGACCGAGGGACATGAGTGATAGATCTATTTGGGTGTAGCGAGCCCACACCCGTGAGGTCAGGGTGACCCATAGAGGTGACTGTGTCTTACAGCCGAGGCCCGGAACAAATTTGCTAGGTTTGAGTTTTCCTGCATCATTTCACACATACCAGTGGCCTTGCAACCCATTGGTGAATTCTTTTTCCTTAATTGCTACATACCATGGACATTTATACATTGGGACGTACTTCAACGATTTATACATTGGGACGTACTTTAATGATTTATACATTGGGACGTACTTTAACGATTTATACATTGGGATGAAATTTAAAGGTTTATACATACTCACTTTTACATGAACTCGCTCAACTTTTGTTGATTTTTCAAACTACATGTATTTCAGGAAATTAGTGGATCTAGCGAAGTGTGCAATCGTGTCAAGCTGCGTAGGGAATAATGATGTCATCCAGGTTTAAGAGGTGTAACCCTTACCTGGACGGGTTACATGTCTCTAAACCATGTTTTTATTCATGTCTTTTGTGGTGTCACGTGAACACGTTTTAATTATGTCATGGTTGTAACTTGTTTTATGTGTCGACAATTTAAAACAATGATGTTGTGGTAACTTTAAACTTAATGAATGGATGATCATCATGTGTTTTATTTTCATATAGCATTGTTATGATTGTGCTATGGTATTAAGAAGTCACACCAAATAAACCCACGCTTCCGCAAAAGCCAGGGTGTGACAATTTCGCATGTGGTAATTTTGATGAAATCGCATGTTAAAAAACCAACATGCGAAATTGTTACAAAAAACAACATGCGATTTCAATGCCGGAAGATGATCTGACGGCTGAGACTGTAGCGTACGTAATGTACGATAAGGGCATTTGTATGATAACCGGCCTCTATATATATATATAGGGAGCCGCTAAAATGAGAACCACCCCCAGTTGTAAGAACCGCGAGAACCACTTTCCACCAATAAGATCATGCCAACCAAAAGGGTATTTAGGTCATTTTGTTTATATGTCATGTCCATGTGTGTCTTGTCTCTTATTAAAAGCATATCCCATCTCAATTCATTTCATAATTTCTGTAACACACTTTTCTCTCTCTTCATATCTTCATCTCTGATGAAGATCATCATCTTCAGCCTTTATCCTAATGAAGATCATCATCTTCAAACTCCCATTTCTTCACACATACACCGTCGTTTGTTTGTGTGATCGCTTCGCTGCCACGTCTTCCGATCTCGATGCCGCCACCGCCACCGCCACCGCCACTGATACATCGTCAGAAGTTAAAGGTATGGTATCGGTTGGAAATTTGATTTAGCTGAGTTAACGATTTGTGTATGATTTGTTTTGATAGATTTTGATGTTGTTGTGGGTGAGAAATTGTTGATTTTTTGTGGTTGAAAACCTGATTTAGAGAGTGTTGTTTTGGATCTTGCAGCGACGATGTTTGGAGGTGGTTGCAACGTGAGCGGCGGTGGTTGCTGTGTGAGCGGCGTTGGCGGTGAACGATGGTGAGGGGTGGGTAAAGGGGGTGGTCGTATTATTTTGTTGAATTTGGGTTTGAATCTGGTGGGTTTGTCTTGTGGGTTTGAATCTTGTGGGTTTGATTCTGTTGAATCTGTTGAATATGGGGTTAAAACATCGGAGATAAAACTCTGTTTTTGATGCGGGGTTGATTCTGTTGAATCTGGGTTTGAATCTTGTGGGTTTGTCTTTCTTGATGGTTTGTTTTATCTGCTTTAATCTGGGGGTTGATTCTGTTGAATCTGTTGAATTTTTTTTGAAACTGTTTGAATATCTTTGAATGATGTTCTTGTTCCTTTTGAATGTTTAAATCGGTTGAATATGGTGCCTTATTGAATCGGCTGTGATAATGAAAAAAAAACTGACGATGGCGCGACAAGGATGGCGGAGGGTAGGGTTTTGAACCTGCAACCCCACTTTGCAGCCTCTGATTTTATCGGAAAATCTGAGCCAAAACTTCGTTTTTTTTTCAAGAATCCTCTCGTTCTTTTGATTTTTTTGAGGCGTTGATGATGATAACAAAGTATCTGAGACACATCCCGAGTGTGCGATTTTCTGGGTGCGTTTGTTTTTGCGTAAAAACGTTTTTGTAAAAAAAAAAAGTTAAACCGTAAACTTTTTAACGTAAAACGTAAAAACGTAAAACGTAAAACGTAAAAAGTTTTTACGTAAAACGTAAAAAGTTTTCCGTAAAACGTTATAAGTTTTAGGTAAGTCGTAAAAAGTAATTTTTTTTTAGTAAAACGTAAAAAACGTTAACGTAAAAAAACCGGCGCGTAAAACGTAAAAAACGTTAACGTAAAAAAACCGGGGCGTAAAACGTAAAAAACCGGCGCGTAAAACGTAAATAACATTAACGTAAAAAACCGGCGCGTAAAACGTAAAAAAACGTTAACGTAAAAAACCGGGGCGTAAAACGTAAAAAACCGACGCGTAAAACGTAAATAACGTTAACGTAAAAAACCGGGGCGTAAAACGTAAAAACGGCGCGTTGAAAAAACGACGCGTGAAAAAGCCGGGCATAAAAACAGCGCGTCAAAAAATGAGGCGTGAAAAGGCCGGGCATAAAAACGTAAAACGTTAAACGTAAAAATCTGTAAATAAATCTGAATTTGATAATGCTTAATAAAAAAACTATGTTTAAAAAATAAAAATCTAATATAATAATACCAAAACGTAATAAAAAAACAATAAAGACAAAAAGACAAAATAGAGTAATTTACTTAAATACACTTTTGGATTAAAATACTAAAGACATAATAAAACAAAAAATACTTAATATTATTTTTAAATACTTTTAATCTCATCCATCCATCTTCTTGATCTAATGACCATAAAGTGGTTCTCGCGGTTCTTACAACTGGAGGTGGTTCTCATTCTAGCGGTCTCCTATATATATATATATATATATGTTCTAACACCCTTGTTCGCTTCACCCACTAGCATCGACTTCCGCATCACTTCTTTCATTCAATTGGAGCAAACTTGTTGAGAATCACATTTAATTTATTTATTTTTTCTTTTTTCGAGAATTGCATGTTTCATTCACAATGCCACCCTAACAACAACCAAGGGCAACAAAACAAACAAGGACAACGAAATATCTACAAGCACTACAAGAAATTTGGTTCTTTATCAACACAAAGTATATGTGGGAAAAAACATATAATGTGTTGGTAGCTGTCTTTACCTACACATAAAATAAGTGTAATGATGTGTAGGCTCATGTGGATATAAGTTATTACCCACACATAAGTTATATGTAGGCATATAGCAAGTTATACCTACACATATATGTGTTGCTAAAAGCCATTTATATGTGTGGTTAAAAGTAGAACAATTTGTTTAAAAAACATCTGACGTGGCATCCGACGTGGCAGTTGACGTGGCATCCGACATGCCAGTTGACGTGGCATGAATATATGTGTAGGTAAAAGTAATTTTTATGTGTAGGTAAAAGTAATATTATGTGTAGTAATATTAATTTGTGTTGAAAAAAACATTGATGTGTTAGTAAATATATTTTAAATTGTAGACATTAACCACACTATACATAGATAAAAATATTCAATATGTACAAACAAATACCAAAGTAATATGGAAACATACGTGAAAAATTAAGATTCTTAATTAAACTAACTAGGGGTATTTGATGTCGCGCGTTGCGCAACATTACAAGTTAGATTCATTTAGGTACAACTGCAAGCATTGTCTAGGCATACAACTTCTAGTCATTAGGCAGTCGTAGATGTGTTGAGTTTAAAGTATGATTAGTTCAAAAGAAATGACTTTAGCGATTCTGGTCCTGGACTGCTATCCCACCGTTGCTTCTTCTTTTAGGTGGGCAAAAGGGACGTCTTCACCGATTTAAGTTTTAGTCCGCCATTCCACTTTTAGCTGGCCTTTTCGGTTGCGGCTCTAAATCTGCAAGTGCCTCTTTGCTGAGGTTTCCATGTTTCCTTTCTGGGCTGGTGTTGTTGGGTGGGATAACTTAACTGCGGGAGTAGGGCTGGACAAACTTGTTGCGACAGTTTCAGCAGCTATGTAAGTGGCTTTGTTAACAACATATTTCAGGGAGTGTGTTCTCTTGTCTCTGTAGTTGGATACTCATGAACGCTTAACAAAACTCTTAAATTGTTTGTACTAGTTTCACTGAATCACTGCATATAAAAACCAAAACAGTTAACAACAAAAATGCGATAAAGTTCATGATCAAACTGTAATAATAATCATAAAACAAAGCTATGATTGGTTTCAATGATACTTGCCTACTGCAGGTCCTATAAGGCAACTCATCTCATCAACTTGCTTGTTTATTATATGCAATACATGAGCTTAACATAGAGAACTTTACTCATCAACTTGCTTGTTTATTGTATGGGTGGTTGGAAAACATAAAACTGTAAAAGATTAAACCATAATGTTAACTTAAACAAACACAAAGAATTCATCCACAATCTTCACTGTATACTATCCAAATCCTTAAAAAAGAACAAAAGTTAACATACGAATGACAGACTATTGTCACATTTTTCTTAATCTACAAAAGGAGTTTGTTTAACTTATTTACTAAGGGTGTTCACGGGGTTTTGAATCATGAAACCGTCAAAACCGGTCATCCGTTTGGTTCCGTGGTCGGTTATTTTCTTAGCTTTCGGTCAGTTGGTTTATATCAAACCGTAGTGAACGGTTTGGTTTGTGGTTTGCACTAAAAACAGGCCATACAAAACCGGACCGGATCATACGGTTTAAGTATTTTCTTTTATGTTTTAAATATCTTTATTATATTAGATATAATATATATTTTATATAAAATTAAAAGTTAAATAAAATAAGAATTAGCTTTTAGGCTAATTTTTCAAAGTAAACCGGGCTAAGTGGCTAAGTGTAACTTATATGAGCTCAATTAACCCAATCAAGTTCTCAACATTCCTAATCTAACCTTCTAAGTGTTTAAAAGAGGACAACTTTTAAGCCATTTTATGATTTCAGATATTTTATGATTTTATTATTTGAATGGAAAAAATGACCATCATTTACCTGTTCCCCATGATTCAATTATTGTACGAATCTCCTCAACGGTCATCACGTTGTACTCTAAGCCATTCTCCTTGGCCTAATCAAGAACCGCGTCAACAGTCATTAAAAACAAAATGGTTAATACGACAGTTTAAAAACATAAGGGTATTTTTGGTTACTCACAAAGTGTAATATAATGTCTGCCCAATCTTTTATTCGATGCCAGGGATCAGACATTGCCTATGACTCTTGTCCATCCATTCTGCATGTCCTGTTCATATAAAAAATTAAAAAATTGAAAAAGCCAAGTATCAACATGTTTGTATTTGCGTTTGGAATTGATAATCTCGCGATCGTTTTTTTTTTCTTTTGTGTTTTGATAATGGATTCTGCTTATGATTATTAAAAAGACAAATAATCAGTTTTATACAGAAGCTACAAAACTGATATCAAGCATAACTAAGATCAAATATTAACCATTTTTAATCAGATTAGCCAAATACGCATATAAGATGATTGTTACAACTTTAAACAACTGAAATCTATATACTACAATCCATATGACTACACGTGATTATCTAATTCAGATTATTACTGCTACTGAACCTAACAAACGTGATGAAGGAAATAAAGAAATACAAATCGTCCAAGACTAAAGCCGACAAGAACGCTTCTCTTGCTTCATGATTCAGAGCCAGGATAAAGTCGAAATGAGCCCGAGCTCGACTCAGATTGTTTACACCCCTATTTGGGATCAATTTTGGCAAAACTTACATAATGTACAACAGTGTATGTGTATTGACTAAACTTAGAGGTCCCCGTAATAGTACATACCTCTGCAAGCACATATGACACCGATACGAATCACGCACACGGCCATTAAATTAAACATGACGTTAACCTAAACATGAACATGAACATGTTTAACTAATAGGTTACACGACACGGGCATGACCCAGACCCGTTTAACACATATTTTAAAAGTGTGATTTATATCACACCATATTAAAACGCTACAGTGAAATGTTCAAAAATAGATACAGTAAAATGGCACATCAAAACACTAAATCTGTTTTAAATTCATACAAAAAATTCATGTGAACAGCAAATTAGTAACTAAACTAAATCTAAAAACGAATAACTTTCCAGCAAATCAAAGAGGATGAACCAATGAAAGAGAAAAGTGAGTAGGGATGAGAATGAACCGATAAACCAACGTCCGACGAGGATGAACCGAAGATCGCTACTTCAACCATCAGCAAATCGAAATCACAAACAACCATCAGCAAATCGAAACAAAAAACGAAGATTGCTAGTGAAATCGACGAAGACAAAACGAAGTACATAGAAATTAAAAGTAGTGAAATTAGAACGATGGCTAGTGAAATCGACGAGTTACCTGGTAGACCTAGGGTTTGAAGATGAAGACCGACCGTCAATTCAACACTTGCGAAGATTAGGGCTCGGTTATATTGGAACGAGATATGTGAATCTACAGTTTCTAGCACTAAAAAAGGGTTTTTAGGGATCGAAGAAACAATACCAGAGACCTATAAGATATAACTGAAAACATAGGATAATACATATATACGTAATTGTAAAGAAAACAAATAGTATTTCATGGTACCTTTATGTTCATATTGCTAAGAACCTTAGACAAGATAACATTTTACATAGTTCTTACCTCACATTTAATTTTCTCCGCCTCTTGTGCTTGTTGCTTCTCTTCTAATTCAGAATAAAACTGAAGTAAAATGAACACAAATTAAAAAAAACAAAGAGAGAATTAGCATCCTAGTAGCATCTTTAAAAGATGTTAACGGGTCACTAGATGTGACTATACATGTTGAAACCGGTGTGACACGTAGTTTTGTTCTCTAAAGTATACTTTGAGCGGTACTTTAACCCATTTCTTTGTTAGAAATTTTTTGCTATTACTTAACCTATTGAACCCAATGAAAATAAAACCAAAACAGACTGAACCATTCATAGTCTAATAATAGTTTGTACCTCTTAAAGTCTCTCTGCACGTGTGCCACACCAGAAAAGTGAGGTTGATTCAGAAGCGGGCTTCAGATCATAGTTCTTGCTGATGCAACAGTTCTTTAGTATGGTTAAGAAGTAGAACAAGAGCAAAACAAAAAAGAAAACCAAGCAAAATAGAGAACACAAAGATATGGTTAAGAAATAAATTTATGATTGAATGTTCAAAATTATTAGTGTAAAAGATAGATATATAGTTATCTAATACATGTATGTGATAAATAAATAAAAGTCACTACTTTATTAGTTATCTAACTCATGAAATATCTAGTTTAACAAACTGAAGCACAAAAGACGTTATTTCAGAAAAAAAATCACAGAATCTGAAAACTGATGAAACTGTGCTTTTAACACTACATACTTACCTGGTTGTTTGTCAACTAAATTACCAAACTCACAATAGTGGAGGGTTCAAATGAGAAGAATTTCTTTGTAAGAAGAAAAAAAGAAGAACTTTCAACCAATAAGAATGTTTCATTTTACTACATTTAATATTTGTATTTAATTTTAATATAAGGGTATATTGGTAAACTTACATAAATCATTAATTTGTATTCTTCCCCTTTAATAACTAGCTAAATTAAATTTGTAACTCCTTTTCAAAATATATGTTTTTTCCAAATTAAAAAAAAACAACTTAATTCAAAGTGTAGAATAAATTACTAGTTGTGTAGGGTAAATTAGAGTTGTGTAGGATATATTTCGAGGTGTGTAGGAAAAATTTCGACTGTGTAGGATAAAATTCTATAATGTGTAGGTTATATGTAGGAAAATTTTGATTTGTGTAGGTTTTATAGATTATATGTAGGATAATTAATGATTAGTTGACTAATTAATTAAAGAGAGAAACATTAATCATATGAGTTAAAAATGAAATATCATTTTACTAATATGCCCTTTCTTCTTTTTATTCTCAAATTAAATTTCTTCTCAAATGAACCTTCCCCACTCACAATATTACCACTAATTACAAAAAACAACATATATTAACTAATAAAAAAAGCAGAGGCCTTTTTCTTTTGCTTATGTGTTTAAATGATAAATTTTCTCAAACACTAAACACCATCAAAAGGTGAATATTACACCTTCACATGTAAAGAGTAAGCAAAAAAAGATATAATTCAAAATATCTTAATAGATCTAAGACAGGCTTAACTAGCACGAAGAGATGCAACGTATGCAAATTATTGTTGGTGTATTAATGTGCCTTATTTACCAATTAGTTGCTGATACCAGGAAAAGAGTAGACTATTGTGATAATAACCCAAGTTCATTTCGAGAGAGGAACTGTACACTTCTTAAACCATGACACCCAATGTTTTATTACATGTTTAATACTTCACTTATTTCGATTTACTGAGCTACTCCTAGGTAACATATATTTAATAAAACTAATTACTTAATTTTCCATCTGTTACAACACATATACGCATAGATACATAAATACAGGGCCGGCCCTGAGCATGTGCCGGGTGGGTGCCAGCTCAGGGCCAAAAACGTTAAAGGGCCCGTAATATACACACATTATATTATATATATAATTAAAACCATATATCTGTAACAAAACCAACTGCAGTCTAGTGGTATCCGGGATGTCTTTAAAGTCAGTGGTTGCAAGTTTGTTTTCTTTTATCTTCTTTTAAGTTTTCTTCTTCTTTTCACTTAAGGTTTTCTTTTAAACAACCAAATTCTTTTATTGTTTTAATATAATTATGAATTATAAGCATATTTTGTTTTTCTTTTTAAATTTTAAAATAATTTTTTTACAAATTATTCGAACAAACCTAACTATGTACGGTTTGTTATAGTGCCCGTAATAGGATTTGATAGCATTGTTGAGTGACACGACAACACGGCATTGAATTTTGTTTTACTAGGGTGGGTAGGGCCTGATTTTTTTTATCTTGCCAGGGCCAAAATTTTTTTAAGCATTTTCGAAGACAGCCCTGCATAAATACACAAACACACATATACATTGAAAAGGAAGCATGCATAGAACCACAAAGAAACGTAGTTAAACACAATCTAGGATTCCATCCTAAAATTTAAACAGTTGAAGATTTCATTTAAACTCATAGTTTAAGAAGATTGTATGTTATGCCTTTAAATTTAAGTCAATGTTATCAGATAAGTAGCAGAATGTACAAGTATCAGAGAGAACTTACTTGTTTAGCACCTATTTCAAACTTAGTCTTAAGCATCAACACATATTGCACATCACCAGTGCCCCAAACACCCTGCAAATTTGATAAAATTAATAAACCAAGAGTGGTGGTGGCTCCAAATCTACAGCTTGGAAGAAAATTAATCGAAGAAACCCAAAGGGTACCTTTTCTCATTATACATAAAACCCCCTAAATCATTCTATCTAGAAAAAATATTATTGAAGTAATATATTTGTAATCATACTTAAAACACCAGCTAGATATAGAGCAAAACCTTACAATGATGAACGAAAGGTATTTCGAGTCAAACAAACATCATCTGACAATGTATCCAACGTTAATTTTCTGCCTCTAAATGCACCAATAACATGTCAAGAACTTACTTCTTTAAAAGTAACCAACACTCCCAGATGCGTGTACCCAGTGACCCATGGGAAATTGAGACACGTCTGTAAACTTGATGGTATTCCATGAATTTTCTTTATGTGAAAGATGAAAAACATATTCTAATTCCTGTTCAGAGGTTAAATTCAGGCAAAAACACACCTTGTGTGCCAACATAGAATTCATTACCCAGTATGTCATGTATCATTTCGTGAAAACAAACTATATAGTTTGGTTGAACCCATTCAACTGTTGTTGATGGAGTTAGCATTGAGACTTATAAATGAATCAAATGGTGATTAAATCTTTAGTCAATCAATGAAATTCAGTATTAAGAAAACTTTTATATGGATTAACAAGAAAAAGTAATTGCAATCCACATATGAGCCTTAGGTTTTCTTGCTGAGATGAACACCTCCAAAAGAACAGATTAATTGGCCTTCAAAAATAAACTCAATTTATTCGAATAATCAAACCTTAACTTTTCAGCAACTAAAGTACAAAAAAACCCTAACCTTGTATGGACAACGTGAAGTGTTTGTAAAATAACTTATAAACCCTAACAACCTAAATCTAGCCTATCTATTGAATTCACATGAATAATTCAAAGCACAAAACAAAAAAGTAAAAATAAAAGTTGAAAGAAATTGAAGTGATAGCTGACCAGAGTTTAGTTTGCTATACGAATCAAGGAGGGATTAGATGTTCCATACGTAAGTGGAATTGCAGTAGAAACCACCGGATCACACCCAATCTAGAACTCCATGCCGCCAGTTTTTTTTTTCCTAAAACTCAAATTAGGGCAAAAACTCACAGTTCACAATAGGCTAACAGAGATGATGCACGAGAACGAAAGGCTTCTATGGTTGTCGAGAACATGGCAGATGCAGTTTCTCCGGTCGTTTTGGAGAACTAGGGTCTAAATCGGATTGAGAGGGAGAGATATAGAAATAGAAGAAAACCCAAAAACGGTGAAGATAGTGAATTTGGGGGCAATAGGAATTGAAAGGCGGGCTTTTAGGTTTAGACTGGAAAATTTTTAGAGGGAACTGAATGTATTTAAGGGAAATGTTAAGGGGGAAATTAAACTTTTTTAAATTTTAAAAAACTAAAATACCCGGTATTTTAATGTTTATAAAACTATAACGAATAAAACCATACTTGTATAATATATATTTTTGTACACTATAAAAATACTTGTACAAAATAATAATTGACTATGTTTTATATAAATTAAAACATGTTTGATAACAAAGTAATAGAATCAGTTATATGTAAATAAAAAATACAAGATTTTGACCCATGTGGTTATATCACATTTACCCTTTTAGCCAAAAAAAGAATTTTTTTTTATCATCTGGGCCTCTAACGTTTTTTTTCTAACCCTTTTGGCCCTAACACTAACACCATCCATTAAATATTAGGGGCCAAAAGGGTTAGAAAAAAAGACGTTGGGGCTCAGATGTTAAAAAAAAAAATTGGGTTAAAATGGTAAAAGTGATATAACCACAGGGGCCAAAATTGTAATTTACTCTAATTAATGTAAACTAATTAATAAATAAAATACGAGCCGAGTCGAAGCTTGAAAAACTACCAACGAACCGAGCTTGAGCTTTAGATGGAGCTCGGAGCCCTGGCAATTTATTTTTTGTGTGTCCAATATCTACACATATTGTACATTTCTAAATATGTGTAGGTATTTTTTTGTCACGTCATCTTAAAAAAAGTTATAATTATTTATTTTATACGTATTCAATATCTACACATATTGTACATTTTTTAATATGTGTAGATATTTGTTTTGTCACATCATCTAACAAATATATATTTAGTTACTTTATAGGTATGTAATATCTACACATATTGTACATTTTTAATCATGTGTAAGTATTTAATTTGTCACGTCATTTTCAAAAAAAAAGTATATATTAACTTAGTTTAAATACATATTTTTTTAAATTCTTATGTGCTGGTAAACATAATCATTTACCTATATATATATTACTTTTTTTACATATGTGTAGATAATTTAGCTACACATGACGAAAATTTGCTACATGTGTAGGCAATTTTGGGGGGGGGGGGGGGGATTTTCCACCAATACCAAGTGTGGCTAAAATGTATTACCAACAAATATTAAGTGTTAATCATTATGAAAATATATCATCAACTATTATCCACACATATACGAACATGTGTAGGTAAATACCCACACATTTACATGTGTAGGTAAATTATGTGTGGGTAAACACCCCAATTTCTTGTAGTGAAGACATTAAAATTACACCAATCCTTCTATTTGACTAACTTGGATTTTCGAACTGTTTTTAAACCATAAGTAACTAAGGGATTAAACATTCAAATTAACCCGCTAAGTTTGAATACAATTTGTTGAAACACGGAATCACCGTCGGGATGATTAGGCCGCCTTCTACATGAGGGTGAAGAATCTCATCTTGTTCTTCCTCTTGAACCTAGATCTGCAATGGAGAAGACAAGAAAGTGGAGCTTTGTAGAGATGACCGGTAGGGGAAAGAATCCCCTGTTTCCAGTAACAAAAGTGTGGCGGCTCCATCTTGTCTAACCCTAATAATGAGGTGAACACCTCCTTATATAGGGGACATGGGCCTCCCCTAACCTCAATGGGTCAGACCCAGTTAGGGGTTATCTCTACAAGTCCTCAGCCCAATGTAGTATATACTACAACGCGTTGGGCCTCGCGGTTGGGTTAGTCAGCACAATAATAAATAATTAATATAAAGGCAATAAGTAACGGGAAAGTCTGACCGCTCGGGTCGGGTCCAATACCATACCTCTACAAGTCCCCCAGTCTAGTGTTGCTCACGAGTGCAAGCGTTGGGAGGAGCACTAGACTTATTAGGAGTGCTGGGAAGTGAGGATTATTAATTCTATGTTTACCTGTCGCCGAGGCGCGAGAGCTTTGCTGGCCATGTTTATTGCGTCTGTCTTTCGTTGTGAGTAGAGATAATGGAGCGGTGAAATGTGCACGATAGTTCATCGTGGTAATTGGCTAGGCAAAGGCTGGTTGCTGCCTTTTGTACTGGCTTACTCTCATGAGCTGCCAAGGTTGCCCATGTGCGTATATGTCCCGCGCATGGACTTTGGAACTGGGTGAGTGTTTTTTGGCTGTTGAGCGTGGGAGTATAAGGAACAAGGTAATTCAACCTGGATGATGAAGGGTCCTATTTATAGCCGGAGGGTGAAAAAGGGAGGAGCAGCTGTGCCAGCTGTGGTTGCGCGCCAGCTGTCCGACCAAAGGGACTATCTTCTTGGTCTCCTCTACTGTGGTCAGGGTAGTGTTACACGTGGCGCGCTTACGTTTGCCCATTCTGGGTACGTCGTACTGGTGTTGTCGGACTGCTCCTTAATTCGTCGCAGGTTTACATGGCTCTTGATGAATGGTGACACATGGTGTCCTTTATGTCGGAGGGAGCATCTTTGGTGCCACCTTGACTTCTTCCAGAAACTTCTAGAAGCTTCTGGATTCTCTTGCTGATGTAGGTGCCATGTAGGATGAAAAAGTGGTGTGGTCCTTGCCATGTGAGCAGGGAATTGGGACCATACCTCTTCAAGTCCCCCAGTCCAGTGTGCCTTCTAGTTGAGTTGATCGTCTAAGAGGGATTCTGGACTTATGAGGGTCGTGGTTGTCGGGACACATGTTTGATTTTGTAAAGTTGAGCCTACTGGGCGCGCCGCGTGTGACACATTGGCAACTTGTAGAGTTGAGCCAACTGGACGCATGGCGCATGGTGTATTGGCAACTTGTCAAGTTGAGCCAATTGGACGCATGGCGCATGGCGTATTAGCAACTTGTCAAGTTGAGCCAATTGGACGCATGGCGCATGGTGTATTGGCAACTTGTAAAGTTGAGCCAACTGGGCGCATGGCGCATGGTGTATTGGTGACACATTGGCAACTTGTCAAGTTGAGCCAATTGGACGCATGGCGCATGGCGTATTAGCAACTTGTCAAGTTGAGCCAATTGGACGCATGGCGCATGGTGACACATTGGCAACTTGTCAAGTTGAGCCAATTGGACGCATGGCGCATGGCGTATTAGCAACTTGTCAAGTTGAGCCAATTGGACGCATGGCGCATGGTGTATTGGCAACTTGTAAAGTTGAGCCAACTGGGCGCATGGCGTATTGGCAACTTGTCAAGTTGAGCCAATTGGACGCATGGCGCATGGAACTATAAAATATTCAACCTTTTGTATGACTATGTTGGTTGGCGCATGATGCGTGTGTGTTTATCCTTATGGATTACGTATACCTGGTGTTTAAATCTTTGTAAACTGTTGTCTACAATATTTGCACGTGTTAATCCACTTTGAGTCAGGTTATCGCGAATGAGAATTGGCATAAAGTTGCGTCAGGATAATGAAGAGGAAACCCTACCATGCACTAATCCTCCGCTGTGCCATAACAACAATGTGTCGTGAGGCAAGGAGATGTGGCTTGTCTTGAAGAATGTAGGTGTAAACGAAAATTTATTTTAGCCAATGTGTTTTTGCGTATACCCAAAGTGGTGCGTGCATTTGTAGCTCAGTGTACGTTTTGTAAGCGTTTTCGTCTATGGCTAAACATGCGCGCGTGCGTGAAGGCAGCAGGGCCGCATGGAGCTTAGCATGCTTGCATGTGTAGTAGCCAGCTCGCCTGGAGATTGGTGTGCTCATCTCTAAAGGATCATGTGCGTATGACGACTTGCGTGTGCATGTGTGGAGCGTCAGGCTCGCATGGAGACAGAGATGATCGTGTGTATAACGCCAGACTCGTATGGGGACCGACGTGCTGGCATGTAACAGAGCTTGCGCGCATGGCGACTTACGAGCTCGTATGTAGAGGAGCATGCGACTGGCGACTCACGTGCTCGTATGTAGAGGAGCATGCGACTGGCGACTCACGTGCTCGTATGTAGAGGAGCATGCGACTGGCGACTTACGTGCTCGTATGTAGAGGAGCATGCGACTGGCGACTTACGTGCTCGTATGTAGAGGAGCATGCGACTGGTGACTTACGTGCTCGTATGTGGAGGAGCATGCGTGCATAACGCATGTGTGCTCGCTCGTAAGTAAAGGAGCATGCGCGCGTGGCGATTTACGTGCTTGTATGTGGAGGAGCATACGTGCATAACGCATGTGTGCTCGCTCGTATGTAGAAGGAGCAGGCGCGTATGGCGATTTACGTGCTCGTATGTAAAGGAGCATGCGACTGGCGACTTACGTGCTCGTATGTGGAGGAGCATGCGTGCATAACGCATGTGTGCTCGCTCGTATCTAGAAGGAGCAGGCGCGTATGGCGACTTACGTGCTCGTATGTAAAGGAGCATGCGACTGGCGACTTACGTGCTCGTATGTAGGGGAGCATGCGACTGGCGACTTACGTGCTCGTATGTGGAGGAGCATACGTGCATAACACATGTGTGCTCGCTCGTAAGTAAAGGAGCATGCGCGCGTGGCGACTTACGTGCTCGTATGTAGAGGAGCATGCGTGCAAAACGCATGTGTGCTCGCTCGTATATTGTTTGCCCTGCAAACAAGTCAACGAGGTAAATTATAACAAAGGATTTGATATATGAAAGCATTGTACCGAAGCCTTGTTCTTAGGAGGAGTTTGTTCTATGCATCCAAACTCCGTAATATGTGAAAGCAACTTCGAACTTCGGAATGGTGTTGGACTATGCTAGCCCGTGTGCTTATTGCAGCTGCTAAAAAATGTCAGTAGCGTTGAAGTTGAATAATAATAAGCAATGATACTAGTCTGCGCCGGAAATATCGTAAGGTTAATACTCGTTAAAACGATGAACTACTAGCCATGTCGTTGAATAATTTCGTTTGCTAGACGCTAGCCGGTTTACGTTATCGGGGAAAGCGTGTAACAATGCGTTACTAAATAATTCAAGTGTTCACAGCCGAGTACATGTGAACTTTGTACATATATTAACTAAAATGATATGTACCCAAATGCATATTTAAAAGTCGTACACCGACTCTTGTAGCGCGTAATAATGTGTTTGAGCCATAAATTGAAAGTTATGGTGCAAACTTAAGATTAAAAAGCAGAAATGTGAACTAAATAAAAACAAGTTCAAATTAGCCTTTTTAGAACTCCACAAACTAATGGTAGAGCTGATTCGCGCGGCGGAGACACGGCCACGCAGAAGTGGTTATTTGTCGGTCGTGCGCCACGGTTTTCTTAATCACAACCCTCTTAGGGTGGAAGTAAGGCGTGCTAAATAATGCTTAGTCGTAATACACTAGGAGGTATATGCAATTTAGCTACGAGTATGACAATTATATAAAGTATATCGTACATGATACGTATATCTCATGGTCGCTTGAGCATGACGATCGTACGTATGTGCGATGTACGACGAAGTCTTGTGTGCATGCTGTTTCAGTATTCATCGGTGCGCGTGAGGGTCACTCGTCTCGTTTTAGCGATTGAATATATTGTCATTCCCCGCCAAATGTGAGAGCAACTTTGGCCCTCGGGATGGTGTCGCATCATGCGAGTATCCCAATTTATTGCTACTAATAAAATGTTAGTAACGTTAAATTAAAATATTGATATTAGATAAATAACAAGTGTATATTCGTATGTGTATATACAACATGTAACGAGCGTGTATATCCTCATAGTAAAAAAATCATTTTTATGCTTTTTATTTTGTGGCAAATCGGACCATCAATTTTTAATTGTAAGGGCCAATACTGTGAAAGGTTATAAGTAGTGGAGTAAAAGGAAAAGCTGAGATGTGAACCTCGAAGCTTGACACGTACCCCTATAAACCCTATCAAACATTAAACACTATGACACATTTTAGGTTTCTTTCTCAGGCAGGCAAAGTTTAGAAGCAGTTCTTTTAATGGTGCTATCTTGTGAAGAAACACATATGAACTTTAGGATAAGACATATGCATTTTTCATTTGCCACAAATATTCAAGAACACTTTATCAGTTATATATCATGAATTTTAAATTCATATTTAAAGGCTGAATATACTTTTGTTTTTTTAGCTAATTGACAACATGACGATCGATGCACCCTAGTTACTCCCGGGTCATAACGTCCGGTAGGGTGTTAAAAACAACAAAGTTTGTTTGTAGGTGAGAATGCTCGCGTGAGAGGCGGAGCACCTACGACAGCAGAACTGTTGAATTGCCGACGTGCGCGGGGTGATGGAGCTTGTGCACGCCATGCGCCGCCACGCGTATGTGCTTATCGGACGGAGCTCGCGCGGCGTATCGGAGCGCAGGAGGAGTTTGTTCGAGCATCGAGCCCGTCCTACGGCTTTATCGAGCATGAATAATATATATACATATGCATGTTTTTTTTTTTAAATAATTGTTAAATTATTTTTGAACATATGTGTATTGGTAATAACATCATGATGAGCATCACACGAATAACAAACTGTCGTATAGAAGACGAAGTGTCCGTATATTCGTTATGTACATATATTAAATGACTGGACTTTTTGGGCTGCTGGACTTCGATGTTGACTGGACCAGATCCATACTTATTTTTGGTGTACTAAAGACCCAATTATGGGTCTGCTTAACAACCGGATATAAAAGAATACCCACCTCACTTTGTTAATCAGTCAGTTGCGGTGTTTTTCGAGAAGTTTCTTTCATTTGCTGACTTTCGAAGGTCACTTAGGGTTTTTACCCTTTTGACCAGATTCGGAGCATATATTAAAGATCTTGCGTTAACGATCTTGTTTAGCTTCTATAGATCTGTTCGTGAGTTTTTTAACCGGAAAGTATACGCCACAGAACATCCCTACAGGTCCTCGGGGAAACATTTATACTGCTGAATTCTTAATCAAAATGAGGCTGACGGTAAAAGTTGATGTATTTTCCGCAGCTGCAACCTCTTTTAAACAGGACCAAGGAGATTGGCCAAAAAGGTGATATGTATTTGATGTGGTGCAGGTGGCTCTCAACTGGTTGATAGCACAAGATAATGTGATCCCTATTCTAGGAGCCAAAAATGCAGAACAAGCGAAAGACTTTGGCATGGCCTTGGGTTGGAGTCTAACTAGCGATGAGGTTAACAAGCTTCGTGGTTTGGCTTCAAAATCAAAACCCGTAATAGGTTTTCCTGTTGAGAAGTTGTAAACGAGAGAAGAACACGCCATGCGCCGCCGCATGTTGTGCTTATCGGACGCACGGCGCACGGCGCGTCGGAGCTTGTGTGCTCATGCGCGGTGCGCGTTTGTGCTTATCGGACGCACGGCGCACGGCGCGTCGGAGCTTGTGCACTTATGCGCGGCGCGCGTTTGTGCTTATCCGACGCACGGCGCGTCGGAGCTTGTGTACTCATGCGCGGTGCGCGTTTGTGCTTATCGGACGCACGGCGCACGGCGCGTCGGAGCTTGTGCACTCATGCGCGGTGCGCGTTTGTGCTTATCCGACGCACGGCGCGTCGGAGCTTGTGTACTCATGCGCGGTGCGCGTTTGTGCTTATCGGACGCACGGCGCACGGCGCGTCGGAGCTTGTGCACTCATGCGCGGTGGTTTTTTCGCTGAAAACCTTGTTTTAAGGTGAAGTAAGAACGATGATGCAGGCTTTGTAAGGAGACCACCATTTTCTCTTGAAAACGAAAAGGAGGGAAACTTTCTTAAGACAACTTTAGCTGTTGACAACAGCTGTAAAAGGACTGAATTGATTTGATGTTGTTACCTTGAAAGTGAGGTGCTCTGATATCCGGGTGAGGACAAAAGAGGTGCAGGCTCATGTGACATGTCAGAGAACTTTATATGGTTGTGTACAACTGTTTTTTTTTCTTTTTTTTTTTCTATTATTACAGATGTAAATGCTCTGTATTTTTTATCATTTAATAATAAAAAATATCTTGAAAGTTGAAAAGACTCTTATCTATTGAGACAAAAATCGAAATTTCTTGAGTATTTTGAAAGAACGGAGGTGATGTTCTCATTTCATGTTCTCGAATATCTTCAAATAATAAATTAACAGCCCTTTTAAAAGTTTATGGCTTTTGACGGTGACGTAAGAAAGAAATTAACAATTTCTTTTCTTTTTGCCATACCTTGTTTTTTATAGAAGATTGCGTCAAAGAAAAGCGAAACGTACCTGGTTTTTTTTTTTCTTTTTCATAAATCATGGCTAATCTTCGTCAACGGAGGCATAAAACCCACAAAGCTTGGATCTCGAAATTATGACTTGAGAAAGTCTTGTACGGCAACAGATCTGAGCTCTCTTGTACATGAGGTTGTGAACCCCCTTTGAAACAAATGTAGAACTGAAGATTTTTAAGCACTAAAATAAGTGGAAAACCGCAGATCTAGAAGTTTTTGAAAACATAACACAGATCTGTGGGGTTTGTCCATTCAAAGATCAAGAGTGTAGCTCTAAGAACACAGATCTAGAGATCTGAGGATAAAACAAGATGTGATCAACAGATGGTTAACATAAACTCGGATGGCGCCAATGAGGGTGAAGAATCTCATCTTGTTCTTCCTCTTGAACCTAGATCTGCAATAGAGAAGACAAGAAAGTGGAGCTTTGTAGAGATGACCGGTAGGGGAAAGAATCCCCTGTTTCCAGTAACAAAAGTGTGGCGGCTCCATCTTGTCTAACCCTAATAATGAGGTGAACACCTCCTTATATAGGGGACATGGGCCTCCCCTAACCTCAATGGGTCAGACCCAGTTAGGGGTTATCTCTACAAGTCCTCAGCCCAATGTAGTATATACTACAACGCGTTGGGCCTCGTGGTTGGGTTAGTCAGCACAATAATAAATAATTAATATAAAGGCAATAAGTAACGGGAAAGTCTGACTGCTCGGGTCGGGTCCAATACCATACCTCTACACAATTGAAGCTTTTAATCCTAAAACAATGTTGAAGGATCAAAATGGCAAGTTAGTTTAATTAGTTTTATATTAATTATTTGATTGTTTAGAATTATCTTGCAGGTTTAGATAAACAAACCGTAACCTTCTGTTAGAAGTCCAAATAAACCCGTATGTAAGTCTGTAGGTCAAGATTGCCAGGTCTTAACTTTTAACACATTTTTTACTACCAATTTAAACTTTAAAGAGACGATCTGGAAGAATGATTTTGACATGTTGCTTATTGGAGATTCTATGCAATGATAAGGCATTTACATTATTCGAATTATGTAGCTGCGAGTGTGAACTTTCATATTAACATGATAATTATGCGATAGTTTGTATATTTTTGCAAAATGATAATGCGAATAAACATCTGATCATTAGTTTACTAAGATGTGCTACATGTGGCTTAGATATGTTGAAGCTGATCATTTTGTCAAAATTGTTAGGGCTCCAAATGGTGAATTGACTGATATTGTCACCGGGTGTATGACCAGATGCCAGAGCCACTGTGGGTGATTGTAATGGGCAGCTGTGCAATACTCATACTCTGTTGTTAGGGGTTTTGACCGGATTGTACCAGTTGAATTTATGTCCCTGGTTGCCCACCCACAGCCAAGGCTCTTTTGTACGGGCCTCTTCAGCTGCAGAAATTTTATTTTAACAAACAGTGAAGTTTAGCGGACTTTTGGAAGTCCATATAATTTTTTAAACATGTTTTTTTAGTAAAAACTTGTATCAGTTTTCAAATAGTGTGTATGATTGTGTATGTCATTCAATGCTCAAAATCGTCTGAATTAGTGAAACTAGGAAAACTACCGTTTCAAGATGTCTAAACTGGGTTAGACAACCACAGCCCCTATTCTATCCATCATGTTTGTTTATGCTCTTATAACCCAACAGATATAGTTTATTAAGCCCACAGACTTTGTATGTTTGATTTGTTGTTGCCCCGTCAATAAATCTAAGTTGTATATTAGTACTATTTAACAACAACCATACCCAGTAAATCTAAGTTTAATATTATGTTATATTGTACTAAACAAATTTCATAAATATGTCTAAACTTGTAACTAAGTGAAGATTCCAAATATTTGGATATATTTTTGTAAATAAAGTTATTATGTATCTTGGAAAGTGATTCATCATGATGCGTTAAGAACAAAGTCTAATTAAACGGCGCTTGCAATTATTTTAAGGATAGAAAGTAATTCCATGGAAGCAATAACTATTCGACTTCCTTTGTTGTTATATACATGTTAGGGGTGTGTAGAAAACCGAATTAACTAACCCATTACCAAATTAACCTATTAAATTGAACCGATATAACCGAATAGGCGAATCGCACCAAAAACCAGTGGGTCGGTTTAATATTTTTCTGAAAAACGTCAATAGTTTGTGTAGGACTAGCGTCACCCAGAATTCCTAATATTGATCAACTTGAGTAGCATACATCAATGATAAATGTTGATTCGGTTAACGACTGAATGGGTTTGATAAATTAAGAGAGTTTGTGTAGGACTCGCAGTTTTAGTAGGACCACTGTGGATAGCAACTTATGAGAAATGCCCATCCCCAACCCTTAATATGGGTTAGAATATTTTGGGTAAAAGATAAAGACATCTTAATTGTTGACTATAGTTTACTCTGCCGTTGACTTCCAAACTTAATTAACACGGCTTTGAGAGTGCATATATATTTTCGGTACCACTTGAGAAAGCATAAAACCACACCCCATTGATAAATAAATAATACATATCATGTGGCATACTAATACTATTACTCATCTTTTTCTTATAATTCTCTTATTCGTGTTATCACAAACCTCCACTGCTAATGATGTTAACAAGTCACTTGAGGCAAAAGCTTTGGTTGCTTGGTGGCCATATGCAAATGCTTCACATCACTGTAACTGGGAAGGAATAGCTTGCAATACAGCAGGAAGTGTAACTGATATAAGCTTACACGATCATTACTTTGGGGATGGAACTGGTCTTGCAAGCCTCAACCTATCTTCATTTCCAAACCTTGTTAGCCTTCATATTACTTACTGTGGTGTTGAAGGAAGCATCCCAGAGCAGATTCGTTTGCTGTCTAATCTCACCTCTCTTTTCCTTTATGGGAATCAACTCACAGGTAACTTACCTGCTTCACTCACCAATCTCACCCTTTTAAAAGAGCTTGATCTTTCTGACAACTATTTCAGTGGTAAGTTACCTGTCTCTTTCACCAATCTCATCCATTTGGAATCTCTGCATCTTTTTCATAACAATTTCAGTGGTGACTTACCTGACTCTTTCACCAATCTCATCCGTTTGAAATACCTCACTCTTTCTATGAACAGTTTCAGTGGTGAGTTTCCTGCTTTGCTCACTAATCTCATCCATTTGGAATCCCTTTCTCTTTCTAGAAATAATTTCAGTGGTGAGTTACCTGTTTCCCTCACCAATCTCACCCATTTAGAATACCTTTATCTTTATAAAAACAATTTTAGTGGTGAGTTATCTGTTTGGCTCACCAAGCTCACACATTTACGATACCTTTATCTTTCTGATAACAATTTCAGTGGTAAGATACCTGCGTCACTTGCCAATCTTACCAACTTAGAAAACCTTTATCTTTATGATAACAATTTCAGTGGTGAGTTACCTGTTTCCCTCACCAATCTCACCCATTTACAATACCTTTATCTTTATAATAACAAACTTACTGGTCCAATCCCACCATCTTTTGGTTCCATGGTCCATCTCACACACCTAGACTTGAGCACAAATCAACTCAATGCATCCATCCCAAACCAAATTACTCATTTGCAAAAACTGGAATGGTTGAATCTGGGTGACAACAATTTAGACGGTCCACTTCCCTTAAATTTTAGTAGCCTATCCCAGTTGACACATTTAAACCTTGGCATGAATTTCTTAAATGGTCCCATACCTTTAGAATTAGCATATTTGAAGAACTTAGAATATGTCGACCTTAATAATAATACTCTTGTGGGTTCGGTTCATGGAAATCTGTCAAGACTTTCTTACCTTGATATTTCATCAAACCAGTTGTCTGGTAATTTGTCTTTCCAGCATTCCTGTAATTTGAGCCATCTAGACCTCTCTATGAATCAGATGACCGGAGCAATCACAAGTCTTCTAGTTTGCAGACACTTAAAGTACTTGAATCTTCGTAGTAATAATTTTGTTGGAAAAGGACTTAATTATTCAGATATCCCAGATTTGGAGTTCTTAGATCTGTCTCTGAATCATAATCTAACTTCAATCGCCCCTGGTCCTTCAGTCCAGAATAGGGAAACTGGCTTGTCTTGCAATGCTTTAAGTGGACAATCAACCTGCAAGGAACATATGCCAAGACACAAACTGCTCCACCATTTGACTATTTTTCTTCCAATCATCACGGGACTTTACTTTATGCTTCTTGTATACATTTGTTACAAAAATCACAATTCCGCAGATAAGAAAATCCAGCCAGAACAAGAAATGCATGGAAATGTGTGCTCCATATTGAATTATGATGGAACAATTGCATATGAAGACTTCATAACTGCTACTGATGACTTTGACCTCAAATACTGCATTGGAACCGGTGGCTATGGTAGTGTTTATGAAGCAAAACTGCCTAACGGTCAAACATTTGCTTTGAAAAAACTCCATCGTTTTGAAGCCAAGCAACCAACATTCGACCAGAGTTTCAAGAATGAAGTCCAAGTGTTGACCAACCTTAGGCACAAAAACATTGTCAAACTCTATGGTTTTTGTTTGCATGATAAATGCAACTTCCTTGTATATGAATACATGGAAAGAGGGAGCCTATTTTGCGCTTTGAGTAACAATGAATTAGCTGTTGAGGTGGACTGGATGAAGAGAGTGAATATTATCAAAGATGTAGCCCATGCTTTGGCATACATGCATCATGATTGTAGCCCTCCTATTGTTCATAGAGACATATCAAGCAACAACATTCTCTTGAACTCAGAACTGGAAGGATTTGTTGCTGACTTTGGAGCAGCCAGATTGCTCGACCCAGATTCCTCCAACCAAACGGTAATTGCGGGAACTTTGGGATACATTGCTCCAGGTATTTGTACTTAATCTCACACTTCTTTTATGTCTATGACTCTATTAGCTGTTAAAATTCGATCACGGTCCTTTGGTATATATTTTCATGCAGAGCTTGCCTATAACATGATTGTGACTGAAAAATGTGACGTGTATAGCTTCGGGGTGGTGGCACTTGAGACAATTGGAGGGAAGCATCCCGGAGACTTCCTCTCATCCCTGAACTATTCAACAACTGCTGGCATAACTTTGGAAAATATATTAGACAAGCGACTCCCTTATCCAACCGACAAATTGATTGAAAAAGAAATTTTGCGTGTTTGTAATGTAGTAGTAGGGTGCATTCTCACAGATCCAAAGTGCCGGCCGACAATGAGAGAGGTATCTCAGGAATTATTGCGATAAGCACATCATTTGGGCTATCTTCCAGCTTTATCATATTCACTTCATCACGCATCAGGAATTATTGCATTAGTTATTCGTTTGATCATATTTATATATTATGCATGCTTTATCTATCTACTTCATTACGGAATCAATGTAATCGATCCAAAATCTTTAACCTTTGTATCACTACACTTAATATAAAATATGTCTCGCTTTGATTCTGATGTTAGTTTTTCATTACCAATTTATGAGTTTGGGTTTGATTTTGAATTTTAGAATAATATTTAGGTTTGATACTTTTTGTTGGATTCAGTGTGCTTTTGGTTGGCGGTTTGTCAGTGCTTGAGTTCTTAAGTATTATTGAGGTTGTTATAGAAAATCAACACCAGAGAATCAAGAACAATTTTTAACCACCAATGATTTAATCTTATCACGAATGATTGAGAACGTACAATTACCAAGAAATTGAAAGCGATTCTATCTCTCTTTATATATACTATGTGTATATTAATAGAGATAGAGTGGATAAGGGTGTCAAATTAAAATTTTAAGGTGTATTCCTGCACATATACTCTACCCCCAATACGTTAACTAACAATTAACAAAACAATTAGACAAGTTACCAGAATAGTCCCTTTATTATTGACTGGTGCACACTTAACTCCTCATACACAAGTTACCAGAATAGTCCCTCTATTATTGACTGGTGCACACTTAAATCCTCATACTTTTGTTTGACTTGTACTTTGATCATTTACTTTCATCTTGACTTTGACTTTAGTCCTTAACAGAGTGATACGACCGAGTTCGAGATGGTCAATCTCCAAGAACAACAAGAAGGGAGAAGATGATATGGGGCAAATTTTCTGATAACCTTTATTAAAAAAAAAAACAGAATACTTATAGGACGTTCAAACTTAGAAAACAAGAAACAATCTTTTCAAAACGGGAAACAAATAACTAAAAATAAGAAAGCTGTAAATATTTTGATTTTGAGATCTTCGTCTTGAATTTGCATCTAATCTCTCAACCGAATTGGAACTCGGGTTTGTCTACTGGATCGTCGAACATCTTGTTGGGCCAGAATAACATCTGGTTGCGACCTGGATCCCGGGCCTGGTTCAATCGTATCAATATTCTCCCTTTCGAAAACGGCCTTGTCCCCAAGGCCGGAGGTAGCTGAGGAAACTGGACCCTCCAATAGATCTGGTGGTAAAGGAATGAAACTTGAATCCCAGTCGCCTTTGCACAAGCGGAGCAACGACACGTGAAACACCGGGTGAATGCGAGAACCAATTGGCAAATCGAGCAGATAAGCGACTTTACCAACACGCTCTAAAACTGTGAACGAACCATAATACCGACGACTAAGCTTCTCAACACCGCGATTAACAACCGACTTTTGACGGTACATGCGGAGTTTTAACAATACTCGGTCCCCAACGCTGAATTCCATGTCTTGCCGACGGCGATTAGCTTGTTCAGTCATACGCTGACCAGTTTTGTGAAGATTAGCCTTTAGAAGATCAAGGATCTGTTGATGTTCCAATAAGGCATCATCAATTGACTTAGGCTTCGTATCCGACGAGTGTAATGTGGAATAGACGGGGGTGGTCGGCCATACAACGCTTGAAACGGGGTCATCTCAATAGCGCTATGATAAGATGTATTGTACCATAATTCAGCCAAGTATAAAAACTTTGACCACCGCTTGGGTTCATCGCACGTGAAACAGCGCAAGTAGCTCTCTAAGGTCCGATTAACGACTTCTGTCTGGCCGTCTGTTTGTGGGTGATACGCACTGGAATGCAATAACTTGGTACCAATGGCGTCAAAAAGTTCTGTCCAGAAACGACTTAGGAACACAGGATCACGATCAGATAAAATACTTTTAGGTAACCCATGTAACTTATAGACTTACTCAAGAAAAATGGCAGACAATGATTGTGCAGTGTAGTGAGCCGAAAGAGCAATAAAGTGGGCGAATTTCGACAACCGATCCACAATAACCCAAATTGCGGTTTTTCCATTTGACGGCGGCAAGCTCGTAATAAAATCCCTAGAAATATCTTCCCAAACCTGATTGGGAATAGGTAATGGCTGCAACAAGCCATATGGATTGTGTGTGGAGTACTTGGTTTGTTGACAAATTTGACATTCCGATACAAAGCGCGTAACGTCTGAACATAAGTTGGACCAAGAAAAATGAGATTTTAAGCACTTGATTGTGGCGGTAATTCCGGAGTGGCCCCCTATCTTACTAGAGTGAAATTCATGTAACAATTTCTGGCGTACGGCGGGTAAATCCGGAATTAATAAGCGTTGCTTATGATACACCAACCCATCATGAACAGTGTAATCGTTCACGGTAGTTGAGTCGCGGATGCCATCAAATAAGGTGCGACCAATAGAAGACTTGGTGTAATATTCACGCAACTCCTGTAACCACGGAAAGACAGGCGTGGATAAGGTGAGCATATGGAGATCGTCTATGCGACTCAAGGCATCAGCGACCTTGTTTTCTTTCCTTGGTTTGTAGTGAATTTCGAAATCATACCCCAACAACTTGCTAGCCCATTTGTGTTGTTCAGGCATTTGGATGACTTGTGTCAAAAGATGACGGAGACTGCGTTGGTCCGTAAAGACTCGAAAACGGCGTCCCAGCAAATAATGACGCCATTTTTTAATGGCCTCAGTGATGGCAAATAGCTCCCAAATGTACGCCGATGACGCCCGCATTTTTTTGTTAATCTTCTTGCTAAAAAATGCAATCGGTCTATCTTTTTGAGACAAAACGACGCCAATGCCATAATCAGAAGCATCCGTGGTAATATCAAAGACTTGAGAAAAAACAGGTAAAGTAAGGGTAGGAAGATTTACCATTGCAGCCTTTAGTGTTTCAAACGCCCGTTGAGCCGCGTTAGTCCAAACAAATTTTTGAGAATGTTGCAACAAATCAGTTAAGGGACCAGCTATGTGGGAGTACCTTTGGACAAATCGGCGGTAATAGCCTGTTAACCCAAGAAATCCACGCAACGAGGTTTGGGACGTGGGAATCGGCCACCTCTGGATTGCCATAATTTTATCATCGTCAGTGGCGACACCTTCCGTGGATATAACATGCCCTAAGTATTGCACCTTGGTAACCCCAAAGACACACTTAGATAGTTTAGCAAAGTACTTATTGGAGGATAATAGTTGAAAAACTTTAGAAAGGTGTTCTAAGTGTTCATTACGAGACCGACTGTATACCAAAATATCATCGAAAAAAACTAGCACGAACCGCCGTAAGGAGTTACGAAAGAGGTCATTCATAGCCGACTGAAAAGTGGATGGCGCATTCGAGAGTCCAAAGGGCATCACTAAAAATTCATAGTGGCCATCAATCGTCCGAAAAGCCGTTTTATGTACGTCACTAAGCGCAACCCGAATTTGGTGGCAACCTGCACGTAAATCCAATTTGGAAAAAAATGTTGCACCTTGTAATTCGTCTAGTAAAGCATCCACTGTCGGAATAGGGAAACGGTCTCGAATGGTGATGGCGTTTAAAGCACGGTAATCGACACAAAAACGCCAAGTGCCATCTTTCTTTTTAACCAACAAAACGGGAGACGAGTACGGGCTTGTGCTCGGTTGAATAATGCCATCTGCAAGCATGTCTTTAATCAGTTTAGTCATTATCTCTTTTTGATAGTGAGGGTAGCGGTACGGTCGAACATTTACGGGTTTACTCTTGGGTAGTAAATGGATGTGGTGATCATGTGGTCTAGGTGGGGGCAGTGTTGTAAGAATCGCTAGGCGCTAGTCGGGCGGTGGGGTACCGACTAGCGATTAATGGGGATTAATAGGGATTAATCGGAATTAATCGGATTGAGATTTTTATATGTAATTTTTTGTTGCATATACACACACACATTTTATATGTAGTTTCTTAAAGTAGACATGTTTTAACTACTCATTAACCCATTTTTTAAGTAATTGGAAGGAATTTATATGGTTTGGTCAAAATTTGGTTGGCATCTAGCCAAATTTGGCCAGAATAGGACCGCCATTGACTGCCTAGCTATTAATCGGCCATTAATCGGTGAACCTCCGATTAGTGATTAATCGGCGACTAATCGGAGACTAGTCGGGATTTTTACAACCATGGGTGGGGGTAAGGTAGTTGGAGGTTGGAAGATATGGGAGAACTGTTGTAAAAGGGATTGAATGTCACTGTCAACATGAGCTTGAGGTGTAGGCTTGGTGGACTCACTTTCATGTTCAAAAATTAATGTGTGCATGGAAGCTACACAACCTTTGGTAAGCAAAGTGTGAATGGCTGTGGGGGTAGCAAAAGAAACGATTGGCTCGCCGTTCAAGGTCATTGGCTGATCTTTAAAAGTGAACGATATAGACGGAACCGAAAAATCCGCTGTGATGCGGCCTAAGGAGCTTAACCAAGCTACACCCAACACAACATCCGCCCCTTCGATAGGTAAGACATAACATGGAATGTCGAAATTTTGTTGTGAAAGTACCACCGTGACTTGTGGACAATATCCGGCACATTGTAGAAAATCCCCGTTACCTATCATAACTGAGAAGGGACAAATACGGTCCACTGGTAACTTGAGGAAGGAAGCAATTCGGGGTTGTATGATGTTGTGAGTGCTCCCCGAGTCGACCAAAATCGTGACTGGGTGGCCCATAATATAACCCGTGATTCTCAAGGCTTTTGGGGATGTGAGACCATGCAAAGCCGCGGCTGAAAGAGATAAAAATTGTGGTTGGGTGGAAGGGTGTGGAGAGTCGGGTGGTTCATCACTAAAATCGATCAAGGGCGCGGTGGTATCGAGGTCGTCATAGTCAACGAGCAAGTGGAACTGTGGTGGATTACACTTGTGTCCGGGGTGGTATTTTTTCGAGCAACGGAAGCACAACCCGGCGGCTTTGCGTTGTTGAATTGCTTCTTGTGATAAACGGTTGAAAGGTAGGGTGGTGGAAGGTTTCGGCGTGGGAAGAAGAGGAGCTGTGGTGGTGTTTGCGTTTGACAGAGAACTGGAACCGGGTTGTGGTGGTGTTTGCCCGGTGGAGTTTGATGACACCAGAGAAGTGGTCGGGCGGTATGGGGGTGGTTTTTGAAACGGAATCGTTGGTCGTTGAGTTTATCCTCAACCAACCGGGCTAACCCAATAGCGTCCGGTAATGATTGCGGTTGAAGGATAGTAAGCTCCTGGTGGATATCATTTCGGAGACCGGATAAAAAGCAATTAAGAAGAACATCAGGTGGTATTCCTATGGTGCAATTGCTTAAGCGTTCAAACTCCATTATGTACGCGACAACTGTGGTAGTTTGCCGAAGTTTGAATAATGCGGCTTGATGGTTCGCATACGAAGAAGGTCCGAAGCGAAGCTCGAGTTGTCGAGTAAATGCGGCCCAAGTGGTAAGGAGTTTGTTGTTGGAGAGGTACTTGTACCAACTGAGCGCGTCACCCGCAAGACTGAATGCCGCCATATTCATACGATTTTCCGGCGGAATATTATAATAGGTGAAATATTGATCCGCTTGAAAAAGCCAATCTAAAGGGTTTGACCCGTCAAAGGTTGGAAGAAAAAGTTTTGGTTGTCGTGGTTGGTTGTCATTAATTGTATGTGACGTGGATGCGGGTTTGGTTTCAGTTTTGTGAAGGGCTGCAAGGATGAGATTGGTTTGTTCAGCCTGAGCCATGATCTGGGCGGTGAGAGTTTCGAACCGCTAGGTGGTTTCACGTGACTGGTTCGCGAGTGCCTCACTGAGTGCAGCGAGCGCGTCTTCGTTATCCTTCCGGGGAGGCATTGGGTAAGCGAATGAAAGCACCAATTGATACGACCGAGTTCGAGATGGTCAATCTCCAAGAACAACAAGAAGGGAGAAGATGATCTGGGGCAAATTTTCTGATAACATTTATTAAAAAAAAACCGAATACTTATAGGAAGTTCAAACTTAGAAAACAAGAAACAATCTTTTCAAATCGGGAAACAAATAACTAAAAATAAGAAAGCTGTAAATATTTTGATTTTGAGATCTTCGTCTTGAATTTGCATCTAATCTCTCAACCGAATTGGAACTCGGGTTTGTCTACTGGATCGTCGAACATCTTGTTGGGCCAGAATAACATCTGGTTGCAACCTGGATCCCGGGCCTGGTTCAATCGTATCAATAGAGGTTATAAATTGGATTTATAAATATACAGTAAAAGGAAGTTTATAGGTTAATTTTGAGGTAGTTTTGACATACATCAAAGATTATTATTTATAATAAGTGTATTGTACGTATAGATCATTCACAACTATTAGCATATGTTATGTTTATGTTTGATTTTACTGCGCCAATTTAATAAATAAAAATGTTATTGTAGTCGCAATTGAATTCATTACAAACTATGTTACTGCCATGATTAGTGTTCTATATGTAACCCATGGCTAGATCTACGATTTTAGACTTTTGTTGCTGATTATGTTTTTTCTTTATGAAATTGTCCATCAACTCTGTTTCTATATATATGTTCTAACCCTTCTCCATTCGCTTCCCCCAAAAACCATCGACTTCCACATCACATCGTTCATTCAATTGGAGTGAGCATGTTGAAAAGCACATTAAAATGAACCCACTAAGTTTGAATACACTCAATCATTGCAAGTTTGGTTGAAACATTCAAATGTGGAAACTATATTGAGTAGGGCTACGGCTGTAAACGAACCGAACAAACACGAACAAGACCTTGTTCGTGTTCGTTTATTAAAAAATATGTGTGTTCACGAACCGTTCACGAACACTTATCGAACGGGATTTTATGCTTGTGTTCGTTTGTTAAGGAAATGAACTTGTTCGTGTTCGTTTGTGTTTGTTTGTTAATTTTAGGCAACGAACATTGACGAACACAAGTGAGCACAAACTAATGTTCATGAACACAAATGAAAACAAACGAACACAAACAATCATTCATGAATAGAATATATAATACACTGACACTTAGTAGATATTTAATTTGTCAAAATTTTGATATATTTAAATAAATATAAAAACTGAAAACACTAATGAACTATCGAACACAAGCGAACATGTTACCGAACGTTCACAAACATAAACGAACGAACGCGACTTCTGTTCATGTTTGTTCATTTAACTAAACGAACGAAATTTCTTGTTCGTGTTCGTTTGTTTAATAAACGAACGAACACAAACGAACTTCCCGCCGAACGGTTCACGAACTGTTCGCCGAAAGTTTGGTTCCTTTACAGCCCTAAGTAGGGCCATGATAAATTGATAATGAATGGTTTTTTTTTTTTTTTTTTTTTTTTTTTGACTTGCAATAGGATAGATAGACGTATAATTAAGTAGGACCATTGTGGATAGCCATTTATGAGAAAGATATCTTGGTCAGTACTGTTTTAAGCATAAAGGAAAACATGAAAATATACCTGTTACCGTAGAAAGTGCAGTGGAGAATCCAGTGAGGGAAGAAGCCATAGAGTTCGACATCTTAGTTAAGGTGATATGGTTCCTCCTTAGGGTGCAGACTAATGATGGTGATGATGAAACCGAATAGGGAGTTCAGTTTAGAAGAGGGAGGCCGAAATTGATGTTAAGATAATTAGGTTATGTGTCTAACCTTAGAACCTCTGCATAAGTATCCTTATATAAGCACCCAAGAGGAAACCTAAATAGTTAATAAGGGTAATATGGTTTATCAACAATTACCAACTAATTATTTAATAGGTTATTATATATTTTGATCTATATTATGTAAATGATTATAATAGCTACTAGATTAAATACTAAATCATAATATATTTAATCTTACAAGATACCCCCAACCCCGGGTAAGAAAATTTTGGAAAAAAAAGAATTTCTTCATCATGAAAGCTTATAACTCGAACAAAACAAAAGGAATAATAATAATAATAATAATAATAATAATAATAATAATAATAATAATAATAATAATAATAATAATAATAATAATCTTCTGAGTGATAAAAACTTGAAATTCAAAAAGAACTTAAACAGAGAGATTTAAATGCAAATGCAAATGCAATATTATCACATAAAATCAAAATTACTATTGCATAAAACTCTGGTTTAATGTGTTATAGATAACACACAGATGATGAAACTAATGTTTTGGATTTCATTTCAAGTTTGGGTGTTACAAAAATAAGAAAAAATCTTGTAGAAATGAAACTGGAATTGGAACAGAGGAATCACAAAATAAAGATCACATTTGTTTCAAAAGACTTTAGCTTCAAAAAAGAAATTTATACAAAATTACTAAAAACTAAATAAAAACAAATTATTGAACGGAACGACCTAATATTTAACAACAAGCAACCTAACGTGGGGAAAGTGGTGGAGTATATAAAGACGTTGCCGCTTTGGGTTTCTTGTGGATTCGGAACAGGGCCAAAGTGTTTGGACTTTCATGGGAGCGCTGGAGCGATTTTGATTTATTTTGTATGGGAGTGTAATATTTTTGGTGGATGTAAAGTTTGGGCTAATCATAAGTTAGGGGAACATGTCTGTTAGGTCCTATTATGAAATTACATTTTGTTGAACATTGTTTTTCAAAGATGATTGACATAACCAAGGTTTTGTCTAAAGTAGACATAAAAAAGAAGGTTCTAGGTAGAGTGTGTATGGGTCGGTTTTGGTAAAAACCATAACAATAATCATAACTATAACTGTGATGCCGGTTAATGGAAAATCATAACCATAGCCGATCGGTTACGGTGGTTATAGTTAATCGGTTTTGATGGTTATTACAATCACTTATGGGTCGCTTAGCCCATGAATTTATGTCTACCTAGAAATAGCTTAACAATTTTTTTGACCATGAAATAAATTGTAATTGCAATTTTGTATATATTAATGTATTACATAATTTAAAAAAAATACTATAATCTATAATATTAATACCGATTATTACTGAATATTTATAAAAAATTCAACAAAAACGATATGATATAACTCATAAATTTTAACAAGCGTTTAACCAAATGCATCAAATATTAAAAAATGATGAAAAGTCCAAAATCCGACAAAAATTTTACTATACTTAATTTCACATATCAATAAACCCTACTCTAATTAAATTAACCACTTCTAATTTATTTCCTTTCACCCCTTATTCACTTTTTTTTTTTTTTTTTGAACTCCACTAACTCTTTGGTGATTTATTTTTTACTTTAATTATTGTTTTAAAAAAATTGAAATTTTAGACATCACTTGATCATTTTCTTAAAGGATAATTTATTTCCTTTAAGACGCCAACTTATTTATATATTATTATTTTGCAACAACTGGACGCATTGCAGCTTGTACTCTGGGCTTATAATGTTGGATAGTGGTTTCTGACAAAACCACTTGCTGGTTTAATGCTGTTTCTAACATAAATGAACAGATTAGAGAGTCAAACAAATCAAAACCCCCAAACCAAACCATTGAAGCCTACATTCGATTGTTGCCAAGGAACGGTATACTACAAACAACAAAGATGCAGTGGGAAGCCGACAAAAAAGGAGTGAAAGCCGCCGGAGCTGAGCTTCTGCCCGACGGCCGACGAGGTCTTCGCATTCATGGCAGGGAGATCGAATCGTAGCCTTTCTGCTCAAAGAAGAAGCTTCCCTAAATCTCACCGGAGGTCGGCGGAGCTTTACCAGACCTTGGTCGGCTCCATCAACACCTCTCACAAAAGATTCGAATGTCTAAATTTATTAATAGAATAAAATATCAGAACGAGATCTAGGGTTTGATTGGACCACCGGGTCGTTGTGGGAGCATGGTGGTTGTTAGCGGCGGATCTGTTGTGGTGCTGCATGCTGCCATCTCCGGTCTCAAAATTTCTATATCTCGACTTCCTCCTCATAGATTTTTAGCCTTTCTGAAATCATGGCTTCTAACTACATCTTTTTTTAATAGCCTCTTGCTACCTCTCTTGATCTGGTGTTTGTGCGTGAGTGTTTTAGAGAGGGAGAAAGGTCCTAAACCAATAAACCATTTTAGTTTATTTATTGTGCTTAGAGGGGGGAGTGAGTAATTTGTGTTTTGTGCTTCATTTGATGTTAAAACCTTTTTTCCCTTTAAAATATTAAATCTATACAAATATATTTGATGTTAAGACATTGGGACCGACAGTTTTCCTCTCTCACAAAAGGGGTGTAATCAGGAAGGGGGGGGGGGGGGGGGTGCGTATAGAATGAGCCTAGATTTATGTGGATGTGACAAGTAAATGTATGGTGTGTATTATGTAGGTTTTAATTTTTTTTATGACTGTTAAAAAATTGTAAATATTACAGTGAACTAAATAATCATTTGGATATGAGATATCTAGGATCTAGGAAGTATTGTGAAAACACATTACCTTTAAATCTTCGCATATGGAAGAATACAGTTAACATGTAGTAGTTTGTGTGCAGAAACAAGATTAACCTAATGTTATGTTATTTCTATTTTCTTGCGTTCTCAATTTCACTGAATGTTACAAAACCTCTCATACATATGCAAAATGCTAAATAGTGTTAACGGTGTGTATTACATATGGACTTTGTAAATGTTGCTGAAACGCCTCACCCGTCGCAACGCGCACCCAGACAATGTAAATGTAAATGTTGCAGAAACGCTTCACCCGGACTTTATAAATGTAAATGTTGCATAAACGCCTCACCCGCCGCAACGCGCGGGGTGTGCCATCTAGTTTATTTCTATAAACTAACTTTTGTTTGTCATCTAGAGTCTATAATTATTAAGAAATGAATATGCCATAATACAATTATAATAAAATGTTTAAGATTATTAACGACACCATCGATCTAATAACATAGGATACGACGCACGATCAGCCAAAGAATAAAAAATATTGTTGAGCAGCATTATACTCTAGAACAACTTATGTGCTTGAAATTGGGTTTCCATTTACCTTGTAGTTGAAGATTTACATTCGTTAATATATATTTTTGTGATCTTCAAGATTACGTGTTATTATATATATATACTAGGTTACTGCCATAGGCCGCGCGTTGCAGCGGGGACGTCTACGATGATGACAATAATGTGTGGTACCTGAACGTGCCATTGCACATTTTTTACTTTGTTACATACGTTACATTCGTGACATTAACGTCATTAGACATATTAAAAAAAAGAGTAAGTCTCGGTTGTTGCGCTGTAAGGTTGAAAAAAGTAATTTAGACTACGGTATAGAGTCGTAAAAGTAATTTAAACATTAATGTGGTTGGGCATTGGTAAAAAAAAAAAGTATAATAATGTGTCACACGTTACAGTGTAAAAATGTAAAAGTAATTTAACTAAAATAAGGTGTCAAGTTATGAAGGAGAAAAGGTTGACGTCAAAGTTGTCAATTTTCTAAAATTAGAAGCAAATGTGTAATGACGTTAATGTCACGAATTTAACGTATGTAACAAAGTAAAAAAATGTGCAATGGCACGTTCAAAAGTGAAGTGAAAAAATCAAAAGTTTTAAAATGAAGGTTAGAGTTGTCATTTGTTAAAAGTCTAGGGGTTCAAAATGTCAATTGAAAACCTTACCGACTTTCATTTTAAGATATTACTAATGTTTATCATATTTGTTTTCACATATTCAACAATAAATAGTTTACTAAATTAACTAATTTAGTTATTATAAATATTAATTTACAGGATAAAATCTAAGACTTATACTAAAGAATTAATGCTAATTCCTCATAAACATGATTGTAGTAATTGACAATAGTAATGACAATTCTAATAAAAATATAGAGTAAATAAATAATCTAAAGCGAAAAAAGAATATGGCCCTGAAGGGGTATGGTCCCAAATCTCGTGTCTGCATGACCGCGAATGACCATTACCCTTATCAAAAACCCCCACCAGCAATAACTCACCTATGTCCGCGTGGGCACACGCGAACACAGCGGTCCAATCTGTCCAGTGATGAGAAGACTTACCTTAAGGACGGAAACCAATGTTACGCATAGCGATGCGGCCCCGCACCGCATCCTATGAACATTTTCGTCACGACAAGGGATCTGGACGACAGTAACAGTCACTAAGCGGCGATGCGACATGACACCGCATCCTGCATAAATCATGGATGGAACAACCAACGCGGGAACAACATCAAATGACCGCAAGCAGCGATGCGGCCTGGCACCGCATCCTGCCTACAAGGCAAGTGGGTTTGACACCACAGTGCAAGTGGCACTGAGAACAGTCACCTACCGACCCACGTGTATACAACAGTCTGACACCACAGCAGGACGTGGCATCACCACCGTAACCGACAGGTCTGACATACCTGCAAATAGCTGTGCGATGTCAGGCTAGCTACTCAACTACCCTCCTTCACTCCTCGGCTATAAATACTCACCCCAAACCAGGTTTGAGGTATCACTTCCCAACTCTCTCAATACTACTACTATCACACTTTGCTTCCCAAGCAAACTACTGATTATCACGCCGGAGAGTGGTAACAAGGAGCACCCCCACCCCATCCTCCTTGTTGCGAGTCACGGCTTGTTTCCTATTGCAGGAAACCCACCACCAGACGATCCAGCCAGCGATTCTCGGAAAGAAGGGATTAACCCTCTTGACGAGACCAGAGAGTTAACCCCACCTGGTTAACCATTGTTTCATCATTGGCGCCCACCGCTACTCTTAGCACTTTTTTCCAATCATCCCTCTCTCCAAAGATATGTCTGATCGTCTAAACAACACTACCGGGGATAATTCAAACCCCGCAAACACAGGGCCTACGGGGACTATTCCCATGGCCCCAAATGTTGAACACATTGGCACATCAACGCAAGGGGGCGCATCCCTTACGTTCGAACATGATTTATCACAGTATGCTTCTGTGATACCTCCAGGCATGAACCTTCATACCTGGTATGACCAACAAGCAGCTATACTGGCTGCAACATACAACAGAGCTTGCGCAGAAGCACAAGTATCTGCGGGGCCTACCCCAGCACCGCACACCCCTGCGGGCCGTACTTTACAGTACGACGGCAGGGCCCCAACACATCCGGCCTCCAGAAGCAGGCACGAAGATCGCGGTTCCTCTTACTGCGACGTCCGCACACTTGATGAGGACGACTCCACATATGGGTCCCGCCACAGGAGCCATGTACAGAGTCGCCTAGGCCCACATGGCGAAACTAGGCGACAGTCTATAGCCCACCACAGCCTAGGCATTCATAGCCGACTGGGACCCCAGTCCCACCGAGAAGGGCAAGGCCATACCGATCTGGACGACGGTACTTACCGTGCGGAATCCCATGCCACCAGCAGCAGACCGGGAGGACGCAACTACGTTCCTCCCACTCACCCCCGCACTACGTACCTCCGCGCTGCAAAGCATCACCGCGGACAACCCTACAGGCCGAAATCTGCGGCCGAAAACTCCAAGTTCGTCCCAGAAATCGCCCACGCCGATGTCACTACCACAAAATTCCCATTAAACATTGGGAAATACAACGGTTTGACCGACCCAGATGATCACAACAACATCTTCGTCGGCGCCGGGTGCAACGGTAGGTGGGATGAACCAACCTGGTGCCATTTTTTCCCACAGACCCTAACAGGTCTGGCCAGGGCATGGTTCGATTCTCTACCACCAGGGTCACTGACCTCATTCGAGGACTTACAAGAAAAGTTCCTCGCCCACTTTAGCCAGCAACGACACCATGAACGTGATTCCATGGACGTCATGAACATCTGGCGCAGGGATAACGAATCGCTTGAAGCGTTCGTTGTCTGTTACAATAAAGAATGCCTAGAGATAGGCGATGCCGCCGACCAAATGGCACGTAACCATTTCATTGTTGCCGTTAAAGACGAGCAAATGGTTATGAATATCTCGGGCAAAGATGGTTTGCCTAAAAAGTGGGAAGATGTCATGGCTGCAGTCAAGACATACGCCCAGACTCAGCGGTCCCTCAGACCGCACATGTCAAAGGCACAACCCCAAGCGGAAGGCCAATCTTCCCGCCAAGAGCCCAAGCGCAGCAATAAGCGCAACCGGGACACAAGGAATCGTGGCAGCGATTCCACGCCATATGTCCCACGAAACAACCAGCCCGACACAAGGGCTACAATCAACGCCCAGCGTGAAAACCGGGCGTCAAAAAAGGACTCTCGGGACCGCAGCTGGACCGAGATCAACTAGTCACCAAGCGACGTCCTCCTTACGGACGCGCAATTCCTGCGACCGGCCCAACCGATGAAATCCAAAAAGAACCAGGATCTCGCACTCTACTGCGAGTATCACAAGGACAATGGCCACACAACAAACAGCTGCATCAGTCTCCGACTGGAGATTGAGCGAGCCCTAAAAGAGGGGAAACTACAACACCTGTTGACAGGCACACAAAAAGCTACCAAGCGCATCACTCCCCACAACGAGGGCACCTCCACGGGTAAGAAGACCATGTACGTGGCCTCTACCCACATGATCAACGGAGGAAAAGGAAGACCGTGCAAGGCGGCGAGAAGATCGGACAATGACAGGAAAGACGAGCAAGTCGTATTTCCAAAAGTCCGAGGAGGACGCGCGATAGGCGCACCATGGTTATAACAGGCCACCTGGCTCACTACTACACCGAGCGATTATTCATCGACCCGGGCAGTACATCTGATATTATATACGAGCAGTGCTTCAACCAATTTGATCATGAAGACAAAGATCGGTTGCAGCCAGCAGACTACCCGTTGGCCGGGTTTGCAGGGGAAACCGTATTCCCCCTGGGCCAGATTACTTTTCCTGTGCGCCTCACCAACGGGAGGCACACAAGAACGGAGGAGGTAAACTTCATGGTTTTACCGCACACCTCCAAGTACGACGTACTTCTCGGGAGAGAGTCCCAGGGCGACTTCAACATGATCACATCCGTTCCTCACTCTGCCATTGGTTTCCCAACCGAGACGGGGGTCGCGATAATATACGCCCGGAGGGAAGTTATGTCCACGGACGACCTACGTCCAGCCAAGATAGCAAGGCCCACCCCCAAAACGCAACTAGAAAAATGGGTGCTTAACGCAAGACACCCAGAGCAAACGGTCACGTTGGGCCATGCCTTGTCACCCACCATCAGAGCGCGCCTGAAGCAACTCCTCTTCAGGAACCAAGATATTTTTGCATGGACACCCGCAGACATGACGGGGGTGCCACGCGAAATCGCGCAACATTTCTTGAATACCATGCCAGGTATCAAGCCGGTGATCCAAGGCCAACGCCACCTTGGATCAGCAAAAAACGCGGCGATGGAAGAGCAGGTACAGGAACTGCTCTCCGCAGGCATCCTGCGGGAAGTCAAATACCAGACTTGGTTGTCCAACCCAGTCATGGTAGAAAAACCAAGCGGGGGCTGGCGCATGTGTGTCGATTACAAAGACCTCAATAAGGCCTGCCCCAAGGATTGTTACGCACTTCCAGAGATCGACGAGAAGGTCGATAACCTCGCACCATTTCGATGGAAGTGCTTCCTCGATTGTTACAAAGGCTACCACCAGGTACAGATGGCAATCGAAGATGAAGACAAAACGGCATTCCGCACTCCTACCGGGAACTACTGCTACACCAAAATGTCGTTCGGGTTGCGCAACGCAGGCGCAACCTATCAAAAGTTGATGAACGACACTTTTCGCGGTCAAATCAGCAAAAGTGTCGAAATCTATATGGACGACCTGGTCGTCATGAGCATGGAGGAAGACACCATGCTCAACGATATCGAAAGAACATTCCAAACTCTGCGAAGCGTCAACATGAAGCTTAATCCAGGGAAATGCTCGTTTGGAATGGAAGAAGGCAAATTCCTCGGATTCATCGTAACCAAAGATGGATTCAAGGTAAACCTGGAAAAAGTTCAGGCGATCGAACGCATGCCATCGCCCTCTACGATGAAAGAAATGCAACGACTAGCCGGCAGGCTAGCCGCACTAAACAGATTCTTAGCCAACCACGCAGCTAAGTCATACCCTTTCATCAAGACCCTGCGGAGCTGCCTAAAAAAGGAACAATTCCAATGGACCGCAGAGGCCGAAAAAGCTTTCCGGGAGATGAAAGAGTGTTTGATCCAACTCCCAACTTTAACCGCACCACGAAAAGATGAGCCACTTATTTTATACCTATCTGCCGCGGACAACGCGGTAGGCGCGGTACTCATAGTGGAGCGGGAAGGAGTCCAAACACCCATCTACTACATCAGCAAAATGCTCAACGACCCAGAGACAAGGTACTCCATCATGGAGAAATTGGTACTGGCACTAGTGCACGCATCGAGACGTTTACGACGTTACTTCGCAAACCACGTCATCACAGTGTTAACCAACTACAGGATCGGCCCGATCCTATCCAAACCTGACATCTCTGGGAGATTAGCAAAATGGGCAATCGAGCTGGGCGCACTTTCACTGAACTATAAGCCGTGCCCCGCAATCAAAGGCCAGGTCTTGGCTGATTTCGTTGCTGAAGTACCAGCAAACCGCATTCAAGAATGCGAAGAAGAACAAAACCCTACATCACCACCATCCTCCGCAGAAACCTAGGCACTATATACAGATGGTGCATCCAACGAAGATGGTGCTGGTGCAGGTCTGCGACTTGTCAGCCCCGATGGCCAAGAGCTAACCTACGCAATCCGCCTCGATTTCAAAAGCACGAATAACGAAGCGGAGTATGAGGCTCTACTGGCAGGGCTGCGTTTGGCAGTCAAACTCGACGTCAAACATTTGGAAGCACACGTCGACTCACTACTGGTCGTAGGGCAGATACGCGGTGACTATGCCGCAAAAGGGGATATCATGATCCTCTACCTCGAACAAGCCCTGCAACTGAAATCAAGGTTCACCTCCTTCAATATTAGCCATATCAACAGGAGTGATAACAAACCTGCGGATGCACTATCAAAACTTGCATCCACCAGCTTCCAACACCTGGCAAAAGAGGTACGCATCGAGATTCTGCAAAATCCTTCAGTACCCCTGCGCCAAGTCAATGTCATCCAGTACGGTACAACATCCTGGATGACACCGATAATTGCATACTTACAATCAGGTGTTACTCCCGAAAGCAAGGCAGAAGCACGCAAGCTACAATACAAAGCGTGTCATTACCAAATGGGAGACGGTATCTTATACCGTAAATCATACCTAGGGCCACTCCTACGATGTGTCAACCCCCAAGATGCCACATACCTTATCAAAGAAATTCACGAGGGAATATGTGGCATACACGCAGGCCCTCGCATGGTCGTGGCCAAAATCATGAACGCCGGGTACTATTGGCCCGGCATGCACCTAGACGCAGTCAAAGTCTTACGCAAGTGTTTCAATTGTCAGCGACATGCTCCCAAGACCTTGCGTCCCAAGAACAACCTGATCCCCGTCACCACCGCATGGCCATTCCAAAAATGGGCAATCGATGTGGTGGGACCATTTCTTGACGCACCAGGTGCAGTGAAATTTATCATAGTGGCTGTTGATTACTTTACAAAATGGGTAGAGGCAAAGCCACTTGCATCAACCACCGCTATGATAACAAGGAAATTCGTGTGGGAACATATCATCTGCCGTTTCGGTCTACCAATGTGCATCGTCACCGATAACGGTACCAACTTCGCCGCCGATGACTTTCAAAAATGGCTAAAGGAGCTAAACATTGAACACATATTCTCCTCAGTGGCGCATCCGCAAGGGAACGGCCAAGTCGAGAGTATCAATAAAAGCTTAGTCGAAGGCATCAAAGCACGGTTGGGAACAGCCAGACGCGGCTGGGTTGATGAACTCCCAAGTATTTTATGGGCTCACAAGACAAGCCCAAAAACAAGCAACGGTGAGACACCCTTCAGCCTGGTCTATGGCACTGAAGCGATGATCCCCGCGGAAGTAGGCCTCCCTTTACCAAGAATGTTGGCTATCAACAAGATAGACAACAATGAAGAACGCAGGGTTGACTTGGACCTATTGGAGGAAAGGCGTGAAAACGCTGCCATCAATGAGGCCAAGTACAAAACCAAACTTGAAAAGTACTACAATGCACGCGTCCGCATTTGTACCTTCAACCCGGGAGACTACGTCCTTCGTGATAATGAAGCATCTAACGCGGAACGCCCAGGAAAACTTGCCCCCAAGTGGGAAGGACCCTACCTCATCCAAGAGGTCTTAGGCAAAGGCGCGTATAAACTACAGACATTAGAGGGCGAAACTATCGCACGCACATGGAATGCGCAGCAGCTTCGACGCTGTTATATGTAACCCATGTTTTTTACATTCACCATGTAACCTATCGGGCCGCAGGCCAGTCGCAAATAAATAAATAAACGATTCAATGCAATATTGTTTATTTCCTTCTATTACAAATGCGTGTTCCACTCTGCGGTTTCTACAAAAACAGATTGGCAAAATCTTCATTCATAATACCCACACAGAGTGGTGACCACACGCAACTATTGTAATAGGCTGACAATAGCAAACCATCAATTGCCTATCCGACTGGATACGCAAAAACGGTTTTCACAAAACCTAGACAATTCCTAAACCCTACAGGAATTAACTAATACTCATACGACAAAGGTATTCATACTTGCATATCATCTAGATATGCAAAAGGCAAACACAAACTCGGTGTTATTCACAATAACATTTACAAGTTCAGACAGGCAAGTAGTAAAAACACTTGTACAAATTGAACAAAACGATTCTTTATATTCAAAAAATTTCTACACCTACGCGGTACACAAGGAATTTACATAAAGTTTTTTGACATCTACATGAGGAAACAAAAAAGGCACGCAGGCCAGCCTAGTCTTTCTTTGTCCCACTGGAACCCGCACCATCAGTGCCCTCAACAGCAGGTTTCTCCTCATCTTCTTCATCAGCGTATAACACTCGCAAGCGGTTCACATAGTCCTCCGCTTCTAGACACTTTTCAAGCTCCTCAAGACCGGAAAGGGTTGTTTCGTTATACGCCGTAACCGCAGCATCAAGAAGCGCTTCAGTATCCACACCGTGGAACCCGGATCGCTCATCAGTATATCGGCCCTGGGCCATAACATTCATATGGCCAATACAGCGATTATAGCCAGCTTTAAAACCAGCATCCCGGGCACGCTCCTTAATCTCATTAACACCCGATACAGTCTCAGGTGCGTCAAGGATGGCCGTAACAATCTGCAAAACAAGAATACAAAGGTTATCAAAGGCAAACCTACAACAAAAATAACGAAGGCAACGGATACTTACATGCCCGATCCCGTGCATACGTATCCATTCACGGTCAGCCTTGAGCAGCTCAAGTGATGAAGCAAGGCTATCTCTAGCCTCTTCAGCCTCTCTTGCTCGCGCTTCAGCTTCAGCAGCACGGGCAGAGACTTCCTCAATAGCGGCCCCCCGGGTCCGCACTTCACCCTTTTTTCAAAGAAGAACACAAGTATACAAATATCATCAACATACTTGTAAGATACGCAAATTCAAAGGCAAAAAAGACTTATACCTGAAGGCCCAAGATAGTTTTCGATAAGTTGGTACGATCAACATTGGCCCCTTCAAGAGCCTTTGCAGCGCGGGCCCCCTCCTCCTTGGCCTCTTCAAGAGCCTTTGCAGCGCGGACCCCCGCCTCCTTGGCCTCTTCAAGAGCCTTTGTAAGGCGAGCTTCCGCCTCTTTGGCCTCTTGGGCAGCCGCAACAGCTGCTGCCTTCTCTTTAACCAGAGCAGCATTTGCTGCCTTAGCATTGATAAGCTCCTGGCGAACACGAAAGAGAGTTTCATTCTGTTTGGCCCAAGAGTCTTTCCAAACCTTGCGCTCATTAGAAAGTGTCTCGCGCTCAGTAGAAAGAGATTCTTTCCAACTCTTGCGCTCAGTGGAAAGTAGTTTTGCAAGGGTACGAACCTGTTTAAGCTCAGCAGTTGCAGCCCACTCTTCAGTCTGCTTACGCTTTTCAAACGCAGCCCTATCCCTTTCAAGCTGCTCTGCACCCTCACGTGCAGCCTTCACCAATTCCTCAGCCTCGGCACGCAAACACACATTCTCCTCCTCCCTGCGCCCCAACACCTTATACTTTTCCATAATGGCATCGGCCATTACGGAACTCCCAACAAGCATGGAGGAGAGTTGGTTAATCTGGGCCTCACTTGACAGAGAACGGGCCCGGTTGACTTCAAAAGGGGTGCCCAAACCACCCAAAATCTCCCTACTCGCGGAGGGGTCAGCAGTAATATCATCCCCTTGCAGTACGGTCCAGGGGGCGGTGATAAGTCATGGCACGATCTTCCGTATAGGTGCGATAATAATACTCCAATTCAGACTCTTCAGGCTGAATGGGAGTCTCTACGAAACCCGCACTCCCAGAAACGGAACCAGAAGCCTTCCCAGCAGCAGGAGACTTCGGCCTTTCAGTATAAGCAAATTTCAGGCCCAGATCATCAGCATCCTCTGGGGTAATGACATTATCATGGGAATCCACCGTGTCATAGATCTGGGCCGCAGGCCCCTTCCCAGTATCCTCCTCCCGCACAGAGGGCTCAGGCGTAACAACCTTATGAACCCATACATCCGCAGCAGTGTCATGCGGGGGAGGAGGATGAGCATCAAAGATGGAGAACCCTTCATCTTGGGGTTCTGCAATCAAAGCAAAAATACGTTAAACTACAAGAACAAATACAAAATACTTGTCCAAGTTACGCATTACATACCAGGAACAATCACAGGCTTCTTTTGTCCCAAAAAAACCCCGCGTCTGGTCTGAATCTTCGGCTTCTTTTTATCGCCAGCATCAACAGCTTTCCCTGCTTTTCTCTTTTTCTCATCAGCAGGCTTGGAACCCGCAGTGGTTCCACCTGTGGCCGCACCAGCACCTGGAACACCCAAGCCCTCAAGGGTGTCAGATACTACCACGTAATCGGTATATCTGCGGAAATGAGAACGAGAGATACCTGCTGCATGCGGAACCAAAGGCGGAACAACAGGAGCCTCAGTTTTCTTCTTGCCGCGACCCCGCACAGGTTTATCCACTTGCTTCTTCTCTGCATGCTTTTTGGGAGCACCCTTTGACTTAAACTTACCAAGGGCCCCAAGAGTACCTGCATGTAGAAGATCGGCAACATGAAACTCATAAGGCAAGAAAAGAAGGCTATGAAGGCAAGAAAAGAAGGTTATGAATTATACCTTTGCCCTGCGGCAGGGGTGCCTTCATTGCCTCGCGTGTGGGAACGCGGAAGTTATGGAGAATGGTCAAATTAAAACCTGCACCTTCAGCAGTCTTGACAATATCAACCTTGCCAGTAAAGGTTGGATCAAATATCTTCCAAAGCTCAACAACAACTTCTGATAATACACGTTCAAATTAATAACAAACAAGGGAATAATGAAACCACGCAAGAGTAAGAACACTTACCACCAGTTTTCTCCCGCACAACGGGCTTTGCATGCTTATCAGCCCTAGTCAATAACATCCGCAGCATCCACAATTCATTGTTCTCCAACGGCCTATGCTCAATAGTCCTCAACCTTGGGAACCACTCTGCATTCTCCGCATTAGGAATAGCAATATCCTCCGCAGGGATAGGCTCATTAACATTCCGCAAAGTCATGTTGAGAACAACCGCGACAGCTTTAACATAGAAGAACTTGCTCTTCCACTTTGTAATACCCTTGGGAGGGGTCATCAACTTGGTGTTTCCGTACCGTTCTCTGAAAGAGAAGAACCCAGTGTTCACTGTCAACTGATAAAACCCCCGGAAATTATCAACGGTAACCGGCAAACCAAGAGCACGAAAAGTTGATTCAAAGTGTCTAATACGAATAAACCCAAAAGGACTCATCTGGGAGATATGGACCTTATAATACTCCAACAACTCAGCAACAAAAACGGTCAATGGTAAACGAAGGTTACCATCGATGAAAGAATCGGCCCACATTGTCACATAACCGGCTGGAGCACAAGAACCGGTGTCACCGTCTTGGGGATAAACAGCCCCAAACTCAGGGGGCATCTGTGTACTGCTCATCAGTTGGTCGAACGACGCTTTCGACCACCTCAAGGGTGGCAAGCCACCACCAGGGGCACTACCACCGTCGTCTTCTTCTTCCCCGGCCACCGGAGAAGAAGTTTCAGGGTTTTCACCCTCCACATTGTGTGGGTTAGATGGTTCAGCCATCAGAAATATAAAGAAGAGAATGATTGAGTTGCACAAAAACTCTGAAAATCGCCGGAAATACAGACAGATTGATCGGAGAAGACAAAGATAACACACTCTGTTCCACCGGAGAAATTTTTGACATTTGAACAAAGTGAGGAGAAACCAAACGGTTTCCCCTTATATACTCATCGCAATTAATGCGATGCAGTAAACCGACTTACCACGTTCAAAAAGGGCCACTGACGTATCGCCACGTGTTCAGCGACTTTTCAGCTGACGGTTATCACGCGCGCTTGGCCGCCCACGCGCCTGACAGAAAAGACCTTTACACTACTTGCTACAGTGCAGTTATGACCTCGGTCAGTGCAAACGTCCTTTCAGATCATCACGTGTCAGAATCCTACCAACTTTCAACAACCCACACGTGCCATCAGCCACGTAGACAACACAAAAGCGACAAACATTATCCAAACTTAAGCGGCATGCGGTTTCTCTGGTTTACCGCACCATAACCCATACCGCATGTCGTTTTTTACATACCCCTCAAAAAAGGAAAAAATATATATATCTAAATTATATAAGGGGGTATAAACGATAAACCGCACATACCCACGAGCACACGTGGAATATGCGGAGATGACGCACACAAACCCGCACGGGTGCGTCAGATACTCAGAACCAGCGTCATTCCTTGAAATACGAAAACCGCCTCTCAGGATGCGGTTCTTCAGGCTTCAAATCCCTCGTATCCGGTTCACAACCACGGAGGGAACGCAAACAGCTTCTCCTTAAGGAAAAGGACATGTATGCTGAGCAACCGCACATCAGCAACCCTGTCTCCTGAACCTTCAAGAACTACGTCCAGGCTACAAGACTTCTAGAAGCGAGTTCTTTGCCACAAACCATAACCACTCGTAAGTAGCTACTACAAACCGCAACTATGCGAACGGTAGCTACGGAAGAGCCACAACTAAACCACCACGCGGAGGAGCAAAGCTACTTCAAGAAAAACTGCTTTTCAACTAAGCGTGAAGGAAAGTGGCTACAAAACGAATGCGGAAGAGTTTCAACCAACTTCCCCAGTATCTAACTTGGTCTCTTCCAACAACACTACTTACAGGAAAACTACTTTCCATCAAAGCGTGAAGGAAAGTAGCTCCAGAACAGCGGTAACAAGTCTGCTTATGACTAGTTACCCACCTATGGACCGCATAGAATAAACAATGGTGGGCACAACCCTGCCTATGACCATGTTTATCTGCCCATAGTCCAGATTCACATTGTTCGACCAAACACGGCCAACAATGGCGCAACTACCCCACGTTTCTCAAACAAACACGGCCAACACGGTTCGGCAACGAGGTAACCGCAAAGGACGTGCGGTTACTAGAGAGCTAGACCTCAGAGGACGTGCGGTTACTTGAGAGATAAACCGCAGAGGACGTGCGGTTACTAGAGAGCTAAACTGGAGAACACGAACACCCCACAAAATAGGGATCATCGTTGGATATCCAGTTGAACATAGAGCTTGAGCAAAGGGCTTACAAACATTGCATAAGCTAACATAGAGTGGCGGCAACGGACACCTTCCGTCACCATCTCAAAGGTTGGTTCGAAACCTGCTAACAACATCAGTCACCGTTTCAAAGGTTGGTTCGAAACACCAACAGGTGGCTGATGACATCAGAAAAAGGTAGACCAAGAGTCAAGTCCTTGGCTGAGAATTCCGCATCAGACGGAACTTGCTCAGCGGACATCCTTCTCAAAGGAAGAAACAATCCACTCGAAAGGCCTACCGACCAAACGAACGGTCAACAACTTGAAGGAGGAGCCACCCAAATGGCCATATTCTACCTTCTAGACACCTAAGTCCAGCATTCCTCCCACATGCAACTTGCATAAGGAAGAAACACTAGACTGGGGGGGACTTGAAGGGGTATGGTCCCAAATCTCGCGTCTGCATGACCGCGAATGACCATTACCCTTATCAAAAACCCCCTACCAGCAATAACTCACCTATGTCCGCGTGGGCACACGCGAACACAGCGGTCCAATCTGTCCAGTGAAGAGAAGACTTACCTTAAGGACGGAAACCAATGTTACGCATAGCGATGCGGCCCCGCACCGCATCCTATGAACATTTTCGTCACGACAAGGGATCTAGACGACAGTAACAGGCAGTAAGTGGTGATGCGACATGACACCGCATCCCGCATAAATCATGGATGGAACAACCAACGCGGGAACAACATCAAATGACCACAAGCAGCGATGCGGCCTGGCACCGCATCCTGCCTACAAGGCAAGTGGGTCTGACACCACAGTGCAAGTGGCACTGGGAACAGTCACCTACCGACCCATGTGTATACAACAGTCTGACACCACAGCAGGACGTGGCATCACCACCGTAACCGACAGGTCTGACATACCTGCAAATAGCTGTGCGATGTCAGGCTAGCTACTCAACTACCCTCCTTCACTCCTCGGCTATAAATACTCACCCCAAACCAGGTTTGAGGTATCACTTCCCAACTCTCTCAATACTACTACTATCACACTTTGCTTCCCAAGCAAACTACTGATTATCACGCCGGAGAGTGGTAACAAGGAGCACCCCCCACCCCATCCTCCTTGTTGCGAGTCACGGCTTGTTTCCTTGTGCAGGAAACCCACCACCAGACGATCCAGCCATCGATCCTCGGAAAGAAGGGATTAACCCTCTTGACGAGACCAGAGAGTTAACCCCACCTGGTTAACCATTGTTTCATCAGGCCCTAAAGTCAAATGTGTGGGCTCCCTACCATTCAGTAACGAATTGTCAAAATGAAACTTGTGTAAAGGGTGGGAAAAAGAAAGGGCCATAAATGTAAAATGCACCGACCATTATCTTTAAGATTATATAAATAAATAGGTAAGGTTCATGCGAGAACCACCTTTATTGCGAGAACCGCGAGAACCAATGTTAACACAACCTAAAATAGCTAAAAAAAACTAACCCCCACCCCCCCCCAAAAAAAAAAAAAAAAAAAACTAAACCCTCCCCCCCCCCAAAAAAACCTAAACCCCCCTCCCCCACCCCCCCCCCCCCCAAAAAAAAAAAAAAACCTAAACCCACCCACCCAGCTAAAATCCTAAAAACTAAACCCTCAAAAAACCTAAAAAAAAAATCTAAAAAAAAAAAAAAAAAAATCTAAAGTATTTTTTTTTTAATATTTTTAAGTTAAAATCGCTACTTTCAGTAGCACAAAAAAAAATTTAAAAAAAAAAGTTAAATTTTTTTTTTTTTTTTTTTGCTACTAAAAGTAGCGATTTTTTTATAAAAAATATTAAAAAAAACTGTGTGTTTTTTTAGCTATTTTTATGTATTTTTGGTTGTGTTCACATTGGTTCTCGCGGTTCTCGCAATAAGGGGTGGTTCCTAACGGATCTTTGTCATATATATATATATATATATAGAGGAAGGTTAACGTACATTACGGCTTAACGTACATCACGTACGACAGGTAATTACGCATGTTCATTTTAAAATCACGCACGTTATAACTAAAAAAATCCAAAATCATGCATGTTGAAACACAATAATCAGGCATGTTATAGAACAAATCACGCACGTTGTTGTACGTGAAGTACGTTAAGCCGTAATGTACGATATACTTTTTCTATATATATATATATATATATATAGGTAAAGAGTACGGTACAAATTACCTTATCGTACATTATATACGCGAGCATAATAGACATACACGTGTCCTGATTGGTTTTATAATATATAAGGTTAAATGAGACAATCAATTCAATCATCTGAGGGTAAATTCGTCTCTTCATTCAATCAGCGAGCGAGAAGTTCGTTACACTAATATCCCGGTATTTATCATTCGAATCAATTTCAAAATTTTCATAATTCTCAATTTGCAGTTATCGTTCTTCTGTGTTAGGGTTTTATTCAGTTGTTTTTTTTCGATGGATCCACAGAGCAGCACTGGACGTGCAAATGTTGATGTCGAAGAAAGTCGACCTATCGGTGATCATGCTCAATTATCTGCATATCAGAGAGTTTCTATTGAGGATGTTTTAAATCCGCCATCTGCAAATTCTAATCCAATTGCAAGTTCAAGTGCTCTAAACGATTGTTTTAATGGTAATTATGTTAATTCAGATCTCTAAAATGTTCGTATACCTGTTTTTTGTTTAATCGCTCCTCTGATTTTACATTGTTGTAACTGTTTTTGAAGTTTGAATGTTCAATATATTTTTGACATGAAAGCAACATGTACAAATTCGCATGTTATTAGTCTTTCAATTCGCATTTGATGTTTTTTTCCTTAAGTATTTCGCATGCTATGGTATATTAAATCGCATAGATAAATCAGATTAATCAAATTCATCAATTTCGCATGTTTTCTTCATAGATTTCGCATGTGTTTGATTTTTCTGATTTGATTCATTTAGATGAAAGGGTTTACACTCCGGAGGTTCAAGCATCAGCTACACCTGTGGTTGGAATGCAATTTATCTCTATTGAACAAGCATATGCGTTTTACCAATCATATGCTAAGTTAGCTGGTTTTTCTATTCGGAAAGGTGGTGAAGTACACAGTGGTGGTATAATCAAAACTAAGTATTTTGTTTGTTCTAAAGAGGGACATAAGCCACTGTGTATTGACGATCATTCGAAGTCAAAAAAGCAATTCAAAACAAGGAACAGGGGGACTATTAGAACTGGATGCAAAGCCAACTTATGATTTGCACTGTGGATGGTAGATTATATACAGTAAAGAGATTTGTTGATGGTCATAATCATAAGTTTGTTTGTCAAGATGATATTCACATGCTGCCAGCTTACAGACAATTGTCAGATGTCCAGGAGGAGTTGGTTTGGGAACTAGGCACTTTAAACCTTGGTCCTGTCAAAGCTTTCCATATAATGAGGAAACGTTATGGTGGTTTCGAGAACGTTGGTGCCACGGTTGATGATTGCAAAAATTTTAGGAAGCGAATTAACAGCTATATAGGAGAATATGATGTTGACATGGTGATTAATAGGATGACTGACAAAAAACAGTATTTAGCTGATTATTCGTTCGAATATTCTGTTGATGATGGCAAACGTTTAACTGGTTTGTTCTGGGCTGATGGTTTATGCAAGCTTAACTATATGGAATTTGGGGATGTGATATCCTTTGATGCAACTTTCAAGACAAACAAGTTAGTGTTTGAAGACAAACATGTTTTTTTTTTACTATTTTCGCATGTTATATGTCTTCATGAGCTATTATATCGCATGTGTAAAATTGGTGTTGACTATATCGCATGTTGTACTTTTGTTTTCACATGTGGTTTTTTGTAATTCGCATGTTTTCAACGTATTTTCGCATGTGTTGTGCAGGTACAAGATGGTGTTTGTCCCGTTCACTGGCACTGACAACCACTGTCGAAATGTAACATTTGGAGCTGGGTTGTTGGCATCGGAGAGCATTGAATCATATAAATGGCTTCTGAATTCATTTTTAAAGTCATTTGGTCAGCAGCCAAAGGTTGTAGTGACTGATCAAGACCCTACTATGAAACAGGCTATTGAGGAGGTTTTCCCTGTCAGCAGACACAGATTGTGCATGTAGCACATAATGAAAAAAGTGGCAGATAAGGTATAGTATGCTATATTGTCTTCTGTTAGTGTTATTTTTTTTGTATATTATATATTTTTGTTATAGGTTGATATAAAAAGCATTTATTGTCATAGGTTAGACACGAGTTGTGCAATAACGATGAGTTTAAAAGGAGGATGTGCGACATTGTATGGACTGATTCTATTGAACCCGAAGAATTCGAGAGATAGTGGAAGTTGGTGATGATTAAGTTTGGTCTCACAGAAAACAAATGGATTGATGATATGTTTGTGATGAGATCCATGTGGATTCCGGCTTTTTACCGACACGAGCCAATGTCGGGACTTATGAGAACAACCTCAAGATCAGAGAGTGAGAACCATTTTTTCTGCCAGGTGTCTAATTCACAACTCACTCTCGTAGAGTTTATGAATCATTTCGACGGTGCAATGGATGTCCAACGTTTTAATCATAGAAAGGATGATCATATTTCAAGATATACTGAGCCTACTGATTTGACCGGAACTTCTTTGGAAGAAGATGCTGCTAAGAGATTCACCAGGTCTATATTCTTTGATCAGTAAATAGAGATTTGTGGTACAATTTCTGAATGTCTGCCGATGGACACCAAAGTAGAGGGTCCACAGATCAGGATAATGTTGAAGGACTTTAAAGCCCATGGAAATGGTTTATTGGAGGTATTATAGCATATTTATTTAACACATGCGATTTGTTGATAACATATATGCAAATTTCTTTTTGTTTCAGAATTATCATCTTGCAATATGCGATTTTGTTTTTTATCATGCGATTTTCAAAATTTATTCATTTGCATGATTTTTTAGGCATGCGAAATTGTTATGTTATACATGCGATTTTAATTGTTACTATATATATATATATATATATATATATATATATTTGGTTTTTCCTAGGTGTGGTTCAAGAATCTTGAAGATGATGTAACTGCACAGTGTAGCTGTTTGGGTTTTGAGCAGTATGGGCTGCTATGCAAACACATTTATTTTCTTTTCAAGATGTTTGGTGTTAAAGAAATACCAAACAAATATGTTATGAAGAGATGGACAAAGGATGTTGTTCCGAATGAGTTAAATGTGAAGTACAATCTAAATGTGGGTGGCAAGGATGTGCAACACAAGGCTAAACGGATTGCTCGTGAAATCATCCACACAGGGGAGTATTTGGTTAGTAATTTGATTTCCGACCTTGATCAACTTGTTTTAGTCAGGGATCAAATGATGCAGCTGAAAGAGAGAGTTGATCAGAGTCGAATAACCAAGCAAATGATGCAGCTGTTTAAATGATGCAGCTGAAAGAGAGAGTTGATCTCGCATTTGACGATTTTAACCTTGGCGGTTTCTTTTTATTAATTTTAATTTGATAAATTTAATAGTAAAACACGCTGTTTAAATGAGATGATCTGACGGTTGTGGATGAAGCGTACATAATGTACGATTAGGTTATTTGTATGATAACCGACCTCTATATATATATATATATATATATATATATATATATATATATATATATAGAGGATCCTGTAAAAAGTGCTCAAAGTGTATTATAACACTATATATAATACTATATAACACCATATAAACACCGTATAACAATATGTAACACCATATAATACCATATAACACTATGTAACACTATATATCATTATATGTCACACCCCAACCGATGGCGGAATCATCGGGGCGTGGCACTGAGCGAAACAGATTGTCCAGAAGTTTCCATAACAACTATCATTACCATTCAATTTAAACATGTCCCATACCATGTCTCAAATAGCAAACAAGTTATTACAGACAAAATTCTAAACAAATATTCTGTTCCGACAACTCAGATTTAAACAAATAGTAGTTGTTTATCTGCTTCTAGAGACCCCTCGTTCGTTATCTACAGACAACTATTTGTTGGGCTCTAAAGCTTTATTCTAGCTTCAAATTCCTACCACATATGCATCCTAAGCACCTGTCACATACGTTAAAATAAAAGTCAATACATATAATGTAAAGGTGAGCATACAAGTTTGATAATAGCATAATAGAGTTCGAATTCGTTTACGCATAACCAGCACGTACACATAGTGAAATGAAGCACGTTAGTTATCGACACAGATCCATCGATACCAATGACTGCGGGTTGACTGCCCGAGGCAGTTCGCAATACATGATTACCACCGTAATCCATGCAAGTAAAAGATCCTTAACAACCCCCGTGTGAACGGGTGCTGAGTCCAAACTATAGTACTATCGTTGCTAAGGCAGGTAGACAGCATTCCATGTGTAAACATAACAAACAAGCATTCATAAGCCACGTATAACATGCATTAACGGTTAGCGTTCAAATAGCTTGAGTAGTGTGATAATTGTAGTTTGAATATTCGTAACGTATGTAACACCCAAAAGTGCTTAAAGCAAAAAAAAAAGGGATCGAGTATACTCACAGCGATTATGGATTGAAGGGAGCGCTTTTCAGCGAGTACGGTTAGCCTGAATAGATTTGATAACGTAACGATAAGTGGCGCGTAAAACGATACAAAGTGGGAGTGGGTAGGATGACTGATCGTGCGGATTGGTCATCCGTGCGAGTGAGTTATCCGTGCGGATGGTAGTCCGTGCGGATGGTAGTCCGTGCGGATGGTAATCCGTGCGGATGGTAATCCATCCGGATTGGTCACGTCTCTAAGGCTGAGTCACTTGATGAAACTGGTGGAATCCGTCCGGATGGTAGTCCGTGCGGACAGTGGTAATCCGTCCGGATAGTTTGTTCGTACGGACAAAGACAATCCGTCCGGATAGTCTGTCTGTGCGGACAACTTGTCCGTGCGGATGAACATTGTTTGAAATTGTTTAAGGTCTTAGTATCTCATGATCCGAAGAGTAATCCATTCAGAGGTCGTCCGTCCAGATTGTTCATTCGTCGATACTCAAACCTCGTTTTGAATGTGGGTCCCAAGTGTAGTTCGTCCGGGTGACAACCCGTCCGGATCGTCTGTCCGTGCGGATAACTTGTCCGTGCGGACAACTTGTCCGTGCGGACAGCCTCTCGTTCTGGTTTTTCCATTCGTCTACTCTTGGTTTCTGTTGTCATTTATCGAGATGTTCTGATTACGTGGCAACCACTTGGAATTGTATTCTTACTCGCATGACTAAGCCGGCTAGGAACCACCCTAACTCGAGGCCTGTCGGCGACTCGGAATGGTCATTCCGGTTTAACCGAAATCAAGTGTCTTGTGGGTAGAATCCAGATCTAGGGCTAGTGCATCACTAATATTGAGTGGAAGACTAGAACTGATCCGGTTCGTACCGTTTTTAAGGGTAAAAGAAGGAGGAAAACTTGAGTTTATTTCTTTCAACTCTTTTATCCTTAGAAATGTTTAGATTTAGGTGAAGTTGTTGTGAAATCTTGTGGAAATCGTTCAGATCCGAGTTATTCTTGGTGGAATGAGGTCAAACTTGAAGTTCATGAGAACTTCATGATGACGTCACCCTAGAAAACCTCAAAACTTGATGATTTCATGGTTAAAGGTTGAGATTTGAAAGATAGAAAGGTGTAGAATTGTGTATAGATCAAGAAAGTACAAGATTTAGAGCAAGATCTTACCTGGATTGAGAGAAATCGGAGAAAAGGTGAAGAATGCGTGTAGGTCGGACGTCACTTGCCAAAAGTGGAAAGTTTGGAGAGTGACCCAGGTATTTATAGGATGCCAAAAGGGGAAAGGGTGGTCCGTGCGGATGGCAGGTCACCCGGATTGGTCATCCGTGCGGATTGGCAATCCGTGCGGATTGGCAATCCGTGCGGATTGGCAATCCGTGCGGATTGGCAATCCGTGCGGATTGGCATTCCGTGCGGATGGACCATCCGTCCGGATGTCGACTGAACGGGGCGTTCGGTGCGACGGCGCTTCGGTTTAGATTGCGAGCGACTCGATTGGGTTTCCTAGTCAAATTACTTTTAGTCCCAACTACTTCGTATATAACATGGTTCGATTCGGAATTCGGGTTCGGGCTTGGTTACATTCGAGTTAGACTTCGAGTTCGATTGAGTTCGCTTGATTTCCACAACATAACATAAATAACATGCACAGGTAACACGTAAGGCACACACACACGTATAATTGACAAGTAAAAATACATAGCCCGAGTTATGATTCGATGTCGATTCGATTAACATAGCATGATTATTAGTCGATTAACTTTATCGCATTGTTACTTCCTACAATTCACAGTTGCGAGTCGATTGGAATACGGTTAACACGATTCGGTTATTGCAAGTAACAACACTTACTCCACATAATATAAATAAAATAACAACATTTCTACGAGTCAAGTTGCGCGAAATCGGTCGTTGACTTTGACCTTGACTTTGACTTTCACTTACGAAAACACGGGGTGTTACAGCCTCCTCTTGTTTAGGGAATTTCATCCCGAAATTAAGTTGAAAGCTGTAACAAAGCCGTGTATCACGTGTGAGAACTTTTCGTTTAGACCGGTTTTGACTCGTGTAACGTGCGGAATCCGTATATGAACGTGACCATTGTAGGATCGGTTTTGACACCGTACGATTGCGTAACGAACGTTCAACGTGCGGAATCCGTGATCGTGCGTGGTTTGTGTAGGTCCCGGTTTTGACTCCGTTTCGATTGCGAACCAACCGTGCGGAATCCGTACATGATCGAGACCGAACACATAAGAACGTTTTAATACGTGATTCTTATTGATTAGCATGAGATTGTACGAAATACTAGAGTCACAATGCCACTTTCTTTCTAACGCTTCTCTAACTAACCAACTGTGGGTACTTTGCCTTCATGTCGCTCTCGAGTTCCCAAGTGAACTCCGCGCCGCGTTTGCCTTCCCATCGGACTTTCACAATAGGAATGCGTGAGCGCCTGAGTTGCTTGGTTTGGCGATCCATGATTTCGACAGGCTTCTCCACGAAGTGTAATGTTTCGTTCACTTGTAGATCGTCTAGAGAGACATGTAAATCGTGGTCGGCGATGCACTTTCGGAGGTTTGACACGTGGAAAGTCGGGTGGACGTTGCTAAGTTCCTCCGGTAATTCGAGTCTGTAGGCGACTTTTCCGATCCTTTCCAGAATCTTAAAAGGTCCAACATATCGAGGCGCAAGTTTTCCCTTCTTGCCGAATCGGACCACACCCTTCCAAGGGGATACCTTTAGGAGTACGTGGTCACCAACGCCAAATTCATAGGGCTTGCGCTTTTTATCGGCGTAAACTTTCTGTCGATCCCGAGCTTTCGCTAGATTGTCTCGAATTTGGAAAATTTTGTCTGTCGTTTCTTGTAGCAGCTCCGGACCGGTTAGTTGCGAGTGACCGATCTCGTGCCACACAATAGGCGATCGACATCTTCTTCCGTATAATGCCTTGAAAGGTGCCATCTGGATGCTAGCCTGGTAGCTGTTGTTATACGAGAATTCGACCAACAGCAGGTGTTTATCCCAATTACCACCGAAGTCTAGAACACACGAACGGAGCATGTCTTCAAGAGTACGAATCGTTCTTTCATTTTGACCGTCGGTTTGTGGGTGGAAAGCGGTACTTAGATTAAGCGTTGTACCGAGTGCCGTTTGAAATGTTTCCCACAATCGGGAAGTAAACCGAGCGTCACGATCAGAAATGATATCACGAGGCGTCCCATGTCTACAAATGATCTCGTCGGTGTAGATTCGGTTCCACCTTGTAGTCTTCTCGTATTGGCAAAAAGTGAGCTGATTTAGTCAAACGGTCAACAACAACCCAAATGCTGTCGTGACCTGATGACGTGGTTGGAAGCTTGGTTACGAAATCCATAGCTATACTCTCCCAATTCCACATAGGAATTGGTGGTTCTTCAAGCAAGCCAGAGGGTCTTTGATGTTCAGCCTTGATCCTAGCACAGGTTAGACATTTTCCGACATAGAGAGCGATATCTCGTTTCATACCTGGCCACCAGTACTTATAGCGGAGATCCTGGTACATTTTGTCTGCTCCGGGATGAATAGAATACCGGGATTTGTGGGCTTCGTCCATCAGAATTTGTCGTAGATCGGTTTGCTTGGGAATCCAAATTCGGTCTAAGAAGTGGAATATCCCGTTTGATTTGCTCACAAGTTGGGCTCCATCGTGGTAGATTCTCTCTCTCTTCAAGGTGCGTTCGTTGAAACACGCATGCTGGGCGTCGCGGATGAGGGCTTCGAGATTGTGCTGGGCTTGAACATTACGGGTGCTAAGCAGATAGCTCCGTCTACTAAGTGCGTCGGCAACAACATTTGCCTTGCCTGGGTGATAACGAATCTCACAGTCATAATCGTTGAGGAGCTCTACCCATCGACATTGACGCATGTTAAGTTCCTTCTGATTAAAGATATGTTGCAGGCTCCTATGATCGGTGAAGATCGTACACTTGGTACCATACAGGTAGTGTCGCCAAATCTTTAATGCAAAAACAACCGCGCCTAGCTCGAGATCATGGGTTGTATAGTTCTTCTCGTGGATTTTGAGCTGACGAGAAGCGTAAGCTATGACCTTGTCCCGTTGCATGAGCACGCAGCCGAGACCGAGGTTGGAAGCATCACAGTAGACAATGAAATCATTGTTTCCGTCGGGCAATGTGAGAACAGGAGCATTGCAAAGAATGTGTTTGAGGGTTCGAAAGGCAGACTCTTGTTTGGTTCCCCAGACAAAAGGCTGATCCTTATGCGTAAGAGAGGTAAGTGGTACAGCAATCTTCGAGAATCCTTGAATGAATCGTCGATAATAGCCCACCAGTCCGAGAAAAGAACGGACTTCCGACGGATTCTTAGGCGTAACCCAGCTCTTGACAGCTTCAATCTTCGCAGGATCGACGTGAATGCCTTGACTATTAACGATGTGACCCAGAAATTGAACCTTCTCCAGCCAGAATTCGCACTTGGAGAACTTGGCATAGAGTTGGTTCCCCTGGAGTAACTCAAGAACCAAACGTAGATGTTGCGCGTGTTCGGCTTTCCATTTGGAATAGATCAAGACGTCGTCGATGAATATAATGACGAAACGGTCGAGATATGGTTTACACACGCGATTCATCAGATCCATGAAAACTGCTGGTGCATTGGTTAGGCCAAAGGGCATGACAACGAATTCGTAATGGCCGTAACGAGTTCGAAATGCGGTTTTGGGTATATCCTCTTCCTGAATACGTAGCTGATGATATCCTGAACGTAGATCGATCTTCGAGAAACACGTAGTGCCTTGTAGCTGATCAAACAAATCGTCGATACGGGGTAAAGGATAGCGGTTCTTGATAGTTAACTTATTCAATTCCCGATAGTCGATGCACATCCTGAACGACCCATCCTTCTTTTTGACGAAAAGGACTGGCGCGCCCCAAGGAGAGGTGCTCGGGCGAATAAAGCCTTTCTCAAGTAATTCCTGGAGTTGGGTTGAGAGTTCGCGCATTTCGGACGGCGCGAGACGAAAAGGAGCTTTGGCAATAGGATTAGCTCCAGGAATGAGGTCAATACGAAAGTCGATATCACGACTTGGAGGTAGTCCGGGAAGGTCCTCTGGAAAAACTTGAGGAAATTCTCGAACCACAGGAACGTCTTTCACTTCCTTCTTCTCTTTCTTTTCCTTCTCTGCTGCTACGACGTTAGCCAAGAAAGCCCTGTATTCCTTGCGGAGATACTTGCTAGCTTGCAGGCATGACATAAGCTTGAGCCCCTTTGAAGTAGTATCGCCATAAACACATAATAAATCACCATTCGCGAGCGAAAAACGAATCATCTTATCGAAGCACACAACTTCAGCATGGTTTTCTCGAAGAAAGTCCATGCCTACTATGACGTCGAAGCTTCCGAGTTGCATCGGAATAAGGTCAATCGGAAAGATGTGATTGTTGAGCTCGAGAGTAGAATCACGAATAACGGAACTGACAGCAATGGTTCTTCCGATAGCGACTTCAACATCGAATGCAGAGGAGAGTTGAGAACGTTTACGACTAAGGAGTTTCTCAAATTCGAGCGACACAAAGCAATTATCGGCTCCAGTATCAAACAAACATGAAGCATAAATACCATTCACAAGGAACGTACCATTGACCACGTTGTTGTCGGCCTGGGCTTGACGCACATTGAGGTTGAAAGTTCTGGCGCGTGCGGCCTGTTGTTGCTGCTGCTGTTGTGGTTGCTGCTGTGGCTGCGGTTGCTGAGGCTCTTGTTTCACGACCCGGTTAGGGCACATGTTGGCGAAATGATTCGGGTCGCCACATGAGAAGCAGGCTCTGGCTTTGACTGCGGGTGCCGGAGGAGCTTGTTGACCCTGTGGGGCAGTGAGTAGAGCTTGATTGGCAGGAGCTTGACGAATACGGCAGTTAGCAGTAAAGTGGCCGTAGACATTGCAATGAGCACAGAAGCGGCATTGAATAGCTGTCGGGTGGTGGTAGGTGCAAGTAGGGCAGAGCGGGTGTGGCCCAGTGTATGCACGCTTTGCAGGTGGTGCATTGGCCACAGGCGCCGCTACTTGACGCTGTTGGGCAGGTACAGCTTGAATCGAAGCAGCAGTAATCACACAGTTCTTGTTGGTGGAGCTGTTCTTTCTCTTGTTCTTTCTCTTGTTACTTGATGAGGTGGGTTCAGCAGTTGGTGCGGTAGCGGTAGCTTGATGCAGATGCTTCGAGGTCTTATCCAAGACACCAGCTTTAACCCTTTTGTCATTGATTTCAGCGGCCAACGGATAGGTTTCCTCGATCGTTGTAGTCTTAGCCGCTTGCACGAAATCAGCAACGCAGTCGGGCAAAGCTCGGATGTACTTCTTGATGGTGATCTCGGTAGTCTTGACCTGGTCGGGACAGGTAATGCTGAGCTGCTTGAAACGAGCAGTGAGACCAGCGTTGTCACCATCCTTCTGATGTATGTGCCAAAATTCATCTTCAAGCTTTTGACGTTCGTGAGGAGGGCATAATTCCTCTAGCATGACTTCCTTGAGCTCATCCCACGACAGACCGTAGGCTGCATCGTTCCCTCGCTTGTTCCTCTCGGCCGTCCACCAGTCTAGAGCACGGGACTGGAAGACGCCGGTAGCGTTCAGAGTTCGAAGGTCATCAGGGCAACCACTTTGTCGCAGAGTAACCTCGATTGAGTCGAACCAGTGGAATAGTGCAGTAGGACCTCCTTCGCCTGTGAATTCTTTTGGCCCACACGACTTGAATTGTTTGAAACTGAAAGGCCTTACGTTAGCTTTGGGAGCTTCAGTTCTCGATTCCTCGGATGATTTGCTGGCATTCTCGTACACATCACTCACGGCTTTTGCCACACTTTTCGCGATAATGGAAGCAAGGCGTTTGTCCCTCTTTTCTTGTCGAGAAAGAGCATGACGGGATCCAGACGACATTGTCTGCAATAGACATCGCCACGGAACTCAACACATGTATTCGAATCTCACCTCACACGTCTACTACTTACTAAAGCTCAGGAACACGTATACTTACGTAAATACTTATCACGAAGTCACAAAATCACATAAACACGTAAAGCACATAGTTATTTTAATTCCAAAACACGTAAAGCACAATAGCAAGAAACACATACGCCTTAGTCACTAGAGGCATTCAGAAAACAGAAATCTGTCATTCAAGGTCTGCGAGGGTTCGAATATAGCATAGTGCGGGCGATTTGTTAGTGATTTGAGGTCGAATAGCAGTGCGAGTCGTGTGTGTCGATGGAAGTAAAAGCGAGTAAATTTACATAAACGGGAAAGCATATAAATAAACACATAAAATCGGCGAAGCATCAGAGTCAGCTGTTGCGGACTCGAAATTCGAGAAATGGATTGTCTGTGGCTGGTAGACTTCGACTAACCAAGGTGGTTCAATTATTCATAGGGGATCTGTTATGCACTTCCAACTTTCGGGGTCGTGCCTTGGCCTCGATTCTTGGGCGTTTGGCATGAATCCCGTTAGCTTTATTGTGGCTACAGATCGTCTGTTGAGACCTTGGTGGGAGTTTTGCAAAATGCATGGAACAAGTCGTCAAGGTTAGGGTTTCACCCCTGGCTTAACAACTTCGTCCCTGTTTTGATAAAATTGAGGAGATTATTCATCAAAATGCGGATTTCACTCCTGATTTGGCATAATTCTCCTCGTTTGTAATTAAAATGCGATCTGAGTACGCAATTTTAGTCAGGAGTTCATGGTTTTCACACCTAATCTCGACTTGGTTGCTCATTTGTAGTAGGAAATTCGAGTGCAGTGATTGTCTAGAACAAACGAGAATAGTGAGATGTAAGCTCGTACATAAACCCTACTGATTATGCACAAGTCGGTCTGTTGGTTCTTAACTATAGTCTAGGTCTCTAAGACTTCGACCCGGACTAGGTCGAGTCTTGCCTAATTCCTTATAGTTATGGCTCTGATACCAATCTGTCACACCCCAACCGATGGCGGAATCATCGGGGCGTGGCACTGAGCGAAACAGATTGTCCAGAAGTTTCCATAACAACTATCATTACCATTCAATTTAAACTAACATGTCCCATACCATGTCTCAAATAGCAAACAAGTTATTACAGACAAAATTCTAAACAAATATTCAGTTCCGATAACTCAGATTTAAACAAATAGTAGTTGTTTATCTGCTTCTAGAGACCCCTCGTTCCTTATCTACAGACAACTATTTGTTGGGCTCTAAAGCTTTATTCTAGCTTCAAATTCCTACCACATATGCATCCTAAGCACCTGTCACATACGTTAAAATAAAAGTCAATACATATAATGTAAAGGTGAGCATACAAGTTTGATAATAGCATAATAGAGTTCGAATTCGTTTACGCATAACCAGCACGTACACATAGTGAAATGAAGCACTTTAGTTATCGACACAGATCCATCGATACCAATGACTGCGGGTTGACTGCCCGAGGCAGTTCGCAATACATGATTACCACCGTAATCCATGCAAGTAAAAGATCCTTAACAACCCCCGTGTGAACGGGTGCTGAGTCCAAACTATAGTACTATCGTTGCTAAGGCAGGTAGACAGCATTCCATGTGTAAACATAACAAACAAGCATTCATAAGCCACGTATAACATGCATTAACGGTTAGCGTTCAAATAGCTTGAGTAGTGTGATAATTGTAGTTTGAATATTCGTAACGTATGTAACACCCAAAAGTGCTTAAAGCAAAAAAAAAGGGATCGAGTATACTCACAGCGATTATGGATTGAAGGGAGCGCTTTTCAGCGAGTACGGTTAGCCTGAATAGATTTGATAATGTAACGATAAGTGGCGCGTAAAACGATACAAAGTGGGAGTGGGTAGGATGACTGATCGTGCGGATTGGTCATCCGTGCGAGTAGGTTATCCGTGCGAGTGAGTTATCCGTGCGGATGGTAGTCCGTGCGGATGGTAATCCGTGCGGATGGTAATCCATCCGAATTGGTCACTCGTGCGGATTGTTTATCCGTGCGGACATGTAATCCGTGCGGATAACTATTCGAGTGGATTGTTTCTTCCTAAGGATGTGTTTGTGTATGATGGCTTGTCCTTTGAAGTTTTTGTTGTAGCATTTAGAAAACATTTAAGTATCTCTGCCTTTCAAGCCGGTCGCGCGGACAACAATCCGTCCGGATGGTAATCCGTGCGGGCACGTCTCTAAGGCTGAGTCACTTGATGAAACTGGTGGAATCCGTACGGATGGTAGTCCGTGCGGACAGTGGTGAAGTTGTTGTGAAATCTTGTGGAAATCGTTCAGATCCGAGTTATTCTTGGTGGAATGAGGTCAAACTTGAAGTTCATGAGAACTTCATGATGACGTCACCCTAGAAAACCTCAAAACTTGATGATTTCATGGTTAAAGGTTGAGATTTGAATGATAGAAAGGTGTAGAATTGTGTATAGATCAAGAAAGTACAAGATTTAGAGCAAGATCTTACCTGGATTGAGAGAAATGGAAAGTTTGGGGAGTGACCCAGGTATTTATAGGATGCCAAAAGGGGAAAGGGTGGTCCGTGCGGATGGCAGGTCACCCGGATTGTTTATCCGTGCGGATTGGCAATCCGTGCGGATTGGCAATCCGTGTGGATTGGCATTCCGTGCGGATGGACCATCCGTCCGGATGTCGACTGAACGGAGCGTTCGGTGCGACGGCGCTTCGGTTTCGATTGCGAGCGACTCGATAGGGTTTCCTAGTCAAATTACTTTTAGTCCCAACTACTTCGTATATAACATGGTTCGATTCGGAATTCGGGTTCGGGCTCGGTTACATTCGAGTTAGACTTCGAGTTCGATTGAGTTCGCTTGATTTCCACAACAAAACATAAATAACATGCACAGGTAACACGTAAGGCACACACACACACGTATAATTGACAAGTAAAAATACATAGCCCGAGTTACGAATTCGATGTCTATTCGATTAACATAGCTTGATTATTAGTCGATTAACTTTATCGCATTGTTACTTCCTACAATTCACAGTTGCGAGTCGATTGGAATACGGTTAACACGATTCGGTTATTGCAAGTAACAACACTTACTCCACATAATATAAATAAAATAACAACATTTCTACGAGTCAAGTTGCGCGAAATCGGTCGTTGACTTTGACCTTGACTTTGACTTTCACTTGCGAAAACACGGGGTGTTACATTATATAACAAATATAACACTATACATCTATCATAGACATGCTATCAGACAACCTATACTGTTATATTTGTTATATAATGATATATAGTGTTACATAGTGTTATATGGTATTATATGGTGTTACATATTGTTATACGGTGTTTATATGGTGTTATATAGTATTATATATAGTGTTATAATACACTTCTCACACTTTAAGCCCTTTTTACACTATCCTTACCCTATATATATATATAGTAATTGTATTGGTAAAAGTTGAATACGACGCATCAGACTATTGATTGTGATGCAATGAAAAATTGAATGTGAACCACTGAATGTGATTATGTGCAGGGCCGTCTTAACCTATTTCGAGGCCTAAAGCGAAATGAAAATCCGAGGCCTTTTATCGCCAACGAATAAAACTTGTTAATTGGTTTTTGGATGCCATGTACTTACTGCTTTGGTACCAAATTATAATATTGGAGTTGAATCAAACAAAAAAAAACCACATACAAAATTTCATAGAATATAAATGTGCAAATCTTGATACCAAATAATAACTGGGCACATGCTAGTCTTAAACTAGTTCAACATTTGTTGTAGATGATTGTTACTTTAATAATATAAATTGAACTTTAATAGCATCAAAGACTCTCGCCCAATGGATAAACCACTAGTCTGTGAAACTAGAGACTCTGAGTTCGATCCCCATTAAAATCATATGTTTTTAGTTATTACAATAATAGTATAGATTACCTTTTCCGTAGCTGTTCCTATCCCTGCTAGCCTTGTACCATGCCCATCCTCCCACAGCTCACCCCAACCACATTTGACAATGAAGGGGTAAGGTCCCAAAAACCTCGCTTCGAGTACTTGGACCACACCACAACTTCATATTTTTAACATTCTTCAGACCTTGCGCGGCCGCGCACCGGTCCAACAAAGAAAACTTAGAAGAAAGATAACAAGTAACATCTGCGCGCCAAAAATAAACCAACAAATCCTTGCGCCTCTCCCCATGACAGATAAGGATAAAAATCCCAATAAGCACTTCCGCTTAAATAATACCCAGACTTGGATGTCATATATTTCACTGATACCACACGATAAAGGAGTCTCACTGGATTACAGCTATAATCTTCCAGAAGACTCAATCGTGCAGCACCAGATGGTTATAACCATCAAGCCACGTGTCATCATCCCAGACTCCCTTGAAGTCACGATGATGGCATGAAATTGAAGAGAAATCTCCACTTGCCCACTTTCCACGTGGCAATACCCCAACCGTTGATCAAGATCGCAATCCGTGTGCTCTCACACCCGATTAAGAGATTAACGGAAAGGAAAAATAACCGCTACGGAGTTAGCATCTTCCGTCAACATTTCAATAACAGGTTTTCCCGCCAAAACCCCGGCTATAAATAGAAGGATAAATTCAGGTATAATTTTCAAGTTACATTCACTTCACTTATACTTCTTCTTCTTCATATACCGATACTTATTCTCACGCCGGAGGGTGGTTACGGAGAGAACCCCCATTCTCCCCGTGGCGAGTCTAACGGTGTCTGTTTTGCAGCTATCGAGAAGAGAGGAAGACCTATCAACCCTGAACCGAACGAGGAGAAACCACCCTTTTTATGCAGAACCTAACTCCCTGGTTTATCTGATTCCGGTCATTTAACCAGTGTTTCTTCATTGGCGCCCACCGATTTCTCAGTTTCACTCGTTTCTACTCATTTCGGTTTACTTTTTCTCCGTTTTTTCGAATGGAAGAAGCTCCGACAAATCGTCAAACCGTCTCTCGGCCAAATTTCGCTCAAAATACCCAAGTTGAGGGGATTGTGGAAGAAGCTTCAGATGAAAATGAAGTACAGTACACTGATAATCATCCAAATGATCCGGTTACTCCAGGAATTCAGCCTGAATTTCCAATAAGTTCGATTCTACCTCCTGGAGAGACACCATTTTCATGGTATGTCAGATCTCAGGGAGCAATCAATGCTGTGTATACACAACTCTGTGCACAAACTGCTCCTCAAACCCAATCACGAAGGCTTGTATCCCGTACTCGAGCACCATCAGCACCTCATGCTTCCCAGCATGATGGACCATCACAGATTCAGATCGAAGACACTGAAGTTTACTCTAGATCTCCAACGAGATATGAGTATACTCAGTCAGAGAATCGCCGCAGAGAATATCGGGATGAGTCTCGCTCTCATCGACAACAGTCAGTTCACACCAGGTTGGGCCCACAACGGGACACCCACACCAGTCAGTACGATAGAACTTACTGTGAAGGAGACAGCGCAAGCGTGTTCAGTCGGTTACAACCGAATTACAACAAATGTAAACCTCGCGCGGTTTACATTCCTGAAGCTAAACACGACTATAATCTGATCTATCGCCCTGCGAAAGCTGCAGAAAATTCTAAGTTCATCAGCGAAATTGCTCTGGCTCCATTAGAAAAAGCGAAGCTCCCATTCAACGTAGGCAAGTTTAACGGTATGACAGACCCAGATGACCATCTTCGGGTCTTCAAAAGCGCGGGGTTGGTGGGAGGATGGACTCTACCGATGTGGTGCCACCTTTTCATTCAAACCCTCACAGGCGCCGCGAGGCTATGGTTTGATAACCTGCCTGTAGGAAAAATCACATCATGGGTAGACTTACGAGAAAAATTTTTGGTGCACTTCAGCCAACAGAGGCGGTCCATCCGCGATACGGCGGACGTAATGAATATATGGCGTCGCGATGACGAAAGTTTAGAAGACTTCATTACCCGTTACAACAAAGAAGTGCTCGAAATAGGAGATGTTCACGAGCACCTAATCAGAGCCCAATTTAAGTATGCCGTCCGATGTGACGACATGATAAAGGTCTTATCCGGAACGGAAGGACTCCCAAAAAGTTGGGAGAAATTAATGGCGGCAGCAAAGGTCTATGCCCAGGCTGAGAAGAATCTCAGCACCAACAGACCGCCACCACCGCATAGTCGCCCAACAGACTTGGGACCAAGCAGCGGGAGGAAGTTTAAAAAGGGTTGGCGCGACTCGGGCTCAGGAAATTATTCATCTGAAGATGCACGAGCTACCATCAATAAGCTCGATGTGCAAAGAGAAGCAAAACAAGAAAACAGAGAGAGGCAGTGGACTCCTCTGACCAAAACCCCCGTAGAAGTACTGAGTACGGAGGACTACCAGTTCAAAGCTCCTCCACCTATGAAGAACAAGCGCGGCCAAGACCCAAGTCAGTACTGTGACTATCACAAAGACAATGGGCATACTACCAATAACTGTATCTCCTTGCGCACTGAAATCGAAAAAGCGCTTAAAAGCAGCGAGCTCATTCACCTGTTGCAAAACGTGCGCAAAGAGATAAAACAAATTACTCGTGGCGAGGAAGGCCCGAGTAAGAAGGCGAAGAATTAAGCAGCAGTCCTGTAGTCTCCTTGCAGGTTGGTCAAACTCCATAGTTTATCAATTCTCAGCAAGGACTATAGCGTAAGTTAAGCCTCATGTAATTATTCTACAAATAGACTTTGTACGGCCTCTGCGCCTTATCCATGAATAAACAACAAAGTTCTATTATTTCTGTGTTTACTACAAAGTGCATGCAATTTCTTTTGGTAAGCGCAAAAACATTATGGCAGATATAATACAAGTCTCATGAGCGGTCAGCGATCACACACATCGCACAGAGACCTTACGCTCACACATGAGCTTTATACCACCTTTATTCGCCTTACCTAATCAAAGCAATTGTACTCATGCAAAATATTGTAAGCTAAAACACACATCATAATAGTCCCGGCGCACCACACGCCTTAAATTTTTTTTACACGGCAGTGTATTAATTAAAGTTACTTGCGCGGCAGCGCATTAACGAAACAGGGATCCACATCCCAAAACCTACAACCCAATTGTTCATACAACCACAAAAGAAAACCTACGCTAGACCTTCATCTTCATCTGGGAAGATTTCTCTCAGTTGCGCCACAGGGTCTTCAGACTGCAACGCAACATTTATGAGATCCATAACAGGGAGCTGTAAGTTGTTGAATTCCGTCTTCGCAACAGCAAGGGTGGCTTCAGTATTAACACCATGAGTAGCGGATTTGCTAGTATCCCAATCAACCTTCAAAGCATTAACCACATGATGCGAGCATTCCGCATACCCTTCAGCATATCCATCATTTCACGCAGCAACCAGCAAACGCGCAATCGTTTTGTCCAGATCTTCAGAATTCAACACCGATTCAGCAACCTATATACAAAAAAAAAAAAGGGGGAAAAGAAAATAAGGAAAAGCACAAAGACAACTCAAAAGAATTACAAAAGAGGAAAGAAACTTACATTCGCAATCCCGCGTTCTTTCAGCCACAACATATCACTTTTCAAAGGCTCCAGTTCCCTCTCCACCGTTGCCCGCGCAGTTTCAGAAGTTTCCAACTTTTTCTCAGTTTCAGCAAGACGGCGGGAAGTTTCAGTACGCGCAAGCTCCGAATCTTTCTTGGCTGACTCAACTTCCATCTTAAGTCGTTCTTGCTCAGATAACAAAGCAGTAAGTTCTTCTATCTCTTTATCTCTAAGAGCAAGAGTGGCGCATATATGTACCTCTCGTTGTTCACTCCTTTCTCTGTGAGAGCATGCTTCATCTCGCGCAGCTTCAACATCGGCTTTTTCTTTCTTCAATTTCTCGATCTCCGCATCTTGTTTCTTCAACTTCTCAACTTCAGCCTTGAGATTGTTGATAACATTGCGGAGACCCATCTTCTCGGCATTATCCTTCTCACAGATCTTTTTCCAGTTTTTACGCTCTTCAGAAAGAAGGGCAGCCTCAGCTTCCGCCTTTCTCTTCCAACCCGCAACAGACCATTCTTCAGTTTTCCGGTCATTCTCAAATTTGGCCTGGTCAGCTTCTAGTTTATCCCGCAACTGGGCAGCTCGGGCCTCATCCTCCGCAGCCTTCTTCTTGGATGCCTTAAAAGCAGCCCACTCCTTATGCATACTATGCCACTCACGCACTATGCGGTGCGTAGTAGATATATAAGTGGCAGCTTCTTGAAGATAGGCGTCATAGATCTGATCATGATGGCGTCCCTCTTGAAATTTAATTTCCCTAGGTGGAAAGGTCCCCTGTAACCAGTCTCGGCATACACGTCAGTCTGAAAAGGTGTCACCTTTCTTCAAGCTCCAAACAGGAACATGAACTTCAGAGGCGTTCTTCTCCGAATAAGTTCTTAATAATAATCCCCTAGAGTCTCATCCGGGCGGATTGGAGAATTTTTATCAGCATCAAAAAATGAACCCTGGTCCTCGGCAGAGACCTTTTCAAAATTATCAGGCATAAAGCCAGAAGCCATAAAAGGAGATGTCGTTACAGGGATCTCTTGAGCAGACTTCCCTTTCTCCGAATCTTGGGCAGCAACTTCAGGAGTTTTTGAATTACCAGCACCGACATCTGCAACCTCTGGCTTAGTAATTCTCTCTGCATCAACAGTAGCATCTGTTGTTTCTTTAACCTCAAGGGTTTTTACACCAACATTCTTCTCCGCCTCATTCTCAGGGACCTCAGTATTTTCTAACTGCTCAGAGACACGAGGAGGACAGGGAGGGACCTCCTCATTAACCACAGATGTCGGCTCTGTATGCACAGGAGATTTTGGTTTTTCTGCAGAAAAGGAAAATATATCACAAACATACAATATGCGCAAAGGAAAATAGAAAACTCTTACCAAAGTGCGGGTTCACAGCAAAGGCATCAATTTTGCCCCGTCTGGTAATTGTCTTCCTCTGAACTTTCTTCTTCGGCGGACCTTCAACCTCGACATCAGACTGTTTTCTCTTACCCGCCTTCCTCCTCAACAAATGCTCCGGACTTGACTCTAAATCAATAGGGTCATCAGGATTTGATAGAGGAATATCAGCAGTATCCCTAGGTTCTGGTTTGGGTCTCCTCATAACTACAGGCGTAAGACCCTCCAACGAATCAGACACCACCACATAATCACACCAGGAGTCAGAGGAACGGCGCGTACCTTTTTTCTCTCCTCCAACATTTTTGGCTCTAGAAGGTTGAGCTTTCTCCACATCACCTTTTTTCGGCGCGGAAGTAGTAGCAGGCGCACGTCTTTTCTTTTCAGGGCCTATGCCCAAGTTAGACAGCTCACCTACTAAAAAGTACAAAAAATTCTAACTTATCCAAATGCACAGAAAAAAAAAAGAAAAAGTTATGATACGGAAAATTACCAGCATCAGCAGAAGGTTGCGCAGACAGGTCATCATCTCGCGGAAGAACGAAATTCCTCACAATGCGATGATACCAAAGCTCTTCATCAGGTTTCTTAGGAATGGTAGCCATTCTTCCACCTTCTCTCTCAAAGGCAACAACATATAAAGAAACAACTACAACAAGAGAGAAGCAAAAGAAAAATTCAAAAAAAAAAAAATCAATCAATCAACAGGAAAAAGGGGCAAACAGAGTAAGCCCAAATCTTACTATTGTCGCCTTCCATATACACAGGCTTCTCTTCCCGACTCATTCACCAATTCAAACTCATACTAGCACCAATACGGGCCTTCTCTGGCAAGGCAATTGATGTATCGTCTTTCAAATCCTGGTACCAATTTTCATCGGTCGGAGTCTGAATAGTCTCAGTGGGAACATCCTCCTTTCCCCTAAAAACCATTCTCATAGGAATAACCCCAACTTTGATAAAAAAAAAATTTGCTTCCAGTCATGAAAAGATTTTGGGGGTTGCAGCAAGATCTTTTTTGCAGATGCCTTTTGCATAAAAGAATAGAATCCCTGAGAGCAGTGCATTTGATGGAAAACTCGAAATCGAGGAACCGTCGGCTCAATATGCATTGTACGACACACAAATTCAAAGTGGTGAACCCTAATCATACCAATAGGGTGCATCTGGGAGATGTGAAACTTGTAATAATCCAGGATATCGAGAAAAAACTTCGTCACTGGCAATCGGAAATTTCCTGCAGAAAAGAAGTCCCAAAATAAGGTAATATAGCCGGCCGGAGCGTCTGCCGCCGTTTGACCCTCATCTGGGTACCCTGCATCCCAACTTGCCGGAAATTTAAAATTTCGAACCAAACCATCAAAGGTTTCCTTGGACCACTTCAACGGTGGAAGATCAGCAACCATTTCTTCAGCTGAGTCTTCGTGATGATCCCCGGTTGACATAAGAGAGAGAAATTGCAAAATTCCTTTCGAAAACTGATAAAGAAGACGATGAAGAAAGGGGATTTTAAGAAAGTAATGATTAACAAGAATAGGCAGACGAAAACACTTATATACTCACTGCCATAAATGGCCTCGATAACTGCAACAACCCCCCTTTTCAGGATGGCACAATTATCTAAACGTCAGAGGCAAGGAGAATAGACAGTAAACGTGAGTTCACGCGCGCGTGCGACTCACGGTCAGTAATGTACAAATGACAATGACAGCCTGTCACACGTCAACAGTCATTACTGCACCCTTTCACATACCAAAGTCAAGATTTTCAAAACCATGAGTCAGACTATCACTTCCAAAAGATTCTCCATTTTCGCGAGAAAAACCCTACAGCAAAAAACACCTCTCTCATAGTCCAGTGCTCCATTTATTTACATAAGAGCAACACTAGACTAGGGGGACTTGAAGGGGTAAGGTCCCAAAAACCTTTGAGTACTTGGATCACACCACAACTTCATCTTTTTAACTTTCTTTAGACCTTGCGCGGCCGCGCACCGGTCCAACAAAGAAAACTTAGAAGAAAGATAATAAGTAACATCTGCGCGCCAAAAGGAAACCAACAAATCCTTGCGCCTCTCCCCATGACAGATAAGGATAAAAATCCCAATAAGCACTTCCGCTTAAATAATACCCAGACTTGGATGTCATTTATTTCACTGATACCACATGATAAAGGAGTCACACTGGATTACAGCTGTAATCTTCCAGAAGACTCAATCGTGCAGCACCAGACGGTTATAACCGTCAAGCCACGTGTCATCATCCCAGACTCCCTTGAAGTCACGATGATGGCATGAAATTGAAGAGAAATCTCCACTTTCCCACTTTCCACGTGGCAATACCCCAACCGTTGATCAAGATCGCAATCCGTGTGCTCTCACACCCGATTAAGAGATTAACGGAAAGGAAAAATAACCGCTACGGAGTTAGCAACTTCCGTCAACATTTCAATAATAGGTTTTCCCGCCAAAACCCCGGCTATAAATAGAAGGATAAATTCAGGTATAATTTTCAAGTTACATTCACTTCACTTATACTTCTTCTTCTTCTTCTTCATATACCGATACTTATTCTCACGCCAGAGGGTAGTCACGAAGAGAACTCACATTCTCCCCATGGCGAGCCTAACGGTGTCTGTTTTGCAGCTATCGAGAAGAGAGGAAGACCTATCAACCCTGAACCGAACGAGGAGAAACCACCCTTTTTATGCAGAACCTAACCCCCTGGTTTATCTGATTCCGGTCATTTAACCAGTGTTTCTTCAGACAAATAATTTTAAAAAAAATGAGGCCATGTTTGATTGGTGGCCCAAAGCCCTAGCTTCATTTGGCTTGGGCTTGGGCCGACCCGGATTATGTGATAAACTAAATGTGAACTAACCACACACTAAACTACTAAATGCAACGCGCTGAAGGTGACTAACTAAATGTGTGTTCTATATAGTGTTTGATATATAGATGGTAGGGATGAGAAAATGGTACCGGGTACCGGTACCGAATTTACCCAACCGGGTACTTTTGACATTTTCGGTACCAGTTCGGTACCGGTCTGGTTCGGTACCGGTATTTACCGGTTTTATACTAAAATACCGGTACCGAACCATACTGTATCGGGTATATTCGGTACCAGTACCGATACCCACTTTTTGGGATTTTCGATACCGGTACCGAACGGGTACTATGCTCATCCCTAATATATAGTGTTAAGAAATTGCATGCTATTTACTCAGGCGTACATTTTTCTTCTTATGTATGTTAGGTTTTCAATGATTGTTCGGAAGACTTGGGTGGATGGCTTAAGTATAAAAGATGCACATGGATTTTCATAAAAATTTGAAATGTTTTATATGATATTTTTTTCACTTATTTGAAATAATGTAAACTTTTACAATTTATGGAATGGTGTTTTGACATATGATGTACTATAGTCGGGTTAGGGTGTTATAGATAAGGTTGAATATAATTTGATATCACAAGAAGCACGTAATGAAGATGTTCTAAAATGTGATGGCTGAAACGACTTTTTTATGCAATTTCTAGATCCGGAAGAAAGTAACTCGGATGCAATATTATAAATACACACACTAAAAACACACACATGTTGCCTTTTTCTTTCTCTCCAGCTTCACCACATAGCACCAGCACCACCGCACAGTACCACCAGCACCACCGCACCACCACCATCCCCTCCCCCCACACACACACCCGCACCTTCACCATCACCATTCCACCACCGCACCTTCTTTCCACCACCACACAACCACCTCTACTAAACCGCCACCGCACATCCACCATTATCACAACCATCAACACCCACCTCCGTTGTTTATCACCATCAACACCCACTTCTACCATCACTTGAACCTCCATCGTTCATCCCCATCAACACCCACCAATAGGAACCACCACTACCTAATCGCCGTTCATCACCAACACCCACAAACATGAACCACTAGAACTAGATCTCCACCCAAATCTCCACCCAAACCTTGACATCACATCCCAAATAGAGTGAATTGCAAGAATTGTCCTTTATCTTTATACCTAATTTCAGGCGGTGTCTTTTGCCTTTAAAATTGATGAGTTTTGTACTTTATGTTTCCAAATGCTACACGGTTTGTCCTTTTGGCCTAACCCAGTTAGTTTTTTTCGTTAAATCTGGTCATGTGACTTGCATATAAAGGCAACTTTGTCATTTTACCATTGCAATGACTAATTGTGTAACTAACTAAAAAAGGTTTAGAAAAAATAAATAATAAAATCATATATATACACAAAAAAACCCTACTCTCTCTCATTTTATCCCACTTTCTCACCTCTCCATCTCTCCCACCATCACCTCCTGCCACCCCCATCACAACCGCCACCAGCACCTGTGACCCCCATAACCACCGCCAGCTGCACCTGCCGCCCCATAACCACCGCCAGCTGCACCTGTCGCCTCCATAACAACCGCACCTACACCTGCCGCCTTCATAACCACCGCCACCTGAAACCTGCCACTGCGACCTGCTAATCGCTACTAAAATCTAATAACACCACCACCACCGCTACAGTGATTGAACAGATCAGAACCCCCACCACTACATCGTCGACGATCTGTGGAGATTGAACAGATCGGAGCCCCCGTTAGCACCACCACTACAGTGATGAAATTAGGGTTATTTGTGGTTTAATTGAAAGATTGGTACCCCCCATTGTCGATGATTTACTGTCCTTCAGTCTGAGTTATTTGTGGTTTGATTGAACATATCCAAACCCCCAATCGTCGATGATTTGCTATTCTTCAATCTGAGTTATTTGTGGTTTGCTTGAATTTGTGAATTTGTGACCTTGTGTTTGTGGGATTGACAGAAATTAGGGCTTTATGCCCACAGATGGAAGCTAAGAATAGTAGAGGGTGGTGGTGGTGGTGGTGGTGGCGGTGTGAGAGTAGTGGAGGGTGGTGGTGGCAGTGGAGAGAAGTAGAGAGGGGGGTAGAGACTCACGATTATATTATAATAATATATTATTACTTTTTAAAATTTATTTTGTTTTAATTGTTAAAATAATTTTAATTAAATGGGTAAAAAGGCTAAATTACCCTTTATGTGATCTGATTTAATGAAAAAAAACTAACTGAGTTAGGCCAAAAGGACAAACCGTATAGCATTTGGAAACATAAAGTACAAAACTCATCAATTTTAAAGGTAAAGGACACCGTCTGAAAATAGGTATAAAGATAAAGGACAATTCTTGCAATTCACTCTCCCAAATATTTGACATAACACATTCACATCTGCAATAATGGAGGGGGGTGAGTACTGGTTCGAGTTTCAGCCATAACCACCATTACCAAGCCCTTAAACCACACCACCGCCATCGGTTCTTCACCGACCACTGATTCGTCTGCTACACCGTCAAACCCCCGTCGTCGGTTCTTCACCCTTAAACCTCCACCATGCTTCTACAATGGAGGGGATGAGTAGTGGTGGTGGTGTTGTTCAAGTGGAGAAAGCATAGTGAGAGAGAGAGAGAGAGAGAGAGAGAGCATATATAGAGAGAGGGGGTGATTAGAGAGATAGTGTGAGAAAGGGATGGATGATTTTGTGTTAAATTAGTTTACTTTTATTTATTTATGTTTTAACTATTGGGGTACTTTAGTCATTTAATAACATTTTTTTTTTGAACATCAACTTTCATAAACCACACAAAGCAGCAACACTCCTTCAACAAGAAGCTAAAGGAGTTGGGCAAACCAACACACAACAAAAAGGATTACAACAAAAAACCCCTCCACTTATCCCATTCAATCACCATATTTTTAGCTCTATTCCTCACCCGGATAAAAATATACAACATAACCTCACCAAACATTTTCGCCACGTTGACCTGTTTGTTGTCGAAGATGAATTCGTTAAGAGCTTTCCAAAGGCACCAACACGCCACTTCCACAATCGTTTGCACTGCCTTTTTCCTCAACCTATTTCCTGTAGAAAGGTTATGAATCTCTAAAATATCTTTAAAAGAAGCTGCGTAAAATGAGGGAAACCCGCACCACAACCCAATCTTCTGCCACAGAATTAGCGATTCTGCAACCTGAAAAAATGTGATTTACTGATTCACTCGCTTCAGCACATAGGCTACATCTATTCGACCCTAAAACAATATTTCTTCTAACCATCGTGCCCATTGTCGGAAGACTATCACACAACGCCTTCCATTAGAAAATATTGACTTTTACAAGCAACCAAGCGTTCCACTCGATACTGGGTAGAACATCCAATTGACCCGCTAACACCTTCTTTACCGAGGCCACCGGATACTTGCCATCGTCTTCTAAATTCCAGCTCCATCTATCTTTTTCCGGTTTCATTTCCACTTGATACAGGTCCATAATGATGTTAAAAATCTTAGCCGCTTCTATTTCCCCCACAATATTACTTTTCCAATTCCAGTTAATTCCCGGTTGACCATCTCTACCAATACATCTGTCAGCCACTTTGCACCTTTTATCAGCCTCAAATTTGAACAAATTAGGATAAACTTTCATGAGAGGTCTATCGTGAAGCCAATTATCCATCCAAAATCTGATCGTTTTCCCATCTCCCAAAATTCCTTTACTAGCACCTTTCAAAGTGACATTAGCAAACTCAAGACAATTATCTAGTTTTGCTATAGTCGCCCAAGAACTATTAAATACTTTATTATATGGAATCACCCACCAAATTTTTGACGTGTGATGAATTGAATATATAACTCTTCTCCAAAGTCTCCCTTCTTCACCTTTATATCGCCACCACCAACGGGATAAAAGTGCCAAGTTTGTCACTTTGAGGGAGCAAAGACTCAACCCACCCGCTTCTTTTGAAGTCGTCACTTTATTCCAGGCCACCCAAGCCAACTTGTCCTTTTCACCAAACCAACCCCAAAAGAACTTTCTTCTCCTCGCCACTAGATACTTGATCACCTTCGTCGGGGCTTTATAAAGCGAAAAGTAGTAAGATGGAAGGCTTTCCATAACTGATTTAATCAATGTCAATCTTCCTCCCATCAATAAATTGTTGGAAATTTAGATATTATGAGTGGATATTAATTTAGGGAGATTATAATTTAATGAAATTATAATTATTTACTAGACTATTCATATGGAACATAAACTCTTAAGTAGAGTTTTTATGTCAATTTATTAGTTTTTATTAGAGTTTATGTCTCTAATAAATCTCTAATTAAGTGAGATTTTTCTCTACGCCATGTCTCTTGTATTAAAAGTAGGCTATGTGCCTAACTTGATGGGTTTTTTATATATAAAACTACAAGAGTAAGAATACAAGAAGGAGACATAAAGATATGCATGAAGAGTCCTTGAAGAAGAAGTACTTGTTGACCCATATGTTTGGAACACATAGAGATAAGTTTCTATACTTGATTCAACTATATTTCTATTCTTAATCTCCAAAAGGTCTAACACTATATTTTTATCCAGTGTAACCTCAGGCGCGTGGCCTTCTCCGGCAGTACAAACTGCTTCGGTTGTTGTACCCTGGGAGACAGACGCTTCGTCTTTAGTAGAGGCGCGAAATCTGTTTTAAGGGAAGCGTGTTGAACATGTGCCTCAGCCACAACCGTCAACATTTGTTTGTTCTTTTTGTAGGAAATTATTGTACAAGAAAACATGGTTCAAGACCTCGTTGAAGCCTACACAATGGCTGAAAACACAACGAACCATACATGAAGACGTGGTTAAAGATCAAGTTGAAGACTTTATCTTTGAAGATATTGGTTTGAATCGATTGTTTTATTAAATATGTTGTAGTTCATATTTATTTTCGTTTGAATTTGTACACGGTTCATGTACTACAATTTCCCAAATGTTTAAAGAGAGTATCTTTATTTCTTTATTAGTTTTATTAATAAAATTGTGACCCATTTCTTACAACCTTAAAACAGATTTTGCGAGATTGTTGCTACAATCTTAAAATCTTATTTATAAGGATTTTGGGTTCACGAAAAGATTTATAATAAAAAAATATTTTTAGAGATTATGATCTTATAGATATTTTTTTTTTTTTGGGAAATATGTATGTAGTACAACTTGTTGTGTTTGGATTTCTTGCGATTGAGATACAATCTTAAATCCTATACCGTGGTACAAAACGAATAGTTTTGGTTCAAACGTTTGGTTTTGAAACGATTTTGGGAATCGTTAATTTTTCTAACTTTTGTGTTAGATCGGGTTTATTAGTGTAAACCATATGTTTTTTGTAAACGTTAAATTCTCTTCAGTAGAGTTTTTTTATGTCTTTAAATAAGAGTTTTATTTTACTTAATTAGAGTTTTATGTCTCTAATTAAGTCTCTATTTAAAGTAGACTCTTCTTCCACCAATGGATTGATATGAACAAATAAGTCTTATAATGATTTTTGTAATCATTTGTCTTCTAACATGTGTGTTAGAAACGTTCATGAAAAACGTTAGATTGGAAGCAATTTTTTAATTGTTTAGTTTCTAACCTGTGTATTAGAAATGACTTATTTATTTGAACCATATATGTGTCTTTAGCAAGTCTAATTAACATTTTGCGGAAATGTTAATATTTCTAACGTGTGCGTTAGAATTTCTTTCATTTTAACATAATTGTTAAAAATGGTTAAAATACAAATGCTTTGAGTGAATTATAATTACTAATTAAACTCTTCATATGGTAAAACTCTTGAGTAGAGTTTTAATGATGACATTTGATAAGTTTTATTAGAGTTTAAGTCTATAATTATTAAGACTCTTAACTCTTCATATGGTGAAACTCTTGAGTAGAGTTTTATTGATGACATTTGATGTGTTTTAATGATGACATTTAATGTTTTAATTTGTTCATGTTTTATATATATAAAATGACTTAAATTTTTTTAACAAGCGTGTTAGAAAATGTGTATCACGAATACGAGGTTAGAGATTGTTCATAATGAACAGAAATGTTTTATGTAAACATTTAATTGCCTATGTATGCATTAAAAATGATGAGAAATGGTTTATTTTATTATCTATATCTTGGAAAACGTTTTATGTAAACGTTCGATTCTATAATGTGCTCGTTATAACAAAATTTTTTTCTAACATGCTTGTTAGAAAACGTTTAGTACATGTGTATAAGACTAAACAATATAAAACCATTTGATATTTTGGGTTTTGATCTATGTTTTCATAACCCCAATTGATAGTATTAATATTGTATATTGCAAAATTGTTTTGAATAATTTTTAAAACAAAGTTTTGCATAACATTGATAATTCAAATGGTTCGCTACTCTTACTAGAAGTAGCATGTGGTGAATAAAAAAGAAAGTCTTGAGTAGAGCTTCTTGATGACACTTAATTAGTCACTTATTTGGTGAAAAACAACTTGGTGTTATTGTGAACAAATTTAATTGTTCAAGTTTACTACTTAAATGTAGTCTTTGTAACAACTTGGTGTTGTTTTGAGCATAATTGTCCAAGTTTAAAGTTTCAAGATGAAATGGGAAACATGTACTTACAATTGCATGGAGTCTTATTGAGGGAGTACCTCAAGATATGCCATAGGATGATATCGTTGAGAAGTTTTCGGTCAGATTATAAAGTGTTGAATATCAAAGAACTTTGATATTTGATGTCTACATATCGTCTATGCTTCGGTTTAAATTTCAAAAGTGTTCGGCACTTATGATTTAATTTCCAATGTATTTTATTATTTTGTGTTCAATATCTTTGGATAACACATGCAATTTTTTACAAACAAATAAATCACTAATTTTTGTGATGTATAAATTATTTTGTGGAAAATAATTATAACGTCGGTTATACATTGTTTAAAAGAATATGGTTTTAAATGGATAGTACATGAAAATACTTGGACATAAACAACTTGAGAGTTGTTACATTGACTAAAAGTCTAAGACGAAACATCAAATGTATAACCACATCATGAGTGAGCAATGAAGAACGTAGTGATTGTATTGAGATGAAATACACTAACGACATTCATGTCGACGTACTTCATTAGAAGTCATTGGAAAATTCACAAGTGTGAATTCTAACATATGAAAGTAAAAGTACTATATGTTATTGTATACTTTTAATAAATCTTGCGAGATTTAAAAGTAGATGCATCTACCACTTGATTATTGTTAGATCTATATGGAGATTTTACCTTCATTTGGGAGAGCATCCTAAATATACATATCTCCTAATGAATAACAATAGATGTGTGCAAATCACTTATGGCAAAATTATGAATGCCATGTTGTTGAGTGTCGATCTAGTTGACTCTATCTCACACATAATAGTGATTGTAGACGCGAAACATTCATCTTGTTGGTGATGAATGTGTTCACCAAGTGACTTGGATTAAGACTTATGTTTAAGTACTTATGAGTCAATGGTAGATTGTTGGAGATCAAAGGTAAATAAGTTATGTTCCTTAAATGAATGATGAAATTTAGCTATGTGCTATATACAATAATTTGTGAGACCTTCCTAAATATTGATGTTTTAGGATTATAAATAAGTCTCATTATTTTGTCTTAACAAGGGATGAATGTTGCAAAGTGATATTATGATATCCTTAGGGCTGTGAAGAATTAGAATGATGTATCTTCGGTTCACATGCTAAAGTATTGTAGTCTAAAGCATGCTAGACTAGTACTTGGTTAATTATGGGTCTTGACGGAGACTAATTAACTCTAAACATTCACATGTGTATGAACACAAAAAGAATTTCTGTATAGACAAAGTTGAGGGAGAATTTTCATTCATTATAAGGAAAAGACATGTAACTGTTGGATCGTTGTGTGACCCGAACGAGTCAATCAGAAAAATTTATGATCTATTTCAACGGCGGAATCAAAGAAATAGACGTGAAACAGCTTGATCCTCCTTAATTATCTCCTTATTAATGATTTCAAAGCTTTTACAGATCGTTTGACAAACTGGCAGCACCTCGGCTCTGAATCGGAAAAGTTACAAATGAATCAACCAGCCAGCTATATATAGGCGGTGTAATTTCGCACGAAATTGGCACATGCTATTTCGTGTGAAATAGCAATGACCTAATTTCGTACGAAATAGCTTAGTGCTATTTCGTGCGAAATTACACAATCACACACAAACCCTAATTTTAACCTGCTGAACACTGGTTTATCCTATCTAGATACAAGACTCTATAAAGACGAAGTTAACAGACATCTATGCACCAACAAACTCCCCCTTGGATGTTGACGAAGTCTTTAGCATCAAATCTTCAATCTTTAGTCTTGATCTATCTTCTTCTCTATCCAATTTGTCTGACAATGTAAGCATCCTTCAATCTCTATCTTCAAAACTCCCCTTTGAATGTTGATCCAGAATGTAGACTCCCCCTTTCAATATGCTGGAGCTCGAATTCTGGTTCAATCTTTACATAACCTTTGCCATGTGGATCTTGTTTCCTGCTTCTCAAGAATATAATATTACAATCTATTCTCCTTTTTTACTACACTTGATGTTATTATCAGTTTTTAGAAATCCACTTAAGTATCCAAGTCCAAATTAATGACCCTGATTACTCAATTTATCTACCAAGTCCAACTTAATGACCTTGGTTGACTTGAACAAAACAAAACTGACATTTGTTTAACAATTTGCAAAAATTTTATCTGAAAATTACAAGTTTCAACTTAATGAACTTGTTTTGACTTTTCATTAACAGGATTAACAAGATAAGCTCACAACTCTTCTGTTCAGCTCAGAAACTTCCTGCATCTGCTTCAAACTTCGAATCTGAAGATCAACTTTCCACTTTGGTTTGTAGGAAAATAAAGCAGAAATGAAAAATCTTTTTGGATTTTGAATAAAGTTTCTAACCTAGAATGCTAAACAGAAATGAAATGCAGTAAATGAAAACTATTTACAAACATATTTTTGGTGAGCGTGTTAGGGAGTCATATCAGCTGTCCGACAAGTCACAAGTACCGTTAAGCTTTGATTTCATACTCAGAATTAAACAATTCACTTAGATTGTCGATATACTGATCCACTTAAATTCTCACACAAATTTCAATCTGTCCAGGATACGAATCAGTGTTTTAAGAACTTAAACTCATTCATGTGTCCCACCTCTTGAATATACTCCCGTATCCAGAACCCAATATTCAGTCTTACAGGTGAGTATACCACAGATGATATCTATAAGGGGTTAAATGCGAGGGTCATGAGAGCTCAGGCTATTGCTTCCGCAAAATCAGAGAGATGATGGCTTCGACTTTTGGTGTGTCCCCTTTAGAGGATCTTTTTTACAACAGCACATGATTAGCATTTTTCAATGTTTCATCATTTTTTATGCTGAGGGCAGGCTATATTTCAAGTAAGCGAAAAGTAGTATACGGGGACTAGGCCATTGCTTCCGCAAAATCAGAAGTCCCCGGATAATACCCCAGATATCACTGAGTATAAAGACCTAGTATCTCAGAAAGAGGGATCTTTCAAACAAGATTTCAGGGGTTACCTATATATCCAAGTAATGTTCCCCACGAAATAAGTAAGTAAAGATTTAAGTTTATATCCCGAACAAACCTACTAAATGTGTAAAAACCTATCGGCATATCATCAGCGAGACTGTTTAACCCTTTTAAACATTACATTTCTTTAGCATACCGTAACTATCAAGCCAATGTACTATCATTTTCCCTTTTTACACAAGCTCTTTTTTTCATTTTCTATTGTTTTTGAATTTTTTTAAAATATCTCATGTTTTTGGATTTTTGAAATTTTTTACTGTTTTTGTATTTTCTGAAAAATATACTAACTCCCCCTAAATACCAAAACAAGTAAAAAATCGACAAACCATTGCAGATTGCTTCTCAACATCATCTACAGTGGTACCTTCATCTACGCCAAGAATCTCTTCCGACACCGATAAAAGCTTCATACCGTTCAATTTTAAAAGATATTGAAAACGAGTTTTATCAAACGCTTTGGTATGTAAATCAGCTTTTTATTCGTCAGTGTGGATTTTCTCAATTCGTAACAACTTCTTCTCGAAACAATCTCGGATGAAGTGATGACGAATTTCAATGTGTTTCGTTTTAGCATGATGAATAGGATTTTTCGTTATGTTTATCGCTGCCTCATTATCAACAAAGATAGGGGTGTGAAGAAATTGCAAACCATAGTCGCGCATCTGTTGCTGGATCCACAAATTGTTTTCAAGCTCGGCGATGTAGTTTATTCTTTCAAACGTGACGATTCCATTTGATAAAGTACCTTCACCAACTATTCTACCTCCTTGATTACCTGCAAAACCTACATAACCTCCATTAAACCCTCGAACATCGTACAGAAGGGTCTTCTTCCCTGTCATGTGCCGAGAAGCTCCACTATCCATAATCCAACGTGAAACGGATCTTGGAAGCTCCTGCACATATCACAAACACTTAGTTAGATTTTGATGCCACCCAAGCCTCTTTTGACTCAGGTAGCTTGACTTTGATGTGTGTTTTAGCAATATAAAGTGGCGGAAAATTTTTGTCATTCATCTTTAAGCTCTCCTCAGACCCAACCTCAACCTTTGTATACAAGAAAAATTCGTCTTTTTGAGGTTGACCAGATGGTTGGTCTTTCTTCGAAACATCCTTCTTTTCAGAAGTAACAGACTCCTGTTTTTCAAGTTTCTCATAGTAATCCAAAGGAACATTCATCTTTACCGAAGTGAAAGAGGATGATTGTTTTTCCATCTCAGAAACCTTTGGTTTTGGAGAACTTGATTTCTTTTCAACAGATTTTGGTTTCCATGCTTGTTGAGGCGAAGCAAACCGTTTGTAAAATTTGTCAATTTTAGTTACCACATTCTTTACGGATTCAGTTTTGATTTTTGTATTTTCATTTTTCAAAACTTTCTTCTCAACAACCATTGGTGCTTTGCCTTTTGCATCACCTTTCCTTTTTTGACTCTCAACAACTTCAGACTTAGGCTTTAAGCTGGTGCACTTTCGTGCAATGTGTCCAACTTTGTTGCACTTAAAGCATGTACGAGTATCAACTACCCGACTTGTGCCTTCGGTCTAAGGCTGTGAGACCTTTTCTTCAAAAAACTCTTCATTTGTTTTTGAAAAAAATTCAGATTCCTGCTCGGAATGAGAACTCGAGCTTTTAACAAATATCTTTTTCTCAACAAACTTTTTGTTTTGAAAATTCCTTCTTTGATAATTCTTACCACCCTTATAACCACTCGACCATTTGTTTTGATAGTTGTTCGAAAAACACGGCGGTACAACAGGTTTCTTATAATAAGACTTATCTTTTTCAAAGTTTAATTGTCGTTTGGAACATTTCAAACCTTCGATCTCAGACACATCAATCTCAATCAACTTGAACACATTTCTCAATTTATCAACATTCACATTCTCCAAAGGAAAATCATGATCCGAATACAACTTATCAGATCCTGCCATCTTGTACATCACAAGATTTGGTTCTTCACTTAAGTTGTTTTTGGATTTTGATTTTGGAATGTATTTATCCAAAAAGCATTCATCATCCTCAGTAGTGTCACTTTCAGACTTTAAAACATTTTCAACCATGCTTTTTACAACTTCAGATTGTACACTATCTTCATCAGATGATGTGGTAAATGTGACATCAATCGTGTCTGGAAGCTTAACTTCATTTTCTTCTTCATCATTAACCAACCCTGATTTTTTCTTTGAAAAATTATTTAACACTGGCGGTGGAACCTGATGAAACCCAACCCCGGTTCCATCCGAATAAATGTCTTCGCCAGCTTTGTTCTTCCCAATTGGTTTAGGAACGATATGTTGAAGAATAAAACTTGCAGAGTTGTAACTGTTCAGTTTCAATTGAATGCGTTCATTTTCAATTTTAGCTTCTTGAAACTGAAGCTTCAACTTAGCAATTTCATCCAGTTGTTGATTGATTAGCTCTTCTTTTACCCTAAGAACACCTGACAATTGAACATTTTCTTTGTTTGTCTTACCATTTCTCTCATCAGAATCTTTTACCGTTCGTTTTAGCTTTTCAAAATTTTATGAAAGTTGACGATTTTCATGAATCAATTTTTCATTTTCTTTCCTAATTCTTTCTACGTCAATTTTATCATTTTCAATTTTCTCAGTTAAATCTTTTAATCTATCATTAGAAGCTTTTAACATTTTGTCACGGTTTAAGATCTGATCTTCAACGTCTCTGACTCTTCCTGTCAGTTCTTCAACCTTTTTAACGTTGAGGTAAGCAATTGTACTACAAACCTTGCAGTCTTTCATGCAATTTTTGCAGTCGCTCTCATTTTTAGCTTTCTTACCTGACTCATTGATTGCATCATTATGACTGACCTTGCTTTTAGACTCAGTTCCAGAACCAGAAACTACCTCTAGCTCTTTTGTAGCAAATACTTTGTCAGCCATCTTCTTCAAATTCTCAGCCGTGAATTCTTGTGACGTATCAATAATCACGTCATCAATTTTCTTTGGCTGCAGCTCTTTCTCTTTCTCTTTCTCATCAGCTTCTCCTCCTCCCCACCACAATCTCTGATTTGCTTCTTCTTCTGCTGCAATTTGCTGGGTGAGAGCTTCAACACTAATGGAATCTGGATCAACAACAATGTTTCCTTTGGGATCAAGGTAACATTCTCTATCAGCATCCCATCTCTTTGCCTTTTTAGATTCTTTGTATGTATGATAGATTCTGCTCATCCTGTTTTGGGCTTTCATCCTTCTGTTGACGAATTTTTCTTCTTCTGTTCTGGAATCTTTAAAAGGAACAATCTTTGTTACAAACGCATAGCCCATTGCGTCTTCTTCTGGTAACACTTCACTCCAATCATATCCCTCATCGTCATGGATAACAGCAAGTGCTCTGGATTTTTCTTTGGGATTTTCTTCTATCTGCTTCATTATGGGGGATTCAGATTTGTTCTGATGATAGATTGCTCTTTTGTAGTAATCTTCACGGAATGGATTTGCCGTATCATCAGCATATGCATTTCGACATTCTCTTTTAAAATGACCTTTTTGTTTACATTTAAAGCAAGTGACCTTCGACTTATCAAAACCAATTTTTGTGGAAGGTCCACCAATAGAATGTCTACCGGTAATCTCCATGAATCTTTGAGCCCTTCTAACTGCACTAGCCATACACCATCTGATATCGATTAACTCCATCTCCTCTGGGTTGATCTGATCATAATCTTCCTTGGTGAGGTTAGTTTTTCCAATCTTTCCCGCAACGAGGCTTTCGTATGATTCTAAAACAGATGCTAAAAACACCATTTGCTGCTTTGCGGATTCTTCACTAAAATTTTGTGCATTCTTGAGATCCACAGCAATGTTGCATTGAAACAGATTCTTCGGAACTGATTTACTTTGAGCAGTTGAAGATGAACCTCCATGATAGCCACTGCTTGGAGTTTCTTGATTCACCGTGTTTGAATTTTCTACTGAAAATGTTGTTTTTGGTGACACAGATTTCAGGATCATACTTCCTCGGTAATACAGCTCAACATTCTGCTGATATGAGGAGTTGTTGACTTTGTTTGATTTCTTAATCTCCAATTCATGACTCTCCAATCTTTCGATTAACAGATCAATCGTCAGATCCTCCGACTTGATTGTATTCTTCAGCATCAAAGCAAAGTATTGCCGGTCTTTATCATCCGGCAGCGAGTCAAACAGTTTGTCAACCAACTCTTCTTGAGTGTACACGATTCCATGTCTTGCAAGTTCCAGCTTCAAATGCCCAAATCTTTCAATCATCTTAGATACAGATTCATTTTTCAAACATCCAAACAAATCAAATTCTTTTCTTAACAACTTCTTTTTGTTTTTAACTATCTCGGCACTACCCACACATTTTACTCTCAATTTCTCCCATAGATCTTTTGCATTTGTGTACTCAATCAATGATATTGTGTCGTCTCTCACAGACTGATGAAGCAATGCAATGCACTATTGTTCAGCAACAAAACTATCTACATCTTCAGTCTCTGTTATATTTTCATAATCCGATCTTCCCATATTGAAACCATTCTTCAAGCTCTTCCAACTTGGATATGCAAACGCCTTTAGCCACTCTTCAAACCTTTTAGCCCATCTATTGTATTCTTCGATCGCCATCAGTTTGGGAGGTTTGTTGTATGTGCCATATGCACTTTCCACACTTAAAGCATCAGAAAGGGTTTTCTTTGCACTCGGATTAGGAGCATTTTCATTTGTGTTGTTTGATGTAACATCTCCGGTGTTTCCCGTGAAAGCAAGCATATCACTGAACGGATTCATAAACTCATCCATCTTCACGTATCTGAAACAATCAATCAAACACTTAGAAAATTTTTTGATTTTAACAACAATCTCAAACGAAATCCCTTCACACGAAATGACTTCAAACGAAATAACAGCCTTCAAACGAAATATCAACTCAAATGAAATACCGATTCACACGAAATCAGATGTTTCAAACGAAATAGTGATTTCGTTCGAACTGACCAAACGAAATATGATTTCGTGCGAAATTAGCTTGAATTTAAATGAAAATAGCCTCTTTGGAACGAAATAGTAATTTCGTATGAAATCCTCAAACGAAATCTAATTTCGTACGAAATTAATCAGCAATTTCAAACGAAATTAATCCCAAACTGTAATTTCGTGCGAAATTAAGAAGCTATTTCATGCGAAATCAGGATGACATCAGCATGTCGGCCACCATTTTGTCAAATTGATCCAGATTTTGTTCGAATTTTGGTCCAATTCTTTCAAGCATTCAATAAAACGGTGTTTCGCGTGTAATGTGAGAAAATTAAGTCATTTTAACAGTAAAATCTCGTTTAATTTTGAAAAGAATGAGTAGAAGTCAGAAAAACAAGCTGAATTGGTATAAACTCTTCTTCCTGAGCTCTGATACCACTTGTTGGATCGTTGTGTGACCCGAACGAGTCAATCAGAAAAGTTTATGATCTATTTCAAAGGCGGAATCAGAGAAATAGACGTGAAATAGCTTGATCCTCCTTAATTATCTCCTTATTAATGATTTCAAAGCTTTTACAGATCGTTTGACAAACTGCCAGCACCTCGGCTCTGAATCGGAAAAGTTACAAATGAATTAACCAGCCAGCTATATATAGGCGGTGTAATTTCACACGAAATTGGCACATGCTATTTCGTGCGAAATAACAATGACCTAATTTCATACGAAATAGCTTAGTGCTATTTCGTGCGAAATTACACAATCACACACAAACCCTAATTTTAACCTGCTGAACACTGGTTTATCCTATATAGATACAAGACTCTATAAAGACGAAGTTAACAGAGTCAATCAGAAAAGTTTATGATCCATTTCAAAGGCGGAATCAGAGAAATAGACGTGAAACAACTTGATTCTCCTTAATTATCTCCTTATTAATGATTTCAAAGCTTTTACAGATCGTTTGACAAACTAGCAGCACCTCGGCTCTGAATTGTAAAAGTTACAAATGAATCAACCAGCTAGCTATATATAGGCGGTGTAATTTCGCACGAAATTGGCACATGCTATTTCGTGCGAAATAGCAAAGACCTAATTTTGTACGAAATAGCTTAGTGCTATTTCGTGCGAAATTACACAATCACACACAAACCCTAATTTTAACCTGCTGAACACTGGTTTATCCTATCTAGATACAAGACTCTATAAAGACGAAGTTAACAGACATCTATGCACCAACAGTAACTTTTTAAGAGTTGTTCGAAAAGCTAATGAGGAGAACTCATTGTCTAAGCTTATTCTAGATGTTAAATTAGAATTATTCTAAGTTGGTGACAAACTTATGACAATGGCATGTGTTGCTTTGGTCAGATCGTAAGCTTATGTAAGCTAATGCAATATGAGTTGAATTCACCGATACAATGAGGTTGATCTTGTTCAATCACATGTGTATAAATGTCTCCATAAGTGGTGTTACGGAAATGTTGATCAAATGGCAAGAAATGTGGGGGAGGATCCATTTAAGAAACAACCCTATAAGGATATGTAGAAATGGTTCTCATTAACCCATCTAGATTGTAACACCTCGAAAATTCACGTCCTATAATGTGTAGACACGTGTCAAATGTTTAAACGTGTGAAAGAAATATTATAGAAGGACTAAAGTTGACAATCATGGAAAGTATGTGGATATACGTATTCTAAACGTCAACAGTGAATAAATATAATATACATTAACCCTACTTGGTGCTCATACCTTCAAACGAATAAATCATGGATCATACGAAGCTAAAAGTGAGGGATTACAAACTACACGGGCTAAATGTGTCAAGATGTTTAAGTTATTCCTCTGAGTGACCTTTTGACAAACCCGAAGCTTTGTAACGGTTAATTATGCTCACTAGAATGCACGATTAAAATTTCATAAAGTTTCGTTATCGTATGAGAAAGTTATGATCAAATTCGTGTACGAGGGGTTAAAGCGTAAACGTTGAAAGTTAGGACTTTTCGGGTGACAACAAAGTTACCCGGGGACTTAACAAGGTGGGTATATGTTTTAAAGCCCTTATAGATAAATTGTGAGGGTTCATAATGCAAAGAACAAGTGTCTGTTCAAAATTTGAAGAGCCAAGGACCAAACTGCAATTTATGGAAAGTTGTTTGGCTGAACCACATGGGCTCGCGTAGCGCGAGCCTGAAGGGGCTTGCCGTCGCGCTACGCGACGGCCATAGCTGGGCAGAATTCGTTTTTCTTGGATAGGGGCCTGCTAGGTGCACTTGTAATCAACTTTGAACGGTTTTTCACATCCCCCTTGGCCCCTAAACGACCCCTAAACATGTAGGACACTTGTTGGAAGGGTATGGTCAGTTGTAGACTCACTTGTCAATCAATTGTGGTGTCTTGTTCACTATAAAAGGCACACAAGTGCAACACTTGATCATTCATCCCTCAAACAAGCTTCTGATCAATTGTGGAGCACCAGAGCACTTTCCAGGCCTTCTTAATCAAGCTTAGGACTTCAGTAAGTGTTCTAATCCTTCTTTAATTGAGTTTAGCTTAGTATTTTAGCTAAAAGTCAAACCGTCGTAATTACGGTTTGACTTCGAGATTAGTCAACAATGGCTCAGTCATATCTCGAATTAAAAGTAGTTATAAGTAGGTAATTATATGGGTAATAAACCCTCAAAAGGGTTCCCCCTGATTACCACTCTAACTAGGTCAAAAGTCGGGTCAAACTAGTTTAGAAAAAGTCAACAGAAAGCTTAAAATGTCATTTATGCATAATTAACATTATAGACCATATACAACCTGTTTGATCATTGTTATAACTTAGTAATAAGTGTAAGAACATGTCTAAACATGTTCAACCCGACAAATTCATGTTTAGACCCGGTTCGGAACCGAGAGTCACATAGTTTGACTTTCACTTTGACTTTCAGTTCTGACCCGTTTAGGCATGTTTTAGAAATGCCTCAGAGCTTTAATTGGACTAGGTTACATGTTAGTACAACCCTCTGTGATTATACACCTTGGTTCATTAGTTATCCAATTAATATGCATGTTTCCGTTAATTGCCCATATGTTGACCATTATGCCCTTATTGCCTTAAAACATGATTCTTGGAAATGTAAAAGATTAGAAACTTTAATTACTGATATATAAACGTGTATGCAAAGTTTGACATCAATTTGAATTGTAGATTAAGAGTTATGCTCATTATCGTTAAATGAATGCTTTATGTTAATAAAATGGCGCAATTAGCGTATAGCCTACTTAAACATACTTTTTGATATCAAATCTTTTACCCACTGATGTAATATATTATTTTGGGATTTTTAAAGATTTTTAATTAATTTTAGGCTGAGCATAACTCATAGTCGTAGGCTTAATTCGGTAAATGTCGGTTTTGCCCTTACGGGCCATAAAATGAGTTTTACATATCAAAACGACTCCAAACCTTTTGCTACTGATTAGTTATGATAAATAAATTATTTTTGACCTTCTGGAATAATAAAAATATCAGCTTTAGGTATTGAACCCGTAAACGGCTCTTAATCGCCTTATTTAGCGTTTTTAGCGCATAGTATGTACTAATAATATTTTTAAACATACAAGGGTGATACCTACTGATGTTTTAGTCAAATTATGACATTTTAACAGTAAGCAAAAGTTGGTTATCTCAGACTTCAGTTTTGAGCTTTTCGGCTTATGTGAAATTACCAAAATACCCCTACGGGGCATAGTTTGGTTATAGTTGATAAATTTCACATATCTAAAATACATTACGGTTATAAATCAGTAAACTAAGTATTTTTGCTGATTATATCAGACCTGTAACTCAGTTAAACATTTAAACTCTTTTATAAACTTTTAAATGACCAAACTACCCCTACGGGGCCTAGTTTGTGTTTAAATACGGTTCGGCCTATGTAACTAGTTTACATAAATTAGCCGAAACGAGTCAAACCTTATCGGTTTTATCTCGAAATCCAGAATGTGTTTGAGTTACCCATATTAAACAAGCATACAAGCTTGTTGGGTCTAAATCACATTCTATTCCGGTCTTCGCTAAATCGTGCGTACGAACCGTATCTTCCTGTAAGACTAACCGGTCTAAGCTTAGGCTTAATTAAAGACCCGTTAGCATTCTAATAAGTTATTTATACCATCATTCCAAACTAGAGCCTTCCGGTAAATGGTACCTACGCTTACTTAAGTGAATACGGCTGAGTTATTAAATTCTTACTATTTAAGACAGGAGCTAGCTCAGGTAAATACTCTTAACTTATTTTCCCTATACGGGCTTGGGATACGGCACTATAAAAGTACCGCTTGGTCGGGTGTATGTAGTCATTTAAATCGGATTGTGATTGATGTATCTACATAACCTGTTTAATAAGTATTATTTGGTGTATGGATTTTGGGGGTTAATGACCATGTCCCGGATATCCTTGGCATCATTTTACGAAATGGCCACGACCTAAGCACGGGGTGTAGGCATACACCTGACAGCTGCATTATGTAAAAACTGGTAATCCACTCCGAGGTATCATCCTTGTGGGCATTATACCGGAACTGGTAATCCACTTAGAGGATGATAGCCCGTGGGCATTATACCTGTGGCGTGTCAGTTAATCTAGTCCGGCCCTACAAACCGGCCCTAATGGACGACAAATAAGTAAAACTGTATACAAGATTATATATAAATAATTTTCCCAAGTATAAAAGGTTAATTTTGCCTCTGTGCATTTTAATCAAATATAAAAGATATTTTTGTGCCACGTGCATCTAAATCAATTTTCTTAAACTCTTTTCAAATGAGTCAGTTGAGTGTATTTACCAGTGAAAACTGACGTATTTTCCAAAAAGGTTAAGTGACAGGTACTGAACGAAATTGGCTGGAAGCTCAGGGCGCTAATAGGGAATCTTGCAAGTTCTAGGCGTCTAAAGTCTGTTGAACAAATGATATGTTTAAAGATCCGCCTGTGGATCCTTTACTTTCCGTTGTAATACTGGATATTACTTTATATTCAGAATGTAATAATAATTATCTTTTGCTTCCGCTGTGCATTTATATAATTGTGTTGTTTGACTATTATGTTGCCAACCACGTCACGATACTCCCCACCGGGCCCACTGGTGACACGTGGAAATCGGGGTGTGACAGGTTGGTATCAGAGCCAACACTGAGTGAATTAAACGCTAGCCTTTTGCGTTTAATCTCAGTTACACAATTGCACATTCTTGAGTCTAGACAAGAACATAAGACAAATCCAAATTCGTTTCATTGTCTTTTAAATTACTTCCTTGTTATTTTTCTGATTAGCCTTTGCATGGGCAAGTCATTTTATCAGAAGTCCCGTTTAGGGCAACCATATACTTGTTTAAATTTTAAAGGAACGATTATGTTTAAAAATATCATTCCTATATTGTAAGATCTACCATTATTATAAAATGGCAAAATCTAAAAAGGACGAGACCTAGCCATACGTCACATTAAGACAGGGCCAAGATGGTAGTTCCTCAATTTAGATTCTGATCCTTATTAACATTTCAATTTAGAAATTGTTCTGCGATAAATATTAAAAGAATCTTAAGAGTGAAACCTAGCCTGAGTGTCATTATAAAGACCTGGCCAAGATGGTAAGACCTGTTTAAAAGATTCGTATCCCAGTTAACATCTGAAAACATGTTAACACTCCCGGCAGATGTGATTCGTTGGAAATCACACACGTTATTAAGGATTCTTCAAAAGATTCCTAACCCAGTTTAATGATCGTTGAATCCTGGGTTTACATCATCAATTAAGATGATCATATTTTAACCATACGTGGTAATATATTGCCTACGGGCCTTGCTCATTTCCACATGAGCCAAAATACAGTGGTAGCTATGACTCCCTGTCTGAAAAAAGGTAATGAACTAGGTTCAAACCTCAAATGCTTTAATTCTCCGAAATCATAGCATATAATTTATAAATGTCCTTGTGACTAAGCCTGTTGTGCTAATATAATTTAAAGGCCTTGATTCTCTGAAATCATGGCTTATGATTTAAAAATGTCCTTGTGACTAAGCCTGTTGTGCTAATATATTTAAGGGCCTTGATTCTCTGAAATCATGGCTTACGGTTTAAAAAAAAAAAATTTGTCTTTGTGACTAGGCCTTTTGTGCTATTAAATAAAACTGTTATTGTTGCTTTGATTCTCTGAAATCATAAGCTTATAATTTATAAATGTCCATGTGACCAGGCCATTGGGTGCCACAAATAAAACTGTTAATGTTTTATAATTAGGATAAATTATTATAGAAATCCTAAATAAATTTGATTAATAAATTAACCAAATATGGTCTCTGTTTACCATGGTTAATGAATTACCCTAAGGGGCAATTCCATAATAAACTCCCAAATAAACTACTGCCCTTGTTTTCTGCAACAGTTCAATTGAAATGGCTAACTCAGGCGAGGGTAATAGTCATCCAGCGGAGGTTAATAATGACGCCCAAATTAATCTAACTGGTGTAGAATTAAAAGCGATCATAGACGGCGCAGTTACACAAGCTTTGGAAAGGCAGTATGATGAGTATAGTGGGACTCGTAGTAGGACCCTATCTACACAGCCTTCAAAGCCACCGTCCAATAACGACGACCCGAAGAAAAATGATGACCGACACTCCTCAAACCACAGTGCTCCATCTCAGCAGGTCATACTGAATAAAGGACCCCTTGCTAAAGGTTGCTCCTATAAATATTTCGTTTCCTGCAAACCCCGGGATTTCACTGGGGAGAAAGGAGCCATCGATTGTATGACATGGCTGGATGAGATGGATACGGTTGTTGATATCAGCGGATGCGCTGAGCGAGACGTGGTCAAGTTTGTGTCGCAGTCTTTCAAGGGTGAAGCTTTAGCATGGTGGAGATCTCTGATTCAAGCCACCGGGAAAATCCCACTATACAATATGTCGTGGGATCAATTTGTTGCCCTTATCAGGGAAAATTTCTGCCCTCAGCATGAGGTGGAGAAGATAGAGTCCGATTTTCTATCCTTGGTGATGACAAACCTCGACTGTCAAGCTTACCTAACGAGTTTCAACACTATGTCTCGGTTGGTTCCATACCTGGTAACCCCAGAACCAAAACGGATAGCTCGTTTTATCGGTGGTTTAGCCCCCGAGATCAAGGCAAGCGTAAAAGCTTCTCGGCCAGCGACTTTTAGATCAGTAGCTGACATTTCCTTATCCCTTACTTTAGATGCGGTCAGATTGAGATCGCTAAAGAAATCTGAAGAAAGTAAGAGGAATCGTGAGGATGATAACTCACGAGGGTCAAAGAAGAAGCACAAGGGAAACACTGATTCTAAGAAGTCTGGGTTTGGAAGGAACAGTCAGCGAACAGAGGAGAAGCCAAAGTGCACGACTTGTCAAAGACGCCACTTTGGAAAGTGCAGATCTGAATCCAATTCTAGGTCTGAATCACCTGCATGTGGGTTATGCAAGTCTAAGGAGCACAAGACTGTTGATTGCAAGAAGATTAAAGATGCCACATGCTACAATTGCAATGAGAAGGGGCACATAAAGACCAACTGCCCTAAGTACGCGAAGAAGACTGAAGAGGCCAAGAAAGCAAACGCATGAGTCTTCCATACGAACGCCAAGGAGATGATGCAGAATGATAACTATATAGCAGATACCTTTTAATATCAAACAGTGTATGCATGAATTTTATTTGAAACTGGCACATATGATTCTATAATGAATGATAAATGTTGAGAACTGTTGTCTCCGCCTGATTAAGACTCCGGTCATTTAATACGAGGTAGAAATTGACCGATGATACTTTAGAAAATGCTCCAACAAACCCTATATTGATATTTAATATCTATTAGAAATCACTCTTTTCTAATACCCTTATAGCAAACTTTTGGTTGCATACATAAGGACTCAATATAGTGATAAAAATCGATTGGTTGCCTCGAAAATCAAGCCCATATTGTGAGTGATAAGAAGCAATTAATTATCAAGACTCCTTATGAAACAACCCTCATAATTACATGTATCCGTACGATTAATTAACATTAAACATAAAAAAAATGGTGGAATTGGCCGTCCCCGGAATCGAACCTGGGTCTAGGCCGCACCCTTTCGCGCACCTAGCCAACCGAGCTAGGTGCCTAGTTTGTGAAAATTTCCATTTTGATTAAATATAAGCACATGTACAACAAATCTTCATAAACCATAAGCTTAGCAAACCTTTATATTATCCACAAGGTATAACTTACCAAGGAAACCATAGTAACCAATTCTTATAGTATCGGCAAGGAATCCTTCTGAAAAATCTAAGAGTACTCTTTCTTCGCATAGAGTACGACAACATATGTTATTTTAATTATTATTCGCATTGTTTTTCCTATCGCCTACGAATGCCAAACTATGTTTGATAAGAGTACCATATGAGGATTGGAGTGTCCTAGTGTGTCCCATAGATTGCTTCCATGCCTGATCAGTATGGAGGTTTAATACATGAAACCCCTAAGATATCCCAATGATCATATTGTACTAAAGTCGACTAGTAGTATTCAAAGAAGATATCCAGAATGAAATTGTCCAAGTAGATATTCCCGATTAAGGAACTCGTGGACTAGTAACATAAATGTGTCACTTATTTGACACAAGCAATGATGAGTGAACTGGAGCCTGAGATATGGAAATCTCTGTAACCTCCTTGTACCTTGATTATCTCCTCCTAAGACTACCCTGCTTACCTCCCAAGAGGCAGTAGCGTTAAGATTTATATCCCATTAAGGTTGTATTATTATGAAATCTCCAAGACGGCTAGTACCATCATTGGGAGAACCGAAAAACCTGATTAAGTAAATTTTAAGATAGGAGGTTCATATAGCCTAACTCGATATTCTGAGAGTTTGATGTTGTTAGATAAGAAAGACGGTTCATTTTGCTTATGCACTCATTACCGCAACCCTATTTTAACAACAATTAAGAATTTCCCTCAGCTACCCAGGATCGTCGAATTGTTCGACTAACGACAAGGATTTGCTATTCCTTAAAATTAGTTAAGCAATGGTTGGATAACCCTCTCACCTTAAACTAAGCTTTTCTATAATAATTGATAAGTAAGTATTAAGGCTGCTCCCTTGAAGACCTAGTATAGATGGAATGTTAAACATCCATTGTTTGGATAATAGATTGGTAAGTCCAATTATCAGGATCTGAAGGTTGCATAAGAAACAACAAATAAGATCACGCAAATTCATAATCATCTGTAAGATGCCAGTATTCGGCAGAAAAATCAAGGATTTATGAAAATAGCAACCCTCCTAAGTTCTGGTTAAAAGATAAGGTTCAACAAAAGATAACACCCTAGAAGGGTGTGTCGAGTAGTAATTTTCAGATTAGTTAAGCCCGGAATATATAAAGACATTCGAAGGATTCGAATGTATCAAGACTAAATAGCTTACGAGCTAAGACCTAATTAAGGGGCTTGGTGGAACGCGCCATGTGACCCACACTAATGATTTAGCGACGTGTCACCAATATGTCGAAAAGCGCTATCACATAATGATATGCAAGACTATGATAGTATGAGCAACCTATTTCGATTAAGGATCGACAGGATTAGAAGCTCCAAAAAGATACATGTGCCTATGGTGAAGGTCAAGTGGGATGCCCGTAAAGGACCCGAATTCACGTGGAAGGTTGAATCCACGATGAAAGAAAAGTACCCTTACTTACTTCAGTAAATCTTGGGTCGAGATTTATTTGAAGGGGGTGAGGATGTAACACCTCGAAAATTCACGTCCTATAATGTGTAGACACGTGTCAAATGTTTAAACGTGTGAAAGAAATATTATAGAAGGACTAAAGTTGACAATCATGGAAAGTATGTGGATATACGTATTCTAAACGTCAACAGTGAATAAATATAATATACATTAACCCTACTTGGTGCTCATACCTTCAAACGAATAAATCATGGATCATACGAAGCTAAAAGTGAGGGATTACAAACTACACGGGCTAAATGTGTCAACATGTTTAAGTTATACCTCTGAGTGACCTTTTGACAAACCTGAAGCTTTGTAACGGTTAATTATGCTCACTAGAATGCACGATTAAAATTTCATAAAGTTTCGTTATCGTATGAGAAAGTTATGATCAAATTCGTGTACGAGGGGTTAAAGCGTAAACGTTGAAAGTTAGGACTTTTCGGGTGACAACAAAGTTACCCGAGGACTTAACAAGGTGGGTATATGTTTTAAAGCCCTTATAGATAAATTGTGAGGGTTCATAATGCAAAGAACAAGTGTCTGTTCAAAATTTGAAGAGCTAAGGACCAAACTGCAATTTATGGAAAGTTGTTTGGCTGAACCACATGGGCTCGCGTAGCGCGAGCCTGAAGGGGCCTGCCGTCGCGCTACGCGACGGCCATAGCTGGGCAGAATTCGTTTTTCTTGGATAGGGGCCTACTAGGTGCACTTGTAATCGACTTTGAACGGTTTTTCACATCCCCCTTGGCCCCTAAACGACCCCTAAACATGTAGGACACTTGTTGGAAGGGTATGGTCAGTTGTAGACTCACTTGTCAATCAATTGTGGTGTCTTGTTCACTATAAAAGGCACACAAGTGCAACACTTGATCATTCATCCCTCAAACAAGCTTCTGATCAATTGTGGAGCACCAGAGCACTTTCCAGGCCTTCTTAATCAAGCTTAGGACTTCAGTAAGTGTTCTAATCCTTCTTTAATTGAGTTTAGCTTAGTATTTTAGCTAAAAGTCAAACCGTCGTAATTACGGTTTGACTTCGAGATTAGCCAACAATGGCTCAGTCATATCTCGAATTAAAAGTAGTTATAAGTAGGTAATTATATGGGTAATAAACCCTCAAAAGGGTTCCCCCTGATTACCACTCTAACTAGGTCAAAAGTCGGGTCAAACTAGTTTAGAAAAAGTCAACAGGAAGCTTAAAATTTCATTTATGCATAATTAACATTATAGACCATATACAACCTGTTTGATCATTGTTATAACTTAGTAATAAGTGTAAGAACATGTCTAAACATGTTCAACCCGACAAATTCCTGTTTAGACCCGGTTCGGAACCGAGAGTCACATAGTTTGACTTTCACTTTGACTTTCAGTTTTGACCCGTTTAGGCATGTTTTAGAAATGCCTCAGAGCTTTAATTGGACTAGGTTACATGTTAGTACAACCCTCTGTGATTATACACCTTGGTTCATTAGTTATCCAATTAATATGCATGTTTCCGTTAATTGCCCATATGTTGACCATTATGCCCTTATTGCCTTAAAACATGATTCTTGGAAATGTAAAAGAGTAGAAACTTTAATTACTGATATATAAACGTGTATGCAAAGTTTGACATCAATTTGAATTGTAGATTAAGAGTTATGCTCATTATCGCTAAATGAATGCTTTATGTTAATAAAATGGCGCAATTAGCGTATAGCCTACTTAAACATACTTTTTGATATCAAATCTTTTACCCACTGATGTAATATATTATTTTGGGATTTTTAAAGATTTTTAATTAATTTTAGGCTGAGCAATTCTCATAGTCGTAGGCTTAATTCGGTAAATGTCGGTTTTGCCCTTACGGGCCATAAAATGAGTTTTACATATAAAAACGACTCCAAACCTTTTGCTACTGATTAGTTATGATAAATAAATTATTTTTGACCTTCTGGAATAATAAAAATATCAGCTTTAGGTATTGAACCCGTAAACGGCTCCTAACCGCCTTATTTAGCGTTTTTAGCGCATAGTATGTACTAATACTATTTTTAAACATACAAGGGTGATACCTACTGATGTTTTAGTCAAATTATGACATTTTAACAGTAAGCAAAAGTTGGTTATCTCAGACTTCAGTTTTGAGCTTTTCGGCTTATGTGAAATTACCAAAATACCCCTACGGGGCATAGTTTGGTTATAGTTGATAAATTTCACATATCTAAAATACATTACGGTTATAAATCAGTAAACTAAGTATTTTTGCTGATTATATCAGACCTGTAACTCAGTTAAACATTTAAACTCTTTTATAAACTTTTAAATGACCAAACTACCCCTACGGGGCCTAGTTTGTGTTTAAATACGTTTCGGGCATAATGAAAGACATCTTACTGATGTCACAACATATTTAAGGCATAATTAACTTAGGAAACCTGCATATGGCTCTTATAATTACCCGTTACGCCTCCTACGCGTACGGTTCGGCCTATGTAACTAGTTTACATAAATTAGCCGAAACGAGTCAAACCTTATCGGTTTTATCTCGAAATCCAGAATGTGTTTGAGTTACCCATATTAAACAAGCATACAAGCTTGTTGGGTCTAAATCACATTCTATTCTGGTCTTCGCTAAATCATGCGTACGAACCGTATCTTCCTGTAAGACTAACCGGTCTAAGCTTAGGCTTAATTAAAGACCCGTTAGCATTCTAATAAGTTATTTATACCATCATTCCAGACTAGAGCCTTCCGGTAAATGGTACCTACGCTTACTTAAGTGAATACGGCTGAGTTATTAAATTCTTACTATTTAAGACAGGAGCTAGCTCAGGTAAATACTCTTAACTTATTTTCCCTATACGGGCTTGGGATACGACACTATAAAAGTACCGCTTGGTCGGGTGTATGTAGTCATTTAAATCGGATTGTGATTGATGTATCTACATAACCTGTTTAATAAGTATTATTTGGTGTATGGCTTTTGGGGGTTAATGACCATGTCCCGGATATCCTTGGCATCATTTTACGAAATGGCCACGACCTAAGCACGGGGTGTAGGCATACACCTGACAGCTGCATTATGTAAAAACTGGTAATCCACTCCGAGGTATCATTCTTGTGGGCATTATACCGGAACTGGTAATCCACTTAGAGGATGATAGCCCGTGGGCATTATACCTGTGGCGTGTCAGTTAATCTAGTCCGGCCCTACAAACCGGCCCTAATGGACGACAAATAAGTAAAACTGTATACAAGATTATATATAAATAATTTTCCCAAGTATAAAAGGTTAATTTTGCCTCTGTGCATTTTAATCAAATATAAAAGATATTTTTGTGCCACGTGCATCCAAATCAATTTTCTTAAACTCTTTTCAAATGAGTCAGTTGAGTGTATTTACCAGTGAAAACTGACGTATTTTCCAAAAAGGTTAAGTGACAGGTACTGAACGAAATTGGCTGGAAGCTCAGGGCGCTAATAGGGAATCTTGCAAGTTCTAGGCGTCTAAAGTCTGTTGAACAAATGATATGTTTAAAGATCCGCCTGTGGATCCTTTACTTTCCGTTGTAATACTGGATATTACTTTATATTCGGAATGTAATAATAATTATCTTTTGCTTCCGCTGTGCATTTATATAATTGTGTTGTTTGACTATTATGTTGCCAACCATGTCACGATACTCCCCACCGGGCCCACTGGTGACACGTGGAAATCGAGGTGTGACATAGATGTTATCCAATAACACTTAAATGTGGGGGTGTCTTGCATCTGTTTTTTGGCAATAAGGATTTTGTAATCCAATCTAACATTGCAAATAGACGACTAAGTGGAGGATACAAAGGTCGTAGTGCATAATGGAGATGTGTTTTCCTTAAATGATACACGTATCTTACGAAGACATATGTTATAACCAAATTCAGATGGCCACTGAGATTATAGTCTTAGAAGTTGACAATAGGCAAAATTAACTTACGAGTTAAGAACACATCATGACAACTGATCTCAAATACGCAAAGTTATTTGTTAATGTTATGGATCCAACAACCTGAGGGTTTATTAGAGATCAAGTTGTGGAATGAGACTGAAGCCCATGGAAAAGGGTGTGTGAAGGAAACCTAACTTAGTTGACTGGAGATCCCAAGATCTAAGTTCAATAGGAAAACTAACTCATATCCCTAATGGTGGTCACTGTGGAGGTATAAATTATATGCATAAGCTAGTATATATGGTCATACATACCCCCAAAGTATAAAAGGGTGTTTATATACATCCTAGTTCATTCCTATGAAATTCAGTGACAAATTATGACGCTAAGCATATTATGTGGTAAATGATTTTGCGTAATCATGGTAACCACGATGCTTTTAATGATTTAAGGAGAATCACCTATGTTAGAGAGAAGTGGGGTCGCTTCGAATGGAATTGGGGGCACAATTCCTAGAGCTCTCGCAGAACCAGGAAAGTGTTCCACGACCATTATTGGACACGACTATGAGGGGATGACCCGGCTAAGGAGAGTATTGTGTAAAGTGTATTGTCGTCTACATAAATGGGGGTTTGTTCAAGGACATCGTGTCTATAAACCGCTAGGAGGCTAAGTATGCTTCACAACGGAAAGTTCAAAGGGACACCTACTTATCCGGCAATACTAATTGGAAACTTTGTGTGTTTTGATCAATCTCCATTCATGTAGGGGATTGTTGGAAATTTAGATATTATGAATGAATATTAATTTAGTGAGATTATAATTTAATGAAATTATAATTATTTACTAGACTGTTCATATGGAACATAAACTCTTAAGTAGAGTTTTTATGTCAAGTTATTAGTTTTTTATTAGAGTTTATGTCTCTAATAAATCTCTAATTAAGTGAGACTTTTCTCTACTCCATGTCTCTTGTATTAAAAGTAGGGTATGTGCCTAACTTGATGGGTTTTTTATATATAAAACTTCAAGAGTAAGAATACAAGAAGGAGATATAAAGATATGCATGAAGAGTCCTTGAAGAAGAAGTACTTGATAACCCATATGTTGGGAATATATAGAGATAAGTTTCTCTACATGACTCAACTATATTTCTATTCTTAATTTCCAAAAGGTCTAACACTATGTTTTCATCCAGTGTAACCTCGGGCGCGTGGCTTTCTCCGGCAGTACAAAGCGCTTCGGCTATTGTACCCTGGGACAGACGCGTCGTCTTTAGTAGAGGCGCAAAATCTGTTTTAAGGGAAGCGTGTTGAACACGTGCCTCAGCCACAACCGTTAACATTTGTTTGTTCTTTTTGTAGGAAATTATTGTACAAGAAAACGTGGTTCAAGATCTCGTTGAAGCCTACACAACGGCTGAAAACACAACGAACCATGCAACTAGACATGGTTAAAGATCAAGTTGAAGACTTTATCTTTTGAAGATATTGGTTTGAATCGATTGTTTTATTAAATATGTTGTAGTTCATATTTATTTTCATTTGAATTTGTACGCGGTTCATGTACTACAATTTCCCAAATGTTTAATGAGAGTATCTTTATTTTTTTATTAGTTTTATTAATAAAATTATGACGCATTTGCGCCTTCCAACGTGAAAGTCTAGGATCAAACACATCCATAACCATTTGCCAATTACTTATCCAATTCATATTTGCACCCACCTTTAAACCCAAATAAGAGAACGGCACCAAACCATTTCTACAATGTAAAATCGAAGAAAAATCTTTAGTCTCCTCTCTTCCGACCATATTTGATAACATTTAACAGAATAATTTGGATGGTGTTAAAAATTTGGATTAAAAGGGTTATGGAAAAAAAGGTTTAGGTACTCAGGGCGTTCAACATTTTGATTTTGCACTCAAGTAGTTGACATAAAGATTCAAAAAAGATTGGACTCCTTTCTTTTTTGTTATTCTGTAGAGATTGAGGATGCAATAAACAAACAAAATGACAAAGGAAAATGGAAAACGCAAAGAAATTAGCGTGGTTAAATGAATCTTAACTTTCATTGGTTTGGTTTTTATTAGAGTAGTTATAGTGTTCTATGTATTTTCTGTTATATAGGGTTTGTTGAGAGTTAGTTAGGTGGTTGAGATTGGTTAGTTAGTTAGATCATAAACTCTCTTCTCTATATATAGTCGATTGTATTGAACATTATGATTAATGAGAATTGGATAGTAGTATGATATCTTCTTCATGGTATCAGAGCTATGCTCTAAGCAAGGTTGTTACCTTTCCGATCTGATTTCCAGCAACCGCTGCATCACCGCTCATCTTCTCCGGTGAATTTTCGGTGAATCTGTTCCAAATTTCTCTCAGACTCTTCTCTTTTCTTTCCTTTTTTCGTCATCTCCATATCATTCTTCTCAAATTCCTTCTCAGATTTTGTTCTTCTCAGATTTCTTTCTCAAATCTCAAATTTCAAATCTCAATTTCAATTTCATGGCTACTCAGTCATCTCCAACATCTACAGTGAGTGAAACCTTTTCAAATTCGAGCAATAATTTTCCGAACATTACAAATAATGCCGATCAAACTTGATGAAACGAATTTCTTGAATAGGCAACATCAGACACTTACGATTTTGAAAACGCATGGATTGCTTCAGTTCTTGAACCAGAATCATACACCACCGGTTGATCTTGATGCGATAGCTGCTTGGGAAAAAGCTGATCCATATGTGAGTGCTTTCATTACAGTAAATCTATCACCATCACTCATACACATTGCAAGAGGTACAATTTCTTCTTCAGATCTGTGGCAGAGAATTGAAGAACTGTTTCATCAGCAAGCATTTGCAAATAAAAAAAAAATTATCGTACAAAATTTCAGTCCTTAAAACAAGATGATAAAACAGTTTTAGAATTCTGTGATTCAGCGAAAAAATTATTCGATTCGATACAAGCTATAGGTGATCCAATCACAGAAGAGAATCTGGTGTTACAGATTTTAAACGGTCTGCATCCTGATTATCGGATGTTTATGACAAATATTGAAAATCAAGATATTAAACCTACCTATTGTCAGTTGTGAGCAAATCTATTAACACACGAAGTTCGTCTTAAACAATCACAAACTGCTTGTTCCACGTCCATTCCGATTGCTGCCATGGCAGCCATGAATGTTAATCAAGCTCCACATGTGTCGAATTTCTCAAATTCAGCTGTTATATGTGAAATTTGTGATAAAATCAGACATAAAGCAAGCAATTGTTATCAGCGTTTCTCGCCGGTGAGTAAGTCTGGCAATGGCGGACGTTTCAATGGCGGCAGATGGAGGTCGCGTGGTGGTCGTTCAGGCTCGCGTGATGCTTACAATGGTCAACGAGGTAATCATTCAGGAATGGTGGCTGAGTATTGTGGAACTAGGGTTTCGCAATTTGGGGGAGATTCTGCTGATAGTCCTGATAGGCGAATTTTTGGTGATAAAGGCTTCAGTAGTCAACAAGGGATTTTAGGGCCTGGCCCAACTCCTGTGTTTGATCAAACATATTCTCCTAGGCTTCAGCCTTCATCTCAGAACTCAGCTGGATCTGTTTTGTTTGATAATCAGTTTGGACCATCAAACTTTGCTCAGTGGGCTGGTTATTCGAGTAGGCCACATTTGGGTCATCTGGGCCAAGCCAACAGAATATTGGATCTAATGGGCAGTCTAGTACCTCCTTTGGGCCTAATGGGCCACGGTTCGGGCTTATGGCGGATTTGTCTAGCATTTGTGATCACGTGGACTCTTGGGTTCCTGATTCAGGAGCAACCGCGCATATGACTGCTGATTCTTTAAGAGTTGTTGGTGCTGTTCCGTATACTAGTACTGAACGTGTTATTGTTGGCAATGGTACATCTCTCACCATTTCTCATATTGGTTGTGCCTATCTTCATTTATCTAATCAAACTCTTTTACTTAAACACGTTCTTATAGTTCCTAGCATTGCCAAGAACTTACTTTCCATTACTCAGCTTGTTATTGAGCATCCTATTTCTATCACATTTTCACATTTTGGATTGATTATTCAGACACTCGCTGGACAGCACCTCCACCACACGTGTGGCAGCCCACATCAGTTGTATTCGTTGACTGCTATTGCTGCTATTCTTCGAGAGGCGTGGCACTCTCGACTTGGACATCCATCTGATGCTGTGATGGCTAGATTTCCATTTTTACATTTTGCGAATAAATCCATGTATACACATTGCACTGCTTGTAGTATCTCGAAATCAACACGATTACCATTTGATTCTGTTGTTTCTCATTCCATAGTGCCTTTACATGTGATTCACTGTGATATTTGGGGTCCATCCCCTATCGTGTCTCGTGATGGTTTCAGATACTTTATTACGTTTATTGATGATTTTAGCAGATTTACGTGGATTTATCCGTTGACACATCGCTCTCAGGTGGTTGACTCATTTCACCATTTTAAACCGCTTGTTGAGAATCTCTTCTCATGCACTATCAAACATCTTCAGTGTGATGGTGCTCCCGAGCTTATTCATGGACCGATGGCCCGATATCTTTCTGAGTCGGGAATTGCTTATCTTATTTCGTGTCCGTATACACCCCAACAAAATGGGGTTGCTGAGTGGAAAAACTGTCATCTTTCTGAGATTGCTCGTGCTTTTTTGTTTCATGCGCATTTACCAAAGAAATTTTGGTATGATGCATATGCCACTACAGCTTATCTCATTAACCGGTTACCTTCACCGGTTCTTAATTACTCCTCTCCTTTTGAGACATTGTTTGGTTCTCGACCGGATTATTCTATTCTTCGTACTTTTGGGTGTTTGTGTTGTTAGGCCCTATAGGTTTATGGATTAGTAGGTTTAGTAGGATAATGGATCACGTTTAAAGAATGTGGGTATTAGAGTGGGCTTTAGGGATAATGGGCCTAGGGTTTTGGGGGAAACCCTCCCTATAAATAGGAAATAGAAATAAGGAGCATGGGTTGGTTGATTAGTTTTTGAATCTTGTATTAGACAATTGTAATTGTATGCAAGATTAAGCTTTCAATTCAACAAAATCTTTCATCAATCTTCATCTTGTTCTTGATTTCTTAAAAATCATCAAGTTTGGATTCCGCCCATCCTTGGTGATCGTTTGATATCGTTGTTTGATCCGGATTTTCGGGACTTACAATTGGTATCAGAGCCATTTAGATATCAAACATTCAAGAAATTCTGGTTTTTGGTTGAAGATCTTCATCGCGATTCTTCATCGTATTTTTCGTGTTCTTCAAATTTTTGAATTTCTGTTGAAGATTGCCTTCATCTCTAATCATCTCCCATCATCTCTAACAATCTCTAATCATCTCCCATTATCTCTAATAGCATCTCTAACCATCTCCCATCATCTCCCATTGCATCTCTAACCATCTCCCTTCATCTCCCATCTTTATCATATTATCATGTTCAAAAATTCATCCATTCTCTTTCATCTTCATTATTAAATATCATAAAAAAATCAAAAAATCATCATCAACATTCCATCATTTTACTTATTCGAGACATTCACTGTTGTCACAGTACATCATCATTAGCTCATATCAACAAAGAATTCATATGAGATCATTCGTTATAGCCATATTATCATCTTTATCAGACATCTTACATCATCATATCATCATCAGGTCATCATTATCTCATCATCTGCTGTCAACATCAACTGCGCCTTTAATCCGAGACACATTCAATTTCCATCTCCGATTACTCCCATCTTATTCGAGTTACCATTTCCTCATTCGAGATACGAACAATTTCATCCGACATCGCTCGGAATAACATCAGTTTCATCTGAGATTTTATTGTTTTCAACCGAGATCATCATCTCGAATAAGTCATCTTCAACATCCTGATAACAATTTCATCCGAGATAACATCGAGTCGATCCGAGATACATCTTCCTTGATTCCGAGTTACATCCGAGTTTCATTTCGAACTCATCTTCATTCCTTATCAAGGTACACTTCAGATCATCATCATCTCAGATCATAACATAAACTCATCTTCATCAACCTCTGATCATCCACCGCTCACTCCGAACACCGAACACCGAACCACCATCTCCGATTACCTCCATATTTTCCGTCATCACAACCTGCAACAATCTCCATTCATCGTTCACAATCTCCGGTATCCATCATGACCTCCGTTGAACAGCCCGACGACCTCCACTTTTGATCATCATCATCATCGTCCATCATTCACTGTTCACTGTTCGATCATCTTCGTTGTCAACCACTCTCCGACATCCTCCGTCACCACCGCGCACTCCGTCAACATCTCCGTCTCAACCGCCATTCACCGTCATCTGTACATCATTCCGACACCTTCATATATTCTTCCGAAATCGATCCGAACCACCACATCGACCACAGTTTTTATTCTCCGGTTACCGTCACCACCGTACAATCCCAGACGCCGACGTCGTTACCTGCAACAACACCGACGAACAACCTCCGACGCATTTCAATACCCACCGTTGTTCACCTCCGCCGGAGTGTATCATCTCTGACGACCATCTGGCTTGTTCTCCGACCACCCCCTTCACCACTGCATCGTCGAATTACACCATTACTGATCATCTTCATCTACTCCGGCGACCTTCATTACCGACGACCTGCAACTCCACCTTATCATCTCTCGCCGTCCTTCATCTTCGTCACCTTCACAATCTTCTCCGATATAGTGTCACCATCGGTACACCTGTTTGGCGGCTGAAGTCTTTTTAAAAAAAATTAGGGTTGGGGTTGGGTTAACGTAGAAGACAGACGAAACGACGTTTCTATTGGCGTTTAGGATTATTAATTATAATAATTATAATATTAATAATTAGGTAATCATTACTTAATGATTAATAATTATTAAAATAGTTTTTATTAATATATATTTATAATATTAGTTTAATTAAAATTAAAAAAAGAAAAGGTTATATATATATATATATATATATATATATATATATATATATATATATATATATATATAGGGCAATCCTACACAAGAAACCCTTCATTTTTTAAAAACTTTGCAAACTCTATATGTGGCCTAGATTTATCCACGTGTCCCAAGTCATCTGATTTTGTTTTTTGTCTCTAAGGGTATATTAGTCAATATACATACATCTACCCATCCCAATATCTCTTCCCCCCATTTATATAGATTTTTTGCCTAGATTTATCCACGTGTCCAAAATCACCAAACCCCCCATTTATATAGATTTTTTCATTTTTAAAAGCAACAAATTATTAATCTCGTCCCTCATATCTCCTTCATCTTCACTTGCATTTCATCATTTTCTCCATTAATGTCCATGGAGACAAATCCACCAACCTCCGAGTTAATGTCGCCGGTTCATCTGTTCCCCAACAGGTTCATAAAAATATATTGTGTTTGGGTTTGGGATTTTGAGAGATGGAAATGATGCCGGAAGGAGGTGGCGGAGGGAGGAGGAAGCCGTCGTCAAGAGAGAAGGAGAATAACCGGAGGAGAGAGAGACGACGGAGAGCGATTGCAGCGAATATATACAATGGGTTGAGAGCACAGGGGAATTATAATTTGCCAAAACATTGTGATAATAATGAGGTATTGAAAGCTCTTTGTAAAGAAGCTGGTTGGGTTGTTCTTCCTGATGGTACTACTTTTCGTAAGGTATCTTTTTAGTTTAACTTTTCATCAATTCATTTTTAGATCTGGGGGTTATGATTTATGAAGTGTGTTGTGATCGATTAAACGATTGAGATTGAATCGGAGTTGCATAAATTTTGTGTCTTCTGTTGTTGATTTAGGGTTTTTAAGGTGTAGATCTAATGAATTGATTTGAAATGTTAGTTAATGTTGTTGAGTTGATTCGATTAGTCGATTGATTTATTATGCATTTATGCAGCAGCTTAATCTGCTTGAAAGTAGAGGTGTACAAATAACCGGTTCTGGAACTGAACCTGGAATAGACCCGATTTAGAAACCAGTTTTTAACCCGGGACCGATCCGATATGGTAACTGGTTTTGTAACACAGGACTGATCCGGTATACAAACTGGTATGTATAGGAACTGGTTTGAAAATCCTTCTGCTGAAAATAGTTAAAACCGAACTGGTCAAAAACTTGTAGAAAAAACGGCGCTATGTTAGGGTGAAAACTGGTTTTGACTTTCATTGACCCAAACCTCTACTTGAAAGCTCACTAAATTTCTGTAAATCTAATAAAAAAATTTGCAGAAATTCATGATTCTTTTATCTAAATGGCAGGGAATTTGTAATTAAGTTTGTAACTTTAGTGTTTGTTTGAATTACAGGGTTCCAGGCCACCACTGCCTACCATTGATACCGATGCAAGATCGAATGCTACAACTCCATGTTCTTCCCAAAAACCGAGCCCATCGTCTTCATCATTCCCTACCCCGATCCCATCATATCAATGCAGCCCGTCATCCTCGTCGTTTCCGAGCCCGCCCACCCAGGACATGAACAAGAACCCGTTTGCGTATCTTAATAACGCATTTTCTGTTGTAGGCGCCCGTATTTGTACCTCTACTGTTACAGTTACTATTGAAGTTTATGCATCCATTCTGGAAGTCTTAACACATGTTATAATAGATGCTTAACACACGTTATATCAGGTTTACTCTGTTGTTATTAAGTTACTATTGGAGTTTATTCATCCATTATGGAAGTCTTTACACACGTTATAATAAATGATTAACAGCCGTTATACATTTCAGTCGCTTAACACACGTTATAACTTGTATGTTCCATGTTAACTTGTACACGTGTTTACGATCAGTATATGCACATCATGGTGTTTTTGCAAACCACTTTCATATACATGAATACAAGTCGGGTTATAATGGATGCTTACATGTTAGGGTTACAACAAGATTACAATATTAACTAAGCTCACCATTAAACTCATCGCCCCCTTCGATTGTTTTCACCCTTGTCACATATTAAGCAATTACATGTTTCGAACAGACAAATTGTAACACATGTTAGATCAGTATATACACATCATGGTGTTTTGTAAACCACTAGCTTATACATGAATACATGTCAGGTTACAAAAAGATTATAACAGAGGCTTAACACATGTTATACATTCCAGAATGTGCAAAACAAATGACCCGTTTCATATTATATTTTCCAAAATTACCGGTACATGTGTTACCATAAATGGCTCATTTCATATTACACGTTACATACTAACTTGTACATTTATTACATGTGTTACCATAAATGGCTCATTTAATATTACACGTTACATACTAACTTGTACATTTATTACTTGTCGCGTTACAACAAGATTATAATGGTGAAGGCGCCCGTAGTACCTCTACTGTTACAGTTACTATTGAAGTTTATGCATTCATTCTGGAAGTATTAAGACATGTTATAATAGAGGCTTAAAACACGTTATATCAGGTTTACTCTGTTGTTATTAACTTACTATTGGAGTTTATTCATCCATTATGGAAGTCTTAACACACGTTATAATAGATGCTTAACACACGTTATACATTTTCAGTCATTTTAACACATGTTACAAGATGTATCTACACATCATGGTGTTTTGGAAACCACTAGCTTATACATGACACCATGTTAGGTTAAACCAAGATTATAACAGAAGCTTAACACATTTTATCCCAGGTATACGGTGTTACGATATTAACTTGTATGTTCCATATTAACTTGTTCATGTGTTACGATCAGTATATGCACATCATGGTGTTTTGCAAACCACTTTCATATACATGAATACAAGTCGGGTTATAATGGATGCTTACATGTTATCATATGTATACAAGTGGGGTTACAACAAGATTACGATATTAACTAAGCTCCCCATTAAACTCATCACCCCCGTCGACTGTTTTCACCCTTCTCACATGTTAAGCAATTACATGTTTCCGAACAGACAAATTGTAACACATGTTAGATCAGTATATACACATCATGGTGTTTTGTAAACCACTAGCTTATACATGAATACATGTCAGGTTACAAAAAGATTCTAACAGAGTCTTAACACATGTTATACATTCCAAGATGTGCAAAACAAATGACCCGGTTCATATTACATATTCCAAAATTACCGGTACATGTGTTACCATAAATGGCTCGTTTCATATTACACGTTACATACTAACTTGTACATTTATTACTTGTACATGACACCATGTTGGGTTAAACCAAGATTATACAAGTTAATATTGTTTTGGAAACCACTAGCTTATACATGACACCATGTTGGGTTAAACCAAGATTATAACAGAGGCTTAACACATGTTATCCCAGGTATACGGTGTTACAATATTAACTTGTATGTTCCATATTAACTTGTACACGTGTTACGATCAGTATATGCACATCATGGTGTTTTGCAAACCACTTTTGATATACATGAATACAGGTCGGGTTATAATAGATGCTTACATGTTATCATATGTATACAAGTGGGGTTACAACAAGATTACGATATTAACTAAGCTCACCATTAAACTCATCGCCCCCGTCGACTATTTTCACCCTTGTCACATGTTAATCAATTACATGTTCCGAACAGACAAATTGTAACACATGTTAGATCAGTATATACACATCATGATGTTTTGTAAACCACTATCTTATACATGAATACATGTCAGGTGACAAAAAGATTATAACAGAGTCTTAACACATGTTATACATTCCAAAATGTGCAAAACAAACACATGTTATAAACGAACGAAGAGTTCTTTCCCACGTAATATATCATTTTAACAGGGGCTTAACACATGTTATACATGAACACATGTCAGGTTACATCATGGTGTTCTGTTACAACATGAACCACTAACACATGTTATAAACGAACAAAAACTTCTTTCCCAAAAGATTTGACTTATTCAATGTCCCCGCATTAACGTCGCCTACATCCATCCAGCTTGTCAATTGAATATCTTTATGGATCTATTTCTGTAAATCAACACACGTTATATATCATTCTAACAGGTGCTTAACACATGTTATGGGTCTGTTTCTGTAAATCAAACAACCCAACAAAAAAAAACACTTACTGTTCAGATCATGACACCAAACCAGCAACCAAACCAACAAAAAAAACAATTATTGTTAAGATCAAAATCCCCAAACAAGCAACCAAACCAACAAAAAATCCCGTTCAAAATCTCATCCTAAAGTTTTCGATTTATTTAAAATACATGAACATTAACCATTACTAGATCTTGATTGAAGACAGAGGAGAGGAGAGGAGAGAGAGAGAGAACATTAACCATTACTAGATCTTGACTCCGACGACGTTCCGAACTCCGGCGCCACCAACCACCCACCCTCCACCACCTTCTACAACCACCCACTGTCGCCGCTATCAACTACCAACAACCCAGAATGAACCAGCCACCACCTTCCACCAACCACCAGATCTGCAACCACCATCGTGCCTCACTCATCGTGCATCTACCGCCTCCCCTGCCCCAACCATAACGGTCCACAACACCACCGCCACAGCGCTGCTGCTGCCGTGGGTAGCTGGAAACCCACCAGTTTTCTCTCTCTCTTTCGATTTCTCTGGACCTCTCTTTCTCTTTCGATTTCTCTGGTACTCTCTCTCACGGCTCTCACTCTCTCTCTAGGCTTTGCAGGTTGTAAGTGTTGTGTAGAGAGAAGGGAAAGTCATGAGATCTGTGATTTTAGAGAGAGGGAATTGAGAGATTGTGATTTTGAATTGGATATGAAGAGAGAGAAAGAGAGGTGCATTAAAGAGAGATGATAGGATGGAAAGAGAAGGAATATACTACCTAAAATGCCCTTCCAGCTGACTTTTATGTATTATTACATTTCTTTTAAATTTAATTGTTACCAAAATTATGAGAGCCATTAATCAAGTGTGATGAAACATAATCAATGGATGATATTGGGTTTGCATAGTTTCTTAAAAAAGATGGGGTTTTTTACTAAGCCCTCCCCTATATATATATATATATATGGGGAGGTTCATTTGAGAACAAAATTTAGTTGAGAAGAAAAAGAACAAAGGGTACAATTGTAAAATATTAAATAGTTATTCTTTAATCTCATTTATTCTACACTAATTTTCATTGCCTACACACATAAAAAGTTATCCTACACATTTTGAAAATTATCCTACACATGCTCAAATTTATCCTACACAACTCGTAATTTATCCTACACACCTAGTAATTTATCCTACACTCTAAATTATTATTTTTTTAATTTTTGAAAAAATATATATTTTTTGAAAATAAGTTACAAATTTAATGTACTTAGCTATTAAAAAGGAAGACTAGATATTAATGATCTATGTAACTTTACAAATATACCCTTACATTAAAATTAAATGAAAATATTAAATGAAGTAAAATGAAACATTCTTATTGGTTGAAACTTATTCTTTTTTCTTCTTACAAAAAAAATCTTCTCATTTGAACCTTCCACTATATATATATATATATATATATATATATATATATATATATATATATATATATATATATATATATAGTGTGAGGTTCATTGGAGAACACTAAAAAAGTGAGGAACCGGGGAACACTCTTAAAAATTTAACTTAACATGTTAAAAATTAATTTTTTAAACATCTTTTTCGACGATTCTCCTTATATATACTTGTAGAAGCATTTTTAATAAAAAAAAATCAAAAACTAAAAATATTAATAAAAAAAATTAAAAAAGGCTAAAAAAAATTTTTTTTTTTAGAAAAAATATTTTTTTACTCGACTAGATTCTCCTCCTTTTTATAAAGAAAAGCGCTGAAAAAAATTTTAAAAAAAATTATTTTTAACATGTTAAGTTAATTCTATAAGATATAACTGTTTTTTAAACATTTTTTTATATTTTTAGTTTTTGATTTTTTTTTTATCAAAAATGTTTCTACTTGTATTTATAAGAAAAAGCGCCGAAAAAAAATTAGAAAAATATTTTTTTAACATGTTAAGTATAATTTTTAAAAGTGTTCCCCTGTTCCCCACTTTTTTAGTGTTCCCCAATGAACTCTCCCCTATATATATATATATATATATATATATATATATATATATATATATATATATAGGGGAAGGTTCATTGGGGAACACTAAAAAAGTGGGGAACAGCGGGGAACCGGCTCAAACGAACTCCGATTGGACTCATTCCAGCGGCGTTGGAACCGGCTCGTCGAACCCTAACTAAGATCTCTTAACCCTAAACCCTAAATCGTAACCCCTAAACCCTAAACTCTAAAGCTAAAAAATAAGGCTAAAACCTAAGTTAAACCGTAAAATCTAAACTATAAACCCTAAAAGCTAAACCCTAAAGGCTAAACCTAAAGCTAAACCCTATAGCTAAACCCTAAAGCTAAACCCTAAAGCTAAACCTTAAAAGCCAAACCCTAATATATTTAAGGTTTAGCGGTTATGATTTAGGGTTTAGGGTTAAGAGATCCTAGTTAGGGTTCGACGAGACGGTTCCAACGCCGCTGGAATGAGTCCAATCGGAGTTCGTTTGAGTCGGTTCCTCACTGTTCCCCACTTTTTTAGTGTTCCCCAATGAACCTCACACTATATATATATATATAGTAGAACCACCTCGAGTTGTAAGAACCGTGAGAACTACACCGTACGGGGCGAGGTGGACCAAATTTTTTTTCATAAACGTAGATGCGTGTATTATAAACACATTTGTAAAAAAAATTCAAAAAAAAAAATGTCGTGTGTGTAGTTTTGAGCACCACAAGTTTGTGTTTACCGGTACCGTAAATCCTACTGGAAAATTTACGGTACCCGTAAACACAAACTTGTGGTGCTCAAAAACTTTTTTTTTTGAATTTTTTTTTACAAATGTGTTTATAATACACGCATCTACGTTTGTGAAAAACAATTTTGGTCCACCTCGCCCCGTACGGTGTAGTTCTCACGGTTCTTACAACTCGAGGTGGTTCTCATTTTAGCGTGATTATATATATATGTATAGGGAGCCGCTAAAATGAAAACCACCCCAGTTGTAAGAACCATGAGAACCAGTCTCCACCAATCAGATTTTGCCAACAATAAGGGTATATCGGTCATTTACCCCAAATGTCATATCCTCCTCTCTCCTCTCTCTTTCTTTTCAATTTATAAGATCCAGAGCATCCATTTTTAAAATATCCTCTCCCTCTCTCTTGAAAAATCCAACCCCCATACCCATCTCTCATTCATCTCTTTCTTTTCCCTGTTAAACGAAGATGATGATGTCGACGATTGAAACCCACCCCTGTTTCTCTCTCTTTCAACACCATTACCGTCGCCGGCCGTCCCCCACGGCGCTGCTGCCGCTGCACAACTCCTCCGCCACCTCTCTCTCTCTCTCTCATCGAGTTTCTCTCTCCTCGTCCCTTCTCTCTGTCTGGTCGCTGCAGGCCGCCTCTCCCCACCACCGGATGGTGGTGGTCGTTCCTATAGCCGACGAAGGGTGGGTGTGTGGTGTGTGTGAGTGGTGTTTGGCAGTTCAAAAGACGGTGGTGGGGTACAAACCCCACCTGCAACTCCGACGGCGACTGTGGCAGTGGTGGAGAGAAAGGGGACGGCGACGGTGGTGGTATGGAGGATTGACGAAGACGGTGGTGGCGGTGGTGGCGGTGGTGGGTTTTTGACGGTTCGACGGCTGGGTGGTGGTCGGCGGTGGTTGGTCGGCGGCGGTGGTTCTACGGTTACGGTGGTGGTTGGTCGGCGGCGGTGGTTCTAACAGTGGGTTAGTGGCTGGTGATTCTTCTGGTGATTCTTGGCCTGTGTTCTTTGATATGTGTTCTTGATATGTATTCTTGAATGATGATGATGATACCGATGGTATTTTTGGAATGTGTTCTTGATTTTTCTGGGTTTACTTGATTTTTCTTGTGATTCTCGGCCTGTGTTCTTGATATGCGTTCTTGAATGATGATGATGATACCGATGGTATTTTGGTATGTTGGTATTTTGATATCTGTTTTGATTTGTTTGGATTTGGTATGTTGGGGATTTTGATCTGTGGGTTTTGATATGGTCATTTTTGGGTGGCGATGATGAAAAAAAAATAACGTTGATTTAGATGACGATGACGCGGCAAGGACGGCGGATGGTAGGTTTTTTGAACCTGCAACCCCATTTTTGTAGCCTTTTGATTATCGGATAATCTGAGCCAAACCCCGTTTTATTTTCGAGATACACTTTGTTTTGATGTTGTTTTTTTATTCCCCCCCTAGTCGATGATGATAACATATCTGAGACACCTCCCGAGTGTGCGATTTCTGGGTGCGTTCGTTTTTGCGTAAAAAAGTTTTTGTAAAAAAAAAGTTAAACCGTAAACTTTTTAACGTAAAACGTAAAACGCAAATTTTTTTAAGTACAACGTAAAAGTTTTACGTAAAACGTAAAAAGTTTTACGTAAAACGTAAAACGTAAAAACGACGATTGAATTTAAAACCGGCGCGTAAAACGTAAAAAACGTTAACGTAAAAAACCTGAATTTTTACAAATGTGTTTATAATACACGCATCTACGTTTGTGAAAAAAAATTTTGGTCCACCTCGCCTCGTATATATAAAAGTTAAAAAAAATTAAAATTAAATTAAATTAAAAAAGGGGGTTTTGTTCGACAAGTTTTGAAGGTGCAGTAAAGGAATCTGGTTCGTACATCTGCGACGTGCTCGAATTAGTGTGTGCATTGTTTCTTGTCGTGGCTCTTGATTTACATAACCTGGTTCTATGATAACTTGGTTCAACAATTAATTCCCCAAGCAGTTTTTCTCAACGTCATTTGCTCTGGCAACAACTCGATAATTTCGGTTACATTGAGGGTGAAAGCGTAGAATGTAACAACCCTCAAAAACGACCCTAAACGCTCTGTAAGTGAAAACCCAAACCCGTATACCTTTCCTAGTTATAAAAATCCAAGAAAACAAGAAATAACAGTTTGTCTCGGGGCGCGACAGAGTTAAGGAAAGTCTTCGCGGGGCGCGACAGCCCTAGAATTTCTGGATAAGCATGAGGGACACGTGTCGTTACACGTGTCAAGACCACACCATGACTCAGCAACCTTCAGACCGACCTAGACTCCCTCGCGGGCCGCAAAGGAGAAGCTGATATGCTTCGCGGGCCTCGACTCGCCCCCTATTTCAGCCTATAAATAGCAGCCGATGGTTTCATTTCAAATCGTTCAATTCTTTTCTTTCTCTTAGCCTATATTATAGCAAAGTAATAGCTCGGGAATAAGACCCCTAAATCCCGAAACTCTACCCGTTATTAGGGTAATAACTCTAATCACTGGTACGATACTATATCCGATCGATTAAAACCGATCCAATGGATGTTTAAGTGCTGCCAATATCTGGCTATACTTTGTCATTCGTTGTGAGGGTTTCGATCTCGTAATTATCGTTAAAGTTGAATTGAGTTAATACACTAATACGAGTTCCATTGTAGTTAGAAATTAGAACTCATAACCAGGGAGCTGCTAAACCAGAATACTTAGCGATTAAGTAAACTTAGTATTTAAGATTACTTAACAGTTAAGAAAACTTGGTGGCTAAGAAAACTTAATAATTAAGTAAACTTAGTAATTAAGTAAACTTAATGGTTATGTAAAACTTAGCAGCTAAGAAAACTTAATAGCTAAGGAAACTTAACAGGAAAGGAAACTTAGCAGTTAAGCAAGCTGAGTAAGTTAATTAATCAGCTAATTAAGTTAATTAATTAATCGGCTAAGTAAACAGTTAAGGTAGATTAATCAGATAAACACCTACGTAAGATAATCAGGTAAAAAGCTAAGTAAAGTGGATAGCTAAAACAATTAAGTAAACTTAACAGATAAGTAAACTTAATAGGTAAGAAAACTTAATCAGTAAGAAAAACCTAATAAAAAAAGGAAACTTAATAAGTAAGAAAACTTCATAGCTAAGAAAGGAATCTGCCTTACCTATAAATAGGAAGCTTATGATTCATTTTCTTTTGCTCATTTCTTCTATTCTTCTCTCTATACGTTGGTATTCTAACCAATAATCACTGATACGATATTCTATCTGATCGATTCGGGAACCAACTAACGAATGCCAAAGTGCTGTCTAAATAAGACTATACTTTGTGAATTTCGTTAAGGTTCTGATCTCGTGACCATCGTTAGGTTTGATATGGTTTAACACTAATACGTATTCTACTCTGTTAAACTAGATGTTTAACTACCAGAAACTCTGCACTATATACTTACAATCAAAATAGATGCTTAGTTATCAGAAGACTTAGAATCAGGAGGCCTGTTAAAATCAAGACTATATGCTAACAAGGTGAGTCATTCTCTTTTTATCAAACAGTTTTGCTAAAAACTCAAATTATTTTCCAGCTATAATTTCAGTGATTAAGTCTTTGCTAATCTTTAATTACTGGCAGTAAGTGGGGGTATGTGCACATTACTACTAATGATTTATCACTTTACGTGGGCGAACCTAATTAGTGATATGTCCCCAGTCATAGATCCGGTCGAGTGACAACTGGACCAGATAATTAAGATAAAGGGCAAATGTAAAAACTCTTAATGCTGTGAATTATAACAAATGTGTTTTTGTACAAAACGAATGAACTCACCAGTATTTCCTGCTGACCAAATCTTTTTAAAACGCGTTTCAGGTAGATCGGAATAAGAGTTGGATACGGCACCAAAAGGCTTAAAGAAGTGACTTATTTTATCATTAAATTAAATTAAGAAAAGTTGTTTTATGTATTCGGATTATCCAATATAAAAGCTACCTTTGTAAAACCTGGGTTTATTCCCATCTGTTTAATAAATAAAATCCGGTGTTTCAAAACTCTGATATTTTTCTTAACTCACGGTCCTGATGAAATTTTCCGCTGCAATACTTTTTAAAATAACCACCGGTACCACTTGGCTGCTTCACGGCTCCCGCTCCCGTCCAGGGTAGGGTCGGGGGTCGTGACATAGAAAACGTGATCAGAAGGTTTACGCAGCTGCTTTCTGAAATCGAGAAGATCCGATTGAATATGACACTTGGTAGGATTAATAGGGCTTTTCTATATGGTTTACCACGCAGCAAGACATGGGACTATCGTGTTGCAGTTATCATGGGAACATGCAATCACTGTACAACGGAAACAAGAGATGTGATTTCCTTAGTCAACGAATATCTTCAGGAAGACAAGCAGAGGAGTCAGAATCTCGTAAACACATCATCGTCTATGTCTAACTGTCAGAAGGACGTTGCTACTTCACCACTTGTTACGGATCCTAACACCGCTCAGATTCCCTCATCTTCACTTGTGACTGCTGCATCATCTGATGAGAAGGCCCCACAATCAACAAGATCTCATCCTGACGAAGTGGCCCAGACTGAAGAACCAAAATCACTTTATGAAATGCTAAACTCTATTTTATGTACTGAGAACTGTAGAAAGAACGTTGCTCTTCTGAGAGCACAAAATTCTGCATTGATCACGGATTACAACAGTGCCATGGGAAAATGCATCAGTCTTCGAGAGAAAAATAAAATTCTCTATGAAAAGATTGACGCACTTAAGAAGGATATAGCCCAGCTTCATAGAGACATGAATCAACAGCAATGTTGGGTTCACGACTATAAACACAAACTCACAGTAAAGACCTTAGAATGCGACTCTGTGAGAGCTGAGCTGGAACTTCTTACTGGGAAGTACAAACAAAACGAGTTGAACATAAATAAGTTTGACACTTCCAGTAACACTGTTCGTAATCTATGCAATGTGCAGCTGGCATTCAAAGACAACAAGGGTAAGGGTTTGGGCTACAAACAGGTTCCACTGCCATATAATCATAACTACTCAAGATTGCCCACTACTGAGCAAGAAATAGAGAACTATGATAAAATAATTTATGGTAAACCAAGTGATTATGTTCCTTGGTGTAACACCTCGTAAAAATCACGTCCAATGATATATTGACACGTGTAATAAACCCTAATAAAGTCCAATGTTGAATTTAAGGGACTAGTTTTTCGAAAAATCAAAAACTTTGATTTAGAAAGGACTGGAAGTGTTAGCATACTTAAAATAAGTTTCTAAATAACCTTCTACGGTTTTATATTCACAAATAAGCCACTTGTTAGTTAAGTGTAGCCGTTTATGTAATTAATTGAAAGGTTGCACAATAAAGGGGTTAAAAGCGTCAACATGTTAATTCTTACCTCTGAGTGACCTTTTAACAAACCGGGAGCTTCATAATATTTAATTATACTCTCGGGAATGCCAAATAATGGCCATCTAAGGTTTTATACCTATAAGTAAAGTTGCTGAATCACTTAACTACTCTCCGATTACTGTGTTGTACTTACATGTGCGTGTTAACATACTAGTAGTATACAGAAAAATTGTTAAATAGTCCGATATGTTTTCCTATGTGTTAGGAATAAATTTCGTTACAAAAATATATAAGTAAGACGCCTTACGGAACAATTACCAACTTAACGGAACAGTATCCGACCGAACAACCGGACATTACCCGGGACATCAAATATTTGTCAAACACATTACTTAATTATTCTTGGCTAGTCATGATCCCCGTATACCATAACACCCGCTAAAAAGTTACTAAATAAACATATCATTCTAATACCTACTTTCTAGTTGGAAAATATATACCATCAAAATTACACTTTACCCCCCCCCCCCCCCCATATATGATTCACGGTTACTAAGGGGGAGGCCCCCACCAAAATCTTGCCAAAATCTTTTGTGATCCATCTTGATTTTCTTAGATTTACTTAGATCTTTCATATCTCTACACAATCTTTCCATATATCTTCTATATCTTTCCAAGATCTTATTATCACAACAAGTTCACTCAAACTCCTTCACTCTCTCTCTATTCGGTTTTCCCCAAACCGAACCCACCTCCCTCTCTCTTGTCATCTTCATCTTCATCACTTACAAGTTTCATTTAAGCTTTGAAGAACAACCATGGAAGGTGCATCTTGAAGGAGCTTGTTTCAAGACTTTTCACCATCTCTTTCTTTCCAACTTTGCACTAGATTCATCCCTAGCTATAAGCTAGTAGTAAGTTCTTTGTTACACTCTTGTTAATCTTGTTTCTATGATCAAAGGGTGTAGTATGTTTAAAATCACTAAAGTGTCAAGAACAAATAGATAAATATAAAGGTTTACTTATGATTGATACATAAAGATGAAAACTTGTTGGTTTAAGGGTGGTTAATGTATATATGATGTTTGATCGTCAAACTTTGATAAACCCGTTGTTCGGATACTTGTTAATACGTTTTAGTAACATTTAAACCACAAAACAGCAAGCTGAGTAATGATTTCAGCCGGCTTCATCAGGCTGTAAACGGGCCATAACTTAACAAAAATTGTGTTTTCTGAAGCCTAGATTTATGTGTTATAAAATACGATTCTAATGGCACCGGAATCGTAATTTTTGGACTTCGTTTACTATTTTTAAAGGACCGATTCGTAACAGCAGCTTAGGCTGAGTTTTGACAGCAATAAATGGGTGTCGTACTTTCACTTATAACATGAGTTTCATGATGAATCAGACCATGGAATTTTTACAATAGATGACAACCGATGCATTTGTAATTACCCCACTGGAATTTCGTAAATCGGACACTCGATGAATTTTTAATAAATTGTTCCGTGAACTGTGGTCAGAAAAAGGTAAATCTGAGTTCAGTCCGGGAAAATGAATTTTTATAAAATATTGGTAATAAACTGAACCCCGATATTTTTACACAATAAAATATGGAGTGTTTATGACATTCTGTAAAAATTTGGGAATTTTTGGAACAAGTTAACTATTTTATTAAAATCACCGAAAACAGCCCAGTTTTGAACATAAAAGCTGAAATGACATAAGTAGTAGCTATGACTCCCTGTTTTGAACAATTAAGATGATCATATTGTAATCATACGTGGTAATATAGTGCCTACGGGCCTTGCTCATTTCTACATGAGCCAAAATACAGTGGTAGCTATGACTCCCTGTCAGATAAAGGTAATGAACTAGGTTCAAACCTCAAATGCTTTGATTCTCTAAAATCATGGCATATAAACTTGTCTACGTGACTAGGCCACTTGTGCCATTATTAAAACTTTAATGCCTCGACTCTCTGAAATCATGGCTTATAAACTTGTCTACGTGACTAGGCCATTTGTGCCATTATTAAAACTTGAATGCCTCGATTTTCTGAAGTCATGGCTTATAAACTTGTCTACGCGACTAGGCCATTTGTGCTATTATTAACTTGTAAAGTAGGATTTATGAGGAGGATCCTGAAGGAAATAAATATTCCCCCTTCCCTGTCAGTATACATTTTAAAAAGAATCATAAACGAGAAACCTAGCCTACGCGGCCAAGATGGTGAGACCTACTCAAGAGATTCAGATCCTTGTTAACACCTAAGAACGTGTTAGCACTCCTGACAAATGTGATTCGATAAAATCACAACAGTCATCCCTATATTGGAATTTTTGTATTTCTAATTTACCTTATGATCTAGAAATCAGGGCTTATATCATCTTATAAGATGATCATATTATAAACATCCGTAAATGATGAAGTGCCTACGGGCTAAATTTGTTGTCCGATAAGACAACGACAGTGGTGGTCTTTGACCTCCTGTCTAAAAATGTTGGACCATGTCCAAGCATAATAGTCGGTATGATCCAAACGATCTTGTCTAATAGCATCTGAAAAGATGATCATATCATAAACATCCCTTAGAAGGGAATGCCCACGGGCTATATCTATTGTCCTAAAAGACAAAAGGCAGTTGTAGTCTTCGACTCCCTGTTAAGAAAAGTAACCGACTATGCTCAACCCTTAAATGCCTCGATCCCAAACGATCATGGCTTATAAATTTAAAACTGTCCTTGTGACTAGGCCTTCTGCGCCACTTTAATATCCTTAATGTTTTATAACTAGGATAAATTATAATGGAAAATACTAATTTAAAATAACTAACAAATTGACCGATATGGTTTATATTACCATGGTTGATGAATCGTCAAAAATGGGGATTCCATAATACCCTCTGAATAAATCATTGCCATTGTTTATGTAGCAATCGAGCTACATGGCTGGATCAGAGGAGGCCAACAGCCACCCAAAGAAGAACAATGATATTACCAGAATTAGCATGACTGAAGCGGAACTACAGGCACTAATAAATAGTGCTATTACTCAAGCTCTTGACAGTCAGTATGATGAATCAAATGATAACCACTCTACGACTCTATCTGTGGCTCGTATTAAGCCCCCTCCTAAATCAGTTGAGTCAAAGGAAGACGATAACTCGTCGCATCGAAGGAATGTCCTGCCTATTCAGGTCATGTTTCACCAAGAGGCACCAGTTAAGACCTGCACATATAAATATTTTGTCTCCTGCAAGCCCAGAGACTTTACAGGAGAAGAAGGGGCCATCGATTGCATGACATGGCTCGATGAGATGGACGCTGTTGTGGACATCAGCGGTTGTGCAGAGCAAAATGTTGTGAAATTTGTTTCACAGTCATTCAAAGGAGAAGCGTTGGCATGGTGGAGATCATTGCTCCAAGCCACGGGAAAGGTTCTACTCTACAACTTATCTTGGGATCAATTTGTTGCATTAGTCAAGGAAAATTTTTGCCCTCAGCATGAGGTAGAAGAGATAGAATCAAACTTCTTGACTCTAGTCATGAAGGATTTAGATTGCCAGGCATACGTGACAAGTTTTAACACTATGTCCCGCCTAGTTCCTTACTTAGTCACCCCTGAACCTAAACGCATAGCACGTTTTATTGGAGGCCTAGCACCAGAGATAAAGGGAAATGTTAAAGCATCTAGACCAACCACATATAGGTCCGCAGTGGACTTGTCCTTATCTCTCACCTTAGATGCAATCAGAAATAAGTCTGTTAAGGCTTTTGGTGAGGGAAAAAGAGAAAGAGGGGAAGAGAACTCTCATCGATCTAATAAGAAGAAAAAGGGAAGCTTAAGGAACAAGAAAGATTCCGAGTTTAGGAAAAACTCGAGTCAGTCTAATAACAGACCCAAGTGCAGTAACTGCAAGAAGCAACATACTGGGAAGTGTACGATTGACCCAGATGCCAAACTGTGTGGGATTTGCAAAACCAAGGGTCACAAGACTTTAGATTGCAAGGAGTTGAAGAACGCGATCTGTTACAATTGTAACGAGGAAGGGCATATCAAGGCTAACTGCCCAAAGACTTTAAAGAAGCCGAGAAAGGCCAGGAAAACAAAAGCATGAGTCTTCCAGAGGAACGCCCACGAGGTAGTACTGAATGCTAACCATATAGCAGGTACTTTTCCTTATCAGGAAGTTATGCATAAATTTATTTTCTTTAAGCTGGCACATATGATTCTTTAATGAATGATAAATGTTAAGAACTGTTGTCTCCGCCTGATTTAAACTCCGGCCATTTGACGCGAGGTAGAAATTGGCCGATGATACCTTGGAGAATGCTCCGACGGACCTTAAATAGATATTTTATATCTATTAGGAACCACTCTTTTCTAATATCCTTATGGCAAGCTTTCAAGCTATCCAACTTCATCAATATAATAAAGACAGATGTGACATTTCGATCCCCTGTCAAAAAGGTGATGGACTAGGTCCTGACCCTGAATGCCCTCGATGGTCTTTTATGGCCTAGGCTAAGTAAAATCTATAAGTATACATATCTAAACAATGTTCATTAAGAATATTCATGTTATATTGGCATATATGGTTTAATGGTACCATGGATAGTATATGATGAGTTGCCAGGATGATGAATAGTGAGTGTCGGATTGCAATTAAGTAATTGTTTCATCAATGTTAGGAACCAATAACAAGTATGGCTAACTCAGATAAGACAGTCGCTGATCGTGCTATGGATGATGCGACGCATGCCAATGATACTACAATTGTGAACCTTAGAATTTCCAATGATGTCCTTCAAACTATGATAGACGCAGCTGTTGGAAAAGCTGTGAAGAAGGCCGTGAAAAAGTCCAAGGAGTCCAATGCTAATTGCTCAAAGTCTCATCCAAGACCACACGACCTTACTCACGAGAAGGATCTCGTCCATACCTCTAAGGCAAGGGATGAACTAAAGAGGAAAAGGGAGAAAGATAACTCCCAGAGTTCTAAGAAAAAGAACAAGCAAAAGTCCAACCAAAAACCTGTATGCGAGGTTTGCAAGAAGCGCCATTATGGGAAGTGCAGGTTCGAACCAAAATCCCGATCGCGGCCGAGGGCTTGTGGGATCTGCAAGTCAAGGGAACATAAGACGTTGAACTGCAAGTACATGAAGGATGCAGTATGCTTCGGCTGTTATGAGAAAGGCCACATCAAGACCACGTGCCCTGAATCTGTCAAAGGAAAGGCGGCTAAGGAAGTAAAGCCTAAGATGGAAAGCGCCTGAAATGCCTGGACTAGTTCATAAATAATGGCATCAGGTACCTCCCTTAACACTTACCAACGATATGAATGCTAAGAGTCTTTATTTTTATTCAGATACCAGTAAATCCTTCATAAACTATAAGTATAACAAGTTTTAAAACTTTTCATAAGGACTATATATATATTAAGTGTAAGGTAAAACTTACAAGTAGAAAATTTACCAGAACTATTTCTCTGTTCCTGTAAGAAATCGGTAAGTCGCAAAAATGGTGGAACTGGCCGTCCCCGGAATCGAACCTGGGTCTAGGCCGCACCCTTTCGCGCGCCTAGCCAACTGAGCTAGGTGCCTAGTTTGTGAAACTTCCATTATTAATTAAATATAAGCACTTGTACAATAAACTTCCTTATCATTTATCAATGATAATTCCTGCTAAGTGTCCTGTTTTAATACGGGCAATAATAAATCTTCCTGAACTATAAACTTAGCAAAATTGTTATTATATCCACAAGAAATAACTACCAAGGAAACCATAGTAACCGATTCTTATAGATCGGCAAGGAATCCTTCCGAAAATCTAAAAGCACTCTTTCTTTGCATAGAGTACGACAACATATGTTATTTTAATTATTTTTCTCATTGTTTTCTATCGCCTGCGAATGCCAAACTATGTTTGATAAAAGTGTCATATGAGGATTGGCGTATCCTAGTGTGTCCCATGGATTATTTCCATGTCTGATCAGCATGGAGGTTTAATACATGGAACCCCTGAGATATCCCGATGGTCATATTGTACTAAAGTCGACTAGTAGTATTCAAGGAAGATATCCAATATAAAAATGTCCTATAAGTATCTCTACTTAGGACATCCTTGCATTATAAAGAGAATGTGTCATTTATCTGACACCGACATCGATAGATAAACCCAAGCCTGAAAATACAGACACCTCTGACATCTCTATGTGTCAAAGTTATCTTCTCCTAAGACTATCCTGTTTACCTTCTGAGAAGCAAGTAGAGTTAAGACTAACATCCCGCTTAAGGTTAGAGTGTGGTAGGAACTCCGTGTTGATCATGGAATAATCAAAACCCTGATTAAGTAAATTTTAAGATATAGATTCATATAGCCTAACACAATATTCTAAGAATTCGGTATAATTAATTAAGGAAGACGGTTCATTTTGCTCATGCATTGGTTACCGCAACCCGAATTAGGCAACAATTAAGAATTTTTATCAGCTGCCTAGGATGGTCGATTTGTTCGACTAACGGCAAGGATTAGCTAATTCCTTAAGATTAGTTTTAAGCAATGGTTGGAATAACCATCCCACCTTAAGATAAGCTTTTGTATAATAGCTGTTATATAAGTATCATGGTGGCTCCTTGGAGACTCTGTAAAGATGAAATGTCAAAACATCCGTTGGATGAACGAGACTTTGGAAAGTCCACTTATCTGGATCTGAAAGTTGCATTGGAAACAACGAATAAGATCAAACAAATCCCTAATCATCTGTAAGTTGCCAGTATTAGGCAGAAAATCAAGAATTAAAGAGAGTAGCAACCCTCCTAAATTCCTGTTAAGGAATAAGGTTCAACAAAAGGTATCACCCAGGAAGGGTGTACCAACTTTGTTGAATTATCAGGATAATTAAGCTCTGAATATATAGAATCATTCGAAGGAAATCGAATGTATCAAGATCAGGTAGCTTATAAGCTAAGACCTAATTTAAGAGCTTGGCGGAGCTCGCAAAACATTGCCCACTGGTGACTGAAGGATGTGTTTCGCCAATAAGTCAAGAAACACTATCACAGAATGATATACAGATTTATCATATGATGAGCAACCTGTGACAATTAAGGATCGACAGGATTAGAAGCTCCAAAAAGATACATGCACCTATTATTAAGGTCAAATTGAAGTGCCCTAGAGGCTCAAAGGTACCGGGAAAGATTAAGCCCAATATAAGGCAGAAAACACTTCTTTTACTTTAACAAATCTCGAGGTCGAGATTTCTTTTAAGGGGGTGAGGATGTAACACCTCGTAAAAATCACGTCCAATGATATATTGACACGTGTAATAAACCCTAATAAAGTCCAATGTTGAATTTAAGGGACTAGTTTTTCGAAAAATCAAAAACTTTGATTTAGAAAGGACTGGAAGTGTTAGCATACTTAAAATAAGTTTCTAAATAACCTTCTACGGTTTTATATTCACAAATAAGCCACTTGTTAGTTAAGTGTAGCCGTTTATGTAATTAATTGAAATGTTGCACAATAAAGGGGTTAAAAGCGTCAACATGTTAATTCTTACCTCTGAGTGACCTTTTAACAAACCGGGAGCTTCATAATATTTAATTATACTCTCGGGAATGCCAAATAATGGCCATCTAAGGTTTTATACCTATAAGTAAAGTTGCTGAATCACTTAACTACTCTCCGATTACTGTGTTGTACTTACATGTGCGTGTTAACATACTAGTAGTATACAGAAAAATTGTTAAATAGTCCGATATGTTTTCCTATGTGTTAGGAATAAATTTCGTTACAAAAATATATAAGTAAGACGCCTTACGGAACAATTACCAACTTAACGGAACAGTATCCGACCGAACAACCGGACATTACCCGGGACACCAAATATTTGTCAAACACATTACTTAATTATTCTTGGCTAGTCATGATCCCCGTATACCATAACACCCGCTAAAAAGTTACTAAATAAACATATCATTCTAATACCTACTTTCTAGTTGGAAAATATATACCATCAAAATTACACTTTACCCCCCCCCCCCCAATATATGATTCACGGTTACTAAGGGGGAGGCCCCCACCAAAATCTTGCCAAAATCTTTTGTGATCCATCTTGATTTTCTTAGATTTACTTAGATCTTTCATATCTCTACACAATCTTTCCATATATCTTCTATATCTTTCCAAGATCTTATTATCACAACAAGTTCACTCAAACTCCTTCACTCTCTCTCTATTCGGTTTTCCCCAAACCGAACCCACCTCCCTCTCTCTTGTCATCTTCATCTTCATCACTTACAAGTTTCATTTAAGCTTTGAAGAACAGCCATGGAAGGTGCATCTTGAAGGAGCTTGTTTCAAGACTTTTCACCATCTCTTTCTTTCCAACTTTGCACTAGATTCATCCCTAGCTATAAGCTAGTAGTAAGTTCTTTGTTACACTCTTGTTAATCTTGTTTAATCTTGTTTCTATGATCAAAGGGTGTAGTATGTTTAAAATCACTAAAGTGTCAAGAACAAATAGATAAATATAAAGGTTTACTTATGATTGATACATAAAGATGAAAACTTGTTGGTTTAAGGGTGGTTAATGTATATATGATGTTTGATCGTCAAACTTTGATAAACCCGTTGTTCGGATACTTGTTAATACGTTTTAGTAACATTTAAACCACAAAACAGCAAGCTGAGTAATGATTTCAGCCGGCTTCATCAGGCTGTAAACGGGCCATAACTTAACAAAAATTGTGTTTTCTGAAGCCTAGATTTATGTGTTATAAAATACGATTCTAATGGCACCGGAATCGTAATTTTTGGACTTCGTTTACTATTTTTAAAGGACCGATTCGTAACAGCAGCTTAGGCTGAGTTTTGACAGCAATAAATGGGTGTCGTACTTTCACTTATAACATGAGTTTCATGATGAATCAGACCATGGAATTTTTACAATAGATGACAACCGATGCATTTGTAATTACCCCACTGGAATTTCGTAAATCGGACACTCGATGAATTTTTAATAAATTGTTCCGTGAACTGTGGTCAGAAAAAGGTAAATCTGAGTTCAGTCCGGGAAAATGAATTTTTATAAAATATTGGTAATAAACTGAACCCCGATATTTTTACACAATAAAATATGGAGTGTTTATGACATTTTGTAAAAATTTGGGAATTTTTGGAACAAGTTAACTATTTTATTAAAATCACCGAAAACAGCCCAGTTTTGAACATAAAAGCTGAAATGACATAAGCAGTGTTTTGCGTGTCTAAATGTCGGGTAGGTTATCCGAGAATGATACATTTTACATATGGGTCATACCCTACTGTTATAACATAATAAGTTAAGTATATTTTCTATATAAATCAGACCCGTAACTCAGATTTACAAATAAACTCTTTTATAACTTTTAAAAGACCAAAATGCCCTTATGAGGCGTAAATTGAGTTTAAATACATTCCGGGCATAATAGAAAATATCTTGCTAATATTATAACATAATTGAAGCATATTAACTCAGGAAACTTGCATATGACTCTTATGGTCGCCCGTAACGCCCTTTTCGCGTTCGGTTCGGTTTATGTAACTAGTTTGCATAAATTGACCGAAACGGGTCAAACATTATCATTTTTGTCTCAAAATCCAGAATGTGTTTAGTAAACCCATATTATACAAGTCTCCAAACTTGTCGAGTCAAATTCACATTCTATCCGGTCTTCGCTTAATCGTGCGTTTGAACCGTATATTTCCTTAAGACTAACCGGTCTAAGCTTTGGCTTAATTAAAGACCCGTTAGCATTCTAATTGATTATTTATGTCATCATTCCAGACTAGAGCCTTCCGGTAAATGGTACCTACGCTTACTTAAGTGAATACGGCTGAGTTATTAAATTCTTATTAATTAAGACAGGAGCTAGCTCAGGTAAATACTTTTAACTTATTTTCCCTTATACGGGCTTGGGGTACGGTATTATAAAAATACCGCTTGGTCGGGTGTAGAAACCTTTTGATCGGAGATGATTGAATTGCATAATCCCGTTTTAATTCGTATTGCTTGATAACAAATAACATTGGGGGTTAATGACCGTGTCCTGGATATCCTTGGCTCATTTTAAAAAGTGAATGGCCACGACGTAAGCACAAGGTGTAGACAAAACACCTCCTGTTGCATATGTAAAACGTATACTCACTCGTGAGGATAACTTCTTGTGAGATTATATTTGTGGTGTGTCGATTAATCTTGTCCGGCTTGTATTGTATTGTATTGTATAATCACCGGCCCTAAATGTTGGACAAACATGTAAATCGGATACAAGATTTTTATTAATAAAATTGTCCCAAGTTATAAAAGATTAATTTTGCCTCTGTGCATTTTAATCACTGTGTCAAGATATTTTGTGCCGTTTGCACTCAAATCAATTTTCAAACTCTTTTCAAAATGAGTCAGTTAAATTGTATTTACCAGTGAAAACTGACGTATTTTTCCAAAAGGTTAAGTGACAGGTACTAAACGTAATTGGCTGGAAGCTCAGGGCGATTATAAGGAATTTTACAAGTCCTAGGCGTCTAAAGTCTGCTGAACAATGATTATGATTATTCGATCCGCCTGTGGATCTTTTACTTTCCGTTGTAAAACTCTGATATTACTTTATATTCGGTTTGTAATATATTTATCTTTTGCTTCCGCTGTGCATTTATATATTGTGTTGTTTGACTATGACGATATCAACTACGTCACGATACTCCCCACCGGGCCCACCGGTGACACGTGGAATTAGGGGTGTGACACTTGGGAGCCTCTCAAACCGAAGAATGTCAGACCCACTGATTTTCAAAAGCCCATGAATTTTGTTAAGAACATGGATTCAGATCAAAATTGCTCAAACGGATCGGCTAGCGAATCTGAAAAAGAAAATGAAACTGAAAATAAAACAGAACCGGTAAAAACGTCAACTGAGGAGCCCCAAGAAATTATGTCAAATTCTGATTCAAATTCTGCATCTGTAGAAAATACTAACTATTCTAGTTCGTGTGCAGAATCAGTGACAGTTGAAGAGCAGTCTGCAGTGGATGATGAGCCACATTCAAACGTTGTTGTTGATTCGGATGCTGCCAAACGCGTTCTTGATATTTGGAACTATGTTATGTCTTCGTATGCTGAGAGTCGGGGTATTCCTATTAAAACAAATGAATATGGTGCTGTGTTTTTAGATCATGGTTGTGATGAAAATGTTTTAACAAGGAAATCTGATGTATTGACTGATGAACTTGAAACATCTGTTTCTAGTGACTCAGAAATCAGTTCTGGTGATTCGGGCAATGACGTGTGTGTGTATATACATATTTTTGCCATTAATTTTACGCACGATTCGGTTTTAAATTTATAAAAATGATTTATACTTCAACATTAAAACACACACGAAAGGGCAAGTGTACCCCGTCATATATGTAGTAAGGTATCGGTAAGAACCAAGTGTCGATCCAAGGATGTGGGCAGAGGAATAATACTAAACCTTTGTCATTAAATTACCGGTAGAAAGATAAGTGGGTGGTTTGTTTAAACTAAAAAATGAAACTTAAACATAAACTTTCAAAAACATAATAGACTCCAAATATGAAAATAAATAAATAGCCTTGCTTTATGAACAACCAAAGTATATGAACTAAGTCGGTTTCGCCACTTAAAACACTTGGTCAATTTTCCATTTTTCAAAGACAATTAGTATCCCTTTCGGGAATCCTAACATGACAACTCTTTGGAAAGTTAAAATGATAAACACACTTTAACCACCTAAAATTGTTCTTTAACGCCCAATAGACAATTGTCTATGAAAATCCCCTAAAGAAAAGTTAGTCATCCGTTAGGAGTTTTCTAACTTCACTTAATCAAGGAAAGTGACACCGATAAAAACAATGTAACCAACGAGACAAGCATAAACTACATTAAATCACAACCGAGTTCATTTTACAAATCTTGAACATAAATTCATCAAGAAAGCAATTTTGGCCTAAACTACTAACAAGATTAACAACTTATGTCGAGAATTTGTAACAACACCATCTGACCCGTTAAGGTCCTTCTGTGAGGGAAAGCCTTCTTGATTAACAATAATTACCCCTTATTAAACCACTAACCATTTCTAGTCTCATGACGTAAACATTTTAAACAAGCTAAAAGTTTACTAATACATGATTAATTAAGCTTCTTTTTACAAATATCTCAACAAACCACATACTAATCATCCAAGATAATTAACTATAATCAAGAATTCAACATCAATAAACAAGGTTGCAAACTAATCATCAAGGATTAACATAGAAAATGCTTCAAGTGTCGTTACAAACATAATTAACATACTAATGGTTGTTGTTAAGCAAGGATTACTGTTCACCATATCTTGTGACATCAGCGAATCTTAGACCGGTCTTCAGATTGGCACGGTCGTGCCATATGTTGCACGGTCGTGCATTACCGAGATGTAGCCGGCACGACCAACTGCACTGGCAGTGCATCCGAGGTCAAAGAACAGGCATGATCGTTCCACCTATCGCATGGTCGTGCGATCCTGAGGATCTCTTGCACGCCTGATCGCACTGGCGGTGCATGTCCGGGCCGGGGCTTGTCATCGGATCCGCACGGGAGTGCCGTCTGTCGCACGGTCGTGCAACAACTGTCAGACAGTTTTTTTCACAGAATCTTCGCATCTCAGCCGTTTCGCTCGGAAAATCCTCGTTTTCTCCATCTTCTTATTTGGCACGATGTTTGAGGCCTGTAAACAAAAATATACCCGATCAAGTATCCGATTCTCGGTTTTACGGCCATTAACGCGTAAAATAGGGGCAAAATGGGGGAATAAAGTATATGTATTTTGGTGAATATCAGGAAACTATTCTAGTGTGCCTGAAACATCAACTGATACATCAGAAACTCATGATAAAGATGAGAAAATTGATATTTTTGATTTCAATGGTGAAGAAATTAATAAACAAGGGTCATCTGATGAACGTGACACTCAAGTTGCAGATTCTGGTACATTAGATAATGAACGTAGTGCTTCTGAAAATTCCAAGTGTGACAAACACTTAGAATCAAGTAGTGCAACGCCTGAAGAGAGTCAAACAGTTTCAAACATAGACTGCTCTTCGTGTGAGAAACTAGAATCAGCTAATGTCAGAGACTCAGAAATTGATGAAGCTGAAGAAGTGGTATATGTGGACACCAATTTTACAGAAACTCATGAGAACTCGGATCCTAAATAAAAGGGATCCACGGAAATCAATTCAACAGTTGATTCAACTGATGAAACCGAAGAAGAGATATGGAAACCAATTCTGCGGAAACTCCTGAGAACATGTTTTCTGAAGAAAAGGGATCCGTGCAAATCACTTCAATGGATGATTCAACTCTCGATCCCAAAAGATCAGATTCTGAAGAAAGTGTTTCAAATGAAGGAAAGTCTACTGAATCTGCTCCTTTAAAGAAAAGACGGTCACGTAAAAACATAAAACCACGCAAAAAGAAGACTCAAAAGGAAAACCCGTCTCTCAAGCAAATTGAACTTAAGCTGAAGGGTAAAGTTGTCGATACTTGCTCTTGTGCTGATAGCTGTAAGCAAGGCTCTTCCAAGACCAAACATACACGCAATCAATCAGCATTAAAGGAAAAGAAAAGACTTGATCAGTTCCCTAGAATCACACAAGCAGAATTGAATGTCTTTTTCTCAAAGAGACAGAGGTGTTTTAATTGTGGAATTCCGGGGCACATTGCTAGAAACTGTGTTAATCGTCCCTACTACTCTAGTAACACACATCATCAGAAGGCTATGCATTATCGATCAGACAGAAATCGATTTTCTCAAGCCAAGCCTTCTGATGGAGACTGGAATCTAGCAAAAAGGAACCATTAAAGGTTTTCAAACAAAAATGGTTTTCAAACAAAAATGGGTTCCAAAGCCAGCAAATGGAGTCAAAAGTCTCATCTGTAAAGAAAAATATTTCAAACAACAACACTGGCTCTATGATTTGGAAGCCCATGGTTCTTGCTGGATCCCAGACTCACTGTTCACAACCGTCAGCATCCACATCTTCATCTTCACCTCAAGCCTCAAATTCTATCAAAAATCATATGTTCTTTCGTGAGGTTTCATATACATATAACAATGGTCAACTTAGGTCAACAATGGCCTGGGTTCCAGTTTCTAATTAATCTCGCTAAGTGTGCAGGAACGGCTATGGAGGGCGATCGTTAGACCTTGGTTTATCGATAGTAGTTGTTCCAGACACGTGATAGAAGACTTATCCCAGTTGAATAACAAAAAAAAATATATTCAACGGTGGATTTGTCAACTTCGCGGGATGGGAAACTGGAAGAATAACCATGAAGGGCACTGTCAGAAACGGGGTTCTCACCTTCTCAGACGTCAATTATGTCCCTAATCTGTAGCACAACCTTTTAGGCGTATCTCAGATGTGCGACATAGGGATGGAGATTCTCTTCACCAAAAGAAAATGTGCTCTTGGAACACGCTGGGTATTTAGAAACAAACAAGATGACCTCGGTGTGATCGTTAGGAACAAAGCACGATTGGCAGTTGATGTGTGTAAAATGCAACATATAAATTACATCAAATGAGGCATAAAACTAACCCTTTTTTTAGTACTAATATTGGAAAAAGAGTGTTTTTGTCTTCCTTTTGTATTTTCAGGATTAAATGAGCTCAAAAACGCAAAAGAAGCAAAAAGACAGCTAAATCCAACATAAATACAAGAAAAGGAACATTAGTGGATTGCCCGAACCCTCAACGGCACCTTCCAAAGCAAAATAGAGAAAACAGAAGGCTGAACACGCCCCGTGCTCAGCCAGCACGGGGCCGTGCCCAAGAAGCAGCAGAAAAGACAAACCTATAGAAGCTTCTATTGCCCACCACGGGCCGTGCTCAGCGGACACGGGGGCGTGCCGAAAGTACTGCAGGCGCATTAATTGTAATTGCGAATTACAATTAATGAAGAGAGAGAGTGTCAGACGGGCACGGGGCCGTGCCCAGCGAACACGGGGCCGTGCCCAGGCCTCTGTTCAGCCTATAAATAGGAGTGCTTGGTTTCATTGCAACTCATCCCTTGGCACACCACCTCTCTCACACTTCATCCACCACCCACCACCCTCACAACACCATCATCCACCACCATCATCCATTGTCCATCATAGAGTGTGTGAGTCGTCTCGGGATCCAAGATTGATCGTAAGAGTTCTTGACAATCAAGGCCATGTTTGCCTAACTCTCTTACATCACTTGGTGAAGACAAAGTGTCTAGTATAATACTTTTTATTTCTAATCTTTTGCACTTTTTATTTGGTTTTGTATTAATGACTTTAATAACTAGTTACTTATGTTGAAGGTGATCTTTCCTTATCGTTTGTCCGTGGTGTCTTGGCATTATTTTACTGTCTATATAAAATAAAGGATTTTCACCATTCATATCTCCACGGTCTATATGGAGGTATGTTGGCTACCTGGTAGGGGGTTAAGGGAACGGTTTGGTAAAGGTCTTGCCATTGTTCAGCGTTTAGAGGTCCTGCAATGGACCTGGGTCAAATTTAGTAGGACCTCCTTCAATACTTCACGGTATTGGATGGCGGGGGTCCAAACTCTTTGATCCCCTCATAAGTTAACTACTATTAATACTATAACCCGGCTATTTAGGACTGTATCCCTGCTGACTCAGACTACTTAGTCGAGGGTAACGTCACCGCCAAAAGCGGGGCCTACCACAATACTGCATTAATAACTTAATTCATTATCTTCCAATAATCCACCCCTTTAGGATTGTATCCCTGCTGACTCAAACTACTGGGGTGAGGGTAACGTCACCTTCAAAAGAGGGGCCTACTACAATAACTAAGATAATCTCTTAATTATGTGCAAAAGTGCGGAAATAATCAAAGGTTATACTAGATACGAGTCGGAACCAAGTGATTCATCTTGTCTATCTGTTTTTATTTTATTATTTTCAGCATTTTAGTTAGTTTTTATTTTTCTTAGTTTAAAACATTTTCCTAAACTTTTATTTTGGTTAGACGTTGAGGATAAACCGGTATTAAAAGCTCTTGTGTCCTTGGACGTCCTCGGTATCTTACCAACGCTATACTACACTCAACGATGGGTGCACTTGCCCATATGTGTGTTTAGTGTTAGTGAAATATCGTGTTTTATAAATTTAAAACTTGGCTAAAATAAGTGTTAAAAAGGGCTTAAAATATACACCTAAAATATACGACACTTTCACGCACATCAAGTTTTTGGCGCCGCTGCCGGGGACACAAGGATTTTAAGAAAGCTTAAAATCGACGGCCTAATCAGTTTTCTTTCAAAACCTTTTTAAACGCGCGCACATTTTTTTGCATTTAGTTTAGTTTTGCATTTACAGTATCCTGTACACGGGGCCGTGTTCACTGAACACGGGGCCGTGCTGCAGATTTTTTCATAAACGCCCAGTAACAGTAGCTTGAACACGGGCCGTGCTCACTGAACACGCCCCGTGCTCAACTAGATCAGTCAATTTATCTAAAACGCCCAGATACAGATTCTGAACACGGGACCGTGTCCATTCAACACGGGGCCGTGTCCAGCCTCTGTTTCCGTTTTTATTTTTGTTTTCTGATCTCGAGACTCGGTTGTGGTCTGCTGAGTGATTCTTATGGATCAATACTCAGGAGGTTACAACTACACCTATGATGAGGATGATTATAGGGGTAATTATTGCACAAATTGTCGTAATACACGTTCAATTCAAGATAATCACTCGTACCAACCATCCAATTCATACACTTACTATGAGGAACCCAGGTACGAACCATCAACTTCATACACATCCTATGAAGACCAAAGGTATGAACCTCCTCCCTCATACTCATATTTTGATGAACCAAGGTATGAACCTTCTTACTCATACTTTGAGGAACCAAGGTATGAGCCACCACCTTCATATACTTATTATGAGGAACCTTGGCGTGAACAACCCACCTCATATGAGTATTATGAAGAACAAAATTACGAACCTTATCCATCATATGCTTACAATGAAGGACAATGGTGCGAACCATCAACTTCATTTGGGTATTATGAGGAACAAAGGGTCGAACAACCGGATTCAAGCTTAGAAAATAATGATTCTTTTTCTATAACCGAAGTGACCGATAGGATATTAGAGCACATTAGAGTTATCGATCGATGTATAAAAGAAGCTCGCGCAAGGGAAGAGGAGTCCCGCGCAAGAGAAGAATTAAAAAAGGAAGAGATAACTAAAAATGAAAAAATGGAAGAACAAATAAGTGAAAAACCGACACATGAGTTAAACAACGAAAAAGGTGAGTCCGACAACGTTAAAATCCAAGAAGAGTCTAATTTCGAAGAAATTCATCTCTTATCACCTTCTTTCGAAAATCATTGTTTAGTACCCACTCATGCTAAGTTTCTAAAAGAGTTAAACACTAACACTAAAATTGACGAAACGGTAAGTGTTAAGTTAACTAATGATCAAACTTCACTAATAAAAGAAGACCCATTTGAAATTAACATCACACCGGTTCCATGTTTCTTTCAAAATTCGTTTATTAGTAATGTCACAATCGATAAAGATCTTTGTGTTAACATAATACCTAACTACCTTTTCGAAAAATTAAGTATTAGTGATTTTTCTCCACTTCAAATACCCATTTTTCTATCCAATCGGAAAGTAATAAAATCAATCGGTATAGTTGAAGATGTCTTGGTTCAAACAAATCAAATGGTAATTCCAACCGACTTTGTCATCCTCGATGACGCTCCTCTAGTGTTGGGACGACCATTTGTAAAAACTTACGAAGCTTTGAAAAACCGGAAGTTCAATAATCTACCTCTTCAATTAGGGGCATTTAAAAGAAGTGTCGATCTCGAACGATCAATGAAATATCCATTCGGCAATAATGACCCCCTAATTGAAGATGAAGATGAACCACCCGATACAAGTGAAGAGACTGACCACTTTGTTGAAGAAGAGGTCGCCATAGAACAAACTTTTAAAGTTCTTGATCGAAACGAGCAACCAAATAAGGAGTCTCCTAAAGACCCACCACTTGAGCTCAAAGAACTTCCAAAAGGTTTGGAATATGCTTTTCTAGACAAAGATGGTAAATTACCTGTAATTATTTCGTCTAAATTAGATAACCTAGAAAAAGAAAAACTAGTTAGTCTTTTGAAAAAACACAAAAATGCAATAGCTTGGAAACTTGTTGACATAAAAGGAATTAGTCCTTCTATGTGCACACACAAAATTTTGATGAACGATGACTACAAATCTGTCATACAACCACAACGTCGAGTAAATCCAAATGTTCAAGAAGTGGTTAAAAATGAAGTCATCAAATTACTTGACGCAGGACTTATCTATCCTATTTCCGATAGTCCTTGGGTAAGTCCCGTCCAAGTAGTTCCAAAGAAAGGAGGTATGACGGTAATTACTAACGAAAAGAATGAATTAATACCGACAAGAACCGTCACAGGATGGAGAGTATGTATAGATTATAGACGATTAAATGAAGCAACAAGAAAGGATCATTTTCCTTTACCCTTCATTGATCAGATGTTAGAAAGATTATCCGGTCATAAATTTTACTGTTTCTTGGATGGTTTTTCAGGTTACTTTCAAATCCCGATAGCACCCGAAGACCAAGAAAAGACAACATTCACATGCCCCTATGGAACTTTTGCTTATCGACGCATGCCGTTTGGTCTATGTAATGCCCCCGCAACATTCCAACGTTGCATGGTAGCCATTTTCCATGACATGATAGAAAAGACAATGGAAGTCTTCATGGACGACTTTTCTATCTTTGGGGATTCATACGACCAATGCCTCGATAACCTTGAACGAATGCTATCCCGATGTGAGGAAACTAACCTCGCCCTTAATTGGGAAAAATGCCATTTCATGGTAACGGAGGGAATAGTACTCGGTCACAAGATCTCAAGCGAAGGAATGGAGGTGGATCGAGCCAAAATAGATACCATTTCTAGGTTACCTCCTCCATCCTCCGTAAGAGCGATTAGAAGTTTCCTAGGGCATGCCGGATTTTATAGGAGGTTTATCAAAGACTTTTCAAAAATCTCAAGACCTCTAACAAAGTTACTTGAAAAAGATGCTCCTTTCATCTTTGACAAGGATTGCAATCAAGCATTTCTAACCCTAAAGGAAATGTTAATCAATGCACCTATCATGATAGCACCTGATTGGAAATTTCCTTTCGAAATCATGTGCGATGCTAGTGACTTTGCAGTTGGAGCTGTCTTGGGACAGAGAAAAGAAAAGCATTTCCACCCAATATATTATGCTAGTAAAACACTTAACGATGCACAAGAAAATTACACAACAACTGAAAAAGAGTTATTAGCTGTGGTATTTGCTTTTGAAAAATTTCGCTCTTATCTTGTTCTTTCTAAAACTATAGTCTACACAGACCATGCAGCCATTCGATATCTCTTTAAGAAGCAAGACGCAAAACCACGTTTGATTAGGTGGATTCTACTCCTCCAAGAATTCGACATTGAAATCAAAGACAAAAGAGGAGCAGAAAATACCGCAGCAGATCATCTTTCGCGCTTAGAAGACCCAGCTTTGGAGGCGACCAGGGGCGAGCAAATCAACGAAAAATTCCCAACTGAATCCCTGGAAATGGTGGAATTTAAGGAAGAACCATGGTACGCCGACTTTGCCAACTACTTAGCTAGTGGAATAGTCGCAAGAGGATGGCCACATCATCAAAGAAAAAAATTCTTTGCCAATGTGAAACACTATTTTTGGGAAGATCCATATCTTTTCAAAATGTGTGCCGACCAACTCGTCAGACGATGCGTACATGGTAGTGAAGCCCGAAGAATTCTTTGCCATTGTCACGAAGGTCCATACGGAGGACATCATGGTGCTGCCAGTACCGCACGAAAGGTATTTGATTCAGGATTTTATTGGCCAACCATTTACAAAGATGCCCAAAATCTTGTAAAAACATGTGATGCTTGCCAAAGAACAGGTAATATTTCTTCCAAAAACGAAATGCCACAAAATGGCATTCTTGTTTGTGAAATTTTTGATGTGTGGGGACTCGACTTTATGGGACCTTTTCCACCATCGAAAGGAAACAAATACATACTTGTGGCAGTAGATTACCTGTCTAAATGGGCCGAGGCTGAAGCACTTCCAACAAATGATGGAAGAGTAGTGGTAAGATTTCTGAAAAAATTATTCTCTCGTTTTGGCACACCCAAAGCTTTAATAAGTGATAGAGGTACCCATTTTTGTAATCATCAACTTGAAAAATTTTTAACAAGATATGGGGTCTATCACCGGGTTTCGACAGCTTATCACCCTCAAACCAACGGACAGGCCGAAGTGACCAATAGAGGGTTAAAACGAATACTTGAAAAAACCGTAGGGTTAAATAGAAAGGAATGGGCTGATAAATTAGATGATGCTTTATGGGCTTTTCGAACTGCTTATAAAACAACGATAGGTACAACCCCATATAAGCTAGTCTATGGAAAAAGTTGCCACTTGCCAGTAGAAATTGCACACAAAGCCTACTGGGCAATCAAAAATGTAAACTTAGATCTAGAATTTGCTGGTAAAAATCGATTTTGTCAAATAAATGAATTAGACGAACTTAGGAATTATGCATACTCAAACTCTGAAATTTATAAGGAAAGAATGAAAGATTGGCATGACAAACATATTAAACCTAATGAATTTCGGGTAGGAGATTTAGTTCTTTTGTTTAATTCACGACTTCGATTGTTTCCTGGTAAATTAAAGTCTAGGTGGTCAGGACCTTTTTCCGTCACCCATATTTTTCCACACGGTGCAGTAGAAATTAAACCTCGAAATGGGTCACCATTTAAAGTCAATGGCCAACGGCTGAAACTCTATCAAGGATTTATTGAGGATGAGGAAGAAGAGATCTCGCTTCAAACCGTGGAAGAATAAAAACATCATGCCTGGTAAGTTATGAACAATTGAGGCGGCAAAATAAAGCGGTAAGTTTTCTAAACCATAGCTTATAGGAGAAAGGGGCACTCACACGCGCACTAAAAAAAAAAAAAAAAAAAAAAAAAAAAAGCTCGGCACGGGGCCGTGTTCGCGCTGCAGACGGGATAAAACCCCTTTTTCAAAACAGTTTCTTCATTCCACACGCCCCGTTTCCCCACAAAAGCTCTGGTTCCAGGCGATTTTCCACGAGATTCCAACGTCTCTTACCGATCTAACAACGTCAAGGTATGATTATGTCACTCGTAGTAGTTAGATTAGTCACTTGCATGTAGTTATTACACCACAAATTTGGGGAAAAATCTAGGGGTCTTGATGTTCATTCGGATCGAACCTAAAATTTTTGCCTAAATCTGTTTGCATTTAGTTAGATTAGTGTTAAGGGAAGTAAATACACTTGTATTGTTCATAGATTCACCCGATTTCTTGCAAAAACCCCAAACCCTTGTTTTTGAACCGAATAAGATAAAATTAATAGGGTAAACGGGTTATTTTGGGAAAAACGGAACTTAGGGTTTCATTTTCGGGGGAAACCGCACCTATTGGTTCAAAAATTTTCAAGTTTTCGAAACCGGGTCGAAAAATGGGATTTTTGAGTAACAGACCCCTGAACACGGGGCCGTGTCCGCTGGGCACGGGGTCGTGTCCAGCCCGCTGTTTGCAGTTTTGTCCGAAAATATTTCTGTCTCATGCTAACTTTTGGTGTATTCTTGCAGATGGCCAGGAAGTTTACTAGATTCAACGCCAATGAGCTAGATGCAAGAGCTCGATACGAGCTTCTCCAAACAAGGCCGGAGGAATACCCGAGGCAGGCATGCACAGAACTACTAACCTTGGTGAATCAAATTGACCGTTTCAACAACATTGTCACGGGACCACTCAGAGTCGCACTAACAACCCGACTCCGTTCTGTTCATGAATGCACCTTGGAATTCTACAGCACCTTTGCATTCAAGTCAAGGTGCGAGCCGTTCGATGAAGAAGGGGTGTCATTCAGGTGTGGCGGAACGAGGTATTCGATCTCCATGGCACAATTCGGGTCGATTATCGGGTTGTATGCGGAGGAGGATGCGGGAGACGAAGGAAATACAGGGGGGTTGAGAGAGATCGAAGACAACGAACGCCAAGCCATGTGGGCTCAGATTGGGGAAGGGTTCTACAATCCGAGCAGCACTAAGAGTACCAAGCTGAGGGATCCGCTTTACAGATACATTCATAGGCTCCTCGGCTACTCTCTTAGCCAAAGGCATGACAGTGGTGGCGTCGTTGGGTTAAGAGATTTGCTTGTCCTCCATTGCATTCACAACCGTAGGCCGCTCGATGTTCCGTACCTTATGCTCCGAAACATGCATCACAACCGCCTTGCTAGTGCACCAACTCCTCTCTTCTTCGGGGGGTGGGTGCACCGTCTCTTCCGGCACTTCGCCCACATTCCGAGGGCATTTGAGAGAAGCCCATGGTCGGGTACGGTGGATATTCACATATGCCGCTCGATGAACCTGGTTTATGAGGCAGAAGATGGGACGGTAACCTTTCAAAGGATGCAAGGTCATGCATGGAACCCGCAAGAAGCACTTGTCCTCCCAGCACCGCAACATCATCAGTACCAATACCCACCCCACGGTGATCCGGGCCAATCATCCTCCTCGGGAGGCAGTTTTCCTAATTTTCAAAGTTTGCATGATTTGTTGCAGGAAAACCTCATGTGTACTCGGAACACCTATAACATGGCAAGCAACACCTACCACCGGGTCGGAGCTATCGAGAGAAACCTATCCGAGATACAAGAAGACGTCGGATACATACGAGACCACATTGCACGCCATGGAGGGGGTGACGATGATGATGATGATGATGATGATGATGATGCCATGGAGTAGGCGGGAGGAGCATAGGAGGAAGCGGTTGATTGGTGGCTCCCCAGGTTAACCCTTTGCAATCTTGAACAGTTGATGGCCTGCGTGCCAAGTGTTAGACAATTTACTTTTCCTAACTATTTTCTGCATTTTATTTTTCTTACTTTATGCGTGGAACAATTAACTTTGGTAACGTAGGATGTTGGTATTGCTTGGTGTGGTATTAAGTGTTCAAACAGGTACAAACCAAGGCTTAAGATGTTAAGCCTCAGCACCTATAAGGCTAGGATGGAAAAACCAGAGGACGAAACCCGTTTTTCAGGCTTCTAGACTGTCCACACGGGGACGTGTCCAGCCAACACGCCCCCGTGCTCACCTCCCTGACCTGCTGTTTGGCTTCTGTTCGGCAGAATTTTGTCAGACACGTGGCCGTGTTCAGTGGACACGGGGCCGTGTCCACCTTCTGTAAGTTCTTGTTACTGGCACCTGAACACGGGGTCGTGCCCACTCAACACAGGGCCGTGTTCAGTGCCCAGTAACACAAATTTTCGCTTTTTATACACTATTTTACACATCTAATCAACCTAAAAATTTATTTTTGGGACACATTGAGGACAATGTGTAATTTAAGTATGGGGGGGATGCTAAAACCTTGAATTTTGCAAGTCCTAAATACAAGCCTTACACAAAACTCTATTGGAACCGCTAATCACCCCAAATTTTTGTTTCAAAAAAAAAAAAAAAATTTTTTTTTTTTGTCTAGGTTTAACTCGGGAAATTCAAGCTCTCAAAAAGGTTATATTTTTACAAATTTACAACCGATAGCGTAGTGATAAAAAGAACCAACATAAGAAAATTATGAAAAGGCATGACAAACTTATTTAAAATTTGATTATATATACTTGATCACATAAAAACCCATTCCCACAAAAGTGAGTTTTGAGCCTTTATTGAGCACGCAATTTCATATCATTTGACTAAATGCTCATTTTTCGTTTCTTGTGTGAATAGCCGTTTGGTTCTTACGACTCTAGAACTTGCCATGACAATACATTCCCGGTCCTTATCAACTTAAACCCGAGTAAGTAAATGATAGAGGCATTAGGACTAACCCTTTTTCATTTCTACACCATTATTTTTCTTTTTTTTTACCACCTACCCAAAAAATCCCCCTAGTTAACCTCTTTGAGCCTAAACCTTTTCGTTTCATCACCCAAAACAAAAACCCTTTCACCCACCAAAACCTTTTTCAATTTTAACCCTTTATTTTAGTAACAAGTTCGGTTCTTCGTAAAAAAAAAAAAAAAAAAAAATGAAGCAAAAAGAAAATAAACAAACAAAGTAATCAAAAATAACTTTGTTTGAATAAAAGCTTCATCAAAAAAAAAAAAAAAAAAAAATACGAAAACCGACACTTGTTACGCTTTTTAGCCCTTTTTCTACTAACCACTAAACCAACCACCTACCTTTAACCCTAGCCAACCCTTAACCCACAAAGTCCTCTTGATATCTACAAAGGTATAAAAGTTAAAAAGGAGGAGGATTGATTTCTTGGCAAGCCTATGGTAGGAATAAGTTCCATGCCGCTCTCGAGTGATTCACTAAAAATACACTTTCGGCCGAGTGTGAGTGATTTCCCCGTGAGGTATGTGAACTTGTATATAAATAAAATTTAAAAAAAAGGCATGTTATGCCCAAATGGAACCAAGTGTCGATCCAAGGATGTGGGCAGAGGAATAATACTAAACCTTTGTCATTAAATTACCGGTAGAAAGATAAGTGGGTGGTTTGTTTAAACTAAAAAATGAAACTTAAACATAAACTTTCAAAAACATAATAGACTCCAAATATGAAAATAAATAAATAGCCTTGCTTTATGAACAACCAAAGTATATGAACTAAGTCGGTTTCGCCACTTAAAACACTTGGTCAATTTTCCATTTTTCAAAGACAATTAGTATCCCTTTCGGGAATCCTAACATGACAACTCTTTGGAAAGTTAAAATGATAAACACTCTTTAACCACCTAAAATTGTTCTTTAACGCCCAATAGACAATTGTCTATGAAAATCCCCTAAAGAAAAGTTAGTCATCCGTTAGGAGTTTTCTAACTTCACTTAATCAAGGAAAGTGACACCGATAAAAACAATGTAACCAACGAGACAAGCATAAACTACATTAAATCACAACCGAGTTCATTTTACAAATCTTGAACATAAATTCATCAAGAAAGCAATTTTGGCCTAAACTACTAACAAGATTAACAACTTATGTCGAGAATTTGTAACAACACCATCTGACCCGTTAAGGTCCTTCTGTGAGGGAAAGCCTTCTTGATTAACAATAATTACCCCTTATTAAACCACTAACCATTTCTAGTCTCATGACGTAAACATTTTAAACAAGCTAAAAGTTTACTAATACATGATTAATTAAGCTTCTTTTTACAAATATCTCAACAAACCACATACTAATCATCCAAGATAATTAACTATAATCAAGAATTCAACATCAATAAACAAGGTTGCAAACTAATCATCAAGGATTAACATAGAAAATGCTTCAAGTGTCGTTACAAACATAATTAACATACTAATGGTTGTTGTTAAGCAAGGATTACTGTTCACCATATCTTGTGACATCAGCGAATCTTAGACCGGTCTTCAGATTGGCACGGTCATGCCATATGTTGCACGGTCGTGCATTACCGAGATGTAGCCGGCACGACCAACTGCACTGGCAGTGCATCCGAGGTCAAAGAACAGGCATGATCGTTCCACCTATCGCATGGTCGTGCGATCCTGAGGATCTCTTGCACGCCTGATCGCACTGGCGGTGCATGTCCGGGCCGGGGCTTGTCATCGGATCCGCACGGGAGTGCCGTCTGTCGCACGGTCGTGCAACAACTGTCAGACAGTTTTTTTCACAGAATCTTCGCATCTCAGCCGTTTCGCTCGGAAAATCCTCGTTTTCTCCATCTTCTTATTTGGCACGATGTTTGAGGCCTGTAAACAAAAATATACCCGATCAAGTATCCGATTCTCGGTTTTACGGCCATTAACGCGTAAAATAGGGGCAAAATGGGGGAATAAAGTATATGTATTTTGGTGAATATCAGGAAACTATTCTAGTGTGCCTGAAACATCAACTGATACATCAGAAACTCATGATAAAGATGAGAAAATTGATATTTTTGATTTCAATGGTGAAGAAATTAATAAACAAGGGTCATCTGATGAACGTGACACTCAAGTTGCAGATTCTGGTACATTAGATAATGAACGTAGTGCTTCTGAAAATTCCAAGTGTGACAAACACTTAGAATCAAGTAGTGCAACGCCTGAAGAGAGTCAAACAGTTTCAAACATAGACTGCTCTTCGTGTGAGAAACTAGAATCAGCTAATGTCAGAGACTCAGAAATTGATGAAGCTGAAGAAGTGGTATATGTGGACACCAATTTTACAGAAACTCATGAGAACTCGGATCCTAAATAAAAGGGATCCACGGAAATCAATTCAACAGTTGATTCAACTGATGAAACCGAAGAAGAGATATGGAAACCAATTCTGCGGAAACTCCTGAGAACATGTTTTCTGAAGAAAAGGGATCCGTGCAAATCACTTCAATGGATGATTCAACTCTCGATCCCAAAAGATCAGATTCTGAAGAAAGTGTTTCAAATGAAGGAAAGTCTACTGAATCTGCTCCTTTAAAGAAAAGACGGTCACGTAAAAACAGAAAACCACGCAAAAAGAAGACTCAAAAGGAAAACCCGTCTCTCAAGCAAATTGAACTTAAGCTGAAGGGTAAAGTTGTCGATACTTGCTCTTGTGCTGATAGCTGTAAGCAAGGCTCTTCCAAGACCAAACATACACGCAATCAATCAGCATTAAAGGAAAAGAAAAGACTTGATCAGTTCCCTAGAATCACACAAGCAGAATTGAATGTCTTTTTCTCAAAGAGACAGAGGTGTTTTAATTGTGGAATTCCGGGGCACATTGCTAGAAACTGTGTTAATCGTCCCTACTACTCTAGTAACACACATCATCAGAAGGCTATGCATTATCGATCAGACAGAAATCGATTTTCTCAAGCCAAGCCTTCTGATGGAGACTGGAATCTAGCAAAAAGGAACCATTAAAGGTTTTCAAACAAAAATGGTTTTCAAACAAAAATGGGTTCCAAAGCCAGCAAATGGAGTCAAAAGTCTCATCTGTAAAGAAAAATATTTCAAACAACAACACTGGCTCTATGATTTGGAAGCCCATGGTTCTTGCTGGATCCCAGACTCACTGTTCACAACCGTCAGCATCCACATCTTCATCTTCACCTCAAGCCTCAAATTCTATCAAAAATCATATGTTCTTTCGTGAGGTTTCATATACATATAACAATGGTCAACTTAGGTCAACAATGGCCTGGGTTCCAGTTTCTAATTAATCTCGCTAAGTGTGCAGGAACGGCTATGGAGGGCGATCGTTAGACCTTGGTTTATCGATAGTAGTTGTTCCAGACACGTGATAGAAGACTTATCCCAGTTGAATAACAAAAAAATATATTCAACGGTGGATTTGTCAACTTCGCGGGATGGGAAACTGGAAGAATAACCATGAAGGGCACTGTCAGAAACGGGGTTCTCACCTTCTCAGACGTCAATTATGTCCCTAATCTGTAGCACAACCTTTTAGGCGTATCTCAGATGTGCGACATAGGGATGGAGATTCTCTTCACCAAAAGAAAATGTGCTCTTGGAACACGCTGGGTATTTAGAAACAAACAAGATGACCTCGGTGTGATCGTTAGGAACAAAGCACGATTGGCAGTTGATGTGTGTAAAATGCAACATATAAATTACATCAAATGAGGCATAAAACTAACCCTTTTTTTAGTACTAATATTGGAAAAAGAGTGTTTTTGTCTTCCTTTTGTATTTTCAGGATTAAATGAGCTCAAAAACGCAAAAGAAGCAAAAAGACAGCTAAATCCAACATAAATACAAGAAAAGGAACATTAGTGGATTGCCCGAACCCTCAACGGCACCTTCCAAAGCAAAATAGAGAAAACAGAAGGCTGAACACGCCCCGTGCTCAGCCAGCATGGGGCCGTGCCCAAGAAGCAGCAGAAAAGACAAACCTATAGAAGCTTCTATTGCCCACCACGGGCCGTGCTCAGCGGACACGGGGGCGTGCCGAAAGTACTGCAGGCGCATTAATTGTAATTGCGAATTACAATTAATGAAGAGAGAGAGTGTCAGACGGGCACGGGGCCGTGCCCAGCGAACACGGGGCCGTGCCCAGGCCTCTGTTCAGCCTATAAATAGGAGTGCTTGGTTTCATTGCAACTCATCCCTTGGCACACCACCTCTCTCACACTTCATCCACCACCCACCACCCTCACAACACCATCATCCACCACCATCATCCATTGTCCATCATAGAGTGTGTGAGTCGTCTCGGGATCCAAGATTGATCGTAAGAGTTCTTGACAATCAAGGCCATGTTTGCCTAACTCTCTTACATCACTTGGTGAAGACAAAGTGTCTAGTATAATACTTTTTATTTCTAATCTTTTGCACTTTTTATTTGGTTTTGTATTAATGACTTTAATAACTAGTTACTTATGTTGAAGGTGATCTTTCCTTATCGTTTGTCCGTGGTGTCTTGGCATTATTTTACTGTCTATATAAAATAAAGGATTTTCACCATTCATATCTCCACGGTCTATATGGAGGTATGTTGGCTACCTGGTAGGGGGTTAAGGGAACGGTTTGGTAAAGGTCTTGCCATTGTTCAGCGTTTAGAGGTCCTGCAATGGACCTGGGTCAAATTTAGTAGGACCTCCTTCAATACTTCACGGTATTGGATGGCGGGGGTCCAAACTCTTTGATCCCCTCATAAGTTAACTACTATTAATACTATAACCCGGCTATTTAGGACTGTATCCCTGCTGACTCAGACTACTTAGTCGAGGGTAACGTCACCGCCAAAAGCGGGGCCTACCACAATACTGCATTAATAACTTAATTCATTATCTTCCAATAATCCACCCCTTTAGGATTGTATCCCTGCTGACTCAAACTACTGGGGTGAGGGTAACGTCACCTTCAAAAGAGGGGCCTACTACAATAACTAAGATAATCTCTTAATTATGTGCAAAAGTGCGGAAATAATCAAAGGTTATACTAGATACGAGTCGGAACCAAGTGATTCATCTTGTCTATCTGTTTTTATTTTATTATTTTCAGCATTTTAGTTAGTTTTTATTTTTCTTAGTTTAAAACATTTTCCTAAACTTTTATTTTGGTTAGACGTTGAGGATAAACCGGTATTAAAAGCTCTTGTGTCCTTGGACGACCTCGGTATCTTACCAACGCTATACTACACTCAACGATGGGTGCACTTGCCCATATGTGTGTTTAGTGTTAGTGAAATATCGTGTTTTATAAATTTAAAACTTGGCTAAAATAAGTGTTAAAAAGGGCTTAAAATATACACCTAAAATATACGACACTTTCACGCACATCAGCAGTTCAAGATTTCGAACAAGTTGAAGGTCTGGATCATGATGAGATATGAGCACCGGTGGTACGTCTGGAGGCCATTCGTATTTTCGTATGATGAGAAAGAAGTTCGAAATGCGCTCGCTGGGATAAGTGAAAATGTTTTTGGGCTTGCAAGTTCGTCAAAACAAGGATATGAAGTGTACATCAGCTGGATGCCAATTCTTGGGGGACAGTCTCATCTCATGGCAGTGCAAGAAGCAACAACTCACTTTTGCAGCGGAAGCAAAGTGCGTTGCAACATCTGCTGCCTGTTGCTCTCAGGTTCTTTGGATACAACACCAGCTCAAGGATTACAGTTTGACTTATCTAAACTCTATTACTTATTTTGATAACGATGCCGTTATCCAGATTATCAAAAACCATGTCTTTAACTATAAAACCAAGCACATTGATATCAAGGTGCACTTCGAGATTGCTATGACAGAGGATTGTTTAAACTTAAACAGATCCACACTGATGCGGATCTTTTTACAAAACCTGTCAGCATCTCGAGATTCAATGTGCTTGTGGATCTTTTGAAAATGACCCATCTCACCGACTGGGCGACAAAAAAACCAGGGTTTCTATTCTAAGGTAAAATAAATAAGTAAATTTGCGCATAAAGTGTGATGCACAAATTTAGGGGGGGAGAGGGACATATATGTACATATGCATTGTTTGAGGGAAAAAAACATATATGTACATACTCATTGTTTAAGGGGGAGAAAAGCAAAAATCGTGCTAAAGAATTTGATTAACACATGTAAGGTATCGAATTTGAAAAGACTAGGATTCACCGCGATGTGTTGATAGGTCTAACGCTCAAAAACCAAAGAGATACCAAGTGATATAAATCTAACGGACTAGACACCACGTGGGTAACAGACCAACGACGTATGATTTCATGGTCTTAAATCCTGCGTTGATAGATAGCCAACATCTGAAGTTTCGGGTCTTTATACTGATGAGTCATCCGGGATATCAGGACTACCCTTCTGTTGCATCCAGATTATATGAAGACCTAGGCACAGTCAGGATATCTTGTAAAAGAGCCGCAAAAAGGGCCAAAACCTTAAAACAGAAGAAAATCTCAAAAAGAGAATTTTGTGCGCTTATAAAAGCCAAATTCGTACGTAAAAGGTATTTGCCTAGCCCTCGTCAGACTTCTCTGGTCTCTCTGTTGTACGAAAGTACTGACCTGTTCACCAGAAAGTCTGGCGTTGTAAAAACAAAAGGATAGACTCAGTATACTCACCTGCTACGATGAACCGTTGTGCTTACCTTGATCGCGAGGGTATACCTTGAAATGGGAGACACGGATGTCACAGTATAATTCTACCCTAAGCGTATCACAAGGTTGAAAGTTGAAGGTTGAGCGTTAGATTTAAGAGGACAAGTTCGAAAGCTATTCGATCCCGTGGCAGTTTCTCCCTATATTACCCCTCTATTATCATTATTCTATTATTATTTTATTTTGTTATTATTATTTTTCTAATTTCTATGATCAAAAAGGTTGCTCGGTCGGTTGGATCGTTGATTTTGAGGAAGCTATTTTCCGTCTTAAAAAGGCAAAACATTAAAAGTAATAGTCTGGCCCACTGTTTCGGATTGGGGCCCACTGTTTCGGATAAAACGAATCAGATCCGGCCCTTTACTCTCGAATGTAATTCGAACCGTTGTTCCGAGTTAGGGCTTGGCCATTTGATCTCAGGCCCAATCCGAAACACTATATATTGTCAACCATTTCTCATTCGAGTCGTATATTTGGACTAATCTCATTTCCTAAGCATTACGGATTCTCTCATTGTCTTCTCGGTCCACTTATTCGATTTACAAGGTTTGCAGGTTCTTATACTTTTCAAACCAAAGCCTTTGAATGCCACAGCTGCCGAAGAACATGAAGTGCAATAGACACTTGCTGATGAGAAAGTTGCGATAGAAACAAAAATTGTAGATTCAGACAAAGAAGAATCTGACGACGACAGTGATGTGGAAGCTTTTGTCTCTGAGAAAGCTGAGGAACCCATTCGAGAATCAATCTTAATGACTGCTGAAAACCTACAAGCCCTGATTAAATCTTTGAAAGATAGTGTCGGAAACCCTACTTCCGAATCTATTCCTGAGATTGAAGATAATTCAACAAATGATGCTGAACAAGCATCCAACAAGAAACGAAGAACCAAAATAGCTCCTTATATTCATTCTCTGGCCCAAGCTTAAAACCATAGCCTACTATGCCCACCGATCCATAAGTCACTACTGTTACTCAAGAAACAAGCACGCAAGATCTCGATTTTGATTTAAAATTCTATTTCGATCTCGATCTGCCTGAAACAACTCATTTGCAACCAGAAAGCTTAAACAACATCAGGTTCAATGTAGGAAGTTCCAGTGGTGCCGATTTCTCTGAGCATGATGAAGCAGCCATGCACTTTGCAGCCAACAAAATGAAATTTATAGAAGAAAGAGATAGTGATGATGATGTGGATATTGATGTAGCACAACAACAACGAAGAGTGATTGTGTTGGAACAAGATGCTGCCCTGAAAGAAGTACAGATCTTTTCTTTGCATGCTCAAAAATCAAGCAAAGATCAGACGATCGAGCAACTACAAAGTGATGAGGGTATGCTGATATCTATTGAAAGTTAAGCTGGAAAAGAAGTTCAAGAACGTAAATCAAGAATCGTCTGTTTGCTGATCCGGCTTCGTTACCTGGTGGTCATCCTAACGAATTCAACAACTAATCCAGTAAACCTAGGCGGAGATTGTTAGGCCTATAGGTTTATGGATTAGTAGGTTTAGTAGGATAATGGATCAAGTTTAAAGAATGTGGGTATTAGAGTGGGCTTTAGGGATAATGGGCCTAGGATTTTGGGGAAAACCCTCCCTATAAATAGGAAATAGAAATAAGGGGCATGGGTTGGTTGATTAGTTTTTTAATCTTGTATTAGACAATTGTAATTGTATGCAAGATTAAGCTTTCAATTCAATAAATTCTTTCATCAATCTTCATCTTGTTCTTGATTTCTTAAAGATCATCAAGTTTGGGTTCTGCCCATCCTTGGTGATCGTTTGATATCGTTGTTTGATCCGGATTTTCGAGACTTATATGTGTTATCCGTTTCTTGGTGACACACGAGCGGATAAACTTTCACCCAAGTCTACTCCGTGCATTTTTGTTGGCTATGCACCCTCTCATCTTGGATATCTTTGTTATGATCCTCATACATCTCGTACGTATACATCTCGGCATGTGCGATTTCATGAGACGATTTTTGATATTCCGGGCAGTTTGTGTAACACCTCGAAAATTCACGTCCTATAATGAGCGGACACGTGTCATATGTTTGAACGTGAAAGAATGTTATAGAAGGATTAAAGTTGACAATCATGGAAAGTATGTGAGTATACGAGTTCTAAATGTCAACAGTGAATAAATATATTGTACATTAACCCTACGTGATGCTCATACCTTCAAACGAATAAATCATGGATCATACGAAGCTAAATATGAAAGAAAGTGAGAGATTACAAACTACAGGGGTTAAATGTGTCAACATGTTTAAGTTATACCTCTGACTGACCTTTTGACAAACCCGAAGCTTTGTAACGGTTAATTATGCTCACTAGAATGCACGATATAAATTTCATAAAGTTTCGTTATCGTATGAGAAAGTTATGATCAAATTCGTGTACAGGGGGTTAAAGCGTCAACGTTGAAGTTTATGACTTTTCGGGTAACAATAAAGTTAACCGAGGACTAAACAAAGTGGGTAAATATCTTAAAGCCCTTATAAGTCAATCTAGAGGGCTCATTGTGCAAAACAAGACATGAAAGCGATCTTTAGAAGGACCGGGGACCAAAACTGCAAATAATGGAAAATTGGTTTGTCAGATCAGCACATGCTCGCGTAGCGCGAGCACCAACACCTTTGCCGTCGCGCTACGCGACGGCCACATCTGATCAGATTTTGGATTTTGTTGGATTTTGTTGGATTCTTGTCTTCCATTTGCAATCTAACCAACTTATAAACGATTTTTCACATCTTGCATGACCCCTAGGCAACCCCTAGACACTTAGGGACATATGGAAGTGATCCATGGCCATGGTTAGACTTGTGTGTCAACAATCCATGAGTTCTTGAGCACTATATAAAGGGGCAAGGTTGCAACCAATTCTTCACACCTTCCTTCAACATTTCTGATCATTTGTGGAGCTCCAAAGCAGGCTCAAGTGATCACTAATCGTGCATAGGACTTCGGTAAGTATGCTTAACCTTTCTTAGTTAAGTTTTTGCTTAGTTTTAGCTTAAAAGTTAAACCGTCGTAATTAACGGTTGACTTAGCGATTAATCATTGATGGTTTAGTGATTAGTCGAATTGAAAGTAGTTATAAATTGGTAATTATGTGGGCATTAAACCCTTAAAAGGGTTCCCCCTGATTCCCACTCTAACTAGGTCAAATGTCGGGTCAAACTTGTTATTAAAAAGTCAACAGAATGCTTATTTTCTAATTTATGCATAATTAGCAATGTAGAACACATACAACCTGTTTGATCATTAATATAACTTGGTAATTAGTGTAAGAACATGTCTAAACATGTTCAACCCGACAATTTACTGTTTAGACCTGGTTCGGAACCGAAAGTCGCAAAGCTTTGACTTTTGCTTTGACTTCAGTTCTGACCCGTTTTGGTATGTTTTAGAAATTCCTTAGAGCTTTAATTGGACTAGGTTACATGTTAGTATAACCCTCTGGGATTATACATCTTGGTTCATTAGTTATCCAATTAATATGCATGTTTCCGTTAATTGCTCATATGTTGACCATTATGCCCTTTTCACCTTATAACGTGATTTTTGAAAATGTAAAAGAGTAGAAACCTTAGTTACTGAAATATAAAGTTGTACCCAAAGTTTGACATCAGTTTGAGGTGTAGTTTGAGAGTTATGCTCATTAGCGTAATTAGAAGCTTTATGTTAATTAAACGGCGTAATTAGCGTATAGCCTAGTTAAGCCTACTTTTTTATATCAAACTTATTAACCACTGATATAATATATTATTTTGGGAATTTTGAAGATTTTTAATTAATTTTAGGCTGAGCATAACTTATAGTCGTAGGCTTAATCCGGTAATTGTCGGTTTTGCCCTTACGGGCTGTAAAATGAGTTTTACATATCTAATTGACTCCAAACCTTTTGCTACTGATCACATATGATAAATAAATTATTTTAAGCCTTCTGGAATAATAAAAATATCAGCTTTATGTATAGAACCCGGAAATGGCTTCTAATCGCCTTATTTAGCGTTTTTAACGCATAGTATGTAATAGAACTATTTTAAACATACAAGGGTTGATACCTACTGATATTTTAGGTAAATTATAATATTTTAATAGTAAGAAAAAGTTGTTTAACTCAGACTTCAGTTTTGAGCTTTTCGGCTTATGTGAATGGTGCGTATTCTAGTGTTATATATATTAGGTGTATATTTTAAGCCCCTTTAACACTTTTTAGTCAAGTTTTAAATTTATAAAACACGATATTTACTAACACTAGACACACATATGGGCAAGCGCACCCATCGTGAGCGTAGTATAGTGTTGGTAAGATACCGAGGTCGTCCAAGGACACAAGAGCTTTTAGTACCGGTTTATCCTCAACGTCTAATAAAATCAAAAAGTTTAGAAAATGTTTTAAACTAAGAAAAATAAAAACTAACTAAAAATGCTGAAAAATAAAAATAAAAAGAAAAACAGATAGACAAGATGAATCACTTGGTTCCGACTCGTATCTAGTGTAACCTTTGATTATTTCCGCACTTTTGCACTATTTTAAGAGATTATCTTAGTTATTGTAGTAGGCCCCTCTTTTGAAGGTGACGTTACCCTCACCCCAGTAGTTTGAGTCAGCAAGGATACAATCCTAAAAGGGTGGATTATTGGAAGATAATTAATTAAGTTATTAATGCAAATTATGGTAGGCCCCTCTTTTGGAGGTGACGTTACCCTCGACTAAGTAGTCTGAGTCAGCAGGGATACAGTCCTAAATAGCCGGGTTATAGTATTAATAGTAGTTAACTTATGAGGGGATCAAAGAGTTTGGACCCCCGCCATCCAAAATCGTTAAGCATTGAAGGAGGTCCTACTAAATTTGACCCAGGTCCATTGCAGGACCTCTAAACGCTGAACAATGGCAAGACCTTTACCAAACCGTTCCCTTAACCCCCGACCAGGTAGCCAACATACCTCCATATAGACCGTGGAGATATGAATGGTGAAAATCTTTTATTTTATATAGACAGTAAAATAATGCCAAGACACCACGGACAAACGATAAGGAAAGATCACCTTCAACATAAGCAACTAGTTATTAAAGTCATTAATACAAAACCAAGTAAAAAGTGCGAAAAGATTAGAAATAAAAAGTATTACACTAGACACTTTGTCTTCACCAAGTGATGTAAGAGACTTAGGCAAACATGGCCTTGATTGTCAAGAACTCTTATGATCAATCTTGGATCCCGAGACGACTCATACACTCTACGATGGACAATGGATGATGGTGGTGGATGATGGTGTTATGGTGGTGGTGGTGGGTGGTGGGTGAAGTGTGAGAGAGGTGGTGTGCCAAGGGATGGTTTGAGCTTGAGCCAAGCACTTCTATTTATAGGCTGAACAGAAGCTCGGGCACGGCCCCGTGTCCACATCCTTCTCTTTCTTCATTTAATGCAGTTTTGTCTTTTTAGTTGACCACGCCCCTGTGTCCGCTGAGCACGACCCCGTGGTGCAGAAGAATCTTTGTACTATGCAGATTTGCTGGATTGTGCGAATCTGATAGTTGACCATGGCCCCGTGTCCGCTGAGCACGGCCCCGTGGTGGGCAATAGAAGCTTCTACCACTTTGTCTTTTCTGCTGACACTTGGGCACGCCCCCGTGCTGGCTGAGCACGGGGCGTGTTCAACCTTCTGTTGTCTTGTTTTGCTTGGGAAGATGCTGCCGTGGGGTCGGGCATGTCACGTCTTGTTCCTTTTCTTGTATTTATGTTAGATTTTGATGTCTTTTTGCTTCTTTTGTGAATTTGAGCTCATTTAATCCTGAAAATACAAAAGGAAGACAAAAGCACACTTTTTCCAACATTAGTACTAAAAAAGGGTTAGTTTTATGCCATAATTGATGAAATTTATATGTTGTATTTTGCACACATCAAATACCCCCACACTTGAATCTTTGCTTTTCCTCAAGCAAAACTCTTTATAATGTGGCTATTACACTTCCCAAATGGAATGGATAGAGAAGAAGGTTTTTGGGCTTGTCGTAGAGTGTCAGGATTTCCAAGATTCTTTATTTAATTTTATTTTTATTTATTTACGATCCTATTCGTCATGATTTATTTAAAACTTTTCATAAGATAAATTACTTGTTAGGGCATAACATGCATTTTTAAAATTCTATTTATATACAAGTTCACATACCTCACGGGGATCACTCAACACTCGGCCGAAAATGTATTTTTGTGGATCACTCGAGAGCGGCATGGAACTTACTCCTACCATAGGCTTGCCAAGCAATCAATCCTCCTCCTTTTTAACTTATATACCTTTGTAAATATCAAGAGGACTTTTTGGGTGAAGGGTTAGGCTTGGGTTAAAGGTAGGTGGTTGGGTTAGTGGTTAGTGGTTAGTAGAAAAAGGGCGAAAAGCGTAACAAGCGTCGGTTTTCGTAAGACTTTTTTATTTTTTTGTAACTTTTATTTTGATGAAGCTATTATTCAAACAAAGTTATTTTTGATGAACTTGTTTGTTTATTTTCTTTTGCTTCATCATCAACAAAATTTTTTTTTTTTCAAAAGTTATACGAGAAACCGAGCTAGTTACTAAAACAAGGGGTTAAAAATAAAAAAGTTTTGGTGGGTGAAAGGGTGTTTGGTTTGGGTTATGAAATGAAAAGGTTTAGGCTCAAAGGGGCTAACTAGTGGGATTTTGGGTAGGTGGTAAAAAAAAGAAAAATAATGGTGTAGAAATAAAAAGGGTTAGTCCTAATGCCTCCATCATTTACTTACTCGGGTTTAAGTTGATAAGGACCGGGAATGTATCGTCATGGCAAGTTCTAGAGTCGTAAGAACCAAGCGGCTATTCACACAAGAAACGAAAAATGAGCATTTAGTCTAATGATATGTAATTGTATGCTCAATAAAGGCTCAAAACTCACTTTTGTGGGAATGGGTTTTTATGTGATCAAGTATATATAATCAAATTTTAACTAAGCTTGTCATGCCTTTTCATAATTTTCTTATGTTGGTTCTTTTTATCACGACGCTATCGGTTGTAAATTCGTAAAAATATAACCTTTTTAGAACTTGAAATTCCCGAGTTAAACCTAGACAAGTAAAAAAAATGAAAAAATTTTGAAAAAATTTGGGGTGATTAGCGGTTCCAATAGAGTTTTGTGTAAGGCTTGTATTTAGGACTTGCAAGATTCAAGGTTTTAGCATCCCCCCCACACTTAAATTACACATTGTCCTCAATGTGTCCCAAAAATAAGTTTTTAGGTTGATTGAATGTGTAAAAGGTGTGAAAAAGTAAAAATTTTGTGTTACTGGGCGTTGGACACGGCCCTGTGTTGTCCGGGCACGGCCCCGTGTTCAAGTGCCAGTAACAAATTTAAATCAAGAGAAACAGAAGCCTGGACACGGGGGCGTGTTGGGTGAACACGGCCCGTGTCCAGTTACCTGAACTGGGTCTTTTTCTGCAGACTGTGCAGCACGAGGCCGTGTTGGGTGGACACGGCCCGTGCCGAACTTACCGTAAACGAAGAAATTGTCGGACGGTCCTGTTTTTCCTGCATGGTGTGCTGGTTCAAGTTTCCCTTGTATCCTTTGTCATCTCACGTGTGTTTTATTCATGTCAACACCACCCAAACACCAAATTAACTAAAAACCATCATTCATTACTTCATAGAGAGTTACATACTAGTCCTAAAAATTAAAATACTAGAGAGTTAGGTCAAAGAAACACAAGAAATCCAAACCAAGAAATTCTAGCCTTATTCTAATAGCAAAATTTCCAAAAAAGGTAAATCTTCCGGTTAAATGTGGCTTGACAAACTTCTTTCTCCGGGTATGGGTTCCTCACACGTCGACGAGCCATTCTTCGATCTCCCTAGGGAGAAGAAAAGCGGGCTCATGAGCATCGGGTTGAGGAGGTGCAACTTCCACCGGGATTTCTTGGAGTTCTTCAAGAGGAGGTTCCGCCGGAATGTCGTCCCAACCGGTAGGATTTTGGATTCCAAGTGCTAGGTTCCAATCCTCTTGAGGGAGGATTGGTTCCAAGGGAGGTGTCACAAGAATGTTTAACCTCTGGTGCAAGAGGTTTATTTCTTGAAAACTGTTTTCCAACCCCACCGAGAGATAATTTATACGGTCTATGAGGACCTCCTCCACCGAAGTCATCTCGTCAAGGGCTTCACGTAGTGTAACACCTCGAAAATTCACGTCCTATAATGTGTAGACACGTGTCATATGTTCAAACGTGTGAAAGAATGTTATAAAAGGATTGAAGTTGACAATCATGGAAAGTATGTGAATATACGAGTTCTAAATGTCAACAGTGAATAAATATATTGTACATTAACCCTACATGATGCTCATACCTTAAAACGAATAAATCATGGATCATACGAAGCTAAATATAAAGGAAAGTGAGAGATTACAAACTGCAGGGGTTAAATGTGTCAACATGTTTAAAATATACCTCTGAGTGACCTTTTGACAAACCCGAAGCTTTGTAATGATTAATTATGCTCACTAGAATGCACGATATAAATTTCGTAAAGTTTCGTTATCGTATGAGAAAGTTATGATCAAATTCGTGTGTGAGGGGTTAAAGCGTCAACGTTGAAAGTTAGGACTTTTCGGGTAACAATAAAGTTAACCGGGGACTTAACAAAGTGGGTATATGTCTTGAAGCCCTTATACGTCAATTACGAGGGCTCAAAATGCAAGAAAATGAGGTTTAATCAAAGTTTGAAGAGCCAAGGACCAAAACTGCAATTATGAAAAATATGTTGGCTTACCTCACACGCTCGCGTAGCGCGAGCCTTACATCCCATGCAGTCGCGCTACGCGACTACCTTGTCCGGGCAGAATTTTGATCTTGTTTGATTTCTTGTCTGCCATTGCCTTGGATCCTCCATTAAATCGAATTGCCTCTTCATGCTTGGCCCCTAAACAACCCCTAAACATCTTGGGACACTTGTTAGTGAGTTGTGGTCCATGGTAGACTTGGGTGTCAACATTTTGTGGTGATTAAAACCACTATATAAAGGCCTTAAGTTGCAAGCATGCTTCACTCATTCACTCTTGCAAAATCTGATCATTGTGGAGCACAAGAGCACCTTCCAAGCCATCCTAGTCGACCATTAGACACTTGTAAGTATGCTTGACCTTTCTTAATTAAGTTTTAGCTAAGTTTTAGCTTAAAAGTCAAACCGTCGTAATTAACGGTTGACTTAATGATTAATCACTAATGGCTCAGTGATTAGTCGAATTGAAAGTAGTTATAAGTTGGTAATTATGTGGGTAATAAACCCTTAAAAGGGTTCCCCCTGATTCCCACTCTAACTAGGTCAAATGTCGGGTCAAACTTGTATTTAAAAAGTCAACAGAATGTTTAAATTCTAATTTATGCATGATTAGCAATGTAGAACACATACAACCCGTTGATCATTAATATAACTGGATAATTAGTGTAAGAACATGTCTAAACATGTTCGACCCGACAATTTAATGTATAGACCCGGTTCAGAAACGAAAGTCGCAAAGCTTTGACTTTTGCTTTGACTTCAGTTCTGACCCGTTTTGGTATGAATTAGAAATGCCTTAGGACTTCATTTGGACCAGGTTACATGCTAGTATAACCCTCTGTGATTATACACCTCGGTTCATTAGTTATCCGATTAATACGCATGATTCCGTTAATTGCTCATATGTTGACCATTATGCCCTTTTCACCTTAAAACGTGATTTTTGAAAATGTAAAAGAGTAGAAACCTTAATTACTAAATTATAAACTTGTATGCAAAGTTTGACATCAGTTTGAGGTGTAGAATGAGAGTTATGCTCATTAGCGTAAATTGAAGGCTTTTGTTAATTAAACGGCGTAATTAGCGTATAGCCTATTTAAAAATACTTTTTGATATCAAACTTAATACCCACTGATGTAATATATTATTTTGGGATTTTTGAAGATTTTTAATTAATTTTAGGCTGAGCATAACTTGTAGTCGTAGGCTTAATCCGGTAATTGTCGGTTTTGCCCTTACGGGCCATAAAATGAGTTTTACATATCTAAACGACTCCAAACCTTTTGCTACTGATCACATATGATAAATAAATTATTTTAAGCCTTCTGGAATAATAAAAATATTAGCTTTAAGTATCAAACCCGGAAATGGCTTCTAATCGCCTTATTAAGCGTTTTTAGCGCATAGTATGTACTAAGACTATTTTTAAACATACAAGGGTGATACCTACTGATATTTGAGGCAAATTATAATATTTTAACAGTAAGCAAATGTTGTTTAACTCAGACTTCAGTTTTGAGCTTTACGGCTTATGTGAAATTACCGAAATGGCCCTACGGTGCATAGATTGGTTATAGTTGATAAATTTCACATATATACTTTACCCTACTGATATAACTTAGCAAATTGATTATCTTTGCTGATTACATCAGACCTATAACTCAGGATACTACTTAAACACTTTTATCACCTTATAAATGACCAAACTACCCCTACGGGGCATAGTTTGTGTTTAAATTCATTTCAGGCATAATAAATGATATCTTACTGATGCCACAACATATTTGGAGCATATTAACTTAGGAAACCTGTAAATGGCTCTCATTATTACCCATTACGCTTATTACGCGTTCGGTTCGGTTTATGTAACTAGTTTACATAAATTAGCCGAAACGGGTCAAACCTTATCGGTTTTATCTCAAAATCCAGAATGTGTATAATATACCCATATTAAACAAGTCTTCATACTTGTCGGGTCTAAAACACATTCTATCCGGTCATCACTAAATCGTGCGTACGAACCGTGTCTTTGAAACTAGCCGGTCTAAGCTTTAGCTTAATTAAAGACCCGTTAGGATTCTAATAGGTTATTATAAACCTTTGTTCCAGAATAGGAGACCAGTAAAAGCTGCGTGAATTTTGCTTATTGTGATTATTACATTGCTCAGGTAAATACTTTTAACTTATTTTCCCTATACGGGCTTGGGTTACGGTATATAGAATACCGCTTGATCGGGCATCAAATCTTCCATCGTTTGGTGGTTAATTGAATAATTTGATCGGCTCCTTTCAACAGTCTTGTTTACTTAAAAGCCTTTGGGGGGTTAATGACCATGTCCCGGATATCCTTGGCATCATTTTACGAAATGGCCACGACTTAAGCGCGGGGTGTAGGCGTACACCCGTCAGTGCACAAAAGAATAATGTGGTGTGTCTATTGATCTTTAACCCGGACACGATCCGGGCTACTGAACGCATAAGGAACATGTAATTCGTTCACAAGATTATATATTTAAATAATTCTCCCAAGTTAAATAAAATGTTTATGCCATGTGCATCCAAACCAATTTTCAATCATTTTTAAAAATGAGTCAGTTGATTGTATTTACCAGTGTAAACTGACGTATTTTCCCAAAAAGATTAAATGCAGGTACTAAGCTTAATTGGCTGGGATTTCTCCTTAGCATCAATAGAAGTCTCGCAAGCTTAAGATGCCTACAGTCTGTTGAACTATTGCTTCCATTTTGTTTTCGATCCGTCTGTGGATAAACTTCCGAATATTGTGACATTTGATATTACAATATTAAATTTGGTTGATATAATATCTTTTAAATTGCTTCCGCTGTGCATATTAATATTGTGTTGTTTGACTATTATGTTGCCAACCACGTCACGATACTCCCCGCCGGGCCCACCTGTGACACGTGGAAAACGGGGTGTGACAGGTTGGTATCAGAGCCAACACTAAGTGAATTAAACACTAGCCTTTTGTGTTTAATCTCAGTTACACAATTGCACATTTCTAAACTTTCGAGTCTAGACATATAACATAGGACAAATTCTACCTTGTTTGGTTTTTTTTTGTTTTGTCCTTTATTTTTATATACATTGTTGTTGTTATCTCATGCTATATTGACATGATTAATAAAATGCCGCCAAGATTCTTTAGAAGAAGAGGACGAGGAAAGGGGCCAGTCACCGCCCCCAATGATAATGAAGCTGGACCTTCGCATATGCGAGCTCCATCTACCACGGAGAGTGACGACCCTCGGCAGAACCGGAGGAACCTCTTCGAGCCGGCTAGATGGTCGGTTTCGCATAGTTCGACACCTCCTGTTCTTAACCCTTATGGGCCACAACCGGAGTATGAGCCCAACAACCCTCAACCATCCTACATACCGCTACAGCGATCTTTATCGCACAGTTCTTTTGGGGACCCCACACCTGTCTTCAGGGGCCGGTTTAACCCGGCCAATTACATACCAGAACCAGCGGGTTTTAACCCGTTGGGACCGGAGGATCATTTCTCGGGAGATCACGCGGATGATATGGACGAGGATACGGACCCCGTCGAACCTGCCAGTGGTACACCAAACCACCCGATAGAGATCGCTGACGGATCTTCTTTCCACGGATCACCCTATGTTGGTCCAGATAGCTTTCAAGCTATGTTTACCAGGCACGAATGGTACTATACACCTCCTCGCCATTCACCGCCTCAGCAGCAGCAGCAGCAACAAGATCCCTCTGTGGATTCACGATTTGTGGCAGTTACGCCACCGCCTCCACCGCCGCCAGTTCAGCCGGCACCCCCGCAACCGCCGAGGCGTAGGAGATCTGGACCACGTATGTCTACACGGGGAGGAGATTTCCATTTCAGCTCTCCTCGGCAATCAAGTGGCAGCCATTACCCGTCACATCAAGAAGATCCACAAATGGGTGGACCTTCACACCCAGTTGCACCGCAACCACCGCCGATGGGTTTTGATAACCCAATTCCAGCATACACGGGTTCCATGGCGTATAACCCGTTTGAACAGCCAGTGCACACCAACAACAACTACGCCGAAGCTGACCCATACATGGTAGCGGCTAACTACAACACCCAAGGACCCTATGGAGATCCATGGGGAGTAGGGTACCCAACACATGGGTACCAAATACCTCCAAGACCTATTATCAGGCAACAATCGCAACCACCAAGGTTCTCCCCACCAGAGCGTGAAGAAATTCTGCAAAGGTTGGACCATGTAGAGCGAGAGTTTCACAGGGAACGAAGGGAGCGACAAACTTTCTTCCAAGGATTAACGAGCCTAATTAAAGGGAAGAGCAAGAAGGACCACTGAATCCTTCCATTTGTTGTTGAGCCCCTGCGTGGGCCTGTCTTGCTGTATTAGCCCCTGTGTGGGTATGTATGTTTGTTTGTTTTGACCCCTGCGTAGGTCTATCTTTCTATCAACCCCTACGAGGGTATATCGTGTGTTTAAGTCCCTGCGTGGACTATTATTCTAGTTTGACCCCTGCGAGGGTATGCTTGTTGTTAAACCCCCGCGTGGGTGATTTGTCTTTTTGAAAAGTCCCGTTTAGGGCAACATGTAATCTCTTAAAATTAATGGAATGTAAGTTTATAAATTTCATCTTTTGCTATTATATGCATAAATTATATATGAAATAAATAAATCAAAATCATTCCTTTTAAAAATATAACTGCCTACTTAACTATTGAATAAGAATCTTAAGAGTGAAACCTAGTCTGAGTGTCATTATAAAGACCTGGCCATGATGGTAAGACCTGTTTAAAAGATTCAAATCCCTATTAACATCTGAAAACATGTTAACACTCCTGGCAGATGTGATTCATTTAAGATCACACACGCCATTATTATATAAGGATCTTTTCAAGGATCCCAAACCCAACTAAATGATCTCTGAATCATGGGTTAAATCATCAATTAAGATGATCATATTTTGACCATACGTGGTAATATGGTGCCTACGGGCCCTGCTCATTTCCATATGAGCCAAAAGACAGTGGTAGCGATGACTCCCTGTCAAATAAAGGTAATGAACTAGGTTCAAACCTTCATGCCTTGATTCTCTGAAATCATAGCTTATAATTTATAAATGTCCTTGTGACTAGGCCTATTGTGCCAGTATACCTTCATGTTTTGATTCTCTGAAATCATAGCTTATAAATAAAAATGTCCATGTGACTAGGCCTTTTGTGCCACAAATAAAACTGTTATTGTTTTATAATTAGGATAAATTATGATAAAAATCTTAAATAAATATGATTAATAAATTAACCAAATATGGTCTCTGTTTACCATGGTTAATGAATTACCCTAAGGGGCAATTCCATAATAAACTCCCAAATAAACTATTGTCCTTGTTTTCTGTAACAGTTCAATTAAAATGGCTAACTCAGACGAAATTAATAGCCATCCAGTGGAGAACATTGATAACGCCCGGATTAATTTAACGGATGCTGAATTGAAAGCGGTGGTCGACGACGCAGTTACTAAGGCATTGGAACGGCAGTACGAAGAGTATAGTGGGACTCGTAGTAGGACCCTATCTACACAGCCTTTAAAGCCACCGTCCAAGAAGGACGAACCAAAGAAAGATGATGATCGACACTCCTCGAACCACCACAGTGCTCCATCTCAGCAGGTTGTACTAAACCAAGGACCCCGTGACAAGGGTTGCTCTTATAAATATTTTGTTTCCTGCAAACCCCGGGACTTCACTGGGGAGAAAGGAGCCATTGACTGTATGACGTGGCTGGATGAGATGGACACGGTTGTGGATATCAGCGGATGCGCTGAGAGGGATGTAGTCAAGTTTGTGTCGCAGTCTTTTAAGGGTGAAGCTTTAGCATGGTGGAGATCATTGATTCAAGCCACCGGGAAAATCCCATTGTACAACGTGTCATGGGATCAATTTGTTGCCCTTATCAGGGAAAATTACTGCCCTCAGCACGAGGTGGAGAAGATAGAGTCTGATTTTCTATCACTGGTGATGACAAACCTTGACTGTCAAGCTCACCTAACGAGCTTCAACACAATGTCCCAGTTGGTTCCTTATCTGGTGACCCCGGAACCAAAAACAATAGCTCGTTTTATCGGTGGTTTAGCCCCGGAAATCAAGGCAAGCGTGAAGGCTTCTCGGCTAGCTACTTTTAGATCTGTAGCTGACATATCCTTGTCCCTCACTTTGGATGCGGTCAGGTAAAGATCGCTGAGGAATAAGGAGACTGAGAAGAGAAAACGTGAAGATGATAGTTCACGGAGATCGAACAAGAAGCACCGTGGGAACGGTGACAACAAGAAAGGATCTGAGTCAAGGAAAGATGGGCATCATTCTGGCGAGAAGCCCAAATGCAGGATATGCAAGAAACGAGATGGACACGGTTATGGATATCAGCGGATGCGCTGAGAGGGATGTAGTCAAGTTTGTGTCGCAGTCTTTTAAGGGTGAAGCTTTAGCATGGTGGAGATCATTGATTCAAGCCACCGGGAAAATCCCATTATACAACATGTCATGGGATCAATTTGTTGCCCTTATCAGGGAAAATTACTGCCCTCAGCACGAGGTGGAGAAGATAGAGTCTGATTTTCTATCACTGGTGATGATAAACCTTGACTGTCAAGCTCACCTAACGAGCTTCAACACAATGTCCCAGTTGGTTCCTTATCTGGTGACCCCGGAACCAAAAAGAATAGCTCGATTTATCGGTGGTTTAGCCTCGGAAATCAAGGCAAGCGTGAAGGCTTCTCGGCCAGCTACTTTTAGATCTGTAGCTGACATATCCTTGTCCCTCACTTTGGATGCGGTCAGGCAAAGATTGCTGAGGAATAAGGAGACTGAGAAGAGAAAACGTGAAGATGATAGTTCACGGAGATCGAACAAGAAGCACCGTGGGAACGGTGTGATGGAGGTTGTGAAATCCAAGTGTTAAGGTGCTTATCTTGTGTGATTTATTGTCGTTTACGTAATTATATGCTTTGAATATGTTAACTACGCAAGTATGTGGTTTTTCAGATTAATCGGCGTAATACGACAAAGTTAGAGAGCTTAGTGATGAAACGGGACAAGCGCGGATGATGATTAGAGAGATATTAAATTTAAACAAGAGTTGTTCGGGTCAAGACATGGCTTGAATGTGCGAAAGACGTGAAAGTATAAAGTTTGGGGGTCAAACGGTGATTTTGTGAGAGAGTTGAAATGCATGTGAATCATGGGGACAAGATATTGACGTAACCTACGGTATTTCGCACGTAACCTACAGTTGGTTTGAGTGAATAAAAAAGAGAACAGAAGGCACAGATCGTAGGTTACGGAAATTAAATGTAGGCTACGGGTATGATTGTGTGGCATATGTTTGTTTGTAGTGGATGGAAGTTAAAAAAGGTTTTCTTAAGACACCCTACAATTGTGCACATGAAGTCACGTGAGGGTTTTTGGAGTTTTATGAATAAACATCACATCATCCAATAGAAGATTCATATGCACGTGAAGAAGCAGCCATCTTGGAGACAAGGAAAGGCAACAACATCAAATCATATTTCATATTCATGTGAGGAACATTGGCAATTATTATACATCATCATTATCACATCGTCCATTAGCAAGACATACATACACGCACATGGGCTAGTATATATTGGCGGCTAACATAGAACATTGGGAGCAGATTACAAGGTTTAGAAGGCCCACAACATGATCAGTCATACGCAGACTTTGGATTGGGCCAATAATTGGATCACTTATCATTATCATCATCAACATCATGTGGATTCTAGATAGTGGGCCGCCAACATGAAGAGGCAACAAGTCACGTGAAAGTGGGCTCGCAGATTTGGGAGGTGGACTTGGGCGGCACATGTGGGCTGGTGGATTAAGAGTAGGCCTACATATTGGACGGCAGCCTTTGGAGGGCCACATGTCGACTTTTGGATTGGGCCGAGATACATCTCATAGATTCTTTTGGGGAGGCAACATATAAAAAACAACACACAACATCATCTTCGGCGGCAGTAGAGAGAGAGACGAAGAGGGAGAAGCCTACGAAGATCAATCAACTGTCATGAGCGGCTAAATCTCTTGTGGACACTTCGGGTGAATGATTGTGTAAGACACTTTTAATTCTAGTTTCTGTTTTGTATTGAGATTTGGATTTGTAGTTGGGTGACAACCGACTATTTGCGTGATTATATAATTTGTGTGACAGACAAATCCTGAGTGACAGTCAGAGTTATAATTATGTGTCGAATCCAATTATGCTTTTGTTGATTGAATAATTCCTATGTATGTTTGTTTTAATATTTACCTGATCAATTAATATTAAGATTTTGAACTGCATAGGTAATTGGTAGATGTGACAGACTTACTATTCAATCAATAGTATCCAATAAAATCAGAACTAGGTTATTAGTATTTACAGAATCTGAATCCCGGAGTGACCACGTCTTTTTCTATCATTTTTTTTTCAATCTCAAAGTTATTGTTTATAGTTTTCTAGCAAGTTCTCAAAGTAATTCAAATATTTACAAACAAATATAATTAGCATTAACCACAGACTCCTCTGGATTCGATACCCTGCTTACCCTAGCTATCTAGGTTAATTAGGTTTTTGCATGTCACTAACGACAGACATCAAAATGGCGCCGCTGCCGGGGAGTCGTGCGCTTAGTGCTAGTTTAGTTTAGTTTAGTTTAGTTTGTTTGCTTTCGTTTTACATAAAAACTCCAAAATCCAAAAAGTATTTGCCTTTTCTAGTTAGTTTGTTTTTTTTCTTTCACTTTTGTCTTTGTTTTCTTTTTGTTCGGTACTGCTTTTCGTTTGCTACTTGTGCAGGAAATATGAGCTCGCAATATAAAGAATATGTTACATGCACAAGGTGTGGGTACCAAGGACATTGGGCACTCATATGCCCAATGTTTGAGAGTAAGGCTGAATTAGATGAGTGGGTATGGTCCCAACGCATGCAAAGACAAGAAGATTCGGGTTACAAGGGTTATTCTTATCAAGATAGATATCAAGAAGAGATCGGTGAAATGGATTACCATCATGATCCAAATTGGGAGTACAATGGTTATGAGATGGATGGTGGTCACCGGTACAAGCCAGATTGGGGTTGTAGTGGAAAATCAGAATATTTTGAGGACTCTGGTTATGGAGGCAATGGTCATTTTAATGAATATGACTCATCAAGTTACGCCCAAGACACTCCTGATATATATCAGATTTATGAAGATGTACTCAAGCTAGGTGAATTCATAAATGCACTATGCAATGAGCGGGTTGAAAGAGAGTCCGAGAGGTTAGGAAGCAACAATCAAGTGGACTCACAATCTCAACTATCCGAGTCAATCGCTGATTCCCAAGATGAGGCTTGCATTGAAGAATCAGATGTAGAGGCAGTAACTCCTGCACGGGTAATAGTTGATGATAATGATTCACCCGTCCGTTTAAAAATGACCGTTGGTGCAATCCGTTTGGTTGCAAGCGTTGAAGATGAAGAGGAGAATGTGCCTATGATCCCCGTCCAGTTGGGTGAGTTCAAGACTGAGAGGGCATTGGTGGATCATGGGGCAAGCATAAGCATATTGGCGGGTCGAGTGTTTGATGAATATGATTTTGGTGAGCTTGAAAAGGTGGACACCATGGTTGTGCTTGCAGACGGGTCAAGGAAACCATCTAGGGGGATGTTGAGAGGAATTGCTGTAAGAGTAGGGGATTGTTATTACCCTGAAGATTTCCTAGTTGTGGACCACACGCCATCCAATGTTGAAGGACAACCGCCAGTTATCTTAGGTCGGCCATTCTTGAAAACCGCGAAGGCTGTCATTGATTGCAATACTAATACGGTACATATGGTATTCGGGTCACGTAAGTTTTCCTTAAACTTTAGGTCTTACACTTGTGCTTATTCTAATATTGCTAATAAGTGTCATCCTCCAATTAATGAGGATGTCCCAAAAGAGAGTGTTGCTATGATTGACAGGTCTATAGATGAAAAGGTCGTGAAGGATAAAGTGGTCAAATCACCGTGGTGGCTCAAGATGAGAAACAAAAAGAGGTCAGTCAAGTTAGAAAATGAGTCACCAAAGGATGCAACTGAATCCAAGAAGAGACCACTTGAGGTGAATATGGGTGAGTTCTCACAGTTGAAGGAAAAGAAGAAGCCCACAAGGAAAATTAAGGGTGAATTCTCACAGTCAATAGATTTCGATAACCCGGATCATTTGGATGCTATATGGAGTGATGGATGGCAGTGGGATACTAACTATCCACCAGCACAAGTGTTCTTTGCACGAGAGATGCCATTTGAACCACCATGAGCTTAATCAGGTACGGTCTGGCTGAAGACCTTTAAACTTAGCGCTCTCGGGAGGCAGCCCGAGGATGTAGAGTTTGTACTTTGTTTTGGTTTCCTTTGGTGTGTGTGTGTTTTGACAGGTTTCTACGTTCCATCTTCACGGATGCAATGAATCAAGTGTGGGGATGTTTGGCAACATTCCCGGTGAGATCTCAAAGAATCCATGAGGGGCGTATGTTCCGGTTAGATCGCAGCAGCTACACCGCCACAGACACTCACTTGTTTTCTGATCAGGTGCATGTGTTTATCTATCCTGTGTTTTACTTGTTTTTGTGTATTTGGTGGTGTAAACTTCTTGTGTTGGGAGTGGTTTCTTTGTGTGGAGTCGTCTAGTTATTAGCCGTTCATGGTTTGTTAGGTGGTATATCTCGAGTTTAGACTATAAATTGCACCATACATTGGGGACAATGTACCCCAAGTGTGGGGATGCGGTAACTCGAGAGAGGGTTGGTATGATTATTGATCTTAAATGCTTGAATTGGTTAAAATTGGAAAAAATTGAAAAATTTTGAAAATTTTTGTCTCAAGTATGCTTGAACTACATGAAAACCAACATTTTCAATCGCTATTGGGTTTCTTGCTGATATTAAGCTAAATTAGATCCCTAGTCATGGTTGTCCCTTTAAGTTTCATGAGAGTTTTTCTGACAGGCTTTAGAAAATAGTTAAAAAGAGATGCATAACTAGGGGTAACATGCTTTAGGAATTACACATGCTACGTGTCGGTAACCCTTATTCCTTTTATTCGGTGAGATATTTGAGCCTACTAGAAGTTTAGTTGAATTGCAATAACTGTTCAATTGTTGAGTGTAGGCCATATGTTGCTTTGTGTTAGAACTTGTGTGGTTTGATACGTACCGAGACTGTGCTTTAGCGTTTGCACATAGATGATAAAGGCATTAGGATCCCTTCATTGTGTTTTTGTTGATTGTTTATCCACCCACCTTAGTTAACCATGTTGAGCCTTATACCATTCGTTTGTTACACCTTGTTTGACCCGCTTGATTACCAACCATGAATGACAAGTATGTGTTAGATATTTGTTGAAAAAAAAAAAAGAGAGAAAGAGAAAAAAAATGAAAAAACGAAATGAAAAAAAAAAGAGAAAAGAAAGAAAAAGAAAAATAAAATAAAAGTATTATTATGTTTGTGTTAAATAAATGGGTTGAAAATCACCCAAGTGTTAGTGTTATTGTGAATAAGCTGTCATGGTTTGATATATTCATTTGTGTTCGCCAATAAATATAAAAGTCCAAAAATATATCCTTACCTTTACCCTTAACCCAAAACCCAAAAGTCCTTTTGATGTGTGTTACGTTATTTGATACAGTGGAGGTGTGATTGCTATACAAGCTTATGATTACAAAGTAGCATAGTTGGTTTTGAGTGAAATATACACTAGCATATTACACGCTAGTCGTGATTAAACCGAGAGGAGTGATTATTGTGAGGGGCGTGTGGCATGTGTGTAGTATCATAAGCATGTTAGTTTTAGTTAGGCAAGTCTTCAGCTGTTTTAAATGCGTTTCATTTATCTGTCAGATTGTCAACCTCGATTGTGTCAGTCTATGGGACGGGTATGACTTGGGACCTTAAATTGTTAATTCGGTAAGGGATTTAATGGTGATTTGTTAATAAGGTGAGTAATGTTGTAATGCTTGCTTGAGGACAATCAAGGATAAGTGTGGGGAACAAGAAAGGATCTGAGTCAAGGAAAGATGGGCATCATTCTGGCGAGAAGCCCAAATGCAGGATATGCAAGAAACAGCACTTTGGAAAGTGCAGATTTGAGTCGAACTCACAGACTCAGTCAAAAACCTATGCATGTGGAATATGCAAGTCCACGGATCACAAGACCTTGGATTGCAAAAAGCTGAAAGATGCATCTTGCTACAGTTGCAATGAAAAGGGGCACATTAAAACCAACTGCCCTAAATACGCCAAGAAGCCTGAAGAGTCCAAGAAGACCAATGCTAGAGTCTTCAGAATGGATGCGAAAGAAGCTGTGCAAGACGATAACGTGATCACAGGTACTTTCCTTGTAAATGATGTCTTTGCAAGAGTACTTTTTGATTCAGGCGCTGATAAGTCTTTAGTTGATAATAAGTTTTGCAAATTGCTGAATTTACCTGTCAAAACCTTGAGTATAAATTATGAGGTAGAGTTAGCAGATGGCACCCTAGAAACCGTCTCAACTGTGTTAGATGGATGTGTTATATCAATTAAGAACCACTCTTTTCCACTGTCTCTACTTCCCTTTAAGTTGGCCAGTTTTGACATAGTTTTGGGTATGGACTAGTTATCTCATAACCAGGCCCAAATTGTCTGCAACAAAAAGCAAGTGCTGATAAAGACTCCGTCTGGTGAATCACTTACCATTCGGGGAGATACCCAATATGGATTGCCTGAGCAGGTGACTATGCTCAAGGCTTCCAAGTGTTTAAAGAAGGGTTGTGTCATCTACATGGCACAAGTGATTATTGATGAGCCTAAACCGAAGATAGAAGACATCCCCGTCATTTCTGAATACCCAGAAGTCTTTCCGGAAGAACTACCTGGTTTACCACCAGATAGGCAAGGGGAATTCAGGATTGATATCATCCCTGGAGCAGCACCTGTTGCTAGAGCACCTTACAGGTTAGCACCAACCGAAATGAAGGAGTTGAGGACACAACTGGATGAATTGCTAGCTAAAGGTTTCATTAAACCTAGTTCGTCTCCTTGGGGAGCACCAGTTTTGTTTATCAAGAAGAAGGATGGATCGATGCGTCTGTGCATCGACTATCGAGAGCTTAACAAGGTCACGATAAAGAATAGATATCCTTTGCCCATGATCAACGATTTGTTCGATCAGTTGCAAGGGGCAAGCTATTTCTCGAAGATTGACTTGAGGTCAGGCTACCATCAATTGAAGGTTAGAGATGAAGACGTGCACAAAACTGCATTTAGGACTCGTTATGGTCATTACGAGTTCCTAGTGATGCCTTTTGGGCTCACTAATGCACCGGCCGCGTTCATGGATCTCATGAATCGCGTTTGCAAGCCGCACTTAGATAAATTTGTCATCGTTTTCATCGACGACATTCTCATTTACTCTAAGAACCAAGCTGACCATGGGAAACACCTTCGCTGTATTCTCAAGCTTCTACATCACGAGAAACTCTACGCCAAATTTTCCAAGTGTGAGTTTTGGCTTCGAGAAGTCCAATTCCTTGGACATGTGGTCAGTGAGCGCGGTATCCAAGTGGATCCCGCTAAAGTTGAAGCAGTTATGAACTGGCAAGAGCCAAAGACGCCTACAGAGATTCGTAGCTTCTCGGGATTAGCAGGATATTACAGGCGATTTATTGAAAACTTCTCAAGGATTGCTGCACCCCTGACTTCGCTGACGCGTAAGAAGATTAAATTTGACTGGGGTCCTAAGCAGCAGGAATCCTTCGATATTGTGAAGCAAAAGTTGAGCAATGCTCCTGTGTTGACATTACCTGAAGGAAGTGAAGAATTTGTAGTTTATTGTGATGCATCACACACCGGCATGGGGTGTGTGCTTATGCAGAAAGGCAAGGTTATTGCCTATGCTTCAAGACAGTTAAAAGTGCATGAAAAGAATTACACCACCCATGACTTGGAGTTGGGTGCCGTTGTATTCGCACTAAAACTGTGGAGACATTATTTGTATGGAATCAAGTTTGTGATCTATTCTGATCACAAGAGCCTCCAGCCCTCTTTAACCAGAAGGAATTGAACATGAGGCAACGACGTTGGATGGAGACGTTGAATGATTATGATTGTGAAATCCGATACCATCCAGGCAAAGCAAATGTGGTTGCTGATGCCTTGAGTCGAAAGGAAAGGGTGAAACCCATCCGAATCAATGCCAAGAGCATTGAAGTAAAGAACAACTTGATTGAAAGGTTGTTAGCTGCACAGAAGGAAGCAGTGTTGGAAGCTAACTATCCTAACGAAAAGCTAGGAGTAACTGAGGAGCAGTTATCTCTTGGCAAGGATGGAATTCTAAGATTAAATGGACGAATATGGGTTCCAACTTATGGAGGACTTCGAGATGTTATCCTCCAGGAAGCTCATAGTTCCAAATATTCCGTTCATCCTGGAGCTGATAAGATGTACCAGGACCTAAGGGCAAATTATTGGTGGATAGGCTTGAAAAAGTCTGTAGCTGCCTATGTAGCAAAATGCTTGACATGTGCACAAGTCAAAGCAGAACATCAAAAGCCGTCATGTTTGCTACAACAGCCTGAACTTCCTACGTGGAAGTGGGAGATGGTGACGATGGATTTCATCACCAAGTTGCCAAAGACAAGGAAAGGCAATGATACAATATGGGTTATAGTGGATAGACTGACTAAGTCAGCACATTTCTTACCCATCAAGGAGACTTATAGCTCCGATATGTTAGCCCAGTTATACGTGGATAAGATTGTAGCCTTACATGGCATACCTGTGTCTATTATCTCTGACCGAGATACTAGATACACGCCACATTTTTGGAAAAGTTTCCAGCAATCTTTGGGCACACGTTTGAATTTCAGTACGGCATACCACCCTCAGACTGATGGTAAGAGTGAGCGTACCATTCAAACGTTGGAAGACATGCTACGCGCATGTGTAATTGATTTAGGTGGTAGTTGGGATAACCACCTACCCTTGATTGAGTTCTCCTACAACAATAGCTACCACACCAGCATTAAGGCTGCGCCTTTTGAGGCATTATACGGTAGAAAGTGTAGATCGCCCGTTTGTTGGGCAGAAGTTGGAGATGTCCAATTATCAGGACCAGAGATAGTGTTCGAAACGACGGACAAGATTGTCCAGATTCGCGACCGTCTCAAAGCTGCCCGTGATAGGCAGAAGAGTTACGCAGATCCAAAGCGTAAAGCTTTTCACTTCGAAGTAGGTGACAAAGTGTTGCTTAAAGTATCACCCTGGAAGGGGGTGATGCGATTTGGTAAGAAAGGGAAGCTAAGCCCGAGATACATAGGACCTTTCGAGGTTATCGAACGTGTCGGGTCAGTTGCCTATAAGTTGAACTTACCTGAAGAGCTTAGTGGAATTCACAATGTGTTCCACATCTGCAATCTGAAGAAGTGCTTCGCTGATGAATCACTGGTTATACCACATACAGATGTGCATATAGATGAGAGCTTAAAATTTGTGGAGAAACCATTGTCGATTGAAGATCGCCAGGTAAAGAAGCTTCGAAGAAAGCATGTACCTATTGTAAAGGTAAAATGGGATGCCCGTAGAGGTCCCGAATACACGTGGGAGGTTGAGTCCACGATGAAAGAAAAGTACCCTTATTTATTTCAGTAAATCTCGGGTCGAGATTTATTTTAAGGGGGTGAGGATGTAACACCTCGAAAATTCACGTCCTATAATGTGTAGACACGTGTCATATGTTCGAACGTGTGAAAGAACGTTATAAAAGGATTGAAGTTGACAATCATGGAAAGTATGTGAATATACGAGTTCTAAATGTCAATAGTGAATAAATATATTGTACATTAACCCTACATGTATGTGAATATACGAGTTCTAAATGTCAACAGTGAATAAATATATTGTACATTAACCCTACATGATGCTCATACCTTCAAACGAATAAATCAGGGATCATACGAAGCTAAATATAAAGGAAAGTGAGAGATTACAAACTGCAGGGGTTAAATGTGTCAACATGTTTAAAATATACCTCTGAGTGACCTTTTGACAAACCCGAAGCTTTGTAACGATTAATTATGCTCACTAGAATGCACGATATAAATTTCGTAAAGTTTCGTTATCGTATGAGAAAGTTATGATCAAATTCGTGTGCGAGGGGTTAAAGTGTCAACGTTGAAAGTTAGGACTTTTCGGGTAACAATAAAGTTAACCGGGGACTTAACAAAGTGGGTATATGTCTTGAAGCCCTTATACGTCAATTACGAGGGCTCAAAATGCAAGAAAATGAGGTCTAATCAAAGTTTGAAGAGCCAAGGACCAAAACTGCAATTATGAAAAATATGTTGGCTGACCTCACACGCTCGCGTAGCGCGAGCCTTACATCCCATGCAGTCGCGCTATGCGACTGCCTTGTCTGGGTAGAATTTTGATCTTGTTTGATTTCTTGTCTTCCATTGCCTTGGATCCTCCATTAAATCGAATTGCCTCTTCATGCTTGGCCCCTAAACATCCCCTAAACATCTAGGGACACTTGTTAGTGAGTTGTGGTCCATGGTAGACTTGGGTGCCAACATTTTGTGGTGATTAAAACCACTATATAAAGGCCTTAAGTTGCAAGCATGCTTCACTCATTCACTCTTGCAAAATCTGATCATTGTGGAGCACAAGAGCACCTTCCAAGCCATCCTAGTCAACCATTAGACACTTGTAAGTATGCTTGACCTTTCTTAATTAAGTTTTAGCTTAGTTTTAGCTTAAAAGTCAAACCGTCGTAATTAACGGTTGACTTAACGATTAATCACTAATGGCTCAGTGATTAGTCGAATTGAAAGTAGTTATAAGTTGGTAATTATGTGGGTAATAAACCCTTAAAAGGGTTCCCCCTGATTCCCACTCTAACTAGGTCAAATGTCGGGTCAAACTTGTATTTAAAAAGTCAACAGAATGTTTAAATTCTAATTTATGCATGATTAGCAATGTAGAACACATACAACCCGTTTGATCATTAATATAACTGGGTAATTAGTGTAAGAACATGTCTAAACATGTTCGACCCGACAATTTAATGTATAGACCCGGTTCGGAACTGAAAGTCGCAAAGCTTTGACTTTTGCTTTGACTTCAGTTCTGACCCGTTTTGATATGAATTAGAAATGCCTTAGGACTTCATTTGGACCAGGTTACATGCTAGTATAACCCTCTGTGATTATACACCTCGGTTCATTAGTTATCCGATTAATACGCATGATTCCGTTAATTGCTCATATGTTGACCATTATGCCCTTTTCACCTTAAAACGTGATTTTTGAAAATGTAAAAGAGTAGAAACCTTAATTACTAAATTATAAACTTGTATGCAAAGTTTGACATCAGTTTGATGTGTAGAATGAGAGTTATGCTCATTAGCGTAAATTGAAGGCTTATGTTAATTAAACGGCGTAATTAGCGTATAGCCTATTTAAAAATACTTTTTGATATCAAACTTAATACCCACTGATGTAATATATTATTTTGGGATTTTTGAAGATTTTTAATTAATTTTAGGCTGAGCATAACTTGTAGTCGTAGGCTTAATCCGGTAATTGTCGGTTTTGCCCTTACGGGCCATAAAATGAGTTTTACATATCTAAACGACTCCAAACCTTTTGCTACTGATCACATATGATAAATAAATTATTTTAAGCCTTCTGGAATAATAAAAATATTAGCTTTAAGTATCAAACCCGGAAATGGCTTCTAATCGCCTTATTAAGCGTTTTTAGCGCATAGTATGTACTAAGACTATTTTTAAACATACAAGGGTGATACCTACTGATATTTGAGTCAAATTATAATATTTTAACAGTAAGCAAAAGTTTTTTAACTCAGACTTAAGTTTTGAGCTTTACGGCTTATGTGAAATTACCGAAATGGCCCTACGGTGCATAGATTGGTTATAGTTGATAAATTTCACATATATACTTTACCCTACTGATATAACTTAGCAAATTGATTATATTTGCTGATTACATCAGACCTGTAACTCAGGATACTACTTAAACTCTTTTATCACCTTATAAATGACCAAACTACCCCTACGGGGCATAGTTTGTGTTTAAATTCATTTCGGGCATAATAAATGATATCTTACTGATGTCACAACATATTTGGAGCATATTAACTTAGGAAACCTGTAAATGGATCTCATTATTACCCGTTACGCTTATTACGCGTTCGGTTCGGTTTATGTAACTAGTTTACATAAATTAGCCGAAACGGGTCAAACCTTATCGGTTTTATCTCAAAATCCAGAATGTGTATAATATACCCATATTAAACAAGTCTTCATACTTTTCGGGTCTAAAACACATTCTATCCGGTCATCGCTAAATCGTGCGTACGAACCGTGTCTTTGAAACTAGCCGGTCTAAGCTTTAGCTTAATTAAAGACCCGTTAGGATTCTAATAGGTTATTATAAACCTTTGTTCTAGAATAGGAGACCAGTAAAAGCTACGTGCATTTTGCTTATTGTGATTATTACATTGCTCAGGTAAATACTTTTAACTTATTTTCCCTATACGGGCTTGGGTTACGGTATATAGAATACCGCTTGATCGGGCATGAAATCTTCCATCGTTTGGTGGTTAATTGAATAATTTGATCGGCTCGTTTAAACAGTCTTGTTTACTTAAAAGCCTTTGGGGGGTTAATGACCATGTCCCGGATATCCTTGGCATCATTTTACGAAATGGCCACGACTTAAGCGCGGGGTGTAGGCGTACACCCGTCAGTGCACAAAAGAATAATGTGGTGTGTCTATTGATATTTAACCCGGACACGATCCGGGCTACTGAACGCATAAGGAACATGTAATTCGTTCACAAGATTATATATTTAAATAATTCTCCCAAGTTAAATAAAATGTTTATGCCATGTGCATCCAAACCAATTTTCAATCATTTTTAAAAATGAGTCAGTTGATTGTATTTACCAGTGTAAACTGACGTATTTTCCCAAAAAGATTAAATGCAGGTACTAAGCTTAATTGGCTGGGATTTCTCCTTAGCATCAATAGAAGTCTCGCAAACTTAAGATGCCTACAGTCTGTTGAACTATTGCTTCCATTTTGTTTTCGATCCGTCTGTGGATAAACTTCCGAATATTGTGACATTTGATATTACAATATTAAATTCGGTTGATATCATATCTTTTAAATTGCTTCCGTTGTGCATATTAATACTGTGTTGTTTGACTATTATGTAGCCAACCACGTCACGATACTCCCCGTCGGGCCCACCGGTGACACGTGGAAAACGGGGTGTGACACGTAGCGCCATTACGTATCTTACGAGAGTTGCTTCAATCGATGGCCTCCTTTCCCGTCGACTGTTCCTTGAGTGCGCAGAAGAGGTTCCACTGTTTTGGCTAGACATTCTACGAAAACATACCAAAAATAGTGTGTTTTAATGAAACAGTACTACGGACACGGCCCCGTGCTCAATGAGCACGGCCCCGTGTTCAACTTTCTGCAGATTTTTAGAACAAGGAATCTTTGGGTTTCAAATTATTTTCTTAACTTTTGAGGCTTTTCTGAGCAGAAATAACTTAAAACAATGTTGTGTAACTTATTTTTAACAAGATTCCTTGAACAAAAACATCAACAATCATCACAATGAAGCTTGAAATCAAGCTTCAATGGAGGTGTTTGTTGCAAGAAAGGTGAAGAAGGAGGCAATGGATAAAAGAGGAAGGGACAAGATGTGTGTTGGAACCTTCTTTTAGAACTTACCTAGGATGGTAGGTCAGAAAATCCCTTCAAATCTCTGTCCCTGGATGGTCCAAATGTGCAGGATCCTTGGCTGCATTTATAGAAAACGACAGCGTGCTGGGCACGGCCCCGTGTCGGCTGGACACGGCCCCGTGTGCAGGCAAGATCCTGACACATTTTGTCCGTATTCTGACAAAGGTCAGAAAGGAATCTTTTGGTGGACACGGGGGCGTGTTGACCTGGGCACGGCCCCGTGTCGAAAGGCTGTTTTATGAAGTTTGTCTATTTTCAAGGAACTTTTCCGGATCGGGCGGTTCCTTACTGGATGGAACAACCCCAAAGTGCCTAAGATACCTTAATTGATCTAAATTAAGACGAGAACGTAAGAGGTTGTCGGTGAGGGTGATTCCTATGCTATATGTAGGTGGACAAGTCCAACCCTTTTCCGGGCTCTCGTTAAAGAAGGTATATGTCGAATCGCTCAGGTCTATGTATGCATCAAACGAAGTTGATGGGGAGTCCTTCACGGCACAATCGACACAGGGACGACTATCGCTCAAGTCCTCACTAGAGTTAGGGGTATCGTTGGAAACAATGAAGTTGGTTGAATGCGTTTCCAACCCTTCTTCTTGGCTATTGTCTTGGAAAAGATTATTGAAATCTTTCCTAAGTTCTTTTAACCAATCAATAATTAGATCTTCTAGTTGAAATAATTCATCGAGAAGCATTTCTCCTAGAATATCCGGTTGGGAGCATTCGAGGGAGAGATAGGGATTATTTTTACTTTCGCCCCTCTTAAGGATACTAGGAAATGATGGGTCTATATAGTGGGGTTTATAGGTTAGAAAGTAACATTCTAATTCCCTATGGTTACCACCACATAATTGACACCACATAGTACCATAAGAGTGCCGAAAGTAAAAAGTATCAGTATCACTCATGTTTTTGTCAGAAATTACCAACCGTCGGGATCTTACGGTTCTGTTTTCAGTAACTGAAACTTGGGCATGGGGGCGTGTTGAGTGGGCACGGCCCCGTGTTCAGCTTACTGTCTGACTTAAAACAGGATTGCCAGTTCCAATGATTGAGCACGGGGCGTGTTCAGCGGGCACGGCCCGTGCTGAGTTCTGCAGAAGCTGAAAAAAACTAAGAAAAATCCTAAAAAAATGAAAAATAAGAAAAACGATTAGGCCGTTGATTCCTAACTTTCTTAAAATCCTTGTGTCCCCGGCAACGGCGCCAAAAACTTGATGCGTATTCTAGTGTTATATATATTAGGTGTATATTTTAAGCCCCTTTAACACTTTTTAGTCAAGTTTTAAATTTATAAAACACGATATTTACTAACACTAGACACACATATGGGCAAGTGCACCCATCGTGAGCGTAGTATAGTGTTGGTAAGATACCGAGGTCGTCCAAGGACACAAGAGCTTTTAGTACCGGTTTATCCTCAACGTCTAATCAAATCAAAAAGTTTAGAAAAATGTTTTAAACTAAGAAAAATAAAAACTAACTAAAAATGCTGAAAAATAAAAATAAAAAGAAAAACAGATAGACAAGATGAATCACTTGGTTCCGACTCGTATCTAGTGTAACCTTTGATTATTTCCGCACTTTTGCACTATTTTAAGAGATTATCTTAGTTATTGTAGTAGGCCCCTCTTTTGAAGGTGACGTTACCCTCACCCCAGTAGTTTGAGTCAGCAAGGATACAATCCTAAAAGGGTGGATTATTGGAAGATAATTAATTAAGTTATTAATGCAAATTATGGTAGGCCCCTCTTTTGGAGGTGACGTTACCCTCGACTAAGTAGTCTGAGTCAGCAGGGATACAGTCCTAAATAGCCGGGTTATAGTATTAATAGTAGTTAACTTATGAGGGGATCAAAGAGTTTGGACCCCCGCCATCCAATACCGTTAAGCATTGAAGGAGGTCCTACTAAATTTGACCCAGGTCCATTGCAGGACCTCTAAACGCTGAACAATGGCAAGACCTTTACCAAACCGTTCCCTTAACCCCCGACCAGGTAGCCAACATCTCCATATAGACCGTGGAGATATGAATGGTGAAAATCTTTTATTTTATATAGACAGTAAAATAATGCCAAGACACCACGGACAAACGACAAGGAAAGATCACCTTCAATATAAGCAACTAGTTATTAAAGTCATTAATACAAAACCAAGTAAAAAGTGCGAAAAGATTAGAAATAAAAAGTATTACACTAGACACTTTGTCTTCACCAAGTGATGTAAGAGACTTAGGCAAACATGGCCTTGATTGTCAAGAACTCTTACGATCAATCTTGGATCCCGAGACGACTCACACACTCTACGATGGACAATGGATGATGGTGGTGGATGATGGTGTTATGGTGGTGGTGGGTGGTGGGTGAAGTGTGAGAGAGGTGGTGTGCCAAGGGATGGTTTGAGCTTGAGCCAAGCACTTCTATTTATAGGCTGAACAGAAGCTCGGGCATGGCCCCGTGTCCAGTGGGCACGGCCCCGTGTCCACATCCTTCTCTTTCTTCATTTAATGCAGTTTTGTCTTTTTAGTTGACCACACCCCCGTGTCCGCTGAGCACGACCCCGTGGTGCAGAAGAATCTTTGTACTATGCAGATTTGCTGGATTGTGCGAATCTTATAGTTGACCACGGCCCCGTGTCCGCTGAGCACGGCCCCGTGGTGGGCAATAGAAGCTTCTACCACTTTGTCTTTTCTGCTGACACTTGGGCACGCCCCCGTGCTGGCTGAGCACGGGGCATGTTCAGCCTTCTGTTGTCTTGTTTTGCTTAGGAAGATGCTGTCGTGGGGTCGGGCATGTCACGTCTTGTTCCTTTTCTTGTATTTATGTTAGATTTTGATGTCTTTTTGCTTCTTTTGTGAATTTGAGCTCATTTAATCCTGAAAATACAAAAGGAAGACAAAAGCACACTTTTTCCAACATTAGTACTAAAAAAGGGTTAGTTTTATGCCACAATTGATGAAATTTATATGTTGCAATTTGCACACATCAGTGAAATTACCAAAATGCCCCTACGGTGCATAGTTTGATTATGATTGATAAATTTCACATATATACTTTACCCTACTGTTATAACTTATTAAATTGGGTATTTTTGCTGATTACATCAGACCTGTAACTCAGGATAACACTTAAACTCTTTTATAACCTTGTAAATGACCAAACTACCCTTGCGGGGCATAGTTTGTGTTTAAATTCGTTTCGGGCATAATAAAAGATATCTTACTGATATCACAACATATTTGAAGCATATTAACTTAGGAAACCTGTATATGGCTCTAACAATTACCCGTTACGCCTCTTGCGCGTTCGGTTCGGTTTATGTAACTAGTTTGTATAAATTAGCCGAAACGGGTCAAACCTTATCGGTTTTACCTCAAAATCCAGAATGTGTATGAAATACCCATATTAAACAAGTCTTCAAACTTGTCGGGTCTAAATCACATTCTATCCGGTCATCGCTTAATCGTGCGTACGAATCGTATCTTTGAAACTAACCGGTCTAAGCTTAAGCTTAATTAAAGACCCGTTAGGATTCTAATAGGTTATTATAAACCTTCGTTCCAGATTAGGAGGACCTGTAAAAGCTACTTGCATTTGCTTATTGTGATTATTACTTTGCTCAGGTAAATACTTTTAACTTATTTTCCCTATACGGGCTTGGGTTACGGTATATAAAATACCGCTTGGTCGGGCATTAAATCTTCCATCGTTTGGTGGTTAATTGAATAATTTGATCGGCCCGTTTAAATCGTTTTGTTTACTTAAAGCCTTTGGGGGGTTAATGACCATGTCCCGGATATCCTTGGCATCATTTTACGAAATGGCCACGACCTAAGCGCGGAGTGTAGGCGTACACTTGTCAGTGCATAAATAGATTATGTGGTGTGTCTATTGATCTTTAACCCGGCACGATCCGGGCTACTGAACGCATAAGGAACATGTAATTCTTTTACAAGATTATATATTTAAATAATTATCCCAAGTTATAAAATGTTTATGCCATGTGCATCCAAATCAATTTTTAATCATTTTTAAAATGAGTCAGTTGATTGTATTTACCAGTGTAAACTAACGTATTTTCCCAAAAAGATTAAATGCAGGTACTAAGCGTAATAGGCTGGATTCCCTCCTTAGCATCAATAAAGAGTCTCGCAAGCTTAAGATGCCTATCGTCTGTTGAACTACTGTTTCCTATTTATTTTTTATCCATCTGTGGATTCTTTCAACTGTTTGTGATACACGATATTACAATTATATTCAGTTGAAATATATCTTTCATTTGCTTCCGCTGTGCATATTAAATATTGTGTTGTTTGACTATTATGTTGCCAACCACGTCACGATACTCCCCACCGGGCCCACCGGTGACACGTGGGAATTCGGGGTGTGACAAGTTTGTCTACTTCCACATGTTCCTCTGTCTCTATTCCTTTTGATATTCCTCATCCTTCGTTTCCGTATTCTATTCCTTCATCATCTCCTCCTGGTGTTTCTTCACCTACTGTTTCTTCTCCTCCTCCTCCTCCTCCTTCCTCTTTTCCTCCTCCTCCTCATCCACCACCACCTGTTTCGACTCATCCGATGGTTACACGCTCTCGTGATCATACACGGCAGCCGCGACAGTTTTCGGATCATGTTCTTCTTCATGTCTCTACTACTCCCACTACTGAGCCTTCCACATTTCGACAGGCTCAACAGTACTCTGTTTGGTGGGATGCGATGCGCGCTGAGATTGATGCTCCACATGCCAACCAGACTTGGTGTCTGGTTCAGGCTCCAACAGATGCCAACATTGTTAGTTGTAAGTGGGTCTACAGGATTAAGCATAATCCAGATGGATTGGTGAGTCGCTATAAAGCCCGGCTTGTTGCCAAGGATTTTCATTAGACTGAGGGCATTGACTACACTGAGACTTTTAGTCCTGTGGCCAAGCCTACTACTATTCGTCTTGTTCTTTCAGTCTCGTTCTCTAGAGGATGGTCTATTCGTTAGGTTGATGTCAACAATGCCTTTTTACATGGGGATCTTTCTGAGACTGTTTATATGACACAGCCCCCAGGGTTTGTTGACATATCTAGACCACATTATGTTTGTAGTCTGCAGAAGGCTCTTTATGGCCTGAAGCAGGCTCCCAGAGCTTGGTTTTCAAGCTTTCCACAGCTCTTCTTGCTGATGGTTTCACTTAGTGTATTTCAGATGTATCTCTCTTCGTTTATAGTCAGGGTTCGATGCTTTGTTATGTCTTGATCTATGTTGATGACATCATTATTACTGGGAGTTCTCCTAATTTTGTTTCTGCATTGATTGGTCGATTACACTCCCAGTTTGCACTTAAGGACTTGGGTCAGTTGTCATATTTTCTAGGTGTTCATGCTACTTTCTCTGAGGATGTGTTACATTTATCACAACAACGCTACTTGCTTGATTTGTTACAACGTACTGGTCTTGCTGATTGTCGACCGTTATCTACACCTGTTTCTTCTGGTAGACAGCTTTCTCGACATACTGGTGATCCTTTATCTGATCCTACTACGTACCGAAGTACGGTTGGTGCGTTACAGTATCTTGTGCTGACACAACCAGAGATAGCTTATGCGGTTAGTAAGGTGTCACAGTTTCTTCAGACACCTACTGACCGACATTGGGTCACTGTCAAGCGTATTTTGCGGTATCTTAAGGGTACTGTTTCTCATGGGTTATGCATACGTCGGTCTACTTGTTTTGCTTTACATGCTTATAGTGATGCGGATTGGGCTGGTTGTCCCAATGATCGACGTTCTACCATAGATTATTGTGTTTTTCTTCGGCCCAATCTCATTAGTTGGAGTTCCAAGAAACAGCATACAGTTGCTAGGTCGAGTACGGAGGCTGAGTACCGAGCTCTTGCTCATACAGCTGCTGAGTTACAATGGATTACGTATGTATTACATGAGTTGCATATTACGTTAACTTGTCCACCATCTCTTTGGTGTGACAATATTGGAGCTACATATCTTGCAGTCAACCCGGTGTTTCATCAGCGCACTAAACACCTAGAGATTGACTTGCATTTCATTCGTGATATGGTTTTGACGGGTAGTTTACATGTTCGATATGTTTCTACTATTTTGCAGATTGCGGATATTTTGACCAAAGGATTGTCTGGTGTTCGATTTGACAGTCTGAGGTCCAAGCTTCACGTGGATGCTCCCCGTTTAGCTTAAGGGGGCGTATTAAAGTAGTTATAGTGTTGTATGTATTTTCTGTTATATAGAGTTTGTTGAGAGTTAGTTAGGTGGTTGAGATTGGTTAGTTAGTTAGACCATAAACTCTCTTCTCTATATATAGTCGATTGTATTGAACATTATGATTAATGAGAATTGGATAGTAGTCTGATATCTTCTTCAGTTTTTTTAATAATTTTTGATGTGGTGTTTGGGATACTTTGTATCTTTTACTTTTGTCTTTTGGTATTATGGTTTCTTAGGCCATGGGGTGTACTCTAACATTTAGAGTGTTAATAATGACATGGCATGTTAACTAACATTGTAAACCACTCCCTCCTTGTGTTAAAGGACATTAAATGGGTTATGTGTTAACATGTTAACCCAATGTTGAAAGATTAAATTAATTATTCTTTTCTTTTTTAGACTAAAAACCACTAAAAGATATGGTTAGATGAAGTTAATGGGATTAAACCGTTTCCTTGAAGTGTGGCAAAGTGAAATGGGGAAAAAAGATTGATGTGGCACTTAGGTGAAGTTAACATATGTTAAAGTATACCCAAAGGCCTTACTAAAAAATGAAGTTGATCCGTTTTTTGGTTTTCACATGGTATTTTGTTTTGGTCTAGATTCTGGAGTCATGCGTTTGTAATGCCCACGGAATCCAAATGGATATTAAAAGCCGAACCCCACTTATGTTTTGCTTTTGGGTTTTGACCATATCAATACGTCACCTACTTTTTTTTGTTTTTGATAAGCAATTACTTGAACATTTTTGGGTTTTGACCATGTCAATACGTCACATACTTTTTTTTTTTGTTTTTGATAAGCAATTACTTGAACATTCAGTTAATAATTCATGGGCTGGAAAACTTCCAACTGTAGCAATCATGTTGCTTCTTATTTTTTTACTTTGTAACAATTTGATTCAAAAGTAACCAACTGGAGTATATACTATGGTAACAAATTTTGATATATCTCGCTTTTCTAATGTTAGTATTTATAATACGATGGTTCATATCAATTGGTAAAGAAGATTAGGTAAAAAGTGGAAAACATCAAAGGGGTTGAGTACCAAAAATCAGGTACCGATACCGGTACCAAACCGTCGGTACCCACTACTCATCAGTTTCACTATCTTGTTTGGTAGCTTTTAGTTATTAGAACATTTTGTCTAACCAATTGGATGGATAAATTTCTTCTTCATAATCAATCGGCAGTACATATGAGCTGCTCTGTTGTCGATTGTCCAATCTGGTTTTTTTTTTTTTTTTTTTTTTTACTTCCGTCCATTTTTAAACACTAAAAACCCAACCAATTGCTCATAGACTTCTACATATTTGGTTGAGTTGAATGAATTTTAGATTTATAATTATATAAATAAATTTCATATATATTATTAAACCTGCAAACCTAACACGGTCTTGGGAAAAAGGTTGTTGACTAAAACTTCTCTTTGCCGTTGACTCCAAACTTAACACGGCTTTGGGAAAGCAAATATATTATAGTTATATATAGGGTACACTCAGTTGAGAAGCCATAAAACCACACTTTGTTCACAAATTAACATATAATATAATATAATGTGGCATACCAACACTATTACTCTTCTTATGATTCTCTTTTTCATGTTCTCACAAACCAGTGGCAATGATGTCAACAAAACACTAGAGGTAAAAGCTTTGCTTGCAACTAATTGGTGGCCGTATGAAAATACTTCGGCTCACTGTAATTGGCATGGAATAGCTTGCAATAAAGCAGGAAGTGTGATTGAGATAAAGTTACACAGCCGTTACCTTGGGGATAGACCTCATCTCGGAAGCCTCGACTTCTCTTCATTCCCAAACCTTATTCGACTTGCTTTTGAGTACTGTGGTCTTAAAGGAAGCATCCCAGAGCAGATTGGTTTGCTGTCAAACCTCACCTATCTATCACTTTGGGGGAACCGACTCACAGGTAACTTACCTGTTTCACTCACCAATCTTACCAGTTTAAAACACCTTTATCTTTCCAGTAACAATTTCAGTGGTAATTTACCTGTCTCTTTTGCCGATCTCATCCATTTAAAACACCTTGATCTTTCTACTAACAACTTCAGTGGTGAGTTACCTGTTTTGCTCACCAAGCTCACCCAACTAAGAGCCCTTATTCTTTCTAGAAACAATTTTAGAGGTAAGTTGCCTTTATCTTTCGCCAGTCTCATCCATTTGGAATATCTTTATCTTTCTAAAAACAATTTCAGTGGTGAACTACCTGTTTCCCTCACCAATCTCATCCGTTTAAAACAACTTAGTCTTTATCGTAACAATTTCAGTGGTAAGTTACCTGTTTGGCTCACCAATCTCACCCGTTTAGAATACCTTGATCTTTATGACAACAACTTTTGGGGCGAGTTACCTGCTTCCCTCGCCAGTCTCACCAATTTAGAATACGTTTATCTTAGTAGAAACATACTTACAGGTCCAATCCCACCATCTTATGGTTCCATGGTCAATCTCAGAGTCCTAGACTTGAGTACAAATCAACTCAATGCATCCATCCCAAATGAAATTAGTAATTTGAAAAACCTGGAAATGTTGAATCTGGGTGACAACAATTTTTCAGGTCCAGTTCCATCGAGTCTTGGTAAACTAAGCCAATTATACTTCTTAAACCTCGGCATGAATTTAATAAGTGGCCGCATACCTCTAGATATAACAAATTTGAAGAATTTGCAACATATCGACCTTAATGATAATAATCTTGAGGGTCCAGTTCATGAAAAGCTGTCAAAACTTTCTTACCTTGATTTGTCATCAAATCAGCTGTCAGGAAACGTGTTGTTTCAAAATCCCTGTCATCTCCGGCATCTAGATCTCTCTATGAATCAGATGGCTGGATTAATCACAAGTCTTCGCGTCTGCAATGAGTTAGAGTACTTGGACCTTAGTAGTAATAAATTTGTCGGAGAAAAACTTGAATATTTGGACTTCCCATATTTGAAGTTCTTAAATCAGTCTCTGAATGCTCTAACTGCGATCGTCCCCAATCGTTCTTCATGCAATGCTTCGAGTGGACAATTATCCTGCAAAGAAAATAAGCGGAGAACCAATGTAGTCCACCATTTGGCCATTTTTCTTCCCATCATCATGGGCCTTTGCTTCTTGCTTCTAGGTTACTTATTCTACAATAATTGCAAGGCTACCGAAAATAAAATCCAGCCGGAAATGATAAAACATGGGAATGTGTGCTCGATATTGAATTATGATGGAACAATTGCATATGAAGACTTCATCACTGCTACGGAGGATTTTGACCTCAAATACTGCATTGGAACCGGTGGCTATGGTAGTGTTTATGAAGCCAAACTGTCTGACGGTAAAACATTTGCTTTGAAAAAACTCCATCGCTTTGAAGCAGAGCAACCAGCATTCGAACAGAGTTTCAAGAATGAAGTCCAAGTGTTAACCAACCTAAGGCACAAAAACATTGTCAAACTATATGGTTTTTGTTTACATAACAAATGCAACTTCCTTGTATATGAATACATGGAAAAGGGGAGCCTATTTTGTGCCTTGAGAGACAGTGAATTAGCTGTTGAAGTTGACTGGATGAAGAGGGTGAACATCATCAAAGATGTAGCCCATGCTTTGGCATACATGCATCATGATTGTAGTCCTCCTATAGTTCATAGAGATATATCAAGCAACAACATTCTATTGAACTCAGAAATGGAAGGATTTGTTGCCGACTTTGGAGCAGCCAGATTGCTCGACCCGGATTCCTTGAGCCACACGGTAACTGCAGGAACTTTAGGATATATTGCTCCAGGTATTCCTACATAATCTTAATGTTTATTACCACTTAGCAGTTGTCATTTGCTAATGATCCTTTGGTATATATGATGATGTAGAACTTGCCTATAGCATGATTGCGACCGAAAAATGTGACGTGTATAGCTTTGGGGTGGTGGCACTTGAGACAATTGGAGGGAAGCATCCTGGAGACCTCCTGTCATCCCTGAACTGTTCGACTGGTCAGCATACAACATTGGACAATATACTTGACAAGCGACTCCCTTATCCAACTGATAGGTCAACTCAAAATAAAATTATGTGTGCTTATAGTGTAGCATTAACATGCATTCTCACAGATCCAAAGTGTCGACCAACAATGAGAAATGTGTCTCAGAAATTGTCATGTTAAAGGCATCATTTTGGGCTATCTCCCCATGATATCATATTGAGTTAATTTTGTTGGTTTAGTAGACTCCATTACGACTCATGCTTCACTACCCTTCCATCTTCTGTATTCGCACACCATTATCTGCATACGAACAGAACATGATCTTTAAACCATTCGAGTAACTTACAACAAACTAATAAACAAACAAGAAGCTTCACATGGTTTATCCATAACTCACAAAAAAAATGCATCAAGACATGAGGAAGCAGATATTTTTAGACAGCTAAAACAATCTATTTTAAAAATTATCATGACATTCAGTCGAGCCAAACAGACACAGTTAGTTGTTTATTCTTCTACATGAATGCTATAAAATTTAAATCCATGGTTTTGAAACACTAACTTTTGGAGGGAATTACATAAGTGTCGCACAACTATTGGTCAATCTACTTATAAAGTTTGTGAAGTTGAGAGTTCTAAACCAGCTCGACTCGCAATGCATTGCTTCAGAAATTTGTGAATTTCAATTTGAACAAAGTATCAAAATGGAACAATTGAGAAACCCTAACCAACTAATGCCCTAAAACAGAGAAATTGATATATAACACGAACAAGTGGGATAGGGTTAAGATTAAATAGCAAAATCACTTGAATCAGAATTCAAGAGAACATACGAATGGTTGTTGAATTGTTCAGAGCTCCGACCCAGTAGGTGCATGTGAGTTGAGCGTGTGAAGAAGGTGAGGAAGAAGCCGGACGCCAATATGACCCGACCCGTTCTTTATATTTTGTTCTTGCCCAATATCACCGGCTTTTTTCCTAGTTGTTTGCTTGTTAGATCCGTTATAAAATAGTACTTGTCCCAAAACAGCCCTTAGCCTTTCATTAGAAGTCCAAATGAATCCATGTTTAAATGTGTGAGTCAATATTCACATGTCTAGCTTTTACACATTTGAACATGTTTATTACATGTTTTTTAAGTAGATATGATGAAAAAAAAAAACCCAAACCTCGTAAGAAGACTCGGATTCGATTTTATTTATACCCGGATATTTTATACTAAAACTAAAACCTACCCTACCAATAGAGTATACATTTAAACTTAAATAGGTTAATCTTAATACCCAACCTTGATAACAAAATTATATAAATAACAATTCACCAAAGGAATTTCACTGTAGCATATGTCTTCTATCTAAGTGGTCCATGTGACATGGCTTTATTTGTCCAGCTAATCATATGTTTTTTGTTGTTTTGTTTTTGTTTTTCTTTGTTGGCAGGTGTGGACAACAAGAGAACCCTTCTCTCACATACTATATTATTATTTAAATTTGATCTTTGTAACTAGTTCTATACGGGTCCGATGAACGGGTATACTAATGGTATAATGACAAAAAAAAATAATACTTATGCATAACAATCGACATAAAAGTAATTTTTATATAGAAATTTCAAAAGAATATTACATAATATAGTCGTTAGTTAATCTGGTAACACACCTCCAACTTGAAGACCTAATACCATTCTCATCCGGGCTAGCATTGCCATCTTGAACCAATGCTACTACTGGCGTAATTGTAGTGGTAGTGCTACTGCTACTGGATCAACATCAAGCCTCTTAACATTAATGAGGACTCCCTCTAGCATACTCAACTCCTTTCCAACATCTAGCTCATTAGACCTCATTCTGAGTACCCGCAAAAAAAGGGATGTATAAAACTAACTACCTTAAAGAAACATATCAAAGGAGTTTACGGGTCAAAACTTGTTCAGAGAGCGCGGTAACTTTGCCTTGTAGTAAAAAACAGTCAATTAGAATTAATATCAATAGAACAAAGTCCCGTCCCATTTGTTATAAACAGAACAAAAAAAACATGAATTACTTGTATTAATACTATGGAATAAAGTTTAATGAACTGGCAGAAAAAATAGTAGGAAACATGAACATATTAACTTGTTTAATAGCTTACTTTTGTTCATTATTTCTTAAGCCTTGACATTAGATAGCACATCCACCCATGTCTTCCACAATCCATGGGCTTTTCCCCATTGTTGAGGTCTTTGAATCCTACATGTACAATCAATTTTATCATTCATTAAATGAAAAAAGAACTAAATTAATAATCAAGTTTAATAGCATGTGGTCGCCACAAGAAAAAAAAAAAAGACTGAGAACCACCGAAAACACCAGAATGCAAGTCCTATAGGATAGCAGGTAGTGCAAGCCAGTAAGCGTGACAATGATCCAACCAGTAAAGATCTTCTAACCAATGACAAAATATTTCATTTCAAGAGAGATAAATTCCCACCTGTTCAATCAGATTATTGAATATCTAACTATAGTGTAACTTGGCATCAAATAATAAGTCAAACCATCAAGAGACTTACAGTTGGTATAGCTAGTACAAGGACGTCATTTGTGCCTCTCCATAATCATTTAACTACATCCTATAAAGACTCCCATTTGATATCTCAATAGGACTTCAAAGACTACCGTATAACATAAATAAGAAAGGATGGGAGAGAACACCAACCTTCACACCAAGATTCTAATTAAAGCAAAACACCTTTTAAAGTAGACACTTTTTTCACTTCCCCAAGAGGAAAAAAGAAAAGCTGAGACACCATTTGTTTATAACCTGATCTAAGCGTTTTGTGCCTCCTTTTCGGAATGTGAATCTAGAAAACTTGTGGTTTCATCTAAAGCAATGTTATAATAGTCGTTAGGTGCTAGTCCGGTTTTAGGTCCTATTTAGTCCGCCTTTGACCGAGTTTGACCAACATATGGATTGTAGAAATATGATGTGTAATGATTATTTGAGACCAACTATCGAGTTGGATCATAAAACCTATCCGAAATATCCGGTTATGAATATGAAAAAATAATAAAAAAATAAAAATTAAATAAAAAGTTGGATTTTCGGATATCCGATTCACTATCCGATCGGATATCCGAAATTTCGGATATGGATTCGGATAGTGAAATCTGATATCTTAAAATTTCAAATATTTGATTTTGAACACCACTACCCACGGGCATGAGGGCATGTTGGGTTTGGAAAAGGAAAATGGTGATTGGTGTGTTGAACAAACAAAATACATCCCTCACTACCCCATGGTTGGGTTTTGGAGGGCAAAGCCTCCATGCCTACATAGCAAAAAAATATTTTCATTGCCTTTGTTCACCACACACTTAGTCTTAGAAAGATGTATATTTAATCTAGTTAGTGTAAAGTAGTAACTTTTACGGTTAAAAAAGATGTGTACTTTAATATCATTAGTACACATCGGTGACCATACCGCGATGATGAAGGGTTTTGGTGAGTGGGTATGCGGTGACCAAAATCGGTGTCTAGTCACCGAAGGTGGAGAAGGGTGATGGAGGAGAGAGAGAGGAGAGAAGAACCAATCAAAAAATATATAACTCAAACACCCTAGAGTGATTAACTATACCTAGTGATTGAGTGCAAAATGGGGAGTGAAATGGGGAGTTGACATGGCATAATATTATTGGATAGAGAATCAGTCAATCACCCTAGAGTGATTAACCATACCCCCACCCTTAGTGTATATTACTAACATTCTGCGGTTAAAAAAATCAAGATTAAATAATATAAAACCAACCCTTAATTCACCCACCAAATTCCCAATCCCTTGTCTGGTATCTTGGCTTTTTCAAAGCAGCAGCCATGGTTTCATTCTCTCTGCCCCTGACCCTATCTAAACAGGGTACTTAGGGCATGTTTGACTAAGCTTATTTAAGTTAAAAAAAGACTTTTGGGAAAAGAACTTTTTGAAAATGAGTTTTTAGAAAAAGTGTTTGGATTAGCTTATGGGCTGAGAAAAACCAATAAGTCAATAAGTTATTTTTTAAAAAGTGTTTGGCTTAGCTTATTGATGTAAAATGACTAAAAGGAGTAATTTGGTAATTTAATGTTTGAAAAGTCATAAGTTGATCAAGAAGTCATGTTAACTTTTCAAAAACTCATTTTCCTTCTATTTAAAAAGTCATTTTAAAAAGTACTTTTGTATTTGCCAAACACTAAGGCTGCACGGTATGGTCCCCCGTCTTCACCCGGCGACGCCCGTCCCCCCATCCCGCCCGCACCGTCTTCATCCCGTCCCCCCTCCGTCCCCGTCTTAAACGTCAATATATGGACGGCGAGGACGATCCAAGATGGTGGTCCCCATTTGTTTTTTTGTTTGTTTGTTTGTGTAAGTGACTTGTACATTAGGCTTCAATACTTGTACATAGGGCATAGAAATTAAAAAAAAAAAAAAAAAAAGTGGTGGGTAGGATCATCCTCCCATACCCTCTAGTCACCATCCTTGGGAGGACTATGACGTGGTGCCTACGTGACGGATGGTCTTTCAAGGATAGAATGTCACCATACCCTCTGGCCTAAAACTCCTTATTGCTTTTTGATTGTCAATAAATTGGTTGGAAAAACTCATGCACTTAGTGTTACTAGTTAAGGCAAATTGTTAATAATCAGTGGAGGAGGATGAGAATTCAGGACGCTTATTACCTTCTTACCAAACCAAACGTAAACCCTTATCATGTAAAGGCTTCTTCTTTCTCTCTCTAAGACCTCCAATGGCTCTCGTCGTACAATCACACCGCCTCACTCTTCTCTCCGGCGCCGTACTCCCGTTCAGGTCCACTGGCGACGGGTTCTCCGGCAGGTTTATCGAAAGATGGCGGAGTTTGTGATCTCGAAGGTGGAAGATCTGATGAATTGGGCCCGTCGTGGATCAATCTGGCCCATGGCGTTTGGGCTGGCGTGTTGTGCCGTTGAGATGATGCATACCGGAGCTGCTAGGTATGATTTGGATCGGTTTGGGATTATATTCAGACCTAGCCCGAGACAGTCTGATTGTATGATTGTTGCGGGTACTCTCACTAACAAGATGGCCCCTGCACTCACAAAGTATGTTCCTTTTTATTCTTATTGTTGGCTTGAAATGGTGATCTGACTGATATTGTCTCAGGGTGTATGACCAAATGCCAGAGCCAAGGTGGTGGATACTACCACTACTCATATTCTGTTGTTAGGGGTTGTGATAGGATTGTACCAGTTGACATTTATGTCCCTGGTTACCCACCCACAGCTGAGGCCCTTTTATACGGGCTTCTTCAGCTGCAGAAAAAGATCAACAGGCGTAAGGACTTCATTGGTGGACCAAGTGAGACCTGCATCATGTTATATGGGCCTGATACGCATTACACCAAATAAGTTGTGTATTCGCTCTTTCCGCTTATGTATTCATGTGGAGAGAGCAATTATGAGACACTTCAAAAATGGGGTTTGTATGGTTTTTTCTCGATCTGTGATATTATTTATGGCTTGGTTGTTTTTGTTAAGATGGTGACTGAATAAGGCACCCAAAAATGATTGTTTTGTGTAGACTCTTTAACAATATTTCTTCACAAATTGTTGTTGACACGTAATTCGCTTTTTAGTGCTTAATTGTCTCCATCAACTTCAAGCTTGTATATCAAATCAGTCAAATTCTACACGCTTTAACAGGTAATTATATAGTTTACAAGCATGTTCTTAAACCATTTGGCTAAGAAATTTTATTTTAATAAACAGTGGAGTTAAGTGGACTTTTGAAAGTCCTTATAGTGTCTTAAACATGTTTTTATTATAAAAACTTATCAGTTCTCAAACAGTGTATGATTGTGTATGTGTTGTGTGTTTGAAGTTCAAAACCGTCTGAATTAGTGACTAAACTTGTAATTGAGTGAAGATTGTTTATGCTTGTGTTGTGTATGATTGTTTATGCTCTTATAACCCGACCAATTTGGTTTGTTAAGCTCGCAGACTTTGTATAGTTTGTTGTCGCCCCCTTTAATAAATTCAAGTTTTATATTTTATAAAACAAATTTCATAAATATGACTAAACTTGAAATTAAGTGCAGAATCCAAATATTTGGACATATTGTTGTAAATAAAGTTATTATCTATCTTGGAACGTGATGACACATTATGAACAAAGTTTAATTAAACGCCGCTGGCAATTATATTAAGGATAGAAAGTAATTCCACTGAAGCAATAAGGATTAGACCTCCTCTGTTATTATATACATGTTAGGGGTGTGAAGAAAACCGAATTAACCGACCCACAACCAAGTTAACCAGCGAAACTGAACCGATATAACAAAATCGTAACAACTAAGTAAAACATGGTTCTTCGTTGGGACCATTTAGTCTAAACCCCAACATTCTAGGATATCCCATGCAGGCACAAGAGATTCTTCGTGAAGTTCAAAACCATGCACAAACAAAGAATTTTGTGACATGCACATGCATGTAAAATTCAATTTACATTTGTGATGATGTCATGATGATGTCGTCTTGTATTATCTTCGTTCGTATCACGAATGTCGGGTCGTACGACGGAAGAGTGTCGCGACGTCGGTCTTGAGCCGAACCAAACCGAGCCACATCCACACAAAACTGTATCAACATATATATACGCTAAATATGCATACACTGTAAATATGAGACTCAAGCCCACCGACAAGCGAATCTAAATGTGGTGGCGATACTAGTCTACAACCCATGGCCATGGGTAACCTAGTCAGCCGATGGATCCATGTAAATAATGATTAGCGTCAACGATTAGTCATAATGGTTAGCGATACAAACAATAAACAAATCACAACTACCACATAATTACACATTGAACTTTGCATGTATGTGAAAAATAAAATATTTGAAATAAATGAATTAATACGATAAATGATACATAATACACCCCAAAACATTTAAATTGTAAAAGGGGAGTTAGGAAGATCTACTTACGAGTTGCGTTTTACGATTCCTTGAAATAAGCATAAGATGGAAGAGGAAAACTCCAAATGAAGAAACTACCCTTGGATATAAAATTCGAAGTACTAAAGTACAAATAAAAATATTAACGAAACTAAATCTATAAATTTAGAGATTTGCGTATAAAGCTATTTATATTAAATAATTAAATAAAGTAACCGATTTATTTTATTCGTAAAGTACGTCTTGTTTCACCATGGTTTCCTAGATCTTAGATGATCCGGATGCAATCAATGATCAACATCACTTTGGAAGGTTAGGAGCTTTCCCGACAATATAATTTTACAAATAACAAAACCGATTACATTATATTGTAAAAGCATGAATTAACGTTTAGAATTTTATTAGAACAAATTTGTAATTTATATTTTCTGGAAAAAAATACGAGTAGTATTTATGAAGTTTATTTTTAATAATTAACATATTTTAAGTTACTTTTATATGATTAAAATATAAATTCATTACATGATCAAAAATTCTAAAAAATTACATGTGTTATTCTATTATGATTATGAACAATAAACAATCACCAATTTAATCAAAGCACAACTTTAATATCAAAAGCCCCAAATCTAATTTAACTAATAACACTAAAATTATGAATGGATCTTGAATGCCCTCTATCACAGGAATTTATAGCTGGGTTTTGTAGATCTCGTAAAAATATCCGGATTCAGTTCAAATGAGAACCACAACGAGTTGCGTGAACCACGAGAACTAGGCCATCCAAAAGGTTTTTCCGAATTTTTTTTTTCACAAAAGTCGTAAAAATAATCACTTGTTTAAGCAAAATAAGAAAAACTGAAAGAAAACATCGCATACCCACATTTACATGAGACGTAAAAAAAAATATTTATCTTCTTCCAAAATTTTACGTCTGTCGTAAAAAAACATGCATCAGTCAAAACTACTGACTCGGCAATTTTTTTAAAAATTATTTTTTACAGATGTGTTTATTTTTTTTTTCATCTACGTTTGTGTAAAAAAATTTTGGCCCAAATATCACCGGATCAAAAAGTTCTCGCGGTTCTCGCAACTTAAGGTGGTTCTCATTTTAACCTTTCCCTTGCATGAGTCAAAATTACCGACTTGGCAATTTTTTTAAATTTTTTTTTACAGATGTGTTTATATTTTTTTCATCTATGTTTGTGTAAAAAAACTTTGGCCCAAATCTCGCCGGATCAAAAAGTTCTTGCGGTTCTCGCAACTCAAGGTGGTTCTCATTTTAACCTTTCCCGGTTACAAAAGAATTTGAGTATTTTATAACTTTAATTGTGATTTGATTTTAAATGAAATTAAGAGATTTCATAATGTATTGGGAAGGTTTTTGAGTGTATATTGGTATAGACTTAATTTAGGGGAAATTAGGATGCCAATTATAGTGAACTAGCAATAAGAATCGCTTGCGTTGCAGCGCATGTACATTGTAAACTTTGAAAAAGTTAGTCCAAATGTATATAAAAACACGCGTTTCGACGTATCCGATTTGTCACACTCGGTCATAGCGGAAGCGCGAGGTGTGATTAGAGAGGTAATCATTGCATTCAATCAAGTAAACAACTAATATAAAAGATAAAAAGATGTTCATCTATACGATTTTATTAAAACATATTTACATCCATACATGTTTGTTTCAAAAGAAAGACAAGCTACAACTTTGGTTACATTGTTTGAAATTAAAACACAATTTTACAAAACATATTTCTAAAAAAACAACCAAGACTTTGCTTTCAATGTTTTGCATGAGTGCGCGACTTGTGAACCAAAGTCTACCAAAAGTGGATGACATCTTATGCTTAATGTGACACTTGTGTCTATACAACCATCATACGAATACAAAACCAATGAAATCTTTTGTTCAATACTTGGGATTTGTATAAATATGTGTATCATTTGCACATATCAATTCTTGTTCGATTTCGAGCTTTAAATCGCTTTCTGGAAGGTTATACACGAACTGATGCGTAAACGTAATCAGTTTAATGAAACAAACACTACAGAATAGTGATATAGGCTTAACATACCTTAAATAACCTTTACAAAACTTAGAAATAAGTTTTGGAGGGTTTGGTGTGTCGAAAACAAGTTTATTCGATCATAGGGACTATTTGTGTCAAACTGCGAAAGAATGCCGACTCGTGCTGTAACGAACATTCTGAGACTTGATCATAAGCTAAAAATACCTTAAATATCCTTTACATAGCTTAAGAATAGGCTTTGAGGGGTTTGATATGCGAAAATAAACTTATTTGATCAACAGGGACTAAAAGCGTCAAAATGTGCATAAGTTTGCATTTACGCGCATATTTTACGTTCTGAACATATCCGGACATCCAAAAATTTTTGTAGTCATTAAAATATTTTATTTTAGTGATTGGAATGCAAAAATACCATTCGTCGTAAAATTTGGATCGTTTTCACGTCCGTTTGTGTTTCGTCGTAATTAACCGAATAACGCAACCGTACGACCAAACGAACCGACATCCAAGATTATTTCAAGCATGTTTCAAGTCTCCTATGTTTTAACATCCTTGTAGAGCCTTGAAAATGGGTTAACGGGGTTTAAACGCGTCAAAAATGGCTTAAACATGCTGCAGGGACCATTCATGCCATTTTGTGAATGTTAATGTATCTGGGAGGTGGTGGCGTCGCGCGACGGGGTACCCCCCTTTTCCGTGGCGCGACCCGATGCGATGGGTGTATTTTGACAGAAATTCCATTTTCAGCAACCAGCTTGAATTTCAGGGTCTTTTATGCAAATTTTTCAATACTTTGGACTGGTTTTCAAGCTCCCATTATATACAAAACCATGTTCCACAAGTGTATGGCCAAGATTTAAACTCCTAACATATGGAATGATCTTGTTAATCCAAGCTTACTATAAATAGAAGTGGGTTCTTCACTTCATTCCTCACAAATTGAATCAATTCTGCTCTAAGTTGAAGCTTATGCTTGATACCTGAGTATTTTGGTTCAATTCTTCCTTGCTTGGACCTTTTGTAAGCTTCTTTCATGCTTTTATGCTTTATAAGCATGAAAGTCAAACAGTGTTTGACTTTCTACTTTGACTATGAATTGGTCAACACAAAGTTCGTTTGAACTTTGCAACGTGAGCGTAATCACGATGGTTATAGTTCCTTGTGACTATACCTACTGATTACCACGTTGATTAGTTGAAGTGACGAGTCAAAGTTTCGGTCAAAATACGTGTTTATGTGTATCTTGCGTTGAAGCTATTTTCGGGTATCAAAACACTTTGTTTTGATATCAAACTTGTTTTCTAACTTATTTAAACACACTTTTAGTCTAGTGCTTGTATAGGGTTGTAACTCAAGCGGTCTTGACAACCTTTTAGACTTTTGAACCCGACCCGTTTGGTCGATCATTAGGATTCGACGAAGCATATTTTGTGACCATAGTTGTATACGGAATAACCTTGCAAGGTTATACCTTATGGTCACTTAGTTTAATTAGTTGTATGATAGGTAGATTATATGCCTTAGGAAAATGACCAAAATGCCCTTTTTATGCATAATTTGTATTTAAGCATATGTAACCTAAATTTTGCCACTTAAACTGATTATGCAACATACTTAAACATGTTAGGGCATATAATACTTGTCATAGGACTAGTTAGGCGCCTCGAAGCGCATTCGCGCGAACGACGCGTTAAAGTAGCGTAAGCTACCTTAATGGGTCGTAACGGGTCGTAAGCACTTAGGATAGGTTCCGATTTAGAATGTAGGCTTTGTTAAACCATATCACATGAGTTCCAATACTCATTTGGTTTACGAGACCTCATCCTACCAGATCTTTCGATTTAGATACCGATTGTTTAATGTAGTGATTCCATACTAGGTGCCACTTGATTCCTTGATTTCCGAGCTTTATTAGGACACTTAATCAAGGATACTTACAATCTCAAGTGAGTACATAGTCCCCTCTTTTACGTTTTCAAATGTTTTGGGGTGTTACATATGTGCCGATACACTATTTTCATGATTTCAACTATATGATTACTGTTACACCCCAACCAATGGTGGAAACATCGGGGTGCGAGCACTAAGCGTTCAGATTGTTCGTTGAGAATTCCATAACACTATTGTTTCAATAATGATTAATTGATTTCATGCAAAAGTCTAACAAACGTCGTCACAAGTATCACATTACAAACCAAATCATAACTTGTTCAAATTGTTTCAAAGACTAAATTAACTAGGCGACGTTTCTAAGCATCTCCTAGCTGAATTCCATGCATTCCAAGCATCCTATCAGCCTGCAACATGTATTAAAATATCAATACAAAAGTATTGGCGAGTATACAAGTTTGATAATAGAATAATAGATTGAAACAACTCATATCCATAGTGTAAGCAATAAAATAGTTTCAGCCGTGCTAGTGTCGCAGTCCACGCAATGATAGCCCAAGTATCCCGATGCTTTAGTGTTTACCCAAGACTCAAGGTAAACTAGAATCCTCCTAACAATACCCCCCGAGAATAATGGGAGATGTGCATCTCCTATAGCGCTACTATTGTTAAGGCGGAATTACACACTCTGGATTAAACGTCACATAGCACAAAGAGTCAAGAATCAAGAATCAGAAGTTTCATGTTCACATAGGATAGAGTATAAGTTTCCAAAGATTCAAGTTTAAGTTTCATAGAATACATGTTACACCCCAAAAGTTTAAAGTAAAAATGGGATCGAGTATACTCACAGTGATTGCTTAACAGTCACAACTGTTATTGGATCAAAGGGAGCTCTTTTTAGGATTAGCCTGATTAGATTACAAAAGGGTAAGAGTCGGGCAGAATAACGAGGTTGCTCAAAGTGTCAAGTTGGTCACTGGATCGGATGGCTGTCCGATCGGATGGCACACAGATGTGAGTAGGCAGATGGCTGCCCGATCGGATGGCTATCTGATCGGGTTGCCACTTGAGTGAAAACCATAAGTGAGGGAAAAATAGGGTGGCTGTCCGATCGGATTGCCACTCGATCCGGGTGTAAGTATCCTGGTCATCCTAGTCGGATGGCTGTTCGATCGGACGGGTGTCCGATCGGGTTGCCACATGGTCAAGACTTCCAAGTTTTTGATAATTTTACTAAGTGTTTGAAAGTTTCAAGACAAAAGGCAAGTGTCACCTGATAGGGTGGCTGTCCGATCGGGTTGCCGCTCGATCGGGTGACCCTTGTTCTTGTTTATCATTTTGCAAAGTTTCTAAGTTTCTAGCGTGATGGTGACGGCATGACACGTACTAAGACAACGGTAAACTTTTTGGTACACAGGCTTCCTGATCGGGTGGGAATCACCCCTGTCTGGTCAGTCGTCTTTCCCTAACGAGTTTATGTCGTAATCCGTTGCCATGCTCATTTTCACCGGTAATAACTCGGATTCAAGCCGACTCTAGACTACTCATCAAGTCTATAGCCCATTTAGACCCGGTTTTCACCGAATAAGGGAAAACTTTGAGAAAAAGATGAAGATATTCAAGTTTTATAGGAAAAGTCTAGATTTAGCTTAGATTTAGGTTAGATTTAGTGATGTGTACATGGAATCCCTTAGATCTTCGCTAGATCTCACCAAGAATGACCTCATATGTCAGTTTGTACCAACCACTATGATGACGTCATCCTTAGGATCTTAGATCTGAGAGATTTCACGGTGAAAAGTGTGATTTCAAGTGAGAATCACGTAGAGGATGAAGTGTAGATCAAGAAAGTGCAAGAATCTAGCCTTAAACGTACCGAAATCAGCAAGAAAATGGAGGAGAAAGGTGTTTGTGTGTCTGAGTCGACCAGGGCTGTCACATCACTGAAAATGGTGATGTGACAGGTCTATTTATAGTGTAAGAGTGAAGTGGAGGCGGTACAAGGGGGATAGGGTGGTGACCCGTTCGGGAGGTCATCCGATAGGGTGGCCATCCGATCGGGTGGCCATCCGATCGGGTGGCAATCCGATCGGATTGCCATTCTGGTCAATCCCACCTTTCCGCGTTCCTGTTTTTGATTCGTTTAGCGAGTTAGGTTAAGCGTTGCGTTGCGTGTAGTTTATGTAAAGTATCTAGATTACATTATAAACCAAAAGTTTCCAAGTTTCATTGATTCCGCCAGTGACAAGGCTCCAGTCTCTCGTTCAACCAAGAATCAAGTTTCACGAGTCTAAGGAGTCAAGCACCAAATAAGTCTCAAGAGTCAAGAATCATAGTTTCTCAAGCATCAAGAATCAAGAGTCCAAGTATCAAGTATCAAGAATCATAAAGAATCTAGCTTCCATAGTATCAAGAATCAAGTATCTAGTTTAATCATCAAGAGTCAAGTATCTAGATTATGTATCAAGTCTCATAGTTTAAGTGTCAAGAATCAAGCATATAGAATAAAGAATCAAGCATCATAGTATCAAGCATCAATATCAATAAGATTCATGCTAAAAGTATCAAAGTATTAACATCACATAACTACAGGGACTAAAACTGACAATTAATAGAAGTTCAGGGACTGATCTTGCCAAGTGTCTAAAGTTTAGGGACGCTGGGCGTTACAGTCTCCCCTCCTTTAGGAGATTTCGTCCCCGAAATCTTAGAAGAAGACTGCTCGAAGAGATGCGGGTACTTAGCCTTCATATCACTTTTCAATTCCCAAGTGAATTCGGTGTCGCGCTTTCCTTCTCATCGAACCTTAACAATGGGAATTTTGCTGCGCCTCAAACGCTTGACAGTTTGATCCATGATTTCGACCGGTTTCTCCACAAACTGAACAACTTCGTTTATTTTTAAGTCTTCAAGAGGAACCTGCAGTCCCTTGTCGGATAGGCATTTACGTAGATTAGATACGTGGAACACTGGATGCACGTTGTTTAGTTCTTGTGGCAAGTCAAGTTTGTATGCTACCTTGCCAATTCTTTCAAGTATCACGAAAGGACCCACATAGCGCGGAGCAAGCTTTCCCTTCTTTCCAAAACGAACTACTCCCTTCCAGGGAGATACCTTGAGTAGAACTCGGTCACCAACTGCAAATTCCAGAGGCTTCCGCCTGTTATCAGCATAGCTCTTTTGTCTGCTCCTAGCCTTGATCAAGTTATCACGGATCTGAAGAATCTTATCCGTTGTCTCTTGAACAATCTCAGGGCCAGTGAACTGCTTTTCCCCAACCTCATGCCAGCTGAGAGGAGATCGGCATTTTCTCCCATATAAAGCTTCGAAAGGAGCCATCTGAATACTGGAATGGTAGCTATTGTTGTACGAGAATTCTATCAATGGTAAATGTACATCCCAGTTACCACCAAAGTCGATGACACAAGAACGGAGCATATCCTCTAGGGTTTGAATAGTACGCTCGGTCTGACCATCCGTCTGAGGATGAAAGGCCGTGCTAAGATTCAAGTGCAAACCCATAGCGGACTGAAAAGTTTGCCATAGATGTGAAGTAAAACGACCATCACGGTCAGAGATTATGTCAAGGGGAATGCCATGACGGCATATAATCTCATCAGTATAGACTTGAGCAAGTTTCTCCACTCTGTAATCCTCACGAATAGGAAGAAACTGGGCCGATTTGGTCAAACGATCTATAATCACCCAGATACTATCGTGACCTTTAGAGGTACGGGGTAGTTTGGTAATAAAGTCCATAGCAAAGCTATCCCATTTCCAGACAGGGATTTTGGGTTGCTCTAAGAGTCCAGAAGGACGCTGGTGTTCAGCATTTACCTTCGAACAAGTAAGGCACTTAGACACATATACAGCAATGTCCCTCTTCATGCCAAAAAAACCAGTAAGTCGTACGCAGATCCTGGTACATCTTATCGGCACCTGGGTGGATAGAGTAACGGGATTTGTGAGCCTCAGTCATATTGAGCTCACGGAGATTATCGTGATCTGGCACCCAGATACGATTCAGATAATACTGCAGTCCGTTAGGTTTTGTTTCAAGCTGGTCAATCCTAGCGCCGATAATTTCTTCTTCTAGACTTCCTTCATTTGCTGATGAATATTGGGCGTCATGAATACAAGCATGCAGATCACTTGAGATACGAATAGCCTTGAAATGGGCTTTACGACTGAGGGCGTCGGCTACTACATTCGCCTTGCCGGGATGATAGCGAATTTCGCAGTCGTAGTCGTTAAGCAATTCCACCTAACGTCTCTGTCGCATGTTCAGCTCTTTTTGGTCAAATATATGTTGAAGGCTCCTATGGTCGGTGAAGACCACACACTTAGTACCATAAAGGTAGTGTCGCCAGATCTTTAACGCAAAAATAACCGCACCAAGCTCCAGATCGTGAGTAGTGCAGTTTTTCTCATGTATTTTGAGCTGACGAGAGGCATAAGCATTGACCTTGTCCCGCTGCATGAGCACACAGCCCAATCCACGGTTCGAGGCATCACAGTATACCACAAAATCGTCATTGCCATCAGGCAGGGTAACACAGGAGCATTACACAAAAGGTTCTTAAGAGTTTGAAAGGATTCCTCTTGTTCGGGACCCCAAACAAAAGGTTTCTCCTTTTGGGTTAGCGTAGTAAGAGGAACAGCGATTTTAGAAAAATCCGCGATGAATCGGTGGTAATAACCCGCCAATCCTATAAAAGAACGAATCTCGGACACGGATTTAGGCGTACACCAATTCTTCACTGCCTCAATCTTAGAAGGGTCAACATGAATACCCTGATTACTAACTATATGACCAAGAAATTGCACTTCATTAATCCAAAACTCACACTTAGAAAATTTAGCATACAAACGTTCACCACGTAGGAGTTCAAGCATAAGACGTAGATGGCGAGCATGATCAACTTTAGACTTAGAATAAATAAGAATATCATCAATAAAGACTATCACAAAACGATCCAAATAGGGTTTACAAACACGGTTCATAAGGTCCATGAACACTGTAGGTGGGTTGGTCAAGCCAAAAGGCATGACTACGAACTCGTAGTGCCCATACCGAGTACGAAACACCGTCTTGGGAATATCATCTTCGAGGACACGTAGTTGATGATATCCAGAATGTAAGTCAATCTTCGAAAAACACGACGCACCTTGTAGTTGATCAAATAGGTCATCAATACGAGGGAGCGGATAACGATTCTTCACGGTAAGCTTATTAAGTTCACGATAGTCGATACACATACGGAAGGAACCATCCTTCTTTTTGATGAATAAAACGGGAGCACCCCACGGGGAGGTACTTGGACGGATAATACCCTTATTGAGTAATTCCTGTAGCTGACTAGATAACTCTTGCATCTCGGAAGGTGCAAGACGATAGGGAGCCCTGGCGACAGGAGTCGCACCAGGTACGAGATCAATACAAAAGTCAACGGATCTAGGAGGAGGAAGACCAGGAAGATCTTCAGGAAAGACATCAGTGAAGTCACACACCACTGGAACATCACTTATGTTCTTCCCCTTGCCTTTTTCTTCCACCACGTGGGCCAAGAAGGCAGGGTTCTGTTTACGTAAGCTTCTGCTCGCTTGTGTGCATGAAATCAATCTTAGTCCCTTTGAAGGTCGGTCTCCATAGACGTTCAAAGTATCACCAGAGGGAAGAGGAAGATGGACAAGTTTCTCATGACACACAATTTCGGCATGGTTCTTACGCAACCAATCCATGCCGATGATAACATCAAAGCTACCCAACCGCATGGGTATAAGGTCAATTGAGAAGATGTGATTGTTAAGAATCAAGGAACAATCACGCACGATAGAATTTACAAGAATCGACTTACCATTAGTGACCTCAACAGAGAATGACTCAGGTAACTTGGAGCGTGTACAGTTTATCAAAGACTCAAATTCCACGGACACAAAGCTTTTATCGGCACCAGTATCAAATAGAATCGAAGCATAAAGGTTATTAACAAGGAACATACCATTGACAATGTCATTGTCATTACGAGCCTTATTTGCATTGAGATTGAACGCTCATCCACTAGCGGCTGGCTGCTGGTCCTGGTTCAACTGAGGACACTGGTTACGGAGGTGGGTAGTATCTCCACACTTGTAGCATGGACGAACAACATTGACTGGCCTTGGGTTCTGTAGAGGAGCTGGAGGTGCTGGTAAAGCTGCCTGAGCTGGGGCTTGCTGAGCTTGCGGGGCCGGGTTAGCTTGACGACAGTAAGGAGTCGTGTGATCATAGCGATTACAGTTGGTGCACAGACGACATGCAGAAGCAGCAGGGTGATGATAGTTGCAAGTTGCACACCGGGGATGAGACCCAGTGTATTGCTTCTTAGCTTTTGGGGCAGCAGGGTTAGCAGCAGCAGTAGCAGGAGCGGGTTTAGCAGCAGGAGTAATAGCATTACATCCGGAACCCTGAGATTTCCTTTTCTTGTTCTTGCTGCCGCCTGGCTGCTGGGTAACTTGATTTGCAGACTTGGAGGGAGCAGGAGTAGCAAACTGCTTATCACGCACACGGTTGTTATTCAAACTTGCAGCCAAATGATAGACTTCTTCAATAGTTTCCTGTTGAGCTGCTTCAATAGAATCACGCATAACAGGAGGTAGACCATTGATGTACTTGGTTATCATTCGCTTAGGAGTCGAAACCAAGTGAGGAACGATAAGACTCAGCTGCTTGAATCTGGTAGTATAAGCCAGGTTATCATCACCTACCTGCTTCAGATGCCAAAACTCCTCTTCTAGCTTCAGTTGTTCATAAGGAGGGCAGAACTCAAGCATCATTAGTTCTCGCACCTCAGCCCATGGAAGAGCATAAGCTTCTTCATTTGAACGGATGTTTCTCTCATTCGACCACCACTCCAATGCCCTGCTTTGGAATATTCCAGTTGCACTCCTAGTCTTTAAGTGGTCTGGGCATTCGCCGTTAATGAAGGTAACCTCGATGCTGTCGAACCACTCGAGCATAGCAGTTACCCCGTCACTACCCGTGAAAGACTTAGGGTTGCAAGAGATGAAATGCTTATAGTTGAACTTAATAGGCTTTTGCTTCTCAGCCTTTGAGTCCACAGAGGATGGAGGAGTGTTTGATCCTTGGAGCTCAGAGACGATATTTGGCACGACTTGAGCAATCTGGTCGGCCATGAACGACATCATCTTTTTCTGAGACTTCTCCCTAGATTTCCTGAGAGTGTCGGATAGCTTTCGAGAAGACATCCTAATGACCCAATAAGAGGATCGTATAAGTCTAAATCCACGAGCCTCACAATATAGATTCACACACAATAGACTAAAACTCAACAAGATTCATGAGATCGAGATTCAAGTTTCACATAGATTCCAACACCACAAAAACCCACGACCTTAGCATGGCACGTTGTATGAAGTTTGGCAACATGTTAGAAACGCTTATATATAGGAAGTACCAGCGGCGTATCCACCACGCTTCGGGCACATCGCTTCCACCTCGTACTCGGAGTCATGTTACGTGTCGTAGAACACACTCATCATCATCATCATCATCATCATAGATTCACATAGTTTACAATAGATTTCAAATAGATTCACGTGGATTTCAAATAGATTCCAATAGTTTCAATAGATTCAAATAGATTCACATAGCTTCACATAGGCTCGTGCTAACAAACCACAAACAACAAAGTCCCGCATGGCACGTGTTACGAAAGTTTGGCAACATGACGGAAGCACTTATATACAGGAAGTACCAGCGGCGTATCCACCATGCTTCAATCATGCCACGTCCGTCTCGTCGTCGGTGTCATGCCTCGTTAACCACCGCTTTCGATTTCATCCCTTCTCAAAACATAGATTAACCAGATAGACTCAACCACATAGATTAACGAGGTAGATTCAATCACTCAATCCCGAGCCTACAAAACTACGAACTTCACTTAGCGCATGGTACGAAGGTTTGGTAGCATGCCAAAAACGCTTATATATAGGAAGTACCAGCGGCGTATCCACCAAGCTTCGGACATGCCATTTTCCCCCTCGTCTTCGGCGCTAGGTTACATTTCGTATTTTGTTTCTCCATCACATATACGTAGTCTTACACATAGATTTCACTAGAGTACACGATAGATTTCACATAAGTTTCTCATAGAATACACAAAATAGACCTTCCATAGCTTCAAAATCCCACATCAGACACTAAATTTCGCATGGCACTTGGTACGAAAGTGGATAACATGCTAGAAACACTTATATATAGGAAGTACCAGCGGCGTATCCACCATGTTTCGGACACGTCACTTTCCCCTCGTATTCCATGCCATGTTACATCTAGTGTCTTACAATCATATTATCACATAGACTGCACATAGAATAAAGCTTCATAAATTTAGTTCGATCTGAGATTAGAGTTTATGTTTTAGATTGCGGACAACGTGTGATTTGTGTAAAAGTCTCAAAACAAATAAAGAGTCAAATCAAACGAAGAATAGAGTTTAAAACCACACATAAAATCGAGATAGCACAAAAGATAGGCTCGTAAAACATAGAGCGTTCCGGGTAGAGGAACGGTGACTAACCAAAGTGATTCGAACCCCTTTCAAATTGAGGTAACGTGTCTTGACTTACTTAGACAAATACGTCATCGATGTTAGGCCTACGATATTCGTCCTTTTGGTCATTTCACGTACTCAATTTATCGGAAGTTACGAGACTTTGGCGAGGCATGAAAATCAAGGAGTGGGGCTAGTTATCAAGATCTGAGTTTCACCTCTAACTTGACAACATCGTACTCTAATAGCGTTGGTACTTATCCGCAGATAAGACCTACTAGAATAAGATGGAGATTTTCCATCAAGGTTTGGATGTCACTCCTGTCTTGAGGGCAAATCTCGTGCAAAATACAATCACCGGTGAACAGTGTTTTCAAAGCATCAAGTGTATATTATGTTAGCCTTAGGAAAGGCATGTAAGTTTTAACATAAACAAGTCTGCTAGGAAGCAGATACGGTAGAATACATAAGTCTTAAACAACAAATAAGAGTCAAGATTCCTAGAACTATAGACTAGGGCAAGTATTCCTACTTATCCTAATTCCCTATAGTTATGGCTCTGATACCAATCTGTCACACCCCAACCGATGGCGGAAACATCGGGGTGCGAGCACTAAGCGTTCAGATTGTTCGTTGAGAATTCCATAACACTATTGTTTCAATAATGATTAATTGATTTCATGCAAAAGTCTAACAAACGTCGTCACAAGTATCACATTACAAACCACATCATAAATTGTTCAAATTGTTTCAAAGACTAAATTAACTAGGCGACATTTCTAAGCATCTCCTAGATGAATTCCATGCATTCCAAGCATCCTATCAGTCTGCAACATGTATTAACTCGGATTCAAGTCGACTCTAGACTATTCATCAAGTCTATAGCTCATTTAGACCCGGTTTTCACCGAATAAGGGAAAAGTTTGAGAAAAAGTTGAAGATACTCAAGTTTTATAGGAAAAGTCTAGATTTAGCTTAGATTTAGGTTAGATTTAGTGATGTGTACATGGAATCCCTTAGATCTTCGCTAGATCTCACCAAGAATGACCTCATATGTCAGTTTGTACCAACCACTATGATGACGTCATCCTTAGGATCTTAGATCTGAGAGATTTCACGGTGAAAAGTGTGATTTCAAGAGAGAATCACGTAGAGGATGATGTGTAGATCAAGAAAGTGCAAGAATCTAGCCTTAAACGTACCGAAATCAGCAAGAAAATGGAGGAGAAAGGTGTTTGTGCGTCTGAGTCGACCAGGGCTGTCACATCACTGAAAATGGTAATGTGATAGGTCTATTTATAGTGTGAGATTGAAGTGGAGGCGGTACAAGGTGGATAGGGTGGTGACCCGTTCGGGTGGTCATCCGATAGGGTGGCCATCCGATCGGGTGGTCATCCGATCGGGTGGCAATCCGATCGGATTGCCATTCTGGTCAATCTCACCTTTCCGCGTTCCTGTTTTTGATTCGTTTAGCGAGTTAGGTTAAGCGTTGCGTTGCGTATAGTTTATGTAAAGTATCTAGATTACATTATAAACCAAAAGTTTCCAAGTTTCATAGATTCCGCCAGTGACAAGGCTCCAGTCTCTCGTTCAACCAAGAATCAAGTTTCACGAGTCTAAGGAGTCAAGCACCAAATAAGTCTCAAGAGTCAAGAATCATAGTTTCTCAAGCATCAAGAATCAAGAGTCCAAGTATCAAGTATCAAGAATCATAAAGAATCTAGCTTCCATAGTATCAAGAATCAAGTATCTATTTTAATCATCAAGAGTCAAGTATCTAGATTATGTATCAAGTCTCATAGTTTAAGTGTCAAGAATCAAGCATATAGAATAAAGAATCAAGCATCATAGTATCAAGCATCAATATCAATAAGATTCATGCCAAAAGTATCAAAGTATTAACATCACATAACTACAGGGACTAAAACTGACAATTAATAGAAGTTCAGGGACTGATCTTGCCAAGTGTCTAAAGTTTAGGGACGCTGGGCGTTACAATTACACATGCATAGTACTTATCTTTAACGAATTGAACTATTGTCCATGACTTAAACACTGATTTACAAGTTTATACGACTATTTGTCTGTTCATATATTTACTTATACATTCATTAACAATGATCAAGCCGATTGGTAGCACGATATAGCGCTATAGGACTAGATACCCCATTCATGTTGTATGGAATGTCAGAAACCAAATTTTAACCAAATGGAATTTGCCTTTGTGGATTTTCTATAGTCTCTAAAGTGTAGTTTGATGCACTAAGGTTTGAATGTATTACCAAATCGCGATATAGGGTATATTTCGATATACTACCAACGTGACACTGTTTTGCTAAAGCATAGTTGATATGCTATTGTTTACTAAAGTATAATTTGATATACTACCAAACCACAATTTAGGTATGTTCCGACTTACTACCATTGTGATATTATTTACTAAAGTATAGTTGATATACTACCGACTTTGTTATTTCTAAAGTATATTTTAATATACTACCAAAGCATAGTTGATGTGCTATTTTCAAATCCAAAGCATACGTTGATATGTTACTTACAAAACCAAAGTATAATGTATTATACTACCGATGTTTTTCATTCTTAAACCAAAGTACACTTGTGATGTACTACTAGATCTATTATTTCGAAACTTAAGTATATTTGATATACTACTCATCCGCTTATCTCAAAACCAAAGTATTTTTTTTGTATATACTATAAACATTTTACCAAAACGACGTATTTTAGAAACAAAAACTCTTTCAAGGATTCATGACTATTTTTGAAAACATAAAACCTTTTCTTGTGTTATCCAAAGCTATGAATCCAATTCACAAATCCTATGTTACTCACAGGCATTTTTATGCTGACGTACCTATTTTCACATGTGTTTCAGGTGCTGCTATGTGATGATTGTTGATGCATGCTACACATAGGATGTACTTGTGCCTTAGCGACTTTAAAACTCGAGAGACAATTATTTGTATTTATCTAATTTGTAATAAAACAATGAGTTTAATAATTTAGTAAAACGAAACTTTTTAATCCATGGTTGTGAAACAATGATTCTGTTACAACACTCCCTGACGTTTTCGCCGCGATTTGTTGTTTTACGCGGTCGGGGTGTGACACTTAACTCCTTAATATCATGAACTCGTTTTCCAAATGCAGCCCACTAGTTACCTGAAATACATATCAAGTTTGAAAACGTCAACAAAAGTTGGTGAATTCATGCGTTTGTTTTGAATCAAATGAATCTTTAAAACATTTGAAGTATTGTAATGAAATCCGGTATGTAAAGCCTTAATGAAATCGTTGAGCATTAGTGTTTTGCAAGGACACTAATATGTGTGCCGACATAGGATAAGTGTAATGGCTTAACCATTTGATTTGTATGTGTGGGCCTAGCCCAGTTGAACTATATGTGTGTGCGCCTAGCCCATTTGAATTATATATAAGTGGGCCTAGCCCAATTATTAGTATATACTGTCTTTCGTATGAATGAGCTTGAAACAAAACTAATGTGCTTGATATAATTTAAACTTGTATGATGGGCCTATGTTTTCACAACTATTGGCTTGAAATGTGGATTTGACTGATTATTGCTGCAGGGTGTATGACCAGATGCCAGAACCAAGGTGGGTGATTTCAATGGGAAGTTGTGCAAATGGTGGTGGATACTACCACTACTCTTTCTCTGTTGTTAGGGGTTGTGACAGGATTGTACTAGTTGACATTTATGTCCTGGTTGCCCACCAACAGCGGAGGCTTTTTTATACAGGCTTCTTCAGCTGCAGAAAAATATCAACAGGCGTAAGGACTTCTTTCACTGGTGGACCAAGTGAGACCTGCATCATGTTATATGGGCCCGATATGCATTTTACCAAATAAGTTGTGTATTCACTCTTCTTGCTTAGGTATTCATGTTGAAAGAGCAATTATGAGACGCCTCAAAAAAATGGGTATTGTATGTTTTTTCTCGATATGTGATATTATGCTTGGTTGTTTTTGTTAAGATGCGGACTGAATAAGGCACCCAAAAATGATTGTTTTGTGTAAACTCCAACAATATTTCTTCATAAACTGTTGTTGACACGTAATTAGCTCTTTAGTGCTTAATTGTCTCCGTCAACTTCAAGCTTGTATATCAAATCAGTCAAACTCTACATTTTAACAGGTAATTTTATAGTTTACAAGCATGTTCTTAAACCATTTGGCAAAATTTATTTTAACAGTGAAGTTTAGTGGACTTCTGGAAGTCCTTTTAATGTTTTAAACATGTTTTTCTAATATCAGTGGACTTCTGGAAGTCCTTTTAATGTTTTAAACATGTTTTTCTTATAAAAGCTCAAAACCGTCTGAATTAGTGAAACTGGGAAAACTTGGCCAAGTTGACCGATTTAAGATGTCTAAGGGGCTATTTGTTTAGCTCTGAATGGTCAACACTTATTGGTTCAGACTGTTTGTTTCACGAGCAGATGTCTGAATGGTTCAGACATTTGTCTCTGAATGGTTAAGTAATATACATAGTCTGAATGGTTATGACCATTAATCTGAATTGGTACGGCATTTGCCTCTGAACGGTTAAGCAATATACAAGCTCTTAACGGTTCAGACGTCTTACTGATTCAGCACTTAATGGTTTAAACCTCTTACTGGTTCAACACTTAACCATTTAGAAGTTCTCAAACAGCCCCTAAACTGGGTTAGACAACTACAATTCCTAACCTATTCTTCATATTTTGTTTATGCTCTTATAAGTTATAACCCAACCAATTTTAGTTTATTAAGTCCGCAGACTTTGTATGTATGGTATGTTGTCACCCACTTCAAAAAATTTGAATCTGAACTGAGTTTAATCTATACTCTATGATAAAAAAAATCGATGTGTGACATGTGTTATTCATCAGAGGTATCTATCTTTTAATTTTCCCAACAATTATCCTTTTTTGTTTCATAAAAAAATAGATGAGGCAAATACTACCAATAATATCTTAGAGTAAATTGTGATTTTAGTCCCTGAGGTTTGTCCTAAATTGTCATTTTAGTCTAAATAGTTTTTTTTTCTCCTCTGGATCCCTGAGTTTTCCATTTTTTTTTGCCATTTTGATCACATTGCCTAACTCCATCCCAAAATTTTAGTTAATTCACACTAAATAGTTTAGTACTTGCCGTTTTCATCCAAAAACATTTGATCTTCTTTATACATATAGATAATATAACATAAATATTACTAAAACTATATATATATATATATATATATATTGTGTGTATCAGAATCTCCCACCGCCACCACAACCAACCCACTACCACCCATATATGTTGAGAAACTTGAGAGAGAAGTTGGAGAGCCAGCCGTCGATTCTGGCATGTTGATCAGTTCTGTTTAAAACATAATGGAAAACATGAATAACATACCTGATTGCATCAGTACAGGCCAACAGAGAATCCAGATGGAGACACAGCAATAGTGTTTGACATGATTGTTAGCTTGGTCTGGTTCCTCCTTAGAGTGCAATCTAATGATGGTAATGATGAAAACCGATAAATGGTAATCGGTTGAGGAGAGGAGGCGATTTGATGTTATAATAATTAGGTTATGTATCTAACCTTAGAACCTTTACATAAGTCTCCTTATATATGCACCCAAGAGGAAACCATAATTAGTTAATAAGGGTAATAAGGCCCATCAACAATTAACAACTAATTATTTAATATGTTGTTATATATTTTGATCTATATAATGTAAATGATTATAATGGCTACTAGATTAAATATTACATCATAATATATTTAATCTTACATTCTCCCACTTAGCCGAGTAATCATTTACTATGAGTATTAGATAAGCCTGATCAGGAGTTAACACTCATTTTAGACTTAAACAAGAACTATAGCAGAGAAATACAGCCGTTGAATCATCATGCGACTCAGGACCCCCATTAGTCATACTATAGCCTTAATTTAAAACCTAATCGTTAAGATCAAAATACGCATAAGCCCTTTGTTTTATTTGTAACTTTATTTGTCTATATGCCATTATACCGGTTTAACATATTCTTAGAGACATACAAAATCAAACTGATGAGGAAAATTAACTAATACTTAGTCATTCATAGTACGATGTGCAGTTGCGCACGGCCATCAATTAATACCCGTCTATGAGCTCTGTTAATAAGACTTATGGGTAATAGCCCTTCAGTTATAGGATCCAAAAGCATATCATGAATGTATTCGATACAAAGACTTAGTTTCCTTAATTCGTTCATAAACGAATAATTAATTGTGTATCGAAATTTAATGCAGCACCTCTCGAACTGTTACTATTCAAGGAGACATGGTAGCTGACTTTTTCACAATAAGACTTCAATACATTAATTATATGGAGTTAATAAACTTATGAGTCCACTGATAAACTTCCAACAACATTTAGTGACTATATTATGTTGTTATAACTTAGGTTGTTGATATCAGTCCATTATGACTCCTCCATGAGATAGGTTTTGTCTGCTGACATAAAGATATACCCGAAATTACATTTTCTCATCTTTGAATATTACAAAATTAGAGTAATCAACCGGTTTTAGTTCTCACTTCTTCTTTAAATTGTAGCCTCTCGTTTCTTTTAAAGATATTGTAATACTCCATTAGATGCTTCACATTAATCTAGGCATATCTAGTGTGTTACAATGTGAGTAATATCTTAACGAGTATAGACTTGAACTTACATAAGGCTTCTAATTAATGAACCGTAAATAAATAATCTCATTTATCCTATTATCCTCTAAAGGAAGAGCAGTATTGTTTGTTACATATGTAATGACCATTTAATGTTAAACTTATGGAACGGAACTAATGTCCCATTGGGTCTATCTCGGCATGTTATGATATCTATCACGTAATAGATATCTCTGAGATTTATTTTATCAAAGTTTGTGTTAACAATGCTTTGACTTATGTAACATATACCTGTTAAAAGAATATCATCTATATAGACAAGTTTAATTTAGTTGCTCCCACTCATCTTGAGGTAGGTACATTAATCCACTTGATTCTTGATGAAAAATAATTATGTTAAGATTTCATCACATTATGATGTTTGCATTAACCCATACATGGATTTTATTGGATTACAAATAAAGTGTTCTTTAACCTTCAGTTTGGAACTTTCAGGTTGTTTTATGAACATGTAAATATGTCAGCCATTTGTTACGGAAAATTGTTTTTAATGTTCGGGGCTGTTTGTTTACCTCTTAATGAGGCTCTTAATGGTTCAGACCTCTTACTGATTCAGCACTTAATGGTTCAAACTGTTTGTTTCACGAGCAGATATCTGAATGGTTCAGACTTTTGCCTCTGAATGGTTAAGATTTATACAGAGTCTGAATGGTTAAGACCTCTAATCTGAATTGGTCAGACATTTGCCTCTGAATGGTTAAGTGTTATACAGGCTCTTAATGGTTCAGACCTCTTACTGATTCAGCACTTAATGGTTCAGACCTCTTACTGGTTTAGCACTTAACCATTCAGATGTTGCCAAACAGCCCCTTCATCTAATGTAGCTTTAAATTATTATAAGCTACTAGAACAATGATGATCCTCAAAGAAATCTTTGATAATTTGTCTCTTCCTAAGTATAACCTTTGACAATCAATCATGCCTCTTCGTGTCTTAACGCTTATATCGGGATTTGGTTTAGTTATGAACACTCTTAGGTAATTCAATCAAATACTAAACGTTATACGAACACATAAAATCAGTTTTACTAGAAAACTGTTTTATTCAATTTAGAAGATTAATTGACGCTAATGGCTTAATTAGAAGAGATAGAATCAGTAAACTTTTCCAAAATACATTTCAACTTCAGTTAGGGAGGTTATGTAACCTAGATGACCTCCTGAGTTGATTATTGGGTTTTAGAAGTTTCAGTATTATGGATTAGCTCTTGGTTAGGTTGCTATCATTTTCAGGAATCTATGTTTGTAAGAGTTGGTGCAGTATGGTGTACAAGAGGTGTAATCGGAGTTCAATTCGAAGTGAAATTTAATGACACTCTTCCCCCTGCCTCTTGTATTCCTTGCAAGTCATGATAAGGACTTTGACTGCTCCCACTGACCTTAGAAATCTGTAGGAACTCAGCATGCTTAGGGTTAATATTTAACGACCAACAAATTCTAATAGAGAAACAAGTTAATGACGTTAGTCGTTGTGATTTCTCTTGTTGAGGATTATGTTAGTTTAGGTAAGAAATCTATGTGTGCCCACAATTAAGCAACAATGAAACTTTTGTAAGGGTAGCATTAGATTTTAAGGAGACAAGTTTTGATGGAACAATGTCGTGATGGAGCGGTGTCTTGTACAAGAGGTGTAAATTGAAGTAATATAAAGTTTTCACTCCCCACCTCTTGCAACTATTGCAAGTTATTATTAAGACACTTAATGCTCCCACTGATCTTTAATATCTCTAGAAAATGCTACAAGAGAAGTTTCAATGAGATACGTGACGTGGGAACCTATCATATATACGTTAGACTTTATTTGATTCCCTTAATGTCCAGATGTCATAAGAAAAACTCAGGGACATATCGAATAGAAATCTTATTAAGTATATATATATATATATATATATATATATATATATGAATAGATTTCTTCTAAGACCGTCGGCCATATGCGACAAAATTTAGATACAAGTTGATAGTCTTTAAATGATAAATGAATTATGTCTGAATATTCCATTTGGAATAGGTTCCACGAATGTCAATAAATGACTTATGATGGACCCATACTTATTCCTTAAGCCAAGTCACATTTTAGGGCTTTAACGTCATGATTAAAATCACTTTTAATGAGATTAGTTGAATAATCATCCTCATTAACCATGTCATGATTTCTCATGAATTTCGGTTGTAATGAATGAAATTTATAGGTCTCATTTTCCTTTTGTCAAATTCTCATTTGCATGATAACAAAAGTTGTGAAAATGTAAGGTACCATCTAGTTTCATCTTAGTAATGTTTCTATCCAGATATTTAGAACAAATAAAATGAGAGTTTAAGGTAAGTGTGACTTTATGTTGACTATGCAAACCTCACAACCTTCATAACATTGCTTAATTATGATACCATATTCTGACTAATCTTCAAAGTATATATAAGGTATCGAAAAACGTTGTTAGAAGACTGCTTATTATGGTTCTTATAGCCTTAACTTTTAATTTTGTCAATAACTCTCATGTTAGTTATTTGTCGAGTTCTGGTAAGGAAACGTATGAAACTAGAGTCAACTAATCATGTGTTAATTGGAATATTAAAATTAGCAGACTTAAATATCAAGTGACTAGATAATTTACTTATCCAACTGTTCCTTTGAATAATGGATAGTCTCGTTGCTTATGCCTAGTCTAATGGCATAATCATGTAGTGAGATTTTCCCTTGAAGAACCTTAGAGTTGGGATTTTGTACTTGTATTTTGACTATGGACCTTAGAACAATCCTCTTTTGATGTTTCAGTGGTTGTAAGGTGAATAACATCTTATTTTCCAGTTTCAAACATTTATTTCTATGTACATATGTTGCTTATCAACACACTCATTTTCCCTTTGGTACTTTTGAGTGTTATAGTTGATTTATAAGGCATCAAATTGTACAAGTGAAAATCTTAGTATGTAATGTACTGAAAAATTGTACTTATTTCCATGCGTAAGCCCTTAACTTTATGGGTCATGGTATTGTACATTATAATGTATTCACATATACCACTTAACTTTATAGTTTAGAATTTTAAATGAAGGCATGCATCTTAGGAATTCTTGTAATTATTCCACAGATAATAGATTAGTTTTAGGAAAAACTTAATCTGGAATAACCTTTTAGTGATAGCATTTATGTTAGAGAGATCTTGATTATCATAAGAGACATCATGTTCGATTTGTCCTATTCATCATGCTCTACTTTTCTTCTGTAGTACATTTATCAGAAGAGAGCAGTAGGATTATCGTGTCTTAAGAGATAATCAATGATTTAATTTAAGAGCTAATTCTTATAGAAACTTTAAATAAAGTAAACATTTTAGGTTTAAGAATTAGAGTGGGTGAGATATTGATTTATAGAAGAAAGTTATAGTGAGTAAAGTTATGGGTACTTAAAAAATTAAGGCAGACAAAATGATCATAAGATTAATGAAGGATCATTAATGTGAGGATCATTATATGAAGAAGTTGTGATATGTCTATTACTAACATCAAAATAATAGACTTAGTTAAAATTCTACTTACATGAAGACAAATCAGCTTTGTCCAGAAATGAGACAATCACTTTAGTTATGCACTTGTTGAGTATGCTATACATGAAAGAATTAAATCAGCTTTGGCCAGATATTAAAACATTCACGTTTGTAATGCACACTTAACATAGCTTTCATAATACTTGAACGATAAGTAGATGTATCAAATCAGCTTTGGCCAGAAATGATACATCGGAAGCTCATTCAAGTTAAGTTATTTTGGTTTTGTAAAACATTATCTGATTCTGATTAATTAACTAAGTATTTACAAAACCAATTATTTAATAGCAAACCACCTGTTAGTTCACATTAAACAGCCTAAAATAATGAGGTTTCGAGTGAGATCTCGACTTAGTTATGAGGTCTTGAGTGAGATCTCGAGTTAGGTCTCGACTGATCTTGAAACATTATGAGATCTCGAGTCATTAAAGTCTCGAGTCGCAACCTCAGTCGAAATCTCGAGGTCTCGAGTACTAAGTTTTATGAGATCTCGACTCCATAATGAGGTCTCGAGTCGCAACCTTGTGGTCTCGAGTCAAAATCTTGGTCCCAAGTCATGAAAGACTGAAAACCCTTATGATTTCGAGTCGAAATCTTATGGTCTCGAGTCGAAATCTTGGTCTCGAGTCGTTAAGGATGATCTCAAACCTTCTGTAAACAACTGTTATCGTGAAAACATAACTGAAAATTCGAATTCTTAGGGATTTTGAGATGTAATTTCCTATTTTAGTGCTCATCTAATTTTATCAAATATTTCAAAAATTATAATCTGATTATCAATAAACAGTTTTCAAAAAAAACTTAGAAGATAAAATTGGATCAAAACAGGAAAAACACTCAATAATCCTAATTACATTCCAAAACATAAAGGAATTTCAAATTTTTACTAAGAACACATGATGAACCCTAAAAATAAATATAATTCTGGAACTCGAAACCTGAAAAATAAGGCTTCTAAAACAGATTTCGGACTTGTTGATTTTAACCATTATGATTTCTAGTCACTGATTTAACATTCTTTTTCCGAAAACAATGATTTCGGGTCATGACTCGAAATCGACTGTTATGATTATGAAGTTGTTCAAAATTTCTGTTTTCATGATTTCAATCCCAGAATTGATGGATACGAAAACAGAACTGATTAATCAACATATGCTTTGATACCACATGTTGATCAGTTCTGTTTAAACATAATGGAAAATATGAATAACATACCTGATTGCATCTGTACAGGCCAGTAGAGAATCCAGATGAAGACACAGCAATAGTGTTTGACATGATTGTCAGCTTGGTCTGGTTCCTTCTTAGGGTGCAATCTAATGATGGTGATGATGAAAACCGATAAAGGGTAATCAGTTGAGGAGAGGAGGCGATTTGATGTTATGATAATTAGGTTATGTGTCTAACCTTAGAACCTCTACATAAGTCTCCTTATATATGCACCCAAAAGGAAACCTTAATTAGTTAATAAGGGTAATAAGGCCCATCAACAATTACCAACTAATTATTTAATAGGTTGTTATATATTTTGATCTATATATGTAAATGATTATAATGGCTACTAGATTAAATTTTAGATCATAATATATTTAATCTTACATAGCAACCATCGGCGGCAACATGGTGGTGCTATGAGGACAGAAGCCCCTGGTGGTGGTGTCCTCAGATGTTGAATGGAGGCAACACGGTGGTGCTACGACGACGGAAGCCGCTAGCAGTGGTATAACAACCCTCCAGAATATTTCCGACATCTCTAATATGTTTAAAATATCCCTATACGTCCTAAAATACACCCCGTACATGAAAAACGACCTCAAATACCTTAATCTTATCAAAAATCAAATAAAATAAATAAAAAATAGGGCCTCGCGGCCCACGACGGAGAAGGTACAAGGCCTACGCGGGGCGCGACGACCTGGCTACGAGGCTTCACCCGGAGCCGCCACATGGCAACACTTATCGAGACTATGTTGTTGACCGGACAACCCTATGCCCTAGACCCCCTACCTCGCGGGGCGCGACGCCCACCCTGTTTCCGTCGTGGGGCGCGACGCTATGACGAATCAGCCCTATAAATTGATAGTTTCAGCTCTCATCTGAATTCGTTCAGTCTTTTCATTTCTCTCTCAATTTCTACGTAGTAGGCACTATACCCGGGTATAATACCCCCCTAATTAACGAAGTTCTGCCTCGTTGTAAGTATCATAACCCCCGGTTACATATTAGATACGCTGCCCGATTGATCTAGGGTTCCGTAACGGCTGTCGAGGTTCTGCCCAACGTACTCGTTGGAATGCCGTCTCGGGGAGGGTATTACCAATGTAAATATTGGGTTATTATACTAACGCGTGTGCATTTGTGTAATTAATAGATATTCACCAGGAAATCCTTAAGGAAAACCCTAAGATAGCAATGTGAGTAATCTCCTTTTCGCAAACTGTTTTTACAAAACCTCAAATGTTCTACATTATATTAAACAGTGATTGAATATTTTTTATTCTACAGTTGTCGTCAGTATGTTGGGGTTTTGTATACAAAATTTGTTACTACATTGTGAGTAGTAACATGATCACAAGTCGGGTTGACAGTACCGTGGGTGGTAATTAAAGTAGCTGGAAACAAATGTAATTGCGCTACCGCCCTCAATACTGTAAAATGGTTTTACTTATCTTGATTAAACTGGGATTCACTCACCAGTATTTCCCACTAACAAAATGTTTTTAAACGCGTTTCAGGTAACAAAATGTGAAAGCCAAATAGAAGCCAGCTGGACAGCACTGAAGGCATGGAAAAGTGGTAATAAAAGTTACCTAAATAAAGAGATGTTTTTATTTAAATAAAATAGGGTTTATCCCTATAAAAATGTGTGTACTTGAAACTTGGGAATTTCCCATGTGTTTAATATTATAAAAGCGTGGTATTTTACTCTGATAAAATATTTCCTAACTACGGTCCTGATGTAATTTCCGCTGCCAAAATGATAAACACCGATACCACCGAAACTGGCCGCGGCAGCCCGTTCCCGGCTAATTAGGGGACGAGGGGTGCGACAGAATGTGGTATCATAGCTAAGCAACTGATTCAATCACAGAAGTGTTCTGCTGACACCAAGATATTATTCAAAGTGTTAGGAAATTAATTATGGAACTACGTGCATATTTGTATATTATTATTGTGTGTTATTTGACTATTTGTTAGTTCACAGTATGAGTGACCAAGGACCTTCCGACGCCTACCGTCAGTTGTCCAGCTCACCTAGAAACGAAGGCACCTCTTCACAGCCTACCCTCTCAGAGTATTCGGCTGAAAATGAAGACGGGATATTCGTGTTCAAGGCTCAATCTGAAGAGTCATTCCCTCCTAAGAAGAGAGGATGGTTCAGCAGAGGTGCGTATGAACGTAGGAAGAGGATGAAAAAGTTACAACAACAGCGAGTTTTAGCAGCCGCTAAGAGAGAAACAGATGCTCACACCCAGGATATGCTCAATAAGAGTCTAGCAAATTTTCATATTCTAGAACTACAGCTGTAGACCCTAATTTAGAGCAACTCATAGCACCCCAACCATTACCCTTGTTTCCCACACAACCAATGGAGATTGAAGTCAACCCAGAAAACCAAATCCCAATGCCTGATTTTGACCCGACTGAGATCCCTAGAGTACCAGCTCCTAATCCCTTAGACCCAGACTACGACCCGTGGTTTGACGACTATAGGGATTACCAGCAACGCTACCCAATACCAGAAGAGCCCATGCCAAACCTAGTAGCCTATCCAAACCTGGACCCTCTAGATCCCTATTATGATAATGACCAATACATTAGGGAAATTCTAGAGAACCCTTACCCACATGAAGAACCCATGCCCCAGTTCCCAAACCCAGTACCAGCCCCTGCACCACCCATGAGCACAGAAAATGTGCAAGAACTCCGAACCTTTGGTGAGGAGATTTTAGAAGAGAGCGAAAGGATGAGACAAATAAGGGAACGACTCGTCTGGAAATATGACGAGCGTAATATGGACTTTTGGATGAACCCCTATCATTAATAATAATAATAATAATAGTAATAATAATAATAATAATAATAGTATAAATATATATGTAATATGTGTGTATGTTTGAAAAAAAATGATAATATATATTGTAGTATAGACCACCTCGTGGTTAGTGATGCATACTAGTATTGTATTTTTATTCCAGTTGTACTTGTAATAAATATAGATGCATACTATAAAATAGAGTAAGTCGCAATGCTCGACGATTTTGGATCAACATGCTTGTTGTGTGATTGTTGCATTGAATATTTTTATGCAATATTAATACTTGGTAATTGTTTAAAATCCAGATGGCCGACGCAGCAAATCCGGAAAACCAGAATAATGAAAATCAAATAAATAATAGTGAAATTGGACACCTTGTAACCCAAGGAATTAGAGATGCCATGCCAGCTATTATCCAAAATGTTAGGGACGCGGAAAATAATGATAAATGTAGGATCAAAATGAGCCAAAATCTGATTTTGTTTAAGAAATTAAGATGAACACACTCAAAATCAAGCTTTAAAACCCTTTTGAATGATTTGCAAAAGATAATACAATATGAGCCCCCAAATCTTTCTAGAAATGTGTGTTCCTAAAACCCTAATCATCACTTTCTATTTAAAGCCTAAACACACTTAGACTAATTACAATTAACTCCCTAGAGTTGATAACTTGCCAAAACTAGTAATAAACATGAAAACTAATTAAGTAAGATAATAAATATATTTTGTCTAAACAAAATATATTTAATTATCCAAAGCAATATAACTATCATATCTCAAACTTCCACACGCCATATCTTTCTTCGATCTTCTCGTGTTGACTAACGCGTTGACTTTGACTTGATGGCGTTGACTTTTGTTGACTTGATTTGTTGATAACATTAGACTACACGATTTAGACCCAACAATCTCCCCCTTAGGCTAATGTTATCAAACTCTTGCAACATCTTTAGAACCGTCAACATCATGCATGATGTGATCTTCAATTTGGCAAGCTCCAGTCTCAATTTTAGACCCAACAATCTCCCCCTAGACTGATGCTTTCCAAATTTTCTTCACTGAAGATCTTCTTTTGACACTTTGCCCTTTGAGTACTTTATCTGGACCCCCTTTTTGCATGCATCATCTTTGACAAGCCGGAACAAACTTTTCTACCTCTCATTTTCTTGAGTGAATCAGAATACGTAGGAGGAGGATTCCTAGCTCGGTGTCTTCTACAATCTTCAGAAAACAGGTGCTTTGGTCTGGTATCTTGCTCAAATCATGATCGGCCATCATTGTAGCAAATAGTCGAAGTAACCTGTTCACAATCACAAACACAACTCCAAATTTTCTTTTAGTCTGATTCAAAGTATAGACAAAAACCGTATTCATCTGTAGTGTGCAATGGAAAGAGTATCTCAAGCGGTTTGAGACACGATTGATGTGATATGGAAGACTTGGAAAAACAACTGTACACAAAGCAAAATATTTTTGGATATTAGATTTTTTTTAACTTTTAACTTTTAACCTTTGAGATATAGAGCTGATCAAATACGAGATCATACCAACTTGAAAAGACTAGCCACACTTCAACTTTCTTTAGGATAGCTACGACTCAAGAACGATTGCTGGTATGTTTGTCCGCTTAAATCCATGCACCATTCTTTCGACATACATCCGGTGATTAATTATCATGTTTTGGTAAATATTGACAAAAATTCGATGGCCCCCACACAGGCTATTTAGAATAGAAAACATTACGCCCGTGAGTCCCACATCAGGACATACCCCCGCGATCAAGGTATGCGCAAAGATTCCTCATAGCAGGTGAGTATATTGATTTCATTCGTTTTGCTTTTCAACAGTAGATAGTTGGTGAACAGGTCAGTACTTCCGTACAGCAGAGAGACCAATATCTACCGAGGTCTGAGATAGATACCAGAAACGGTACGATTTAACGATAGATAATTGGTGAACAGGTCAGTACTTTCGTACAGCAGAGAGACCAAGCCCACTCGGGGTGGTGACTTGGGCATTTGTACCCAACCCACGCCCCAACCCCCGCCCCATACCCCGTAGTCTAAGTATTAGACTTCCTTAGTTATTAAACTACCCTTAAGCGGATGAATTAACCGATGAAATCAAACCGACATGACCAAATTGTACCAAAAATCGGTTGGTTGGTTTTAGGATTTTCTGAAAACCGACAATAGTGGGTCGACAAAGTAATTACATCTTTAATACCCTCTAATAATTTCTATCTGTAAACTAATCTTATAGTCTAACTAACTGAACCAATCATATGTCTCTTTAATATTATTATAGGTTATATGTATTTTTTAAGCTATATAATATACTAATATATATATATATATATATGTGTGTGTGTGTGTGTGTGCAGGACTGTCTCTGAAAATGTTCGAAAATCTTTAGCCCCTGTGCGAACAGAAAATACGGGTTCCTTAAATATAAAATTTTAAAAAGAATATATATATAAAATATACATATATATATATATAGGGGAATGTTCATTTGAGAAGAAAATTTTATTAAGAATAGAAAGAACAAAAGAGTACAATTGTAAAAACATTAAATAGTTTTTTTCTCATCTCATTTATTATTATGTTTGACTAATTAATTAGTCATTAAGACTATCATCCTCCACACTAAAAAATTTGCCTACACACATCAAAAGTTATCCTACACATATTGAAATTTATCCTACACAACTCGTAATTTATCCTACACGCCTCGTATTTATCCTACACTATAAATGAATTTTTATTTTTATTTTTTGAGAAAAATATATATCTTAAAAATAAGTTACAAATTTAATATAGTTAGTTATTAAAGATGAAACTACCAATTAATGATGTATGTAAGTTTACCAATATACCCTTATAGTTACATTAAGTACAAATATTAAATGAAGTCTAATGAAGCATTCCTATTGGTTGAAATTTCTTCTTTTTTCTTCTTACAAAGAATTTCTTCTCATTTGAACTCTCCACTATATATATATATATAAATGAATTAATGTCATTTGAATCAACACCAATAACTTGAAAATATTAGGCAATTAATGTCATTTACATTTAATAAATAGATAAGAAAGAAAAAGAAAATCAAAACTAAGGACGCCAAGATTAGAACCCGTGTCTTCTTATTATTAAAGTGACTTTTAAACCACCAAACCAAGTGTTTCAAGATGATATTTCTCTAATTCATTATGTATATATTCTAACTTTATAGTGTACAACTACAAAAAAACAAAAAAAATCTGGGCCCCGATGGGTTTGGGCCCTGAGCCGTCGCCCATCCCGCTCCTTCGGACCGGCCCTATGTGTGTAATCACAATTTATTCCATGGTCAAAAATGACTGTTTTGTGTAGAATGTTGTACAATATTTCTTCACAAACTGTTGTTGACAATTAATTCGCTCCTTAGTGCTGAATTGTCTCCATCCATCAACTTCAAGCTCGTATATTATTCCAGTCAAATTCTCATGCTTAAACTGGTAATTTTATAGTTTACAAGCATGTTCTTAAACCATTTGGCTAAGAAATTATATTTTAACAAACAGTGAGTTTAGTGGGCTTTTCGAAGTCCTTGTAATGTTTTAAACATGTGTTTTTTTAATGAAAAGTTGTATCAGTTCTCATATAGTGTGTCTGAATGTGTATCTGTTTGTGTCGTCTATTCAAAGCTCAAAACCTTATGAATTAGTGAAACTGGGAAAACTCGGCCAAGTTGACTGTTTCAAGATGTCCAAACAGGGTTAGTGTAGGTCCCTGAAAGGATCTAAGAACAAGGTGATTTCAAGTTATCAAATCCATAAACATAGGTGCGGAATCCTTGATTTACACACAACTAAGCAAGAGCACAATCAGTCAAGAAGAACAAATCACTCAAAAGTTTTTTAATTGATTTTGACAGAGTAATAGTACATAATATCCAATAGAAGCTCCAAAACTCTCTCAAATGCACTCTTACAGAATGAAATCCAACCTGCTGTATTTATAGGCAATACAGCAGGTGGACACACAAAGGCATAAAGGATCTACACGAAACACACTTAATGCAACACGAAGCACTTCCTTTGTGTCAAGGTGACACGAAGGCCATCACACGAACCAGTGTTCTTCGTGTCAATATGTTTCATGTTCCATTATCAATCATCAATCCTCCTTCATGTCACTTGAGAGACACGAAGGTAGCCTTCACATGTGTACAAGATAAAAATTAAATAGTCTGTTGCCAAGTCAAACAGGAGGATGTTTGACTTGGTCAACTTACAACCAAAAAGGCAACAATATAAATAAAACGAAGACCGTTCATATATGTTTAACAAAATTACAAGAAAGGACACAAAATACATCAACAAACTCCTCCTTGTCTGTAGCTTGTTAGCTTCGGTCTTCATTATTGTGGGTCTTCCAAAATCTCTTGATGGGCTCCAGTCAATTAACTTCCAGAGTTGATCCCATAATAAAAGCATATTCTAACAACCTTTTGAAACTTCATTGCTTGACGTGCTTGATCATCTTCGAAGAATATCTCGTTACGTACCAAAGTAGCGATGTCTCTTTCCGACAGGTTCACAATCCATATATTGTCATAGATCCGGAAGTTAGGTGTGCCATCTCGGAAGACGATCACTGCTTCCGTAGTATCTGAATCGTACCACCATAACTGCATGTTATCGACGAAATCCTGTGGCATCTTTTTTAGCGGAATGTGTTTCAAAACATCTGGTGCTCTATACTTCAGCTTACATCTCCCAGTGTTGATTTTCTTATCAAACGTGAATCGAATCTGTATACGGTCTGGAAACTGAGGCTTGTATGTAGCTTTCTTCCATCCTATTCTTTTGTTCCAACGGATCTACTTCTCGAATTCTTCCATTAACTTGTTCTCAGATCTCTTGATAACCTTGACCCTTGCAAGCGCAGAGACATCATAGTGTGGCAAGGTCAAGATCTTTAGGAAAGTACGGAAGTATTGGTGGGTCACATTTCAAAAATTTCAATTTTTCGAAGTTGCAAACGAGCGGGCAAGTTGAAGTGTCCAATAGACAAATTAAGGAGATATTGATAAAGATGATTCGGGTTGATAGGAAGGATTGGTTGGGAAAGTTGGATGATGCGTTGTCGGCATATCGAACCGCCTACAAAACTCACATTGGTACAACTACTTATCGGTTGGTGTATGGGAAAGGGTGTCATTTGCCAATGGAGTTAGCTCACCGTGCATTATGGGCGATTAAAAGCGTTAATGTAGATTATAACGAAGCTGGTGAACTAAGGAAGCTACAACTATGTGAGTTAGAGGAAATTCGAGATGAAGCGTATGAGTGTGCATCCGCCTACAAGGATAAATTGAAGAAGATTCATGATGCAAAATTGCGAAAGAGGACATTTGAAGTTGGTCGGAAAGTATGGTTGTACAACTCAAGGCTTAAGTTTTTTCTGGGAAAACTTAAAAATAAGTGGATGGGGCCTTTTGTGATTACGAGAGTGGGTTGGTTTAGCGATGTGGAGATTGACGATGTTCAAGACCAAACAAGACAAGTAGTGAACGGGTATCGACTCAAACTGTACTTGGAAGGAAAGGATATCAACATGCTCGAAGTTGATAAAGTGAGATACCTTCTACGTCTACCGGGTGATGTGATCAATTAAGAGTCCCAGGTTTGTTTAGTGTTAGTGTTAGTTGTAGTTGTTAGTTTAGTTTAGTTTAGTTTCGGCAATTTTACTGTTCTCGTCATGGATTGTGTCTAACCTAAGTGTGGGGAAGTTCTTATGAATTTTTCTTCGACACGGTGTTGGGGACAACGCGGGTTTTTCATGGGGGGGGGGGTGTTGGGTATTATTTGTGTTTCCAAAAATTATAAAAATTTAAAGTTATAAAAATAGAAAATAAAAAAGAGAGAAAAATCATGTTTGGTGGTGTTCACTTCTTCCAAAACCATACATTGGGGACAATGTATCCCAAGTGTGGGGATGGGGGAAAATTTTTCAGAAAATTTAAAATTTTGTCATGTTTGTCGAGCAAATGGGTTGAAAGGAAATTTTTTTTGAAGATGTCTGCCCGAGTGCATGATAATAATCAATTCACACAACATGCCAACAGCCCTTTATTCCCACATTATGAGCGATTGAGCCCTATATTTTCGTTGTGATAATATATTGGGGCTTGTGCAATAGACGTGTTCCGAGGCCATGGCTTAATATGTATGTGAAAATGATAAAGGCATTAGGTTGGCCTTGTCTCGATGTGTGTGAGTGTGTGAGTGCGGGAATTTGGGGGTTGGACCTCATACATTACATATATGAGTGTGGTATGGAGAGGGGCGGGGGTTTGGTCCATTAGTAGCCATGTTTGAGCTTTGTGACTATTGTTTGATAAACCGTACCTACTTCCCAAAGTTTTTACCCTTTTGAGAAGACCCGACCTAGTAGTTCTCTTATGTTTAGTATCTAGATAGTTTGTTAAAAAAATTGTGATGAGAAAAGCAGAGAGAACGAGAATAAATGTTTATAGTAGTTTGAAAGAAAGAGAAAAAGAAAAACAATGGAAGCAAGATGTCTTGCGTAGTTGTTTGTGTTTTGTTTAGATGTAACAATAAGGTTGGGTTGGATCATAGCGCTACGTCACATATGTTTTTCCCATTCCCTACCTTGACACTTAGCCTTATTACAACCGATTAAGTCCTTTTGATTTGCATGCATGATTATACGATTCTTTAGGCGGAGGTTCGATTGTTGCACAAGCTCATAAGCGTAGGATCACACATGTGCTTTGAGTGTATATTAGCACACTTGCTAATTATCTATTATCGCCGAGTGGAGTGTTATTGTGAGGGGTTATTGTGTGGGTCATTTTGGAAAGAATGTAACTTGCGCGGATTTCAGTTTGATTGGAACACATTGTTGCGACAACCATGTGATTTAAACAAATTGATTGTGTTAATTGAAGGAGTTGCTTGGGGGCAAGCAACGGGTAAGTGTGGGGATGTGACAGGTGGATCGTAGGACAACCCTTAATTGATATAAATATAATGAAAATCGTATGTTTGAGTGTGTTATTTTAAGGAGTTGGATGACTATGGTGTGTCTTGTTATATCAGGTAAAAGAGGCGAAAAAGACGAAAATAAAGAAAGTATGGTGAAGAGCGAAAGCGGAATGGAAATATGAAGTGGATTGAAGAAAACAAGTTGGAGCAAATATGGGTGCCACCGTAGCTTACGATAGCTACCGTAAGCTACGGTAGGCTAGATTTCAGAAAAGACTCACCGTAGTACAGTGGCTTCCAAACGTAAGGTTTTGAAGACCACCGTAAGCTACGGTAGCCACTGTAGCTTACGGTGGAGGCCAGGCGCAAATTCTTGTTTTCTTTTTAATAATTGGTGTGGAGTGACTTTTGGTTATCCTTTTCATTGTTTTCAGTTCTGAACCTGTGGGAGGCGATTTTAGGGTTCCAAGACATTATTTTGGGTGTTATTATTGTTGCTTTATCATCTTTGATTCACACGAACAACGGATTTGAAGTTATGATGATCAACCGAACGATGTGTGGCTAAGTCGTTTATGTTTTTCCCCGGATTGTAAGGTTTTCTTTTGAATGTTTTTTTCATTGTTTATGTTGTTTGTGGGATAGTAATTTAATCTTTTTGATTGTATTGCTATGGTGATTGTGAGTTTGATTAGTAACGGTTTGTATTGTTAGATTCCTTTTTCTAAACCATCAGTTCTTGGTGCCATGGGTAATCAGGATTTGGTGGGAGGGATGTGGGGTTGGCTATATGAAACTGATTATAGGGTGACAACGTTGTGTTATTGTAATCCAAGTACTTGGTCCCCTTTTATCACAATTAAACACTGTAACACCTCAGAAATTTGTGTTGAATTATATAAGGACACGTGCCCGATAAACTCTCATTTTATGCCACATTGATTGGAAAGAGGGACGAAAATGTGCAAAATATATGGAAGAATGTTGTGGAGGGACCATATGTGTCAACATGCCATTTTTGTCCTCTGAGTGGCCGCTTACGGACCGCATGGGTTTTAAACCTTACGGACCGTAAGCTATTATTTCTTACGGACTATAAGCTATTTAAAACTGTGGGCGCGCTAACAAGCTTACGGACCGTAAGCTAGAAGCCCATATGGTTCGTAAGGCTCGTATCTGGGTAGATTTTGTTTGGGAGCCAAGGAAGTCTGCCCCTATGCCACCTTGCTTGTGAACCTGAGCTCTTGTGCAGCTCTTGCCACCTCAAAGGACACCTGGAGACATCCTAGAATAAGCCCTAACACCTGGAATGATCTTGTGTATCATCTCCAAGTATAAATAGCATACTCCACTTCCTCATTCTTTGCTCATTTCTTTGATTTCTCCTCTATCACTCTCAACTAGAGTTTGCCTCTTCCAAGAGGCGTCCCCTGAGTTCTAATATTCTCTAGGTTCACAAGTAAGTGTTCCTACTCTACTCATTTCATTTTATAGGCTAGAATTTAGCCGAAAGTCAAGCAAATGGACTTTTGCTTTGACTTTCGTTGTAGACCATTATGGTCCAGCCATTGTTCGAATCGAACGTGGCTATGTGATCATAATAAGGTAGGTGTTAATCCCTTAAAGGGCACCATCAGGAAATCACGTTAAGTTGGTCAAATGACGGGTCAAAGTCATGTTTAATAAAAAGTCAAAAACGCAGTTTTCGGAAAACTTATAAAATGAACTTGTAAATGTTTAAACATTTGTTTGACATCATATCAGTTGGTAATTAATATTAGAACATGTATAAATGTGTTCAGCCCGTCATTTCCAGTTTATATGTCGGTTCGTTACCGAAAGTCTAGCAGTTTAACTTCTTCTTTGACTTTCGATTCTGACCCAAATTAGCAACTTTAGCTACTGATTCTAAGTTGCATTATGATCATAATTATATGTAGGATAACCCTCTGTGGTTATACTACTTGATCATAATCGTTTGTCGGGTTTTATGCAAGTTCTTGAATTATGCCATAAAAATACCAATTATGCCCTTTTGTGCATAAATGAGTTTTAAACCATAATGTGCATATAATATGGATAACCTACTAATGTGGTAATATAATTAACATGTTTTGGCATAATGAACTTGTTCATAGCTCATCTGATCACCCGATACCGCCTATGCATGTACAATTAGCTTATGTAACTAGTTTACGTAAGTTAACTGAATCAGGTCAATTCTTTTCATTTCCACTTCACTTCCAGAATGTAAATATGTTTACCCATATTATACAAGTCTTAGGACTTGTGAGGGTTTAAACTACATTCTATCCGGTCACCGACTCACTGCTTAATCTAGCGTACCGTACCGTTTTCATTATTATAAGTTAACCGGTCCAAGTCTAAGACATGAATAGGACCTGTTAACATTCTAATTGGCTATTATACCATTCATTCCAGACTATGGCGTCCAATAGATTGCAACCGTGCTAGTTAATTTTTATATCGGCTGTGCTTATTATTATATCTTGACTATAAGATATTAAGCCAGGTAAATACTCTTAACCTATTTTCCCTATACGGGCTTGGGATACGGTAAATTATTAACATTTGGTCGGGTATGGGATCATATGTCGGATTGTGACTAGAAAATCCGCATAACCTATTTTAATCTGTTTTACTTGAGAACTTAAACATTGGGGGTTAACGCGACCGAGTCCTGGATATCCTTGGCTCATTTAATTGCAAATGGCCACGACTTAAGCACGTGGTGTAGGAATAAGCCCGACAGATGCTAATGCTAATATAAAATATTTTTCTACCCATATTGGGGATACCCTTTATGGGTTAAAGTGGTGTGTCGGTTAATCATGTTATCGGTGTTTTGTACCGGATCCCATATGTATTGGCAAGCATGTAAATCTGTATACAGGATATTTTATATATTTCCCAAGTTATTTGTTAAAATACATGTGCCCAGTGCATTTAAAACAATTTTGAAATATTTTCAAAATGTGTCGGTTATTTGTATTTACCAATGTGACGTATCTTCAAAAGACTAAGCGAAGGTTGCAAGGTTACGTAATAGGCTGGAAGTTGCCCGGTAAATGCTTAAGAGGAATTTGCAACTCCTTCTATTGAGCCTAGTAGTCTGCTTAAGTATTAATTTGTTATTTTCAATCTGCCTGTGGATCTTTTGAACATTCCGTCTGTATAATATTTTGAACATTCAGACATTTTAATTTGTAGTTGTATTTTAATTCCCAAGACTTCCGCTGTGGTATTTATGTATCTTGATATCAATCGTCATGTACTCCAAGTCCGGGTCCACCGGGAAATACAGGGTGTGACAAACACACACTCACGAACTATGTCTATATAGTTCATCCCAATTAAACTTTGACATTGTTATTCATAGAAAACCTGAAACCGAGGGAAAGCATTCTTTCTCATTTCTGAATTCAAACTTGTTAAGTGTTAATTGGTTAATATAAATTTTATAAATCAAATCGACCAAACTTTGAGATTGCTTTTCTGCAATTTTAATTTTATTAGTAATTTGCAAGCTACTTAGTAAACACATTTTCCACAAACTCTATGTGTTTGATACCCATTTACCACTATTTAATTGGTGTATTTGGTTTATTTTTGAGTGAGACTTCGACCTCACGTCACCCCTGTTACTCAAAATTTTATAATTTAAATCCTTTTCTTTCCTAAAACTTAATTCCGACCATTGGTAAAAATGTAAGGTTATCAAAACTTTGTTTTCGGCTTTCCGATAGAGTAGATTGTGAGTTCCTGACATCGGTTAATCAAAGATATATTTGAAAAGTAAAATCTTTTGGTTTTGAAATGTTTAAAAAGTAAAAGTAAAACACTTAAAGCAGTAAGATAGGAAATTAAATATGTACGGATAATGCTTTTGCGAGCTTCTAGGGAAGAGAATCATATCTGTTATTTGTCTTGTCAGAAAGCTCGTCATTAGTACAGTTAAATGCTTTTAAATAAACATTCTATAACAATTATCAGTATTGTTGTGCACTTAAACTCAACTGATTAGTTGTAATCACGGTTAGGGGATACACTTAGGTATGATTATACTTATCGACCTATGTGCATCCACTCGCGACACATTCCTGTATCTAGGTATGCACGGAGAATTATCTTACCGGTGAGTATACCAATTGTCATCTGTTTTGATGTACAGATTGTGAGATACTCACTTATTTGAGGATGAAAACAAGTCCTATGTGATTAAATCACTTGTTGATGAGGAACTTGATTTTCGATGCATGCAGGGCACGAGAGCAAGTCCGTGAACAGGTTAGTACTATCGTACCGACAAAGAGATGGACTTGTCACTTGGATGTTTAATGTGATTTGAAAATCACTTATTTTGGGGTGGATGTGATAATTTATCACTTATTGATTGGTCATGATGTTTGCATGTATGTATAGTATTATGGAGGTTCTAGACTTGCGTCCCAGTTATTTTTCCGGTAAAAGAAACGACCATGATACCCAGATGATAATCAGCATAAAGACCACATATCTCAGACCCTCGGCAATCTTTCAAACGAGATTTCGGTACCAAGACCACATGCCAACGAGCGGTTCCCATACGGCTTTCAGTTTGTTATGTTATATCGCCATGCACATTTTAAACTGATTGTGAGCCTACCGATACATTGTTTATAGAGCTGTTTATCGTTAGACGGTTTCTCTTTTCTCACCAAGAAACTCGTTTTTTATTTTTCTTTTGTTTTTGGATTTTTGTAATTTTTCAATGTTTTTGTGCTTTTGCGATTTTTCAAATGTTTTGTATTTTTCATGACATTTCTCCCCCTAAAATGCAAAACGTTAAAGAAATCGAAAACACAAAATACAGTTTTTTTAATGTTCACAAAAAATGATTTTCCGATGCCGGTATTACTCTTGCTTGACATTTATGTCGTTTACCAAAAGGAAATAATCAAAACATGATTATCGAAGGCTTTGGTAAAAAGGTCTGCGCGTTGGTCATCAGTGTGGACCTTAACAACATCGATAAGCAGTTTATCAAAGCAATCACGTATTTCTAGTGATCTGTAAGGCAGCAGAATTATCAACATAAATAGGAGTATATAGGAATTCAAAAATGTAGTCGTGCATTTGCTGTTGGATCCACAGAACCTGGGAGCAACAACTAGAAGGTGCAATATACTCGGCTTCGCATGTTGATGTAGCTACACAAGTCTGCTTCTTGCACTGCCAAGTGATTAGGCATTTTCCTAAAAACTGACATCCAGCCGTTGTGGATTTGCTGTCGATTTTGCAGCCGCCAAAATCAGAATCAATGAGTGCAATCAAGTCGAAGCTATCATCCTTAGGGTACTAGAGACCGATGTCCGGGTAACCCTTCAAATAGCGTAAAATCCTCTTTCCAATCATCAGATATGAGACCTCCGGGCTTGATTGATACCTGGCGAGCAGGCACATAGGATATATTATGACAGGCCTCGAGGCAGTGAGATACATAAGAGATCCGATCATTGCGCGGTAAAGTGAAGAGTCAACGTTTTCACCCTTCAAGTCTGGATTAATCCCGTGATTCTGCGGAAATGGGGTACCAATGGGCGTCGCTTCTGACATCTGGAACCGGCTCAAGATGTCTTTGACATATTTTGTCTGATGGATGAATATCCCAGACTTTGTTTGCTGAACTTGTAAGCCCAAAAAGAAGGTCATTTCCCTCATTGCGCTCATTTCGAATTTCTTTTGCATAACACGCTCGAAATCCCTGCACAAAATATGTTAGTTGAACCAAAAATAATATCATCTATGTAAACCTGTACCAGCAGAATATCTCCATCTTTCTCCTTGATGAAAAGGGTGCAATCGATCAAACCACGGCGAAAACCATTCTCCAGAAGGTAGTTGGATAACGTTGCATACCATGCCCTTGGTGCTTGATGTAATCCGTACAGTGCTTTGTTGAGTAGCCAAACCTGATCTGGATGAATAGGATCTTCAATACCTAGGGGGTTGTTCGACATACACTTCCTCTTCAACCACACCATGAAGGAATGCACTCTTCACATCCATTTGATAAACCTTAAACCTCTTGTAGGAAGCATAGGCTAGGAAAATACGAACAACTTCTAGACGCGCAACTGGTACATACACTTCATTGTAATCTATCCCTTCTATCTGACGAAAGCCTTGAACAACAAGTCTTGCCTAGTTCCGAACCACAACTCCACGATCATCCTTCTTGCACTTGAATACTCAACGAGTGCCAATCTTCTTGTAGTTCTCGGGCCTTTCAACCAGTTTCCAGACACCGAGCTTCTGGAATTATTGCATTTCCTCTTGCATAGCTTCTACCCAAGAATTTTCTTTTAAAGCTTCTTTCCAAGATTTTGGTTCCTCTTGTGACACATAGCACGCGAAGGACCAATCGTTCTGTTCCCCAGATTCTCTTATTGCTGCATACAAGCCAGCATTGTTGTTGTTTCTCAACTGGTGTCTAGTCTGCACACCGCTGTGAACGTTACCGATAATACTCTGCTGAGGATGGGTATCATTAATTCTAGTCACTGGGTTGTCAAGAACATGAATGTTGGTACCCAGATTGTTGATATTCAAATCAACAACCAATTCAATCCCCTAATTCAATGAAGAGGATGAAGCAGTGGCTTCAACATCAGCAGGCGTGTCAACTGGAGTTGTTGCCTCTGACGTTCCATGTACAACAACCGACACTTCATCTTGATTAGCATCATGATATCCTTCATCTTTGGATGACGCATTGTATTCAGGATCATCTTGAAATTCCTCATTAAGAGTGTCATTGTTAGTTGATGATGAAGCTTGTGAATTAACAATGATTGGGCGAACTAACGGTGAGTCAGTCGCATTATCACTCTTAAACAACATTTGAGCAGCAGCTGACGCGTCAAATGTTGGCAGATTAAATAAATCAAATAGACCATTGTAATCAAACATCCAAGGATCCCCGGGAGCTCTGGTTGGAGATGTGTATCTTTGTACCTTTACTTCACCCCATTCTTCTATCCGTTTTGTAGCAAGATTCCAGCCTCTTTTGTTAGGTGTAGCGTAACCAAGGAAGTATCCATCAATGGCCTTTGCTTGAAACTTATCATTCAGATCAAGCATGGTGCACGGTGCTCCAAATGGATCCAAATACTCCAAATCGGGTTTCCTTCAATGTAGAAGTTCAAAATAAGTCTTTTTGTGTCTCTTAAATGTCAGAGCTATATTTAACGTATAACAGGCACATGAGACAACTTTCAGTCCTGAATTGAACTGGCAACTGTGACTCCACCAACATCGTCCCAGCAGCTTCGATTAACGTTCTATTTTTCCTTTCAGCGACACCATTTTGTTGGGGAGTATAACAGGCACTATATTCATCCAAAATGCCTTTAGAAGTACAGAACTCCTCCATAACTCCATTCTTAAATTCCATACCATTGTCGCTGCGAATCCTTCTCACTTTCAGATTGTAGAGATTCTCAAGGTGCGTGATTAGATTCTTCAGGATTTCTGGAGTTTCACTATTGTAAGCCATGAATGCAACCCAAGAAAAAAGGGAGTAGTTGTCGGTAAGAACTAAGCAATACACCTCTTTGTGAACACTTTTGTGCTTCATAAAACCAAAAAGATCCATGTATAAGCGTTCAAGAGGGATGTTCACAATGTTGATCTTCTGTAGAGGGTGTGAGTTTTTCTTCTGATTTCCCTTTTTGCATGGAACACAGACGTCTTGTAGATGAAAGTTTTTGACCGGGACACCATTCATAAGATCATTTTTCACTAACTCATTCATTTTTCTCAAATGAATGTGTCCCATGTGTCTGTGCTAAGAGGTAGACTCCTTTTCAGTGGCTTTCGTAACAAAACACGTCACTTGTGCAGACTTAGAAGTATCCCATAGATTCTTAGTTGTTGTGAAATAAACAAACTGATGGTAAATATCTTTATCAACTTCCTGAGTGAGAATGGCAAAAGCTTTCTTCTCTAAATCATAAGCCTTCTTATCTTATTCGGTTAAATTAGCTAATGCTATGGGATTCGATCCAGATTCTTCAAGGGCTTCGCTGAAGGGAGCTGTAAAACATGACCAAAGTTGGGTATTCTGACTGAGGACATACGTGTGGAACCTACCTTTCCACCGAGGGTAGTCGTTAATATAGTGTAGTTTAGGTGGGCGATTATTACTTCCAGATTCACTTTCACTAATCAAAAGATTTTGAATCCTTTGGTTCTGGTTTGCAATGAATGCCTACTGATTGGCCGATATCATTGCGGATGAAGATGGCATGAGAGATTGAACCCATGACGTTGCGGTATTTTGTGAAGGTGCGGTACCGCTCGAAGTACCATTGACACTCCAATCCCATGGATTAGAAGACATATTAACAAATATTAAGATGGGTAAAATAACTTTTGGAAGTATAAATGTTAACAGAGATAAAAACACTTACAGTTGTAAAAACTGACCAACTGTTAACCAACACGAAACACAATCTCTACACGCGAAACAGGTAGCCACACGAAACAGGTATCCTTGAGACAAAACACCCTCCCACGTGAACCAGGTAGCCAGACACGAAATAAGGTCTTCACACGAAACACTTCTTAACACGAAACACATGACACAAACTACAATCTACGTGAAATAGAACTTGCACGAAGCAACCGACTTGACACGAAACACTAAGCACACGAAATTCAGTGTATCACACGAAGGCAAGGACACGAAAGCGTGACTCGAAGGAGGATTCGTGTGCACGCAGTTAAATGCGAATAAGACAAATTTTTCAGCAGACAATCCATACAATTCGCTTATACCAAATCTGTCAACTCACAAAGGGAATATTCAGGTGAGTGTACTTTTCCGGCAACAAATTCCGACCAACCTTCTTTCCAGAAAAAATCGAGTTTGAAAATTTTGTGTTTAAAACTCAAAAACAAGCTGGATTTTCATCATCTCCATTTTTAGCAAGATTTCAAATAAAACATTCATCAGATAACATTATTTAGGTTGATTTTAGTCCATTTTTATATCATTCAAAAATGGGTTTAGTGTTTTTGTCCAATATTCTTCAATAAACACTCACAAACTCACTAAATCTCACCAAAATACTTGGTTTCTAACAAGAAATCAATCCTATGCTCTGATACCACTTGTAGGTCCCTGAAAGGATCTAGAATAAGGTGATTTCAAGTTCTCAAATGCATAAACACTTGCAGAATCCCTGATTTACACACAACCAAGCAACAACACAATCAATCAAGAAGAACAAATCACTCAAAAGTTTCTCAATTGATTTTGACAGAGGAACAGTACATAATATCCAATATAAGCTCCAAAACTCTCTCAAAATGCACTCTTATAGAATGAAATCCAACCTACTCTATTTATAGGCAATACAACAGGTGAACACACGAAGGCATAAAGGATCTACACGAAACACACTTAAACCCGAATCAATCCAACATCAACCCGCAAATAACTCTGTTATGCCTATGTGGCATGCAACGTACAAGCATGACAAAGCAAATGTCAATTTCCACCAATAGAATGAGAGATGTTACTTTTTGTTTTGAAAGGTGTGAATTACTCGTGAATGTCGGTAGGTCTAGCATACGTTGTCTTAACCGGGTCCGTGCTAGAGAGCCCCTTCTCACGATAGATCCTCAATTTAAACCACTCAATGGGAAACCCTTATCACCTAGACTCGAACCCAAGACCTGGAGTGGAAAAACTCACCCGGACCCACCATAGATTAAACTTAAATATCCGTGCCCACCACTAGAACACTAGTGATGGTTGAGAGATGTTACTATCAACAAAGTTATACGTTTGTGTGGGCCCACAACATCATGAGGTAATGCATGTTGGGAATTCCTAGAGTCACGATCAGCGAGTTCACGCCCAAGCCGTGACCCATAAGACGCTAATCGATGTCTGATAATGTGAACAATTAAACATGAAGGTTTAGTTTGTTATGGTTATCTATTTAATTTATTCAAATATTGAATGTAATTTGAGTAGGATTACAAAGGAATTACAGAATGAATAGTATTAGAATCAATCAAGATCTGCCGAATTCTTTGTAATATTTTGTCATTATTTTGTATATTATTGACATATATAGAGTAGGTCAACTGATGTAAAAGATATATATAATTGAGGATGGATCAATAACAAACACAGGGATTATTACCCACTTTCATGGTATCAGAGCATTCTCTGATCTACCACAGCTAACCCTCCTCCCTTCCCAGCCGTCTCTGATCGGCCTTCCTTCAGCCGTCTCTAACCGGCTTTCTTTCTCAGCCACCGTACCCCCTTCTTCTCCTCGTCTCCATGGACCCAAAGATCCATCCCGCCGTTACCGTCACCAATATCAAAAACTTTATCTCCATCACACTTGAAATGGAGTCCAGCCAGTATGCCTCATGGGCTTAATTGTTCAAACTTCACTGCCGGGCGTATCAAGTTCTCGATCATCTATCTCCTAAAGTAAAGGAATCTTCCTCCTCATCCACTGCCAAAACTGATAAAGATAAAGAAACCGAAGAAAAATCTGCAGACGCGTGGAATCGTCTCGACGCTATCGTCCTCCAATGGATTTACGCTACAATTTCGCCGGATCTCCTCAGTACCATCATGCGACCCGATTCCACTGCAGCTTATGCTTGGGCGGCCCTCAAAAGTATTTTTCATGACAATCAACATACCCGAGCCGTACTACTACAACGTAAGTTTGCAAACGTGAAACTTGACTCCTTCTCTAGCATGTCCGCTTACTGTCAAGAGGTGAAGACTCTCTCCGACCAACTGGCCAATGTCGGATCGCCAGTCACCGAAGAGCAACTCGTTATTCAATTGTTAACCGGTCTCAATGAAGCTTACGGAAGCATTGCCACTATCCTTCAAAATCAAAAACCTCTTCCTGCATTCTATGAAGCGCGATCAGCCTTATGTCTCGAGGAAACAACCAAAGCAAATCGCGTCACCAACGATTCCGCTCTCCATACATCTCACGGTCCGCACCAGACTCCCTCTTCTGGCTCAACTGGGTCTGCTCCAGCAGCTTCTTCTGGCTCCAACAGTTCCGGCTCCTCGAACTACACACCTCCGAACAATAGGAGTGGCCGCGGCCGCGGGCACGGCAGAGGCCGTGGTCGTGGCAGACATCAACAGTGGACTGGCAATCAACAGTGGGGCTCTTCTTCTTTTGGGCCGGCTTCTTTTCAGCCCAACAACTATGGACATTACATGGGCTATGGACAACACCAACAGTGGGCTTCTAGACCCACTTGGCCTTCCTCTTATAATTGGGCTGCTCCTCCATGTCCATATCCAACAACACCGGCTCCCAACAGGCCCGCCACCAACAGTCAAACTGGTATTTTGGGCCCCCGTCCACAACAAGCCCACGTGACTTCTGAATTGGGCTACACGCCAACCGAGCTCGATCAAGCCTTCAACACCATGTCACTTCACCCACCGGACTATCCATGGTATATGGATACTGGAGCCACAGGTAATATGACAAATAACTCATCAAATCTCAATTCTTATTTGAATAAGGGTTTTTCACGAAACATCATTGTTGGAAATGGCGATAAAATTCCTGTCCATGCGATTGGCCATCATACTCTATCACCTCCATTTCCACCTTTCAAAATCAACAACACCCTTTTTGCACCTAATTTAGTCAAAAACTTAATTTATGTTCGTCGTTTCACAACCGATAATAATGTTTCCATTGAATTTGATCCTTTTGGTTTTAATGTGAAGGACCTTCGGACCCGGGCAACACTTCTTCGATGTGATAGCACCGGTGATCTCTACCCGCTCATCCCTCCGTCAAGACATCAAGCTTCAGTTTCTCCTCCCTCGACTTTCATCTCGGTGTCTCAAGATACATGGCATCATCGTCTTGGACACCCTAGCAATAATGTTTTACTTTCTTTAAAGTCTTGTTTGCCATCGTCATTTAAATTTGTCAAGAATTTGAACGTTTGTCAACCGTGTGTGTTTGGTAAACAAATAAAGTTTCCGTTTCGTGATTCTACAAATTGCACTAATTTACCGTTTGACATCGTTCACAGTGACTTATGGACGTCTCCGATTCTTTCCTCAAATGGATGTCGTTACTATATACTTTTCTTAGATGATAAAACTAATTTTTTGTGGACTTATGCTCTTTCACATAAATCTCAAGTATATACTACCTTTCTTGAATTTACCAAACTCATAACAACCCAGTTTCATACATCCATAAAATGTTTCCAATGCGACAATGGCCGAGAATATAATAACACCTCTTTTCACCAATTTTGCAAAGACAATGGTATGCTTTTTCGTTTTTCGTGTCCTTATACGTCCTCTCAAAATGGTAAAGCGGAACGGAAAATTCGATCAATCAATAATATTATGCGTACAATTCTGTCACACTCGTCCGTTCCTCATACTTTTTGGCCTCATGCATTAGAACATGCCACATACCTCTTAAACATTTTGCCAACGAAAGTCCTTAACAACTCAACTCCTACTCTTCATCTCTATCAATGCCTTCCCACCTATGATCATCTCCGTGTTTTCGGTTGCCTTTGTTACCCATTACATCCTTCTTCCACGATTCACAAACTAGCCGATCGCTCTACACCTTGTGTTTTTCTTGGTTATCCTAAGAACCATAGAGGATACAAATGTTATAACTTACGAACACGACAAATCATTTTGTCCCGTGATGTCATCTTCGATGAACATGTCTTCCCCTTCGCCACCTCTAGTCTTAGCTCCCACACTTATGATTTTCTTACTAATGATCCTAGCCCATATTTTTGGCTTTCCCCTACTGAACCCACTTCTGTCACATCACCTACTCCTTCTTTTGACCAATCTCCCAATATTCCCTCCCACTTCCCTGCTCCTAATTCTCCTTCCACTATTTCTTCATCTTCTACTGTTTCTCCTCCTCCATCACCTTTCCCTTCGGTCCCACATTCACCACCAACATCCCCTCCATCACCTTCACAAACGTCCGTACACTCCCAACCGTCCCCACCTTCACAAGCTCCTCCTACTCGCATGACTACTCGGTCTATGTCGGGTATTTACAAACCAAAAGCCCAACTCAATCTTCATGCTTCGACATCTATCTCTCCCTTACCGAAAACACCTAACGAAGCCTTATCAAACCCGGACTGGAAAAACGCCATGAACGATGAGTTTCGTGCCCTTATTTCAAATAACACTTGGGATCTTGTTCCTCGGACTGATGGGATGAATATAGTCCGAAGTATGTGGGTTTTTCGACATAAAAAGCATGCTGATGGGTCACTTGAAAGATATAAAGCCCGCCTTGTGTGCGACGGCCGGTCACAGCAAATCGGGATCGATTGTGGGGAAACTTTTAGTCCCGTGGTGAAACCGGCAACTATTCGCACCGTGCTTACACTTGCCGTAACTCGGTCTTGGCCCATCCATCAACTCGATGTCAAGAACGCGTTTCTTCACGGCAATCTTCAAGAAACGGTTTATATGCATCAACCAATGGGGTTTCGGGATCCAACTTATCCTAATCATGTTTGTTTGTTGAAGAAGTCTCTTTACGGGCTCAAACAAGCTCCACGAGCTTGGTATACACGTTTCGCGGATTATGTATCATCCATGGGATTTCGGCACAGCCAATGTGATCATTCACTATTTGTTGATACATTTTATGTGGACGCGACTTGGTTCGGTTCAACTCGGTTCGGTTCGGCTCAAGCCCGACGTCACGACATTCCTCCATCGTGCGTCCCAGAGTTCGACACGCGAAGCACGAAGCGCCGCGAGCCGGTTCCCGCTGCCACGTCACCATGACATCATCATGATGATGTCATGATGATGTCATCATGTTGACTAATACTTACAATCTGAATTTGTTGAATTCATGAACGTATAACATGTGCATGCTGATTGGGACCGTGAATTAATGTTGGGCCAGACTTATTGGTTGAATCAGACCACTTACATGTTGGTGTCGAAAGATGAACTCGAAGGATAGTCCTTCGATGGATGTATGCAGATGGACCTCGAAGGATATACCATCCTTCGAGGTATATGTGGATCCTTCGATGGCTGTATGATCGAAAGATGATGTTTCGATCAGTTATCCTGATCCTTCGATCAGATCTGATTCGTTGTGCTGTTGCTATATAAAGGCTGAAGACATAACAGACAAGTGGTGGACACGAGGAGCGAACAAGAACACAAGGCAGAAACAAGTGTGAGAGCAAAAACACACACACACGAGAGATCTTTGAGAGTTTACAGAATATATTTGTAAACATTGCATTGTAACAGACCTTTCATAGTATTAATACAGAGGTGTTAATCGTTGAGTCGTGTGTGTCGTTTATTTACGTGTTCTTGTCGTGTTCGATCTCGGTTTGCATCTCCGGTTGGATTCCGCACAATCGGACGTGTTTGTACACAAGGATTAGGCGACTAGATCCTCCCCTAGCCGGACCTACAAGTGGTATCAGAGCCTTGGCTCTTCTCCTTGTTAAAACCGAGTGTTTTCGGGTGTTTGAAGTTTTTATTTTTCGTAAAAAATCTGGTTAAAACTTCGAAAATCTGCCTGTTTTGCTGGAAGTTCATACAAAAACCTTGTTATTTATCATTTTCACATGTTAAAGAGTGGTTTTTAGTGAAGTTTTAAGCAAGAGTTTGTGTTCGGAAGTTTGTGGGTTCACCGGAAAACTCATAGTTTCACCGGATAAACCTTTGTGTTCTTGACATATTCAAGTTGTTCTTCATAAACACACCTTTTTGATCCAGTTAAAATCACTTGTGAAAGTTATTTGGGTCTTGGGATTTGTTGTTTAATATAATAGTAAGGCTGAAAGTTGGCAGACAAAGCATGATGATGATGTTTAAATTGGGAATTGGTGTAGCCGAAAGTTGTGCATGAAAAGGAAGTCTGTTTTGTGTCAGACTTATATTGGAAAGTCAACTTATTGAATCACCCAATTTGTTTAGTCACACAACTGTTTCAGTTTCAGCATGCATAACATATCAATCGCTCAAGTATAATTCAGCGAATTTGATTTCAGTAACCAGCAAATTTAACAAAAAAAAAAAAATTAAATAAATAAATAAATTATAGCCAGCGAATTAACAGGATCGAACAAGCTGATTTCAGTCGCACAACAATTTGGATCGTAGCTGGGCTTCTATTTGGGCTTTTGGATATTCTGGTCGCACAAGACCTGATTACTCGTACAAACATTGGGCTTCTGTTTGGGCTTCGGTTTCATCACATTCAACATCTGTTTCGTCTTTTAAGTTGTTCCGTCGACTTCAAGGATCTTTGTTTCGTGGGACTTTGTTTTGTCAAGATATTTAATTAAAAAAAATAAGCCCAAAATTAAGATTCTGAATTCTGTTTCGCCGAAGTGGATATTGGACCCCTGTTTCATCAAGAATTGGGCCTTCAAAATATTATTTGGTTTCGCCGATTTGAAAGCCCAACAAGGTATTATTCTTTTTCTTGATCAAAAATGAATTCGATGTGGGGTATTCCCTTACCTGCATCTCCTGCATGGGCCGAATCTCCCGTACCTGTATCTTCGCAAACAGCGTTTGTGTCTAGCACTAGCTTGTATGGCATTCCTCCTCCAACAACAGACATGTATGGAATTCCACTTGAACCAGTCCCTCAACCAGTGCCTCAACAGCAAACCCAAAGGCCTCCTGTGACAACTGATCTACGTGGCAATCCCATTCAAGTTCCTGTTAAGCCAGCTCAGCATGGGAACCAGAACCCTTTCAGAAATCAAGGAGACCAGCAGAATCAGAACAGGAACAATGAGCGTACGTTGATACCTGTCAACAACCAAAGCCAAGCAGGACCATCAAATGCTAACCAGGCACTTGTGGTTCAAGTATATGATGTTGGTGATTGGTCAATCCGGTTGAGTAGTGATGCTCCAGATGGAACAGCTTGTTTTGCTGAGGTTGTCAAGGATTTAAATCACGCCAGTGGTGGAGAATCTTCCGCCAATGGTGGTGAATCTTCTGAGGATGAAGAGTCATCTGGTTACAGCAGAAGTTCAGATAAGGAATCCTCGAGTTCAGGCAATGATCATTTGGATGACACGTCAAGTGTGCCAGTTGAAGCAGAGGTTGATGAGGTATTGGGAGACACTGCAGCAGAAAATCATAGGAGATCTATATTGGTGGATCAAGCTGCTTATTCTTCTTCTTCTCTCCATTCAGCCGTTATGGCTAATGTCGACAGTTCGTCCAGTCAGGTATGTGTCGATGAACCCACTGCGATTAATTGCGATAATTGTGCTAGATTATGTGCTGATATGGAGGCAAACATGTCTGAGTTGCAAGGCAAACATGATGCTTTAGAAGCTAGTTTGTTTGACTTGCAAGACAAACATGTTTCGTTGAATACTAAGTGGTGTGAGTTGCAAAGCAAACACGAGGCTTTGCAAGACAAGTATGATGTGACATTCATCCACAACCAGAAGTTGACCGTTGATCTTTCGAAGTGCACTGAAGCCAACATGTTTTATGAAAACCATGAAAAGGACTTTAAGTCGATGATTGAAACATTAAAGAAAGATAAAACCGAGCTGACAAAAATGGTTTCCAGAAAACAAACTGACATAAATTTGTATATCACACGTCTTGAGATAATGCAAAAAGAAATGGCTTGTGTCAAAACTGAAAGTGAGGCGATCCAACTCAAGCTAGACAGTTATTTGAGCTCTAGCTATGTGTTAGATCACATCATAGATGTTCAGAAAGAAAAACGGGATGTCACATGCATAGGTTACAAGAAATGTCCACCACCCGTGAGAAACAATTATGATGCCCTGCCGGATGAGGAGTATAGAACTCACTTTGAACCATCTGTTCCTCTAGATGTTAATGAATTTGCAGCAGGACTCGGATACAAGAAGGAAGTATCATCAGATTCAGATGTGTCAGCAGATACATGTGTGTCCTCTGCTGAACCGAATCAGGATCCTCCAGTTGTGATATACAGTGAGGCTTCTGATTCTTCTGATGATGAGTCTGATGATACTGATTCAGCAAAGTCTGATGCGGTGATCAAAGAAGAGGACATACCTCTTGAGAATCACATTCTTTGTGATCCACCCGCAAAACCGTCTGTGATTGCTACAGCCAAGTCTGTTGAATCCTCATCTGGAAGCTGTGAAAGCGTGAACTTGCTTTACACGTTGATTGGATCTGATAAAATATATTCAGACAAGAATTTCCCTATCAAAAATGTCAATCAATCTTTGATTGATAAAGTTTTCGAAGATTCTACCAGTAAGTTTTTGGGAAAGTCGAGCCCAGGAGTTGTAGTAACTCAGTGTGATCCTATCCCAAAATCCGAAGTTAGAAAGAAATATGGGAATCAAAAATTGCAAAAACAAAACAATCAACGAAAGCAAAATCACGCTGCCCAAGGAAATGGAAAAGGCAAACAGAGCCAAAACAAGAAAAAGGACAAGAAGGTAAACTTTGTGAAATCAAAGGGAACGGACAAAATTGAAACGTTTGAAAACAAATCTAACTTAGATTTTGTTAAACAAGCAACAGTGTTGAAAAGAAATGAACCAAACTGTTCGAAACCTAGTACCTCGAGATCACAAAGTTCATCATCATCGGCAAGACGATCACATGATACTTCGGGGTTTGTTGAACGAAGATCATGTTTTGAATGTGGCACAATTGGACATATCATTCGAAATTGTCCATATCTTCATAAACAAAAAGCCAAAGTTGATTCCCCCCATGGTAACAGTTACCATAAAAGATCTGTTTCACCAAAACAGGACCCTCGTCTTGTTAAACAACAAGAAGTGAAACAGAGAAAGAAACAACGGAAAAATGTTGAAAAGGTTTTAAAACCGGAGGTTGTCCAAACACAGTCTGTTAAGTTAGAAATTAAAAATGAAAAACAAAAACAGATTTGGAAACCAAAACCAGTAACTGTTTCAGGGGGAGCTACATCAATTCCGAATCATCGGGAAATGGATGTCACAATTCTCGATGATGACGGACGACCCAAGTCTGTGAAGGCTTGGGTCCCACTCTCCAACTAATCTCTGAGTGAGTGTGTAGGATGTTCCAGGAGGAACTTTCGATAGTCGTAAGATTGTTGATAGTGGAGCGTCCTTACACAAGATAGGCGACAGAAGAATATTGTTGCCATTGATGGAGAGAAAGGAAAAAGATAAGAAGACAAACATTCCGATGAAGGAATGATGGTGAAAGAATGTGGTTGAATGAAGTTAAAAAATTCGACCAGATGAAATATGTGCCAAAATTTGGTTGTTATGGTTTTTGATCGGGTCATCAGGAAAGATTCAAATGAAAAGTACGCGCCTGCAGCACGTCTGAAGCTTTTCGAAGATTCATGGATTTTTCTTCCACAAGAAGCTCAAAGTCCACAAGATGAACGTGTAGGGTACTTTTCTCTACGGTGTGATTGAAGAAAATGTGTTTGTTGAACAAACCAACCGGGTGTGCGGATGCCTTGGCGTGGATTGAACAACCGCACACTACTTCTGAAAGAGAAAGACAAAGACCTTCGCTGGTGCAATTTGGAAAACCAGCCGGACCCAGAGGTCTGTGACCTTGTTGCTGTGAAGAGACTTCTCAGTAGCTACAAAGAATCGAGTTTGAAGTCCACACCGGGTGGATATCCAGTTTGGGAGAGCGCTCAGATTCCTTGCAATGCACAAAGCAGTTGCAGGATACGGTTTTGAATTTCTAATCTCTCCTTTACTTGTCGATATTTAAGCTGCTTTATGAATTTGTATTATCTCGTACAGCACTCTTTGACCAGACACGTTGAACTCGAATATCACCTCACACGTGATTGTTTCAATATGAAACTCCTCAATGTTGTCATGGTCCACACCGTTTACCGACGTGCCAACTCATTTTCTCCAAAATTCGATAAATCATTTCTGATTAACTTAATTTTGGTAAAGGGCACTGAGGTAAAACATGAGTTAAAACCAACATCGGAAAATCATTTTTGTAAATACCTTTGTGTTTTAAATTTGTCTTAGTTTATTGATTTTAGGGGGAGTAAATCCAAAATTTGAAAAATAAATCCAAAAACATTGAAAATTTTCAAAAACACAAAAACAATAGAAAAGCAAAAATGAGTTTCCTGGCGAGAAAAAGAGAAAATGATAGTACATCAGTGGTCTGTCTAAACCTCTTTAAACCTAAAATGAAAAACGATAAGCAGCTCTATATAAGATGTATCGGTAGGCTCACAATCATTTTAAAGTGTGCAGGGTGATATAAACTTAAATCGACTGAAGACTGGGTGGGAACCATTCATTGGCATATGGTCTTGGTACCGAAATCTCGTTTGAGAGATTGCCGAGGTTCTGAGATATTCGGTCTTTATGCTGCTTATCATCTGGGTATCATGGTTGTATCTTTTACCGAAATATAACGGGGACGCAAGTCTAGATCTTCCATGATACCATACATACGTGTACATATTGCATTCGACCTCAATAAGTGATAAACAATCACATGTCCCTCAAAATAAGTGATAATATATCACAAATTCTTTCCGGGAGTCAAGTTCGTCTCTCTGCTGTACGAAAGTACTGACCTGTTCACGGACTTGCTCCTGTGCCCTCATGCATCGAAAATCAAGTTCCTCATCAATAAGTGATTCTATCACATAGGGCTTGTTTTTCAAATCAAATAAGTGAGAATCTCACATCATATACGGTCAAACAGATGATAATCGGTATACTCACCGGTAAGATGAACCCTCGTGCATACCTTGATACGGGAATGTGTCGTGATGTGGATGAACACCGGTCGGTAAGTATAAATCATACCTTAACGTATCCCCTCGCCATGATTACAAATGATAAGTTGAGTTTATGTGGACAACAATACCGATAATTGTTATAGGATGCTTATCTTAATGTTAACTAAAAGAACAACAAGAGTGTTTTGACTTGACCGTACACTGATATGATTCTCTTACCCTCGAAACTCGCAAAAAGAATGTCTGTAAATATTTATTTAATGCTTTCAGTTTCTGCATCTTTGTATATATTTATTTACTGCTTTCAGTTTTTAAATTTAAAATATTCAAAAAGCCAAAAAGATTTTATTTCTATTTTATTTTCGATCGTACGATGTTGGAGCTCGAGTCTTCGTTACCTGAAACCTGAACGAAAACCGAAACGACTAAATCTTCATAAACGGTCGAAATTTGCAAGTTTTGAAAGTTAAAAACTAAAATTGACAAATTTTATTGAACTTTCAAACTGTCGGACGGTGTTTGATTATGACATGGTCATACGTGTGTCATTTGTTTATATTAACTATATTCCAAGCAGTTGTTCTCATTACGCGTTTAGATTTCTTGCATGTGCAGATTCTAAAGGCAAGGAGAACATGGTCGATGACAAAGCTTCGGATTGAAGACACGACGTGAAGGCACTCAAAAGACAAAGATGATCGAGTTGCCGCTGACCATCATCAACACCACAAGGATCTCAATTCATAAAGAGCAAGTATTTCACGAGCATAACTCAAGGGGGAGCTTATGTTAAGGGGGAGTTTGTCAACACACTTCCTACATGAAACGGGGAGTTTGTTGATACACTTTCTACTTTCAATACGTGAAGACTTTGAAGATCCTCCGACTTAGAAGACATGGAAGTTGAACCTCACGAGTAGCGTCCAAGGGGGAGTTTGTTGATACATTTTATGTGGACGCGACTTGGTTCGGTTCAACTCGGTTCGGTTCGGCTCAAGCCCGACGTCACGACATTCCTCCATCGTGCGTCCCAGAGTTCGACACGCGAAGCACGAAGCGCCGCGAGCCGGTTCCCGCTGCCACGTCACCATGACATCATCATGATGATGTCATGATGATGTCATCATGTTGACTAATACTTACAATCTGAATTTGTTGAATTCATGAACGTATAACATGTGCATGCTGATTGGGACCGTGAATTAATGTTGGGCCAGACTTATTGGTTGAATCAGACCACTTACATGTTGGTGTCGAAAGATGAACTCGAAGGATAGTCCTTCGATGGATGTATGCAGATGGACCTCGAAGGATATACCATCCTTCGAGGTATATGTGGATCCTTCGATGGCTGTATGATCGAAAGATGATGTTTCGATCAGTTATCCTGATCCTTCGATCAGATCTGATTCGTTGTGCTGTTGCTATATAAAGGCTGAAGACATAACAGACAAGTGGTGGACACGAGGAGCGAACAAGAACACAAGGCAGAAACAAGTGTGAGAGCAAAAACACACACACACGAGAGATCTTTGAGAGTTTACAGAATATATTTGTAAACATTGCATTGTAACAGACCTTTCATAGTATTAATACAGAGGTGTTAATCGTTGAGTCGTGTGTGTCGTTTATTTACGTGTTCTTGTCGTGTTCGATCTCGGTTTGCATCTCCGGTTGGATTCCGCACAATCGGACGTGTTTGTACACAAGGATTAGGCGACTAGATCCTCCCCTAGCCGGACCTACACTATTTATTTTAAAAGAAGGTCCTCTCATGGCTTTTATCCTCTTATATGTTGATGATATATTACTCATAACCTCCACAGATACACTTCGAGACAAACTCATGGCTTTACTCTCCAAAGAATTTGCTATGAAGGACTTAGGGCCCATCAGTTACTTCCTTGGTATTGCTGTGACTCACACCAACAAGTCATTATTTCTTAGTCAAGAAAAGTATGCCTTGGAAGTTCTTGAACGTGCGGGACTAGCTGAATGTAATGCCGCGGCTACACCGGTCGATACCCAACAGAAATTAAGCACAAAATCCGGCACACCTCTTCCCGATGCCACTGAATATCGGCGTCTGGCCGGCGCGCTCCAATACCTTACTTTCACACGCCCGGACATCACGTACGCCGTCCAACAGGTGTGTATTCATATGCATGCTCCAACGACGATACATATGAATGCCCTTAAACGGATTTTACGATACATTAAGGGAACCATCAACTTCGGCTTGTACATTTCCCCGTCTCCAACCACGTCTCTCGTCTCCTATACCGACGCGGATTCGGGCGGATGTCCCGACACAAGACGATCAACATCTGGTTACTGCGTGTACATGGGTGATAATCTGTTGTCTTGGTCGTCTAAATGCCAACCGACCTTATCGCGTTCTAGTGCAGAAGCCGAATATCGAGGGGTGGCTAATGTTGTCTCTGAAGTGTGTTGGATACGTAATTTACTACTGGAACTCCATACTCCTCCTTCTCGTGCAACCGTCGTCTATTGTGACAATGTTAGTGCAATTTATCTTACTGGGAACCCCGTTCAACATCAACGCACAAAGCACATAGAAATGGACATTCATTTTGTCCGAGAAAAGGTCGCTAAAGGTTTGGTTCGGGTGCTTCATGTTCCGTCTCGGTACCAAATTGCGGACATTTTTACAAAAGGATTGCCCAAGATACTCTTTGATGATTTTCGATCCAGCCTCACCGTTCGTCCTCCTCCCGCTTCGACTGCGGGGGTGTATTAGAATCAATCAAGATCTGCCGAATTCTTTGTAATATTTTGTCATTATTTTGTATATTATTGACATATATAGAGTAGGTCAACTGATGTAAAAGATATATATAATTGAGGATGGATCAATAACAAACACAGGGATTATTACCCACTTTCAAATAGAAAACTGAGAATGAAATTGGCTAACGTAATGAAATGACCTCAACTAGCTATTAAACTAACTACTTAATCTAAACAACCAAAACAATGATTATAATTTATGACTAACTAATATCATAGTTACAGAAGTAACCCTTCATTACTGTAAATTGCAAAAAAAGACCTTCAAGTTTGACCAGCAGTGTTTTGACCATCTAGCTTTACTGCACTTTATACACAACATTGATTAACTTTAGCATACTTCAATTATAAATATTGATTCCGTTAACAAAATAGAATGAGACTGAATGGATTTGATACATGTGAGAGATTTTAAGTAGGACCTTAAAATGAATGGCTTGTTTTTTACTTTTCAGAGTAGGAGTAGGACTAACAGTTTACGTAAGAGACTTTTAGAGTTAGGACCACCGTGGACTGTGGAGAGCAAGTAATGAGAATAATAGGCACAATCCCAACCCTTGGAAAAAAAATCCATCTTGTTGACTAAAGATTTGTCTCTGCCATTGACTTGTAAACTTAATTAACACGGCTATGGGAATATGCATATATATTTTCAATACCAGTGGATAAAGCATAAAACCACACTTCATTGATTATAAACAAATATATATCATGTGGCATGCTATTACTATTACGCATCTTCTCAGTATTATGCTGCTCTTTTTCATGTTGTCACAAACCACCACCACTGCTAATGATGCCAACAAGTCACTAGAGGCAAAAGCTTTGCTTGCTTGGTGGCCATATGCAGTTGCTTCAGTTCATCACTGTAATTGGGAAGGAATAACTTGCAATAAAGCAGGAAGTGTAATTGAGATAAGCTTATACGATCATTACCTTGGGGATGGAACTGGTCTTGGAAGCCTCAACCACTCTTCATTTCCAAACCTTGTTAGCCTTCGTTTGGACAAGTGTATTCTTGAAGGAAGCATCCCAGAGCAGATTGGTTTGCTCTCAAATCTCACCCAACTTTCACTTTGGAGAAATCTACTCACAGGTAACTTACCTGTTTCTCTCACCAATCTCACCCGTTTAGAAGTACTTGATCTTTCTAATAACTATTTCAGTGGTAACCTGCCTGACTCTTTCACCAATCTCATCCGTTTGAAAACCCTTAATCTTTCTGGTAACAGTTTCAGTGGTGAGTTCCCTGCTTTGCTCACCAATTTCATCCATCTGGAATCCCTTTCTCTTTCTAGAAATAATTTCAGTGGTGAGTTACCTGTTTCCCTCACCAATCTCACCCTTTTAAGATATCTCGACCTTTCTCATAATAGTCTTGTGGGTCCGATTCCCAGAAAACTGTCAAGACTTTCTTACCTTGATTTTTCATCAAATCAGTTGTCTGGTAATTTGTCTTTTCAAACTCCATGTAATCTACAATATCTATTCCTCTCTATGAATCAGATGACTGGAGCTATCACAAGTCTTCTTGTTTGCAATAAGTTAGAATACTTAGACCTTAGTAGTAACAATTTTGTAGGAGAAGAACTTACATATTCAGATTTCCCGTATTTGAAGTTCTTAAGTCTGTCTCTAAATAAGAATCTGACTGCAATCAGCCCCAGTCCTTCTTCAATCCAGAATAGAGAAACTGACTTGTCGTGCAATGCTTTAAGTGAGCAATCAACCTGCAAAAAAGCAAGACAAAAAGTGGTCCACCATTTGACCATTTTTCTTCCAATCATCGTGGGACTTTGCTTTTTGCTTCTTGTTTACAGGTGTTACAAAAATCACAATTCCACAGAAATTAAAATCCAACCAGAAACAAAAAAACATGGAAATGTGTGCTCCATATTGAATTATGATGGAACAATTGCATATGAAGACTTCATCACTGCTACAGAGGATTTTGACCTCAAATACTGCATTGGAACTGGTGGCTACGGTAGTGTTTATGAAGCCAAACTGCCTAGCGGTCAAACATTTGCTTTGAAAAAACTCCATGGTTTTGAAGCCAAGCAACCAGCATTCGACCAGAGTTTCAAGAATGAAATCCAAGTGTTAACAAACCTAAGGCATAAAAACATTGTCAAACTCTATGGTTTTTGTTTGCATAACAAATGCAATTTCCTTGTATATGAATACATGGAAAAGGGGAGCCTGTTTTGCGCCTTGAGTGACAGTGAATTAGCTGTTCAAGTGGATTGGATCAAGAGGGTGAACATTATCAAAGATGTGGCTCATGCTTTGGCATATATGCATCATGATTGCAGCCCTCCTATTGTTCATAGAGACATATCAAGCAACAACATTCTCTTGAACTCAGAACTGGAAGGATTTGTTGCTGACTTTGGAGCAGCCAGATTGCTTGACCCAGATTCCTCCAACCAAACGGTAATTGCAGGAACTTTGGGATATATCGCTCCAGGTATTTGTACTTAATCTCACACTTCTTTTATGTGCATTACTCTATTAGCTGTTAAAATTTGCTCACAGTCCTTTGGTATATATGTTCATGCAGAGCTTGCGTATAACATGCTTGTAACTGAAAAATGTGACGTGTATAGCTTTGGGGTGGTGGCACTTGAGACAATTGGAGGGAAGCATCCTGGAGACCTCCTCTCATCCCTGAACTATTTGACTAGTCGTGGTACAACTTTGGAAAATATATTAGACAAGCGACTCCCTTATCCAACCGATAGATCGATTGAAAAGGAAATTGTGCGTGTTTGTAATGTAGCAGTAGCGTGCATTCTCACAGATCCAAAGTGTCGGCCGACAATGATAGAGGTGTCTCGGGAATTATCATGTTGAAGACATCATATGGGCTATCTCCAAGCTTTTTTCATATTGTACTTGTGTCACCGTGAAATAAACTTGAAACTTTTAGAACTGTTTGCAATGTGGATCTTAAAAGTCTAAATAAAGCTACGCACTTGAAACATTCTAGTTTATAATAATTGCGGTTCACTTCTTTATGTTTAACAATTCAACACTTAACACCCCTCCATTAACTGTTCAGCTTACACACACAAAAACCACACCGACATTGCTAACAGGGCGCCTGATAACCGTAATATTATGCGGGGGTTGGATGACAGGTTATATTGTATTCGAGTCAAAATGAACTGTCAACACCCCGTAACCATTCTGGGCGAGACGACCTTTTCCCGCCTATCTCTCTCCTAGGTAAAAAAGCCACGACATTTTTTCTTTTGAAATCTTGTATATATTTACCATATATTTATGTAGAGCTATATATATCTTTTTTTTTTTTTGAAATCATATCTCAATCAAATCTTATCAATTTTTAATCAATATATTTGAAATTTTAAAAAGTTAAAGAGATATTATCTATCTCTTTTTATTCAATAATTCTGTTATATGCATCAATCTATTCCTATTCTGATAAACAATTATTCACACTCTTCTAATTCCTTTTTTTTCCGACAAAACATACTCTTTTGATTCTGATTAGGATTATGAGTATATCAAGTCTAAACAATTTGTTATTGGGATATTTTGGTGATTTAAAATGACTGTGGTACTTCAATTATACACAACATTGATTAACTTTAGCATACTTCAATTATAAATATTGATTCCGTTAACAAAATAGAATGAGACTGAATGGATTTGATACATGTGAGAGATTTTAAGTAGGACCTTAAAATGAATGGCTTGTTTTTTACTTTTCAGAGTAGGAGTAGGACTAACAGTTTACGTAAGAGACTTTTAGAGTTAGGACCACCGTGGACTGTGGAGAGCAAGTAATGAGAATAATAGGCACAATCCCAACCCTTGGAAAAAAAATCCATCTTGTTGACTAAAGATTTGTCTCTGCCATTGACTTGTAAACTTAATTAACACGGCTATGGGAATATGCATATATATTTTCAATACCAGTGGAGAAAGCATAAAACCACACTTCATTGATTATAAACAAATATATATCATGTGGCATGCTATTACTATTACGCATCTTCTCAGTATTATGCTGCTCTTTTTCATGTTGTCACAAACCACCACCACTGCTAATGATGCCAACAACAAGTCATTAGAGGCAAAAGCTTTGGTTGCTTGGTGGCCATATGCAAATGCTTCACTTGATCACTGTAATTGGCGTGGAATAACTTGCAATGAAGCAGGAGGTGTAACCGAGATAAGCTTACACGGTCATTATCAGCTTGGGGATGGAAGTGGTCTTGGAAGCCTCAACCTCTCTTCATTTCCAAACCTTGTTAGCCTCCGTATTGAAAGCTGTGGTGTTGAAGGAAGCATCCCAGAGCAGATTGGTTTGCTCTCAAATCTCACCCAACTTTCACTTAGATGGAATCGACTCACAGGTAACTTACCCATTTCTGTCACCAATCTCACCCATTTAGAACGACTTGATCTTTCTGGTAACAGTTTCAGTGGTGAGTTCCCTGCTTTGCTCACCAATCTCACCCATTTAAAATACCTTGATCTTTCTTATAACCTTTTCAGTGGTAACCTGCCTGATTCTTTCACCAATCTCATCCGTTTGAAAACCCTCGATCTTTCTGTTAACAGTTTCAGTGGTGAGTTCCCTGCTTTGCTCACCAATCTCATCCATTTGGAATCCCTTTATCTTTTTAGAAATAATTTCAGTGGTGAGTTACCTGTTTCCCTCACCAATCTCACCCATTTAAAATATCTCATTCTTTCTGGTAACCATTTCAGTGGTAACTTGCCTGTTTGGCTCACCAATCTCATCCATTTGGAATACCTTTCTCTTTCTACAAATAATTTCAGTGGTGAGTTACCTGTTTTCCTCACCAATCTCACCCATTTAACAAATCTCGACCTTTCTCATAATAGTCTTGTGGGTCCGATTCACAGAAACCTGTCAAGACTTTCTTACCTTGATTTTTCATCAAATCAGTTGTCTGGTAATTTGTCTTTTCAAAATCCATGTAATCTACAACATCTAGACCTCTCTATGAATCAGATGACTGGAGCTATCACAAGTCTTCTTGTTTGCAATCAGTTAGAATACTTAGACCTCAGAAGTAACAATTTTGTAGGAGAAGAACTTACATATTCGGATTTCCCGCATTTGAGGTTCTTAAATCAGTCTTGGAATCATAATCTGACTGCAATCAGCCCCGTTCCTCCTTCAATCAGGAATAGAGAAACTGACTTGTCGTGCAATGCTTTAAGTGAGAAATCAACCCGCAAAGCACATATGCGAAGACAAAAAGTGGTCCACCATTTGACCATTTTTCTTCCCATCATTGTGGGACTTTGCTTTTTGCTTCTTGTTTACATGTATTACAAAAATCACAATTCCACAGAAAAGAAAATCCAACCAGAAACAAAAAAACATGGAAATGTGTGCTCGATATTGAATTATGATGGAACAATTGCAAATGAAGACTTCATCACTGCTACAGAGGATTTTGACCTCAAATACTGCATTGGAACTGGTGGCTACGGCAGTGTTTATGAAGCCAAACTGCCTAGCGGTCAAACATTTGCTTTGAAAAAACTCCACGGTTTTGAAGCCAAGCAACCAGCATTCGACCAGAGTTTCAAGAATGAAGTCCAAGTGTTAACAAACCTGAGGCATAAAAACATTGTCAAACTCTATGGTTTTTGTTTGCATAACAAATGCAATTTCCTTGTATATGAATACATGGAAAAGGGGAGCCTGTTTTGCGCCTTGAGTGACAGTGAATTAGCTGTTCAAGTGGATTCATCAAAGATGTGGCTCATGCTTTGGCGTACATGCATCATGATTGCAGCCCTCCTATTGTTCATAGAGACATATCAAGCAACAACATTCTCTTGAACTCAGAACTGGAAGGATTTGTTGCTGACTTTGGAGCAGCCAGATTGCTCGACCCAGATTCCTCCAACCAGACGGTAATTGCGGGAACTTTGGGATACATTGCTCCAGGTATTTGTACTTAATCTCACACTTATTTTATGTGCATTACTCTATTAGCTGATAAAATTTGCTCATGGTCCTTTGGTATATATGTTTATACAGAGCTTGCGTATAACATGATTGTGACTGAAAAATGTGACGTGTATAGCTTTGGGGTGGTGGCGCTTGAAACAATTGGAGGGAAACATCCTGGAGACCTCCTCTCATCCCTGAACTATTCGACTAGTCGTGGTACAACTTTGGAAAATATATTAGACAAGCGACTCCCTTATCCAACCGATAGATGGATTGAAAAGGAAATTGTGCGTGTTTGTAATGTCGCAGTAGGGTGCATTCTCATAGATCCAAAGTGTCGGCCAACAATGAGAGAGATGTCTCAGGAATTATCTTGTTGAAGACATCAATTGGGCTATCCCCAAGCTTTTTTTCATACAGAGAATTACTCTTACTTGTACTTGTGTCACCATGAAATAAAGATGTAAACTTGAAACATTCAGAACTATTTGCAACGTGGATCTTAAATGTCTAAAGTTTGTGAAGCTTTTTAACTGCCACTACCCAAATTTAGTGAACTTCTTTTTCAACAGAGAATTAAAATTGAACAAAAGAGGAACCCTAACTAACTAAAGCCCTAAATTAAAGAAGTTGGTTCACAAGATTAATAGATTACACGAACAAGCGTGACAGGGTAAACATAAAATAGCAAAATATAATGTGATAACTGAATCATTTGAATGAACAAAATTAAGAGAACATACAAAATTGGGGCGGAGGAGAGTGAACAGAGGCCAAATGAGAGAATAAAGATTCTAACTTCCTACCTAACACGAGGCCCATTGAGAATCCTAAATCGATGAAACCGAAATCTAGAAACATAAATCCAAGTCCCACTCACATAAATCAAACAAACACATAACCTTTTCTATTACATGCGTTTAAACCTAGAAAATGAAGGATCTTCATTGCCAGAAACCACGAAGATGAAATGGGGTTGGGGTGGGGATTATTAAAAGGGCAAGAGTAAACTTCCGTTTTGCTCCCTTTGGTTTAGTCACTTTAACGGTTTTGCTCCAAACCTTTAAAAATAGTCATTTTACTCCCTGATGTTTCCATTTTATTGCCAGTTTGCTCACGCCTCTTAACTCTATCCAAATTGTCAGTTATTAGAAGGGTATGTTGGTAATTTTGAATATAATAATTTAAATATTTATTGTTAATTTCTTGAATATACATTTCTTTCTTTTTATTTACCCACACCCCCTCTTTCTATCACCTCCCTCTCTCTCTCTGCCTTCTCTCTACCAACCACCACCCACCACCACTAGCACCACCAACCGCCACCGCAGCCGCCACCACCACCACCCTATTCCCTTCCAAATGATCATAGCCCCGTGAAGTAGAAATGGTTGATTCTCGATCCGTCTGATCTTTAGCCCCGTGAAGCGATAAACACGGATATCCGTGTTTAAGCAAATCCCTAAATAAATCATCACATTTGTCCTATGATTGAAACCTTACCTTTTTCATACCATTCTCCAAGTAACTCTAAAAGTCTAAAAAACCTTTCGTTTTCGGGCCTCACTTCCACTAGCTGGGTTATGTCTTTATTCACAACGCTGTCACCTACTTGTATCTCCACGGGTTTGTTAAGAACTTTCGGGGCCAATACCTCCACCTGGCAAGGAAATGTGGCAAAAAAAGTACAGTATGGCGATTGGGTTGGGTATTTTGCACAATTCGGGTGATTTGTGGCTCAAAACCCATATCAAACATACGATCAGCTTCATCCATAACCAGATATGAAACCCTTCTCAGATTCGTGATTTTCCAAACCCCTAGCAGCAAGCTCAGGTGTCGTCGGATCAGATCTGGTTTCCAGTTCAGGGCGACTAGGGTTTAGGTTTGCATGATTTGTAGGTTTTTTGTCGAGCAGCTAGGTTTAGGTTAAAGATGAAGATGGTGGGTTCTGATTTGGGTTGGGTACCGGTTTTGGGGTTGGGTTTTTCTTTTTTCCGACGTGTTTCACTAGAGGTGGCTGGTAAAAGAGTGGTTGGAGGGGTGGTGATGGGCGGCAGGTGGTAGTGGGGATCAGATAGGTGATGGGGGCGGTGGTTATACAACTTAGTCAGAAGGTAGAGAGAGAGAGATGGGGCAGTGAGAGAGACTTTTGTGGTCAGAAGGTAGAGAGAGATGGGGTAGTGAGAGAGACTTTTGTGCTTATGAATTAATAAATTAGTTATAAATAATTAAATCCGTATATATTAAATTACCAAAATGTCCTTCTGATTGCAAGTAAAATTACTGAAGTACCTTACTTTTAATTGTGATTTTTAACTGCGATAGAGGTGGGGAGCAAACTGGCAATAAAATGGAAACATCAGGGAGTAAAATGGCTATTTTTAAAGGTTTTGGGTAAAACCGTTAAAGTGACTAAACCACAGGGAGCAAAACGGAAGTTTACTCAAAGGGCAAACTTCTCTTTTTAATTCTTTACATTGTGATATGATTTATAAAAAAACTAGGTTAGAACCCCGTGTAAATAAATGTAATTTTATATACCAAATAATAAAAAATATTTTTAAAAACCTCATTTATTACACAGGTTGAATAAATGTAATTTTATATACCAAATAATAAAAAAAATATATATTTAAAAATCTCGTTTATTACATGAGTTGAATAAATGTAATTTTATATATTAAATAATAAAAAGAGTAAACTTCCGTTTTGCTCCCTGCGGTTTGGTCACTTTAACGGTTTTGCTCCAAACCTTTAAAAATAGCCATTTTACTCCCTGATCTCTGAAGCCTTTCATGATTTCACTCCCCGCCTCTAACTACATCCAATTCAACTGTTAAATTCTAGTCACATACCCCTCACATGAGGGGCATTTCAGTCTTTTCAAATCCAACCTTATCTTTATAACCTACTACTGTAACAACAATCACCACCCAATCACTTTCATCTCTCTTATCTTTCTAACCTACCTACTGTAACAACAATCACCCCCATTGTCAGTCACCACCCGCTGCCACCTAAAATCGGAGTTGGCCACCACCATCTCCATCCTAGCCGACCACCACTATCTCTATTTTTCCCTCTTTATCTCTCTAAACTAACCAGCCCACTTCCCTGAAACCATTAGATCGAATGTTGTACTGATGTCTTCGAATGGCAGATTGTGCGTGATGAGGTCGTCAATCATGATTTCCTCTTTTAAAAACATATCAATCAAGCTTGGAAGATCTGACTTTGGTTTCCATCCTCCAAAAAGAGACCCTCTTAGTGTTCTACCAGAAAGAATCTGAACAGTGGTGGCAATCACATATATCGGAACTCGGCGGTACTGTCGGAACAAAGGCGGTGATGTCGCACATGAGAAGAAACGATGACAGACAACCATATCCCATAGACTGAAACACAAATTTCAAACTTGAAAATTATTAATGGGTTTTGATTTGATTTGATTATGGTTTGGAACTAAATTGAAATTGATTGAAATTTTGGTGAATTTGATAATGACAAGGATGATGCAAGTAGTCTTAGATCAACTAAGTTTTGTTGTGGGTTTTATAGGGTATTCCAGTAGTGGTACGTGGTGGTTAATGGTGATAGCTGCTGGTGGAGAGAGGGGTGGCGGCGGTGTGAGGTGGTGGGTGGTGCTGTAGAAGAGAGAGAGAGAGAGAGAGAGAGAGAGAGTGATATTGTAGAGAGAGAGTAAAGACTATACTTATTATATATATATATATATATATATATATAAGGTAGGGATCCTGTACATTAATCCAGAAGTGTGAGAAGTGTATTATAACACTATATATAACACTATATAACACCATATAAACACCGTATAACGCCATGTAACACCATATAACACCATATAACACTATGTAACACTATATGACACTATATAACAATATATAACACTATACATCTATCATAGACATGCTATCAGACAAACTATAGTGTTATATTTGTTATATAGTGTTACATAGTGTTTTATGGTGTTATATGGTGTTACATATTGTTATACGATGTTTATATGGTGTTATATAGTGTTATATATAGTGTTATAATACACTTCTCACACTTCTGGATTAATGTACAAGATCCTCTCTCTCTCTCTCTCTCTCTCTATCTATATATATATATATATATGTTAATAATTTACATTTAAATATAAATTACCAAAGTACCCTTATTTTATACTTGAAATTACTAAAATACCCTTTCAGTTAACATACAATATGGATGGAGTTAAGACCGTGGAGCAAAATGGCGACAAAACCAAAACATCAGGGAGTAAAATATAAAATGGCTGGAGCAAAACCGTTAAAGTGACCAAACCACAGGGAGCAAAACGGAAGTTTACTCTAATAAAAAAGTTATATCTTTAAGAACCCTAGGTATTGTACGGGTTGAGTAAATTTAATTTTATATATTAAATAATGAAAAAAGTTGCATTTTTAAGAACCGCATATATTGTATGAGTTGAACACATGTAAGTTTATATACCAATCAATAAAAAGTTATATCTTATTATATCTTTATAAACCCTGTGTATTATACGGATTGAATAAATCTAATTTTATATACCACATAGTAAAAAAAGTTATATTTTTAAAAACCCGGTGTATTACACGAGTTGCATAAATGTAATTTTGCATAGTAAACAATAAAAATATTATATCTTTAAAAAACCTCGTTTATTACACGGGTTGAATGAATCTAATAAAAAATTATATCTTTAAAAAAACGAACGGATATACTCGATATATGATGGATGGGGTGATTGCGGTGATGGTTCTTATTAATGTTTTTGTTTACCCCTTATAAACATTTTTGAAATAGGTTCTACCCTTAATTACTTTAGTTTAATAAAATAAATAAATCATCATACATTATATTAATTTATATTTTTGTTAATTTCAGGATAAATAATTTTGAAATGTAATAAATATTTCAAGATATTATATTATCTCCTATACGAATTATTTAAATTTATATTAAATTTAATTTTATAGTTATCTTTTAGTTAATATTAATTATCTATAATTAAGTAGGAGAGAGACGAGAAAACTAAAAAATAGATAACTTCAATGAATGACATGTGTCCCCCATTGGTTTCTTTTATTGTACAGTACTAGCGGTAAGACCCGTGTGGAAACACATGTGGTTTCTTAGAAAACCATGCATAACACATATACATGATAAATATGGTTATATTTATAGACTTATAAATAGATAAGTCAGTCGGTAAATACTTAAAGTTTAGAGTATAAAAAATATAAAAATATACAATTTATTAATATTTTGTAAACGATTAACATTTGCGTTCAAGCATGTTCCTTCTCCAAAAAACAATATTTTAACTCAACAGTCGTTTCAATCCCCTTGAACCTCCACAAAACACTATTTTAACCCAACAGTGGTTTTAAACCACCGTTTTAACCCAACAGCGGTTTCAACCACTGTTTTCTCCACAACATTCTGCTTTAACCCAACAGTGGTTTCAAACATCTGTTTTCATCCATCTGTTGACCAAAGTCAAAGATGTATCAACCACTGTTTTATTTTCAAACATCTGTTCACAACAACAGAGCTTTCATCATTTAAACAGACCTTTGCCAATATTTGATACGTGGTCGAATAACGGTGCTCGTTTATGTTTAAGTCTGAGTTTCTACTTAACTTTTAATCTTGAAAAGCCTACTTTTGATTAGATTTATGTTTTGCAGGTCTAGAGAAGTATAAGGTGCTTATTGGGAGCTTTACGGGCCACCGGGATGAAAAACGGATAACCGGGACGCGTTACGGGTCAAACGGGAACTTAAGATGGGAAAACAGAAAACAGGAATTGGGGAGGTCATCGACGACGCCCCTTATATAACCCCGTCAGCCAGGAATTGCGTATCCAGGAAGATAACGCGTCGGAGGAAGATCAGCACAGGAGAGGCCGTCGCCGACGGGTGCCCAGGCCGTCGGCGACGGGCTTCAATTTCTTCAAACGCGAAACTTGGTTGTTTGGTGTTAAAAACGAATTCTATTGGCTCTTGGGGAATTCAAGTCAGGAGTTACACATTATTTGGAGTTTGAACTTGGATCTTAGAGCCTATTCTCACCACCACTTCACTTCCAATCAATCACCAATCCATTCGACACACGAATTCATCACCTGAATCATCACCAATTTCATCATCATCATCCATCCCAAAACCCAAGTTTATCCATTCCACCACCCTCTCATCACCATCATTTACCAAAACCCTAACCACCATCCTTCCATCATTCCACAAGCTCAAGATGATCAAATTCAAGTCTCAATCATCTGTTGATCAAGTCCTTTCGATCATGCGCGGCTAAATTCTTGGAGGTTTCACCCCGGTGTAGACTTTTGTAAGGTTTAGGGTTTATTATTTGTTTGATACTTGGTTTGTGACTAATTGAATTGCATTTGAATCATTAGATAATTGTCATACGTTTGTATTGTATTTGCGAATTGTCGAATGAACGATTAAATTTGACTTTGTGAAATGAATATGCGTATTTATGCCTTATCTTTTGATAGGATTTACTTGTCCAAAGTAACGAATTGCATCATGGTCCGTTGTCTATAACGTCGATAGCGATTGTCACCTAAGCTTTGAGATTGTCAAACCGTTAATGAACTAATTCGATTAAACCAAGTTAAAATGTGTGATAACCCTAGGTCTTGCATTTGTTGAACCGGGTGTGAACCTTGTTTTCTCTATCTTGTTTAAACCTTTAATTACATTCTTGCAATTGTTAATCTTTAGTTAGTAATCAATCCAATCACCTTAGTATTTTTATTCAACATCTCTTTAATAAACAAAAACCAAAAAAACAAGTTAGCAAGCTTCATAAAAGTGAGAACTTCTACAATTCATTCAAAGTCCATTCGCAAACCACATACTCTTCGTGGTTCGACCCCTTGCTACCACTAGCTATCGTTAAGGGTAATTAGGGCTTATAAATATTATCTTTGACCGGAGCACGACATTCCGATCAAATTTTAGCGCCGTTGCCGGGGAGTGCGTGTCACGACCCCCGACCCGGTTTGACCCGTTTCAGGAGCCGCGGGACAGAAATCCCGTGGTATGAGTTTAATTGAGTTTAATTGAGTTTAACAGCGGAAGTTTATCATCAGGATCGTTTAAAGCTAAAATTTTCCCGATTTATTTTATTTCACCATTCGGGATAAAACCCCGATAATTTACAATATTATGTTTTTACTACGAAATCGTGATATTACAAAACTTATTTCTTTATTTTATAGTGAGCCACTATCTTAAGCTTGAAATGCTCCCCAGCACTTTTCCTGAATTACAACAGATCACCTGAAACATGTTTGAAAAAGGTTTTGTCAGCGGAAAATACTGAGTGAATCATTCTATTTACTAAAATGACACATTTGTTATAATTTACAGTATTAAGAGCGATTACAATGTTTCTATTATCAAACCAACTACCCACGGTATTTGTCACTCGACCGAATCTGTGACTATGGTCATATCCCCCAATTGGCTGCCCCAATGGTGACGATTATCAAGTAATGTATACAAAACCCCACATACCGGCTGTAACTTGGTGATTACAAAGACTTAATCCCTGTAATTATAACTTTGAAAATAAACATGATTTTGTAAATAGATTTGATAAAAAGAGAGAATGACTCACCTTGCTGATTTAATACGGACAGAATCTAGTCTATGAATTATCTTGATTAACCTAATTTAGATAACAATGCACACAAAACTGGGTTAGTAATCAATACAGCATTTACGATAACTCACGAGATCAACCATCACAACGAGTGACAAAGTGCTATGCTAAACATCTGTCGAATTAACGACTAATGACAAAGCATCACCCTAATGTGGGTAGCACTTAAACACCCATTGAGTACATTGATCGATCGGAAAATGAATCGTAGCAGCGATCGTGCTAATACCCTGTTTTGCGGCAGAATTTCGAGATCAGTGTGTGTTTTCAGACTATTTCTATCATAACTCGATGTGAATTTGGAATTTAAACGTCAAATCAACGCAGAATGTCAAGTCCCAGACTCTTGTATTTATACCCCAAATTTTGCACCCCCCGCGTGTCGCGACAGGATCACCTGCACCTGTCGCGACTCGCCTGAGAAACCAAAGTAGAGTAGGCTAGGCTTGTCACTGGTATAGGCTTGCTGAGTTGACATTACGTGAATTCTCCAAATTGACAGCGTATTTCGAAGATAATTATCAATTAGGGTTTACCCCCCCTTAGTTTTAGGGGCCCTAATCCTAATTCCAAATGTTCTGAAAATTTTAGGGTTAATGGAGAATTACTTGGGTTTCTCAATTAGGGTTTCCTAATTGAATAATTAAAGTAATAAATAATACTTTTTGATGAGAGTTGTTACAGTGCGTGCCCTTTGTGTTTGGATTATTGTTTGAATTTGCGTGATTAACTGTTTAATTTGTTTAGTTTCTTTTTGTACTTTATCTTTTTCCTTGTTACGCGGGTTGTGTTACTTGTGCAGATTACATATTACAGGTAGTGCATGCATACAAGGAACTCCGGGAGGACTTCACCGTTAGTCTACGAACCGGAAATTGAAAGAGTTGCAAGAAGGAACCTAGCAAGCCGGTTAGAAGCAACTCTTGTTTCTAACCAAGTCTCCCAAATACCACAATCAACACCGTCCATTGAAACATATTCAATGGCAAACCAAAACCCCAATTACCCAAACATCAATCAAAACCAATTCCAAATGCTAGGAACCTTCAATCCCGCCCAAAATGTCCAACCTATACCTCAAGATCAACCGGGTGGTGGTAACAACTCAAGACCACCCACACCACCTTTCCGAAACCAAAATCCCAATAACAACCAAAGAACACCCCAACAACAAAACCTTCACCGACATAACTCCTTACCCACTCAATTAACACGGCTATGGGAATATGCATATATATTTTCAATACCAGTGGATAAAGCATAAAACCACACTTCATTGATTATAAACAAATATATATCATGTGGCATGCTATTACTATTACGCATCTTCTCAGTATTATGCTGCTCTTTTTCATGTTGTCACAAACCACCACCACTGCTAATGATGCCAACAAGTCACTAGAGGCAAAAGCTTTGCTTGCTTGGTGGCCATATGCAGTTGCTTCAGTTCATCACTGTAATTGGGAAGGAATAACTTGCAATAAAGCAGGAAGTGTAATTGAGATAAGCTTATACGATCATTACCTTGGGGATGGAACTGGTCTTGGAAGCCTCAACCACTCTTCATTTCCAAACCTTGTTAGCCTTCGTTTGGACAAGTGTATTCTTGAAGGAAGCATCCCAGAGCAGATTGGTTTGCTCTCAAATCTCACCCAACTTTCACTTTGGAGAAATCTACTCACAGGTAACTTACCTGTTTCTCTCACCAATCTCACCCGTTTAGAAGTACTTGATCTTTCTAATAACTATTTCAGTGGTAACCTGCCTGACTCTTTCACCAATCTCATCCGTTTGAAAACCCTTAATCTTTCTGGTAACAGTTTCAGTGGTGAGTTCCCTGCTTTGCTCACCAATTTCATCCATCTGGAATCCCTTTCTCTTTCTAGAAATAATTTCAGTGGTGAGTTACCTGTTTCCCTCACCAATCTCACCCTTTTAAGATATCTCGACCTTTCTCATAATAGTCTTGTGGGTCCGATTCCCAGAAAACTGTCAAGACTTTCTTACCTTGATTTTTCATCAAATCAGTTGTCTGGTAATTTGTCTTTTCAAACTCCATGTAATCTACAATATCTATTCCTCTCTATGAATCAGATGACTGGAGCTATCACAAGTCTTCTTGTTTGCAATAAGTTAGAATACTTAGACCTTAGTAGTAACAATTTTGTAGGAGAAGAACTTACATATTCAGATTTCCCGTATTTGAAGTTCTTAAGTCTGTCTCTAAATAAGAATCTGACTGCAATCAGCCCCAGTCCTTCTTCAATCCAGAATAGAGAAACTGACTTGTCGTGCAATGCTTTAAGTGAGCAATCAACCTGCAAAAAAGCAAGACAAAAAGTGGTCCACCATTTGACCATTTTTCTTCCAATCATCGTGGGACTTTGCTTTTTGCTTCTTGTTTACAGGTGTTACAAAAATCACAATTCCACAGAAATTAAAATCCAACCAGAAACAAAAAAACATGGAAATGTGTGCTCCATATTGAATTATGATGGAACAATTGCATATGAAGACTTCATCACTGCTACAGAGGATTTTGACCTCAAATACTGCATTGGAACTGGTGGCTACGGTAGTGTTTATGAAGCCAAACTGCCTAGCGGTCAAACATTTGCTTTGAAAAAACTCCATGGTTTTGAAGCCAAGCAACCAGCATTCGACCAGAGTTTCAAGAATGAAATCCAAGTGTTAACAAACCTAAGGCATAAAAACATTGTCAAACTCTATGGTTTTTGTTTGCATAACAAATGCAATTTCCTTGTATATGAATACATGGAAAAGGGGAGCCTGTTTTGCGCCTTGAGTGACAGTGAATTAGCTGTTCAAGTGGATTGGATCAAGAGGGTGAACATTATCAAAGATGTGGCTCATGCTTTGGCATATATGCATCATGATTGCAGCCCTCCTATTGTTCATAGAGACATATCAAGCAACAACATTCTCTTGAACTCAGAACTGGAAGGATTTGTTGCTGACTTTGGAGCAGCCAGATTGCTTGACCCAGATTCCTCCAACCAAACGGTAATTGCAGGAACTTTGGGATATATCGCTCCAGGTATTTGTACTTAATCTCACACTTCTTTTATGTGCATTACTCTATTAGCTGTTAAAATTTGCTCACAGTCCTTTGGTATATATGTTCATGCAGAGCTTGCGTATAACATGCTTGTAACTGAAAAATGTGACGTGTATAGCTTTGGGGTGGTGGCACTTGAGACAATTGGAGGGAAGCATCCTGGAGACCTCCTCTCATCCCTGAACTATTTGACTAGTCGTGGTACAACTTTGGAAAATATATTAGACAAGCGACTCCCTTATCCAACCGATAGATCGATTGAAAAGGAAATTGTGCGTGTTTGTAATGTAGCAGTAGCGTGCATTCTCACAGATCCAAAGTGTCGGCCGACAATGATAGAGGTGTCTCGGGAATTATCATGTTGAAGACATCATATGGGCTATCTCCAAGCTTTTTTCATATTGTACTTGTGTCACCGTGAAATAAACTTGAAACTTTTAGAACTGTTTGCAATGTGGATCTTAAAAGTCTAAATAAAGCTACGCACTTGAAACATTCTAGTTTATAATAATTGCGGTTCACTTCTTTATGTTTAACAATTCAACACTTAACACCCCTCCATTAACTGTTCAGCTTACACACACAAAAACCACACCGACATTGCTAACAGGGCGCCTGATAACCGTAATATTATGCGGGGGTTGGATGACAGGTTATATTGTATTCGAGTCAAAATGAACTGTCAACACCCCGTAACCATTCTGGGCGAGACGACCTTTTCCTGCCTATCTCTCTCCTAGGTAAAAAAGCCACGACATTTTTTCTTTTGAAATCTTGTATATATTTACCATATATTTATGTAGAGCTATATATATCTTTTTTTTTTTTTGAAATCATATCTCAATCAAATCTTATCAATTTTTAATCAATATATTTGAAATTTTAAAAAGTTAAAGAGATATTATCTATCTCTTTTTATTCAATAATTCTGTTATATGCATCAATCTATTCCTATTCTGATAAACAATTATTCACACTCTTCTAATTCCTTTTTTTTCCGACAAAACATACTCTTTTGATTCTGATTAGGATTATGAGTATATCAAGTCTAAACAATTTGTTATTGGGATATTTTGGTGATTTAAAATGACTGTGGTACTTCAATTATACACAACATTGATTAACTTTAGCATACTTCAATTATAAATATTGATTCCGTTAACAAAATAGAATGAGACTGAATGGATTTGATACATGTGAGAGATTTTAAGTAGGACCTTAAAATGAATGGCTTGTTTTTTACTTTTCAGAGTAGGAGTAGGACTAACAGTTTACGTAAGAGACTTTTAGAGTTAGGACCACCGTGGACTGTGGAGAGCAAGTAATGAGAATAATAGGCACAATCCCAACCCTTGGAAAAAAAATCCATCTTGTTGACTAAAGATTTGTCTCTGCCATTGACTTGTAAACTTAATTAACACGGCTATGGGAATATGCATATATATTTTCAATACCAGTGGAGAAAGCATAAAACCACACTTCATTGATTATAAACAAATATATATCATGTGGCATGCTATTACTATTACGCATCTTCTCAGTATTATGCTGCTCTTTTTCATGTTGTCACAAACCACCACCACTGCTAATGATGCCAACAACAAGTCATTAGAGGCAAAAGCTTTGGTTGCTTGGTGGCCATATGCAAATGCTTCACTTGATCACTGTAATTGGCGTGGAATAACTTGCAATGAAGCAGGAGGTGTAACCGAGATAAGCTTACACGGTCATTATCAGCTTGGGGATGGAAGTGGTCTTGGAAGCCTCAACCTCTCTTCATTTCCAAACCTTGTTAGCCTCCGTATTGAAAGCTGTGGTGTTGAAGGAAGCATCCCAGAGCAGATTGGTTTGCTCTCAAATCTCACCCAACTTTCACTTAGATGGAATCGACTCACAGGTAACTTACCCATTTCTGTCACCAATCTCACCCATTTAGAACGACTTGATCTTTCTGGTAACAGTTTCAGTGGTGAGTTCCCTGCTTTGCTCACCAATCTCACCCATTTAAAATACCTTGATCTTTCTTATAACCTTTTCAGTGGTAACCTGCCTGATTCTTTCACCAATCTCATCCGTTTGAAAACCCTCGATCTTTCTGTTAACAGTTTCAGTGGTGAGTTCCCTGCTTTGCTCACCAATCTCATCCATTTGGAATCCCTTTATCTTTTTAGAAATAATTTCAGTGGTGAGTTACCTGTTTCCCTCACCAATCTCACCCATTTAAAATATCTCATTCTTTCTGGTAACCATTTCAGTGGTAACTTGCCTGTTTGGCTCACCAATCTCATCCATTTGGAATACCTTTCTCTTTCTACAAATAATTTCAGTGGTGAGTTACCTGTTTTCCTCACCAATCTCACCCATTTAACAAATCTCGACCTTTCTCATAATAGTCTTGTGGGTCCGATTCACAGAAACCTGTCAAGACTTTCTTACCTTGATTTTTCATCAAATCAGTTGTCTGGTAATTTGTCTTTTCAAAATCCATGTAATCTACAACATCTAGACCTCTCTATGAATCAGATGACTGGAGCTATCACAAGTCTTCTTGTTTGCAATCAGTTAGAATACTTAGACCTCAGAAGTAACAATTTTGTAGGAGAAGAACTTACATATTCGGATTTCCCGCATTTGAGGTTCTTAAATCAGTCTTGGAATCATAATCTGACTGCAATCAGCCCCGTTCCTCCTTCAATCAGGAATAGAGAAACTGACTTGTCGTGCAATGCTTTAAGTGAGAAATCAACCCGCAAAGCACATATGCGAAGACAAAAAGTGGTCCACCATTTGACCATTTTTCTTCCCATCATTGTGGGACTTTGCTTTTTGCTTCTTGTTTACATGTATTACAAAAATCACAATTCCACAGAAAAGAAAATCCAACCAGAAACAAAAAAACATGGAAATGTGTGCTCGATATTGAATTATGATGGAACAATTGCAAATGAAGACTTCATCACTGCTACAGAGGATTTTGACCTCAAATACTGCATTGGAACTGGTGGCTACGGCAGTGTTTATGAAGCCAAACTGCCTAGCGGTCAAACATTTGCTTTGAAAAAACTCCACGGTTTTGAAGCCAAGCAACCAGCATTCGACCAGAGTTTCAAGAATGAAGTCCAAGTGTTAACAAACCTGAGGCATAAAAACATTGTCAAACTCTATGGTTTTTGTTTGCATAACAAATGCAATTTCCTTGTATATGAATACATGGAAAAGGGGAGCCTGTTTTGCGCCTTGAGTGACAGTGAATTAGCTGTTCAAGTGGATTCATCAAAGATGTGGCTCATGCTTTGGCGTACATGCATCATGATTGCAGCCCTCCTATTGTTCATAGAGACATATCAAGCAACAACATTCTCTTGAACTCAGAACTGGAAGGATTTGTTGCTGACTTTGGAGCAGCCAGATTGCTCGACCCAGATTCCTCCAACCAGACGGTAATTGCGGGAACTTTGGGATACATTGCTCCAGGTATTTGTACTTAATCTCACACTTATTTTATGTGCATTACTCTATTAGCTGATAAAATTTGCTCATGGTCCTTTGGTATATATGTTTATACAGAGCTTGCGTATAACATGATTGTGACTGAAAAATGTGACGTGTATAGCTTTGGGGTGGTGGCGCTTGAAACAATTGGAGGGAAACATCCTGGAGACCTCCTCTCATCCCTGAACTATTCGACTAGTCGTGGTACAACTTTGGAAAATATATTAGACAAGCGACTCCCTTATCCAACCGATAGATGGATTGAAAAGGAAATTGTGCGTGTTTGTAATGTCGCAGTAGGGTGCATTCTCATAGATCCAAAGTGTCGGCCAACAATGAGAGAGATGTCTCAGGAATTATCTTGTTGAAGACATCAATTGGGCTATCCCCAAGCTTTTTTTCATACAGAGAATTACTCTTACTTGTACTTGTGTCACCATGAAATAAAGATGTAAACTTGAAACATTCAGAACTATTTGCAACGTGGATCTTAAATGTCTAAAGTTTGTGAAGCTTTTTAACTGCCACTACCCAAATTTAGTGAACTTCTTTTTCAACAGAGAATTAAAATTGAACAAAAGAGGAACCCTAACTAACTAAAGCCCTAAATTAAAGAAGTTGGTTCACAAGATTAATAGATTACACGAACAAGCGTGACAGGGTAAACATAAAATAGCAAAATATAATGTGATAACTGAATCATTTGAATGAACAAAATTAAGAGAACATACAAAATTGGGGCGGAGGAGAGTGAACAGAGGCCAAATGAGAGAATAAAGATTCTAACTTCCTACCTAACACGAGGCCCATTGAGAATCCTAAATCGATGAAACCGAAATCTAGAAACATAAATCCAAGTCCCACTCACATAAATCAAACAAACACATAACCTTTTCTATTACATGCGTTTAAACCTAGAAAATGAAGGATCTTCATTGCCAGAAACCACGAAGATGAAATGGGGTTGGGGTGGGGATTATTAAAAGGGCAAGAGTAAACTTCCGTTTTGCTCCCTTTGGTTTAGTCACTTTAACGGTTTTGCTCCAAACCTTTAAAAATAGTCATTTTACTCCCTGATGTTTCCATTTTATTGCCAGTTTGCTCACGCCTCTTAACTCTATCCAAATTGTCAGTTATTAGAAGGGTATGTTGGTAATTTTGAATATAATAATTTAAATATTTATTGTTAATTTCTTGAATATACATTTCTTTCTTTTTATTTACCCACACCCCCTCTTTCTATCACCTCCCTCTCTCTCTCTGCCTTCTCTCTACCAACCACCACCCACCACCACTAGCACCACCAACCGCCACCGCAGCCGCCACCACCACCACCCTATTCCCTTCCAAATGATCATAGCCCCGTGAAGTAGAAATGGTTGATTCTCGATCCGTCTGATCTTTAGCCCCGTGAAGCGATAAACACGGATATCCGTGTTTAAGCAAATCCCTAAATAAATCATCACATTTGTCCTATGATTGAAACCTTACCTTTTTCATACCATTCTCCAAGTAACTCTAAAAGTCTAAAAAACCTTTCGTTTTCGGGCCTCACTTCCACTAGCTGGGTTATGTCTTTATTCACAACGCTGTCACCTACTTGTATCTCCACGGGTTTGTTAAGAACTTTCGGGGCCAATACCTCCACCTGGCAAGGAAATGTGGCAAAAAAAGTACAGTATGGCGATTGGGTTGGGTATTTTGCACAATTCGGGTGATTTGTGGCTCAAAACCCATATCAAACATACGATCAGCTTCATCCATAACCAGATATGAAACCCTTCTCAGATTCGTGATTTTCCAAACCCCTAGCAGCAAGCTCAGGTGTCGTCGGATCAGATCTGGTTTCCAGTTCAGGGCGACTAGGGTTTAGGTTTGCATGATTTGTAGGTTTTTTGTCGAGCAGCTAGGTTTAGGTTAAAGATGAAGATGGTGGGTTCTGATTTGGGTTGGGTACCGGTTTTGGGGTTGGGTTTTTCTTTTTTCCGACGTGTTTCACTAGAGGTGGCTGGTAAAAGAGTGGTTGGAGGGGTGGTGATGGGCGGCAGGTGGTAGTGGGGATCAGATAGGTGATGGGGGCGGTGGTTATACAACTTAGTCAGAAGGTAGAGAGAGAGAGATGGGGCAGTGAGAGAGACTTTTGTGGTCAGAAGGTAGAGAGAGATGGGGTAGTGAGAGAGACTTTTGTGCTTATGAATTAATAAATTAGTTATAAATAATTAAATCCGTATATATTAAATTACCAAAATGTCCTTCTGATTGCAAGTAAAATTACTGAAGTACCTTACTTTTAATTGTGATTTTTAACTGCGATAGAGGTGGGGAGCAAACTGGCAATAAAATGGAAACATCAGGGAGTAAAATGGCTATTTTTAAAGGTTTTGGGTAAAACCGTTAAAGTGACTAAACCACAGGGAGCAAAACGGAAGTTTACTCAAAGGGCAAACTTCTCTTTTTAATTCTTTACATTGTGATATGATTTATAAAAAAACTAGGTTAGAACCCCGTGTAAATAAATGTAATTTTATATACCAAATAATAAAAAATATTTTTAAAAACCTCATTTATTACACAGGTTGAATAAATGTAATTTTATATACCAAATAATAAAAAAAATATATATTTAAAAATCTCGTTTATTACATGAGTTGAATAAATGTAATTTTATATATTAAATAATAAAAAGAGTAAACTTCCGTTTTGCTCCCTGCGGTTTGGTCACTTTAACGGTTTTGCTCCAAACCTTTAAAAATAGCCATTTTACTCCCTGATCTCTGAAGCCTTTCATGATTTCACTCCCCGCCTCTAACTACATCCAATTCAACTGTTAAATTCTAGTCACATACCCCTCACATGAGGGGCATTTCAGTCTTTTCAAATCCAACCTTATCTTTATAACCTACTACTGTAACAACAATCACCACCCAATCACTTTCATCTCTCTTATCTTTCTAACCTACCTACTGTAACAACAATCACCCCCATTGTCAGTCACCACCCGCTGCCACCTAAAATCGGAGTTGGCCACCACCATCTCCATCCTAGCCGACCACCACTATCTCTATTTTTCCCTCTTTATCTCTCTAAACTAACCAGCCCACTTCCCTGAAACCATTAGATCGAATGTTGTACTGATGTCTTCGAATGGCAGATTGTGCGTGATGAGGTCGTCAATCATGATTTCCTCTTTTAAAAACATATCAATCAAGCTTGGAAGATCTGACTTTGGTTTCCATCCTCCAAAAAGAGACCCTCTTAGTGTTCTACCAGAAAGAATCTGAACAGTGGTGGCAATCACATATATCGGAACTCGGCGGTACTGTCGGAACAAAGGCGGTGATGTCGCACATGAGAAGAAACGATGACAGACAACCATATCCCATAGACTGAAACACAAATTTCAAACTTGAAAATTATTAATGGGTTTTGATTTGATTTGATTATGGTTTGGAACTAAATTGAAATTGATTGAAATTTTGGTGAATTTGATAATGACAAGGATGATGCAAGTAGTCTTAGATCAACTAAGTTTTGTTGTGGGTTTTATAGGGTATTCCAGTAGTGGTACGTGGTGGTTAATGGTGATAGCTGCTGGTGGAGAGAGGGGTGGCGGCGGTGTGAGGTGGTGGGTGGTGCTGTAGAAGAGAGAGAGAGAGAGAGAGAGAGAGAGAGTGATATTGTAGAGAGAGAGTAAAGACTATACTTATTATATATATATATATATATATATATATAAGGTAGGGATCCTGTACATTAATCCAGAAGTGTGAGAAGTGTATTATAACACTATATATAACACTATATAACACCATATAAACACCGTATAACGCCATGTAACACCATATAACACCATATAACACTATGTAACACTATATGACACTATATAACAATATATAACACTATACATCTATCATAGACATGCTATCAGACAAACTATAGTGTTATATTTGTTATATAGTGTTACATAGTGTTTTATGGTGTTATATGGTGTTACATATTGTTATACGATGTTTATATGGTGTTATATAGTGTTATATATAGTGTTATAATACACTTCTCACACTTCTGGATTAATGTACAAGATCCTCTCTCTCTCTCTCTCTCTCTATCTATATATATATATATATATGTTAATAATTTACATTTAAATATAAATTACCAAAGTACCCTTATTTTATACTTGAAATTACTAAAATACCCTTTCAGTTAACATACAATATGGATGGAGTTAAGACCGTGGAGCAAAATGGCGACAAAACCAAAACATCAGGGAGTAAAATATAAAATGGCTGGAGCAAAACCGTTAAAGTGACCAAACCACAGGGAGCAAAACGGAAGTTTACTCTAATAAAAAAGTTATATCTTTAAGAACCCTAGGTATTGTACGGGTTGAGTAAATTTAATTTTATATATTAAATAATGAAAAAAGTTGCATTTTTAAGAACCGCATATATTGTATGAGTTGAACACATGTAAGTTTATATACCAATCAATAAAAAGTTATATCTTATTATATCTTTATAAACCCTGTGTATTATACGGATTGAATAAATCTAATTTTATATACCACATAGTAAAAAAAGTTATATTTTTAAAAACCCGGTGTATTACACGAGTTGCATAAATGTAATTTTGCATAGTAAACAATAAAAATATTATATCTTTAAAAAACCTCGTTTATTACACGGGTTGAATGAATCTAATAAAAAATTATATCTTTAAAAAAACGAACGGATATACTCGATATATGATGGATGGGGTGATTGCGGTGATGGTTCTTATTAATGTTTTTGTTTACCCCTTATAAACATTTTTGAAATAGGTTCTACCCTTAATTACTTTAGTTTAATAAAATAAATAAATCATCATACATTATATTAATTTATATTTTTGTTAATTTCAGGATAAATAATTTTGAAATGTAATAAATATTTCAAGATATTATATTATCTCCTATACGAATTATTTAAATTTATATTAAATTTAATTTTATAGTTATCTTTTAGTTAATATTAATTATCTATAATTAAGTAGGAGAGAGACGAGAAAACTAAAAAATAGATAACTTCAATGAATGACATGTGTCCCCCATTGGTTTCTTTTATTGTACAGTACTAGCGGTAAGACCCGTGTGGAAACACATGTGGTTTCTTAGAAAACCATGCATAACACATATACATGATAAATATGGTTATATTTATAGACTTATAAATAGATAAGTCAGTCGGTAAATACTTAAAGTTTAGAGTATAAAAAATATAAAAATATACAATTTATTAATATTTTGTAAACGATTAACATTTGCGTTCAAGCATGTTCCTTCTCCAAAAAACAATATTTTAACTCAACAGTCGTTTCAATCCCCTTGAACCTCCACAAAACACTATTTTAACCCAACAGTGGTTTTAAACCACCGTTTTAACCCAACAGCGGTTTCAACCACTGTTTTCTCCACAACATTCTGCTTTAACCCAACAGTGGTTTCAAACATCTGTTTTCATCCATCTGTTGACCAAAGTCAAAGATGTATCAACCACTGTTTTATTTTCAAACATCTGTTCACAACAACAGAGCTTTCATCATTTAAACAGACCTTTGCCAATATTTGATACGTGGTCGAATAACGGTGCTCGTTTATGTTTAAGTCTGAGTTTCTACTTAACTTTTAATCTTGAAAAGCCTACTTTTGATTAGATTTATGTTTTGCAGGTCTAGAGAAGTATAAGGTGCTTATTGGGAGCTTTACGGGCCACCGGGATGAAAAACGGATAACCGGGACGCGTTACGGGTCAAACGGGAACTTAAGATGGGAAAACAGAAAACAGGAATTGGGGAGGTCATCGACGACGCCCCTTATATAACCCCGTCAGCCAGGAATTGCGTATCCAGGAAGATAACGCGTCGGAGGAAGATCAGCACAGGAGAGGCCGTCGCCGACGGGTGCCCAGGCCGTCGGCGACGGGCTTCAATTTCTTCAAACGCGAAACTTGGTTGTTTGGTGTTAAAAACGAATTCTATTGGCTCTTGGGGAATTCAAGTCAGGAGTTACACATTATTTGGAGTTTGAACTTGGATCTTAGAGCCTATTCTCACCACCACTTCACTTCCAATCAATCACCAATCCATTCGACACACGAATTCATCACCTGAATCATCACCAATTTCATCATCATCATCCATCCCAAAACCCAAGTTTATCCATTCCACCACCCTCTCATCACCATCATTTACCAAAACCCTAACCACCATCCTTCCATCATTCCACAAGCTCAAGATGATCAAATTCAAGTCTCAATCATCTGTTGATCAAGTCCTTTCGATCATGCGCGGCTAAATTCTTGGAGGTTTCACCCCGGTGTAGACTTTTGTAAGGTTTAGGGTTTATTATTTGTTTGATACTTGGTTTGTGACTAATTGAATTGCATTTGAATCATTAGATAATTGTCATACGTTTGTATTGTATTTGCGAATTGTCGAATGAACGATTAAATTTGACTTTGTGAAATGAATATGCGTATTTATGCCTTATCTTTTGATAGGATTTACTTGTCCAAAGTAACGAATTGCATCATGGTCCGTTGTCTATAACGTCGATAGCGATTGTCACCTAAGCTTTGAGATTGTCAAACCGTTAATGAACTAATTCGATTAAACCAAGTTAAAATGTGTGATAACCCTAGGTCTTGCATTTGTTGAACCGGGTGTGAACCTTGTTTTCTCTATCTTGTTTAAACCTTTAATTACATTCTTGCAATTGTTAATCTTTAGTTAGTAATCAATCCAATCACCTTAGTATTTTTATTCAACATCTCTTTAATAAACAAAAACCAAAAAAACAAGTTAGCAAGCTTCATAAAAGTGAGAACTTCTACAATTCATTCAAAGTCCATTCGCAAACCACATACTCTTCGTGGTTCGACCCCTTGCTACCACTAGCTATCGTTAAGGGTAATTAGGGCTTATAAATATTATCTTTGACCGGAGCACGACATTCCGATCAAATTTTAGCGCCGTTGCCGGGGAGTGCGTGTCACGACCCCCGACCCGGTTTGACCCGTTTCAGGAGCCGCGGGACAGAAATCCCGTGGTATGAGTTTAATTGAGTTTAATTGAGTTTAACAGCGGAAGTTTATCATCAGGATCGTTTAAAGCTAAAATTTTCCCGATTTATTTTATTTCACCATTCGGGATAAAACCCCGATAATTTACAATATTATGTTTTTACTACGAAATCGTGATATTACAAAACTTATTTCTTTATTTTATAGTGAGCCACTATCTTAAGCTTGAAATGCTCCCCAGCACTTTTCCTGAATTACAACAGATCACCTGAAACATGTTTGAAAAAGGTTTTGTCAGCGGAAAATACTGAGTGAATCATTCTATTTACTAAAATGACACATTTGTTATAATTTACAGTATTAAGAGCGATTACAATGTTTCTATTATCAAACCAACTACCCACGGTATTTGTCACTCGACCGAATCTGTGACTATGGTCATATCCCCCAATTGGCTGCCCCAATGGTGACGATTATCAAGTAATGTATACAAAACCCCACATACCGGCTGTAACTTGGTGATTACAAAGACTTAATCCCTGTAATTATAACTTTGAAAATAAACATGATTTTGTAAATAGATTTGATAAAAAGAGAGAATGACTCACCTTGCTGATTTAATACGGACAGAATCTAGTCTATGAATTATCTTGATTAACCTAATTTAGATAACAATGCACACAAAACTGGGTTAGTAATCAATACAGCATTTACGATAACTCACGAGATCAACCATCACAACGAGTGACAAAGTGCTATGCTAAACATCTGTCGAATTAACGACTAATGACAAAGCATCACCCTAATGTGGGTAGCACTTAAACACCCATTGAGTACATTGATCGATCGGAAAATGAATCGTAGCAGCGATCGTGCTAATACCCTGTTTTGCGGCAGAATTTCGAGATCAGTGTGTGTTTTCAGACTATTTCTATCATAACTCGATGTGAATTTGGAATTTAAACGTCAAATCAACGCAGAATGTCAAGTCCCAGACTCTTGTATTTATACCCCAAATTTTGCACCCCCCGCGTGTCGCGACAGGATCACCTGCACCTGTCGCGACTCGCCTGAGAAACCAAAGTAGAGTAGGCTAGGCTTGTCACTGGTATAGGCTTGCTGAGTTGACATTACGTGAATTCTCCAAATTGACAGCGTATTTCGAAGATAATTATCAATTAGGGTTTACCCCCCCTTAGTTTTAGGGGCCCTAATCCTAATTCCAAATGTTCTGAAAATTTTAGGGTTAATGGAGAATTACTTGGGTTTCTCAATTAGGGTTTCCTAATTGAATAATTAAAGTAATAAATAATACTTTTTGATGAGAGTTGTTACAGTGCGTGCCCTTTGTGTTTGGATTATTGTTTGAATTTGCGTGATTAACTGTTTAATTTGTTTAGTTTCTTTTTGTACTTTATCTTTTTCCTTGTTACGCGGGTTGTGTTACTTGTGCAGATTACATATTACAGGTAGTGCATGCATACAAGGAACTCCGGGAGGACTTCACCGTTAGTCTACGAACCGGAAATTGAAAGAGTTGCAAGAAGGAACCTAGCAAGCCGGTTAGAAGCAACTCTTGTTTCTAACCAAGTCTCCCAAATACCACAATCAACACCGTCCATTGAAACATATTCAATGGCAAACCAAAACCCCAATTACCCAAACATCAATCAAAACCAATTCCAAATGCTAGGAACCTTCAATCCCGCCCAAAATGTCCAACCTATACCTCAAGATCAACCGGGTGGTGGTAACAACTCAAGACCACCCACACCACCTTTCCGAAACCAAAATCCCAATAACAACCAAAGAACACCCCAACAACAAAACCTTCACCGACATAACTCCTTACCCACTCAACTCGATAACCGGAATGTTAATTCCGATCGAAGAAGTAACCAAGATCGTGGCAATCCCACGAATGACGACCCGTTCTTTAACATAGATGATTTGAGAAACGCTATCCCCGATGATGAGCCGTTTAGTGTTCCCGGTTACCAATCACCGGAACATGTTAGTATTCACTCGGAATACTCGGATGATGGGGGTAACTATGATGATCGGGTCGATGATGACGGTTGGGGGTATGTGAACCAGGGGAATGTCTACAACGCTAGAGGGTTCGAAGATGATGAATTTGGCTATCAAAATGCCAATTTTGTGGGGAACGACAATTATGGATATGGGAATGTGAGGAACGATGGTTACGGAAACAACCGAAATGCACGAAACAACAATCAAAGGAATCGGAATGATGGGTTCTACAAGAACAATAATAATGTGAACCATAACCGGATTCCTCGTTTTGTGGGAGGAGGTAATCAAGGTGGAAACCAAGGTGGTAATAGAGGAGGTGATCGAAGGGATAATCGAAGACCGGGTGATCAAGAAGTTAATGGCCCACGTCGTCGTCAACAACCTCCAAGGGGAGTAAATGACCGTTTTAGGCCGGTGGTCACCGATAATGACTCACCAATCGTATGCGAGAGAAGAATGTTCGACTGCAAACCCCACTACATCAACATCCTTCCCCACTTCAATGGGAGGTCCAATGATGAACCATACACTCATTTGGCGGAGTTTTCGGCCATATGTAGCACTATCGGGGGACATGATTTCGCATTGGAAGAGGTCAAACTTCGGTTATTTCAGTTTTTGCTAAAGGATAATGTGACACCTGTGTCACTTCAACCACTAAACAAATACCAAACCAATGAAATATTGTGTTTCATACTTGGGATTTGTATAAATATGTGTATCGTTTGCACATATCAATTCTTGTTCGATTTCTAGCTCTAAATCGCTTTCTGGAAGGTTATACGCGAACTGACGCGTAAATATAACCAGTTTAATGAAAAAAACACTCTGGAACAGTGACATAGGCTTAACATACCTTAAATAACCTTTACATAACTTAGAAATAAGTTTTGAAAGGTTTCGTATGTTGAAAACAAGTTTGTTCGATCGCAGGGACTATTTGTGTCAAACTGCGAAACTATGCGGATTTGCATAGTAACAAACAGTCCGGAACTTGATCATAAGCTAAAAATACCCTAAATATCCTTTACATAGCTTAGAAATAGGCTTTGAGGGGTTCGGTATGCTAAAACAAACTTTATTGATCAATAGGGACTAAAAGCGTCAAAAAATGCATAAGTTCGCATTTTCGCGCATATCTTACGTTCTGAATATATACAGACACCCAAAAATTTATGTAATAATTAAAATATTTTATTTTAGTGATTGGCATGATAAAATTCCATTCGTCGCTTAATTTGGATCGTTTTTGCGTCCGTTACGACTTCCGTCGTAATTAACCGAACAACGCAATCGTACGACCAAACGAACCGACACCCGAGATATTTTTGAGCATGTTTTAAGTTCCCTATACTTTAACTTCATTTTAGATCTTTGAAATGGGGTTAACGGGGCTTAAACGTGTCAAAAATGCATCGAAAATCAAGTTTGGGGCTTCAGGGACTAAATCTGCCATTTTTGAAAGTTCCTGGTCTGCAAGGTCCTTACGGACCGTATGGACATATGCTTACGGTCCGTAAGCAGTCCCCAGCACATCAGAATTTGCAGAAACTTCACAGCAGCTTCCCAGCTCGTTCTTGAGGTCCTTGTATGCAATTTTCATGTTTTGGGGACCAAGTTAACACCTCCCCAAGGCTTCTAATCAGCTTATAACACTTGTATGGCCATGATTTTTGCTTGGAGACCACACAAACAAGTGTCATGATCTTGTAAGTTTGCAACAAGTATAAATAGCTTGGCCATTTCATTTGTTTCTTCACCCTTGATCTGAATTACACTCTAAGTTGGAGCCATTGCTTCATACCTTAGTGTGATTGATCAAGTTCTCCCTAGCAAGGACCCTTTGTAAGCTTCCTTCGTTCTTTTATCGCTTTCTTAGCATGAAAGTAAAACAGTTTTTGACTTTCTGCTTTGACCAGTCTTTGGTCAACATGAAGTTCGTTTGAACTTCGCAACGTGAGCGTAATCAAGATGGTTATGGTCCCTAGTGACTATACCTACTGATTACCACGTTAACTAGGCGTAGTGACGAGTCGTAGTTTCGGTCAAAATGCGCATTTATGCGTATTTTGCAACCAAACTACTTTAGGGTATCAAAACACTTTGTTTTGATATCAAAACATGTTTTCTAACTTAGTTAAGCATGTTTTAACATGCTTAGCTCGTCACTTTTAGTTTAGTGCTTGTTTAGAGTCGTAAGTCAAGCGGTCTAAACCACCGCTTAGACTTTCGAACTCGACCCATTTGGTCGATCATTAGGATCCGACCAAGCATGTTTAGTGACCATAGTTGTGTAGGGAATAACCTTCCGAGGTTATACCTTATGGTCACGTAGTTTAAGTAGTTGTATGATAAGTAGTTTATATGCCTTAGGTAAATGACCAAAATGCCCTTTTCATGCATAATTGGATTTTAAGCATATGTAACCTAAACATTTGTCACCTAACTAATTATGCAACATAATTAAACATGATTAGGCATATAATACTTGTCATAGGACTAGTTAGACGTCTCGAACGCGCATTTACGCGAACGACACGTTAAAGTAGCATAAGCTACCTTAATGGGTCGTGACGGGTCGAAAGCACTTAAGATAGGTTCTGATCTAGAATGTAGGCTTTGTTAAACCATATTACATGAGTTCCAATACTCATTTGGTTTACAAGACCTCATTCTATCCAATCTTCCGACTTAGGTCCGGGTTATTTACATAGTTACCTATATTAGGTGCCGTTTGATTCCGTGATCCCTCTAGCTTTGCTTGGTTGTTATACAAGACTCCTAAGCATCCTCAAGTGAGTACATAGACCCCCTCTTTTTAAATGCTTTCAAGGTGATTATGTGAGTACATAGTCCCCTCTTTTACTGTTTTCAATGTTTTGGGGTGAAGCATGTGTACCTATTTGTTATGTTCATGATTTCAAAGTATAATTGATTATACATATTAGTACTTATATTTTGACAAACTGAATGATTATTATGGTTTAAACACTGATTTTTCAAAGATTATAAAAATTAATTGTTGAATTGTACTTATTTTATGTTCACCAACCGATTGGTATTATGATATAGCGCTATAGGACTAGACACCCCATTCCTGTTGTCATGGAATGTCAGAAACCAATATTTTATCCAAATAGAGATTGCCTTTGTGGTATTTCTATAGTCTCAATTGGTGTAGTTTGATGCACTAAGGTTTGGTTGAATTCTTAAATCACATTTTTATTGTATATTTTGTTATACTCCCAAAAGTATAATTTGATATACTCTCATGTGTGATATTGTACAAAACAACATATATTTTGTTAATTACTAAAACATAGTTTGCTATGTTAGTTATAAACCAAAGCATAGCTTAATATGTTATTATTAAAACCAAAGTATACTTTTGATATACTACCGAAAACGATTATTTTGACAACTAAAGTATATTTAATATACTATTTGTTTAACGATTTTGGAACTAAAATATATTTTAATATATTACTTATTCGACTTTCTTAAAACCAAAGTATATTTATATATATACTACAAACCTTTTTATCAAAATTTTGTTTTACAAACTCATTTCACTTACATATTTATTTATGCATCATTCTTTTTTATCATCAAATTTCTTGTAAAATTTCGCATGATTTATAAAGAAAACATTTTTAAAGTTCATGACTATTTTGTTAAAACATTCTTTTAAACTTACAAAGTCATGAATCATGCATTAATAAAACCTATGTATCTCACAGGCATTTTTATGCTGACGTACCTATTTTTACACATGTTTCAGGTACTGCTATGTGATGATTGTTGACACATGCTATACATAGGATGGACTCGTGCCTTAGCGACTTTAAAACTTGAAAGATAATATTTGTTTCTATCTGATTTGTAATAAAACAATGAGTTCAATAATTCTATAAAACGAAATTCTTTAATCCATGGTTGTGAAACAATGATTCTGTTACGACACTCCCTGACGTTTCCACCATGGTTTGTTGTTTTACGTGGTCGGGGTGTGACAGATAAGGCGAAACAATGGTTCCTTACACTTCCGGCGAATAGTATTCGTACATGGGGCGAAATGAACCAAGTCTTTCTTGACGAGTATTACTCGATGGCGAAGACCGATGATGCTAGAGATGAAATAAGGTCTTTTCGTCAACTTTCGAGTGAACCATTACATGAAGTATTCACTCGGTACAAGGAATTGATTCGGAAGTGCCCACATCATCAAATCGAAAAGTGGGAATTGGTTAAATGTTTTGTGAGAGGGTTGGATGACGAGACATGGAACCACCTCGAGTCAACGAGCAACGTAACATTGTTGAGTAACCATGAAGATGACGATTGGGAATTTCTTGAGCGGATGAGCAAGCGGTCAAAGTCAAAGGAGTCGGCCGATAGAGCTAAAAAACATCCCGTTTCCCGGTCACTTCCCGATCTTGACTCTGAAGATCGGATTTCTACTCTAGAACGGGAGTTGCCTCGTATGAAGAGGAAGGAGGTAAATGCGGTGCAATTTGCGGTTTGTGAAGATTGTGGGGAGATTGGTCATCGGACCGATCAATGTCAAACGGGACCGGGTGACTATACCAAAGAGGTAAATCAAGTGTTCGGTGATAGAAAGAACAATGATATGAATTCGAACACTTATCATCCTGGATTAAGAAATCATCCCAACTTTCGATATGGGAATGCTGCAAATCAAATAAACCCGAATTTTCAACCGGGTAACCAAAGCGGGTCATCATATCAAAATCGTCAAGGTGGTAATCAAGGGGGTTACCAACGTAATTACAACCAAGGGTACCAAGGTCGGGACAATAATTACCAAGGTGGGTACCAAAGGAATTACAACAATCAAGGCGGTAATGGAAGTGGGTCGAATAATCAAGCCGGTGGTGATGATTCATTAAACTCTAAACTTGATGCTATTATGAATGCTATCACCAATTCAAATCAAGAGATCAAATCCGAAATGAAGATAGAGTTTGAAGTAAGAGATAAATCCCACAAGGCATTGGAGAAGCAAGTTGGGCAACTTGCATAAGAAATGGCTCAGATTCGTGGAAGCGGAGGAGGACTTCCAAGTGACACCACGGTGAACCCTAAGCATCAAGGGTTGAGCTTGAAGAACACACGTGAGGTACCAATAAATAAAATTTCTTTACGTAGTGGTCGAGTCATAGATAGTGGAGTCGAGCCACCACCACCCAAGTTTGTTAAAGGGGTGGTGGAGGATGCTAGTGATGATGAAGGTAGCGACGGTCAAATGGGCTAAAATCAAAATAAAAATGGTGCAAGAGTTAATAACAATACACCCGTTGTGACCGTCCCAGTCCCAAAAGCTAAGGACAAGGGTGTGGAGGTTAATACCGCCCCTTATCCCGAAGCTTTATTGGGACCATCTAAGAAAGTGGTAAATAAACGAGGCCCACAACAAGAAGAGATGTGGGAAATTTTTAAACAAGTTAAAATCAATTTACCACTATTGGATGCAATTAAACAAGTACCTTCATATGCTAAGTATCTGAAAGAATTATGCACCCAAAAGCGGACTCACAAGTTTCCTAAGAAACTTGATTTAACCGAAAATGTGAGTTCCATCCTTTCGGGTGCACTTCCACCAAAACTTCGAGATCCGGGGGAACCCATAATTTCAATACAAGTTGGTGAATTTAAAATGACTCGGGCACTTTTGGATGTTGGGGTAAGTGTGAGTATCTTGCCAGGTAGTTTATATGACCAATATGATTTTGGTCCACTTCAAACGTCAAACACCACCGTTGTGTTAGCCGATTTGACCCCTAAACTACCCCGTGGGATAGTCACGGATGTAATAGTCAAGGTCGAGGACTTTTACTATCCGGTGGATTTTCTTGTACTTGATTATGTTTCTTTGGACCGAACCAAGCAACCAACGGTTATCCTAGGTTGACCATTTTTGGCAACATCGAGTGCTCAAATAAATTGCAAATCGGGCACGGTCGACATGACTTTTGGTAACCGTCGGTTGCGATTAAATGTCTTTTCAGGATTGACGGGTCCTCTAGTCGGCGATGAATGCTATATGGCGGACATTGTTGACGAGTGTATACCTCTATGCGACATTAATGTCGAAGAGGAAAGCACAATAGAGGAGTGTTTCATGTTTGATAGGTTGTAAAGGGAAACAAATCGAAGCATGGATGAGGAGGTGAAAGAATTGAAGGTATTAGCGGCTAGGGAAGGAAGGCCCACTTAGACACATCAAGTGGAAAGCCTCCCGGAAAGCATTGACACCAAGTTAAAGCCATTGTTAGAAGAACCTCCAGTTGAAGGAGCTACCCAAGCATCTCAAGTATGCTTATGTGGGTGAGGGTAGCACGCTTCCGGTCATTATTGCATCCAACTTGACCGGGGAGCAAGAAGATAAGTTGATGAAGGTTTTGGTCACTCATAGAGCCGCTATAGGGTGGACCATTGCAGATTTGAAAGGGATTAGTCACTCGGTGGTGATGCACAAAATCATCACAGAAGATGGCATTAATCCTTCTCGCGACACACAACGGAGACTGAATCCGAACATGCGGGAAGTGGTTAAGAAGGAGGTATTGAAATGGCTAGATGCGGGTATTATATATCCCATTTCTGATATCCAGTGGGTGAGCCCGACACAAACAGTTCCTAAGAAGGCAGGTATTCAAGTCGTCACAAACGACGCAGGTGAAGAGGTCGCCACTCGGCCGGTAACCGGGTTTCGTATTTGTATTGATTATAGGAAGTTAAATGCCGCTACTTCTAAAGATCATTTCCCTTTACCATTTATTGATCAAATTGTTGAGAAATTAGACGGGCAAAAATTTTATTGTTTCTTGGATGGTTATTCAGGTTACAATCAAATTGCTATACATCCGGAAGACCAAGCAAAGACTACCTTTACTTGTCCATACGGTACCTTCGCATTTAGGCGAATGCCCTTTGGACTTTGTAATGCCCCCGCCACCTTCCAAAGGTGTATGATGAGTATTTTTTCTGATATGGTGGGGGAGTCTTTGGAAATCTTCATGGATGATTTCTCGATATTTGGGTCATCGTTTGATACATGCCTTGACCAACTTGAAAAGGTTTTAAAAAGATGTGTTGAGAAAAATCTAGTTTTGAGTTGGGAAAAAAGCCATTTTATGGTTCAAGAGGGGATTGTGTTGGGGCATGTGGTGTCAAGTCGTGGGATAGAGGTTGACCGTGCAAAAGTGCAAGTCATCTCTACTTTACCTTATCCCACAAATGTTAAGGGTATTAGATCATTTTTGGGTCACGCGGGGTTTTATAGAAGGTTTATAAACGGTTTTAGTGATATAACAAAACCTCTATGTAAATTGTTGCTAAAAGATCAACCATTTGAATTCAATAAAGATTGCCAAAATGCCTTTAATGTGTTGAAGAAAAAGTTGGTTGAGGCCCCAATCTTGCAATCACAGAATTGGTCGTTACCATTCGAAATTATGTGTGATGCAAGTGATTATGCGGTGGGGGCCGTATTGGGTCAACGAGTAGATAAGAAACCGGTTGCCATATACTACGCAAGTAAGACTCTCTCGGATACACAATTAAATTATACAATTACCGAGAAAGTGCTACTTGCGGTGGTATATGCATTGGATAAATTCCGTGCTTATATATGGGGTGCTAAAGTCATTGTGTATTCTGACCATTCTGCAGTTAGGTATCTCATGGACAAGAAGGATGCAAAGCCGAGATTAATTCGATGGGTGCTCTTGTTACAAGAATTTGACCTAGAAATTCGAGACAAGAAAGGGAGTGAGAATGTGGTTGCGGACCACTTGTCTCGATTGGTACTGGAGGAGGATTCTTCTCGTGTGGGAATTAATGAGAATTTCCCAGATGAGCAAATTCTGAAAGTTTCAATATTACCATGGTATGCTAATATTGTTAATTATTTGGTTACAGGTGACATGCCAGCTCATTGGGATAGAAGGAAGAGGTTGCACTTCCTTTCTCAAATCAAGTACTACACATTGGAAGAACTGGACTTATTCAAGATATGTCCGGATCAAGTTGTTCGAAGATGCATACCCGACGAGGAGATTCCTAGTGTCTTGATGCACTTGCATTCATATGCTTGTGGGGGCCATTTCAGTGGTCACAAAACCGGGCACAAAGTGCTCAATAGCGGTCTTTATTGGCCGACTATTTTTAAGGATGCATTTAATTTCGCTAAAAATTGTGTTGAGTGTCAAAAGTTAGGGGGTATTTCCAAAAGGGATGAGATGCCCATGCAACCGATCCTCATTGTAGATATTTTTTATGTGTGGGGGATCGATTTCATGGGCCCTTTCCCTAATTCGCATGGCAACTTATACATCTTGGTAGCGGTCGATTATGTATCCAAGTGGGTTGAAGCGATTGCCACCAAGACGAATGACCATACCGTTGTTTGCAATTTTGTACAAACAAACATAATTTCTAGATTTGGGATTCCCCGAGTAATCATTAGTGATGGGGGATCTCACTTTAAGAATTTTAACTTTGGCAAACTCTTGAAACGGTATGGTGTTGACCATCGAATTGCTACCCCCTATCACCCACAAACAAGTGGTCAAGTGGAGGTCTCCAATAGGCAAATAAAAGAAATTTTGCAAAAGACTGTTCGACCGGACCGAAAGGATTGGTCGACGAAGTTGAATGATGCTTTATGGGCTTATCGAACGGCTCATAAAACACCTATTGGGACTACACCATATCGCTTGGTTTATGGGAGAAATTGTCATCTACTAGTTGAGCTTATACATCGTGCTTGGTGGGCGATTAAAGAGGTTAATATGAAATACGATGATGCAGGAAAGGAGCGAAAGTTAAAGCTTTGCGAGTTGGAGGAGCTTCGGGAAGAAGCATATGAGTGTGCTTCAAAATATAAGGATGATATGAAGAGAGCACATGACGCGAAGTTGAAGCCGAAGGAGTTTGAAGTGGGTCAAAAGGTTTGGCTCTACAATTCAAGGCTTAAATACTTTCCCGGAAAGCTCAAGAGCAAATGGATGGGCCCGTACGTGATCACACGGGTCAGGAAGCTTGGAGATGTTACAATCAAGGACCCGAAGGATGGGTCGAAGCAAACGGTTAATGGGCACCGCCTTAAACCGTTCCTTGATGGTAACGAAGATAAAAAGGATGAGAATGTGGAGTTGGTGAACTTCGTGGTAAGTGTGCCAACCTATGAGGTCAACTGAAGGACCGGTAATGAGTTTTGTAGTGTTTTGTATAATTTATTTAATTGTGTGAGTGTTTTTGTTATAATCATCTCCGTTCGTACTAACCTCCGTTGATTGTGTGAAGTCCGAACAGTACAAACAGGTCATGAAGACAAAAGGTATGGTTTTAGACTTATTTTTGTGTATTAGGGACAATACAAGACTTTTCGGGGGGTGGTAGGACTGTTAAACGGTTTCGTATTTTAAAGTTTTAACTTATAAAAATTTATAAAAACATTTTTATTAATTTTTAGGATTTTTTTAGTAGGGGGTCCTTTTGTAAAAAGTACAGATTTCCATTCATATTTTTCATAAAAAAAATAATTAAAAATTGAAAAACCAAGGCCCGTCGGCGACGGGTAAGGGGGGCGTCCAGGACGGGCTTCCAAAATGCTCGTCGGCCAAACAAGCGTGTATCCAAGAACATAGGGCGTCGGCCCAACTTAAGTTTTTGGGTGCCCGTCGGCGACGGGGTTACCCTAGTCGGTGATGCGGTCTAGAAAACCAGCCGGGCTGGTTTGTTTTTTTTTTTTTGCGTAACAACTCGATCCAAACACCATTTAAGACCCCTAAAACTCAACTCTAAACAATTCTACACCACATAATCGACCCATATTTACCCTAACTTGATTTTCATCATTCAAAACACTGAAAACACTCTCTCTCCTCTCACCTTTCACTTCATCTTCCATCATCTTCTTCTTCAAAACCCACCAAGAACCCTAAACTTCATACCCCCATAACTTCCTCAATCTTTCACCAAATCGAGCGATTCTTGAGTCCATTGTGTGTAGATTTTCGAGAGCAACAAAACCCCTAACACGGTTTTCACCAATTCTTGCTCTTTTGTGAGATTGTTGAACTTTAAAATTTGGGTTTTTTAGGAAGGGTGTTCTTCAAAGTGTTGATTTGCATCTTGTAACTAGTTCTTGTCGTTTTACATCACAAAGGTATGAACTTTACTTAATTTTTAGCTTTGTTCTCCTATGGTATGTTGAAAGCTTCCGAAATTTTTGAACTTTTGTTTGAAGAGTAGGTTGTTTAGCATAATGTATGATGTTATGGTTGAAAATTGCATGTAAACTCTTGATTTTGATAGGATTTGAGCATGTAATAACCATAGTGAAGTAATTACACTTGTTATTGGCATGATTGAACATAGTGATGATGTTGAATGTTGTTGAACCATAAGAAATTGTAAATAAACATGTACAATTGATGTGTAGATGACAAAATAGGCGACTTTGGAAGTTTAAAAAGGCAATTTTGCATTTACTTGTTAATTGAAAAATTCAACATCATACATTATGTTCAAAGTTTGAGAGTTCATTGAAGATTGGGTTTATATTGATGGTTCTTTTGTTTTGTAATTGTAGTTATAGCCGGAGGGAGGAAGAAGGCAAAAACTACGGGTCAAGGATCATCATCTGGAGTTGGATCTTCCTCCGGATTGCTACCGAGGAAGTGGGAGCAACTAAGCTCAATAGAAGAAGGTGATGCGAGGTTATATAGGCAGGATTGGGCATGGGAGATGTTCCGAGACAGTCGAAGAGCTAGGGTCTGGGATGAAGACAAAAACAAAGCTCTCTCGACATTCCAAGATAAAAAGCTGGAAATTAAATTGTGGAAGTGGAAAATGGTTAATAGTGTGTCTACTGCGGTGCCGGATAGGGTTGTGTGCGGAAGGGCGGTTAATGTTGAGGAGTTTAGAAAAATTGGCATTGTTCAAATGTTTGAGCGTCTTGGCTGGGAATGTTGGGATTGAACCCTAAAAGGAACAGTTGATTAAAGCCAAAACTGGATCAGATCAGTGGATTCAGAATAAGCAGTTGTTTGCATCAGTCTTTCCCCTTGAATGTGGCCTAACATCTGATGACTACTAAGTACTTCCCTTCACAAACAACCGCTGATCAGTAAAGACTGTTGAAGACAAAGCACTGATGCTCAATCTGCTGATATGGTTCAAGTACTGCTAAAGACACAAAGCACTGCTCGGAGTATAACAGTGGAATGAGAAGCAGTAGTTTAGTTTATTTCTTTGTATTTCTGTAATCAGTAGTTTAGTCTAGCAGTGTTTGTAATAGGCAGTGGTTGTAAGTTGTTAGGAGGTTAGATGTCACTTTCATGGTGACGTCAGCAAAGATGCTTCAGTGGTTTGTTATGTACTATAAATAGAACAGTACCCTGTACTGTTCTATGAGCTCTCTTCATCACAAAGTCATTCTGTACGAACATTCACTGTGAGCTCATGCTGAGAGGGAGATTGTATGCATGCATGCATTGTAATTGAAGATTGTAATAAATATAATCATTCGATTCCATGTTAAACATGTTTTGCTTAAAACAATTCTCTCTTTGATTGTATTGAAAGTTTATTCATCTATTTCCGCTGCAATTATATCTGATTCATCTTCATTTTAGTTAAACAAACACAATCTTATCAAACTCAGATCCTAACAATTGGTATCAGAGCTTGGACAGTCAAACTTGATCTAACAATCATTTTGACGTAAAAGTTCAGCTCAAAATCGTTGATACTCTTAATTGTTCATTTTGTTGTCAAACAGAGTAAGGGGTAATCACGTACAAAGTTGATTATTCAGTTCCTGAAATACAACCAGAATGACGTCACAATCACATGATGTCAATAACAACATTGGTTCACTCTTCAAACCACCTATGTTGAAGAGATCTGAATACAACATCTGGGAGCGAAGGATGGGTCACATCCTAGCTCAACATAATACCGAATGTTGGAAGTCGGTTATCTTTGGACCACATGTTCCAATGGTGCCGAGTGCTGAGGATCTAAAGGTCATGGTTCCTAAGAAAATTGAGAACTATACTGAAGAGGATTTTCAGAAAATTGAACTGGATGCCAAGGCATTTAGCATCGTTGCATCTGCACTACCAAATGAGATCTATGCTGGACTGTTACACTGTAACAGTGCCAAGGAATTGTGGGATGCACTTAAGGAACAGTTTGGGGGGAACTGAAGAAGTAATTGAAAATAACAGGGAAATTTTGAACCAACAGTATGAAACCTTTTGTCACATTAAGGGTGAATCATTAACACAACAGTTTGAGCGATTTAGTTATCTCATAAGTGAACTAAAACTTGTTAAGGTTGAATTTCCAAATGCAACACAAAATAGCAAGTTTCTTAGGTCAATTCCTGATAAATGGGACACAATTGCATTTGTAACCAGGAATTCAGTTGGGTTCAAAGATCTGACCCTAACCCAGCTTCATGGTAGACTCCTGACCTATGAAAGGGAGTTGAACTAGAAAAAGAAGTTACAAGAGTCTGGAAAAGTTGCAGATGACTATTCATTTGGCAGCACATCTCTTTTGGGTCAGGAAAAATTTGGTAGTAGTAAGGATCAGGGTTATGATCATTACATTGACATAATAGCTGGTGGAGCTTTCAATAACCCTGATTCTTATTCATCCAATTATGCTTTTACAGCTAATAGAGAAAATCAGAATTCTGACAATCTGTGCTTTGAACTCAATGATCTCCAGTATTTTGATCCAACTGATCTGGAAGAGATGGATATTTTACACCAACTTGCACTGCTGAGTGTTAGAACCAGCAAGTTTTACAAAAGGACAGGGGGAAAATTTCTAGGGTTACATGGGAACTTGAAAGTTGGGTTAGATAAATCAAAGATAAAATGTTACAAGTGCAATAGGTTAGGTCATTTTGCTAGAGAGTGTAGGAGTCAAAACAGTGGACCAATTATCACACATCCTAGCTCTAACCCTAGACCACAAAATAACCAAAGCACTGTGCAGTATTCCTAATATACCCCTGCTGCCCATGTAAACACTGCTCATTATGCACACCCTGCAACCCCTGTTCCTGTGCACTATGTCCAAACCACTGTTCCTCAAATTCATGAGTATGTCCAAGCCCCTGTCCCTCAGGTTCAAGTGCAACCAGTTGCACCTCAACAAGCTACACCAGCAGTGGTTTAACCAGATCAGCAAAGCTTTTTCACCCAAGGCTTTGTTGATTGGAGTTGCTTGCCTGAGGAATTAGGAGATGAAAACTTTGCTCTTTATGCTAATGATGTTATTTCTAGTGATGAATTTTGTTTTGTAGCATTAGAGTCAATTCCCGAAGGGTTGGAAACTGAAGAAGGAACACCCAGTGCTGAAACAGTGGATGAAATTGCTGAAGCAGTGGTTACTGTTGTTGCTGGTGAAATACTGTTGGGAGAAAATTCAGAACCCCTGTTGGAACCACTGTCTGACCCTTGGTCTGAAGAAGAAGAAGAGAAGAAACAAGGTGAAAAATAAGAGAAAGTGCCAGTTGAAGAAGAAAATGTCTGTGATTGTGCCATGATGGCTGCAGCTAAGGTATCACCTCAGGTTCTTAAAAACCTTTGTTCAGACAAATGCATCATAGCATTTGCAAACATCAAAGAGGTGAATGAAAACCTTAGGGATAGAGTGTTAAATGATGAAGTACAATTTGAAAAATCTTTAAAAGAATTGAAAAACAAATTGTTAGAAAAAGGAAATGAAATTTACAGCCTCAAACAAGAGCATAGCATAACTAAGGACCAACTCCAGACTATGATAGAAAAATATCAAGTCTGTAAAAAGGAGTTGGAAACCACCCAAATCACTTGTGAAAAATGGGTGGAATCCTGCAAAGGTTATGAGATTATGCTTGAAAAACAGCTTGAAAGCAATGTAAAATTTGGCATAAGGTTTCGAAAAAATGACCAAGTTGAAAACACTGCTGCAAATCAAACTGGTTCTGTTGAAATCATACCCACCAACAAGGATAGCCAAGAAGTTAAAATAACTGATAAACTTGGTAACAAAATCACTTTGGAAAGATCTGTGGGGTCCTCAACTTTTGAGGAGATTGAGAAATATCAATTCAAACCCACATGGTCTGATGAGTGTGACATCCTTGAAAACTTCAAACCCATGGACTTCACAACCGTGGATGGTGTCAAAGCTCCTAAGGCCAAGGTAATTCCTCTTAAGGACATCTCAACAGTGGTTCAAAACTCTGTTGCAAAGGAGTCTGAAAAGAAGAAAAGAAAAGGTTAAAAATTTGTTTTGTGACTTTTGTGAAAAGAAAAATCATTTGACCAAAGATTGTTTTCACTTAAAATCTTATGATCTTAACAAAACAAGTACCATTGTGCCTTCAAAGAGCGGCACCATCTGTGGTAAAACAAACCATTCTACTCAGCAGTGTGTGTACCTGAAATCCTTTGAGGTCAAAAAGGAAGAGTACATTTCAAAAACACCAATAAGTCCATCAAAACCACAAGTCAAGAAACAACCACTGTTTGTGCCAATTCAAACAGCAGTTACAAAACAGCTAAACCAAACCTCTGTCAAAAGAGAAGTTCAGGTGACTGATGCACCCCCTGCTAACCAATACCAAAGAGGTAAAGGTCAACCACCATACCCAAGGGTCCCACATGTTTATGAGGTTTACAAAAAGCCTTCTAAACCAAGAGTGAACAGGCATCCCTTTGGTTATCATCAATTAATGGGAAATGACCTCCAGCAGTGGTTAGAGAAAAATGTCTCAAAAATTGTCCAAACCCCTGAGCTAACCACTGTCCATCCACCTGAACTTAACACAGACACTGTTGAGACCCCATCCAAAGCCTTATTGGCTTTGGAGACCATCCTGAACTAATTATTTACTTGATGTGCAGGGAGCTTCTACATGCTTAGATAGTCTTTGGTATGTAGATAGTGGAGGCTCCAGGCACATGACTGGATGTAGAACAAGGATTTCAAAACTCATGGAGGGGGTGATATATCTTTTGGTAATAATAGTAAAGGAAAGCTGATGGAGTCTGGTACAGTTCAGTCTGGAAATGTTAAGTTTGAAAATGTCAATCTGATAGACAATCTAAAATTCAACCTTCTTAGTGTCTCACAAATGAGTGACAAAGGGTATGGGCCATTCTTCACTAAGGAGTGTTGTAGGATTGTTGGGCCAGAAATGGTTAAAAAGATTGAAGAAATAATAAAAAATGGAAAAACCCAACTTGTTGCTCAAAGGAGTGGCAATGTTTATGTAGTTGATCTGTCAAAAGAGAGCCCCAGGACTGATGCTTGTCTGTTCTCAGCTGCCTCTAACAAAGAGACAGAACTTTGGCACAGGAGATTGGGGCGCACAAATCTCAAGACAATCACTACTTTGTCAAAACAGGGGTTAGTAAGAGGTCTTACTCAAAAACTGTTCACCTGTCCTGAGCATTGTGTTTCCTGCTTAAAAGGAAAACAACATAAAAGCTCATTTAAGCCCATTGAAGAGTCCAAAACAACCAAGTGCTTGCAAATGCTGCACATGGATCTGTTTGGCCCAGTAAAAGTCATGAGTCTTAAAAAGGAAAGATATTGTTTGGTAATTGTAGATGACTTTTCTAGGTTTACATGGACTTATTTCTTACATTCCAAAGATGAGACTGCAGGCATTCTGCAAGACTTTGTCAAACAAGTTGAAAAGCAGTTTGACTTGCCAGTAAAAGTCTTCAGGAGTGACAATGGCACAGAGTTCAGAAATAGGGAGTTGGATGAGTTTTGTGTGCCAAAAGGAATTGTAAGGCAGTACAGCATTCCAAGGACACTAGAGCAAAATGGGGTTGTTGAGAGAAAGAACAGGACACTGATTGAGGCTGCCAGAACCATGCTTGCTGATTCAGGTTTGCCATTAACCTTCTGGGTAGAGGCAGTAAACACTGCTTGCTATGTCCAGAACAGAGTTTTAATCAACCCCAGGCATCAAAAGACTGCCTATGAACTTCTGTATAAAATCAAACCATTGATCTCATACTTTAAAGTATTTGGCTGCCCATGCTTTATTTTGAACTTAAAAGACTCAATTTCAAAATTTGCAGCCAAAGTAGACAGTGGATATCATTTGGGATACTCAACCACTGCTAAGGCCTACAAAGTGTTTAACACTAGGACTAAGACAGTGGAAGAGACTTTGAATGTAAAGTTAAATGAACTTTCTTCAATGAAAATCTCTTCAAACCCTGCAGAGTTATTTGATCTTGATAAATTTACTTTTGAAAATGTTTCTGTCAAGACTAACAGTGCAGGTCCATCTCAAAATCCTCCATCAGACAATAGGTATGAAGTGATCATTCCTCAACAAAACTTCAAACCCATTGCCAGAGCAGCAGATGTTCAAAACAGCTGTCAAAGCTCAACCAGTGCTACCTCAACAGTTGTTGACCAAAGTAGCCCTTTATCCCCTGCTTCCACATCATCAAACACTGTTGATAAAAGTCCTCAAACAGTGGATAAAAGTCAACATGTTTCCACTTCAATTCCACCTATTCCTCCACCTCCATTTCAAGACACTGTTGGATCATCAAAGTCACCAACAGTTGTTAGCTCAGATGATTCACATCTGCAGCCCTCACCTTTAAATGCCATTGTTCCATACAAAGAAGATTTAATCTTCTTGAAGTCTCATCCACCTAACCAAATCATTGGCAACATCAGTGAAGGGGTACTCACATGAAGCCAATCCCAAAACATCTGTCTTTTTGCTGGCTTTCTATCTCTCCATCAGCCAGTCAAGTACCAAGAGGCACTAAAAGACAACAGCTGGGTAGAAGCTATGCAAGAGGAGCTCCAACAGTTTAAAAGACAACAAGTATGGGAGCTTGTACCACTGCCAGAGGGTGTGAGTCCTATTGGCACAAAGTGGGTCTTCAAAAACAAAACTGATGAAAGGGGCATTGTTGTCAAGAATAAAGCAAGGCTAGTCGTTCAAGGTTTCAGACAGGAAGAGGGCATTGATTATGATGAAACTTTTACCCCTGTATCAAGACTGGAAACTATCAGACTGTTCTTGGCCTTTGCTGTCAACCACAACATCAAGGTGTTTAAAATGGATATCAAATGTGCTTTCCTCTATGGTAAAATTCAAGAAGAGGTATATGTTTGTCAACCTCCTGGCTTTGAGGATCCATTTTATCCAAATCATGTCTACAAGCTAAATAAAGCTTTGTATGGCTTAAAACAAGCACCTACATCCTGGTATGAAACTCTTTCCACCTTTCTACTTTCCATTGGTTTCACAAGAGGTAAAATTGACAAAACACTGTTTTTAAAATGGAGAGGGAAAGAATTGATGATTGTCCAAATTTACGTGGATGACATCATCTTTAGAAGCACATGTCCTAAAATGTGTGAAGAGTTCAGACAACTCATGACAGCTGAGTTTGAGATGAGTGCAATGGGTGAACTACAGTGCTTCCTTGGTCTCCAAGTAAAGCAACTGCAAAATGGTACTTTCATTCATCAAGGCAAATATGCCAAAGAACTTCTAAAAAAATTTGATATGAATGATTGTAAACCATGTAGTACACCCATAGCAACCACCAAGTTAGTCATGTCTGATGAAAAGGATGATTTGGTTGATCAAACTCTTTATAGAAGAATGATTGGGTCTTTATTGTACCTGACTGCATCTAGGCCAGACATCATGTTTGCAACATGTGTTTGTGCAAGATCCCAATCAGGCCCTAGAAAGTCAAACCTCATTGCTGTAAAAGGATATTCAGATACCTCAAAGGTGCTCCCACACTTGGTATGTGGTATCCAGCTGATGGAAATATCAAGCTTTCAGGTTTCTCAGATAGTGACTTTGCTGGCTGCAATACAACAAGGAAGTCCACATCAGGAGGGTGCCAATTCCTAGGCAATTGCTTAGTGTCTTGGCAAAGCAAAACGCAAGCAGTTGTTTCAACATCCACTGCTGAGGCAGAATATATTGCTGCTGCAAGCTGTACAGCCCAACTGCTATGGCTTCAAAATCAACTGCTGGATTTTGGTATCACTGCCATAAAGACACCTCTCATGTTGGACAGTCAGGCAGCAGAAAATATCATCAAAAATCCAGTTTCACATTCAACCACCAAGCACATTGATATCAGACATCACTTTATGAGGGATTGCTATGAAAAAGGTTTGATTTCTCTGCACCATGTTCCAACTATAGATCAGCTGGCAGATGTGCTAACAAAGGCTTTAGACACATCTACCTTTGAAAGCTTGATCTCTAGGATTGGCATGCTAAACATGGAATAGCAGGCAAAATCCTGTTTTTCTATGAATAAAATCATTAAAATGTTTTCAGAAAATCAAAAATTCATCCTTAAAAATAGCTAAAAATGAAAAATTTTCATTAATCCTTAAAAGTCTGCCATAACCACTGATTTTGTTCAAACATCTGTTCTGCTCAATAGTGTCCACTGCTGAAAGTCAACCTCTGTTCTCTCATTTTCTTTATTAATCACTGTTGTTAAACCTCAGTGTTTTAATCCACTGATAGGCTATCCACTGATAGTTATAATTAGCCACTGTTTTCATTTTCACCACTGATATTGATCCATCAGTGGTTTCCTAACAACTGTCATCCATTATTCATCAGAGGTTGTCACGTGGACAGTACTTAGCCGTCAGATCTTCTGTAACCGCTGCCACGTCAGCATTCACTTTTTCCACCTATAAAACCCTGATCAAAACCCCAAACAGGGTTTTCACTGTCGAATCGAATTCAAAATTCTTTTCCAAAGCAGTTTTCACCAAATTCTCTCAAATCACTCATCTTCTTCCTTCGTTCTTACCCAACTTCGATTCGCCATGGCTCTTCCATTCAAAACCCCTCATAACTACCTGTGTATACTTGAAAAACCAAGTCAAAACACAACCTTTCACTATGTGATTGATGCACTCTCATCCTCAAAGTACAAAACTTTGTTGACCTGTAATGCTCTTCTTTACCTGGATACCCAACAAGAGTTCTGGAAAAATGCCAAGCTTGAAACTAAGGACAAAAAGCCCTTTGCCATCACTTCATCAATAAAGGGGAATTCCAGTTACCATCACACCTCAAACCATTTCAGAGGTTTTTGAAATCAATGATCTTACAGGTAAAAGCTCTTTCCTAAAAACAGAGTACCAAACTGATTTCATTGAGAGAGGGTATGAAAAAAGATACTTTACAAAAGGGCAGTTTTACACCTGCCATGAGGTTTTTATTCCATACCCTCCTCATGTGTGTGTCAAATAAAACCACTGCTTTCAATGAGATACCATTGAAAATCCAATACCTGGGCTATGCTATTATGGCTGAAGAAACTTTTAACTACTCCCAGGAGATTTTTAATGAACTTGTCAAAAATGTTAATAAAAAATCATTTTTATTATTTCTAAGGTTTTTAAGTTTTTATTTTGAAAAGAAATTTTCAAAGGATAATGCCCATGTGCTTATCCAAGGAAATCCTTTTCAAATAAACAGCCTAACTTCTGAAACTTTCACAAGGCTGTCAAAACCTTCAAAAACACAAACAGAGGCACCTGAGCAGAATTTAGCAGCAACAACTGCTCCTCAAGCTCCTACTGTTGAGCCCACTGCTCCTGGTGATCACAGCAGCACAACCCCTGCTGTGAAACCCACACCAATAATCACCAAAAAGCCCAAGAAAAAAATCCCAAAAGCCCCCCAAACCCACTAAAAAGGTAACCCTGGAAGATGAGATCCCAGAGGTTATACCTGTGACAACACAAAAGTCACCTGAAACCACTGCTGCTACTTCCTCACAGCAGTTGGTAGAAAGATCTTAACCTGAGCCTAAAACTCCTCTTGCATCCTCTCAAAAGGATCAGGTTGTATCCATAGGGACACCACATTATGAAGCTCTGGAATCACTTGGTTCCATCTTCCACAACCCTACTCCCGGGGCAAATTCTCTTTCTACACCTATCCTCACTGCACAACTTCCACCATCAGTGATACCTCTGTTGGATGCACTTGATATAGCCCAGACACAAATCAGTTCTTCTCAATCACCTGTCAATGAGAATATCCCACAACAAGTGACTGAGTCTGGTGTCTCTATCTCTGCTAACCCACCAACAGTTGAGGAGGCTACACTGCAGGAATTACAAGTAATTCCTGTCAGTAGTTCAAGTGGAGCAGCAACTACAGGTGTTAAATCCACTGATTTACACCGAGCCAGTTGTTTCATTACTCAGACTCCCTTGAAGGAAATTTCCTCTTTGGCAACCAAGGTAACCACTGGTGTGTTTCCATTACCCACTGGTGTGTTCACTAAGGTAACCTCTGCTGAGGAAAGAAGTCCCTAGTACTAAGAACAAGGGGCATCAGTGGATGACTTTTGGAAAACTTTTCCTAAGTCAACCACTGATACAACCACCACTGGTGGGAAATCAGATGATCCCATTAACTTGGGTGATGGTTTATCTTACAAGGAATTGACGGAGAGGGTTGATAAACTTGACATATCTATTGCAGAAATCAAAACCATGCTGCAACAGTTGTTACAAGCACATAAGGCTACACCCACTGCTGCACCATCTGCAACATCTGCTTCATCCCCCACTGAGCTCTGGCAGATGTTTCAACGTATGCTTCATCAACAAAGACAGTATGCTGATCAACAACATGAAGTTCAACTTCAAATGTTTCGAAATGTGATGGAAGCTAGGTACAAAGATACACAAGCTGATATTAAGGCAATCAAGGCCCATTTGTTTCAAACCACTGGCACTGCTCCTCCTTCAGTCATCTTTGTTGAAAACCTTGATGATGCCAAAAAGTGGGAGAAGGGTAAAAAGGGAAAAGATGGTCTATACATTAAACCAGATCCAATGTCTAAACTGGTTGTAGAAATCCCAAGGCCAGATGGTTCCAAAAAGGTTGATGAGACTCAAAATGCATTTGCTGATCTTAAAGCAAACATGAAAGAGTCAATGGAAATAAAAGGGTCAAAAAGGTTTGCTCAGGAGAAGAAAGTATTGATGGAAAAGGAAGAGCAGGGTACTTCTAAACCAAAAAGAAGACAGCCTACTAGAAAAGTAAGCCAACCCAAAACCACCAAACAAACTCCTCAAACCCCCAAAAGTTCCTCTCATCAAACCTCCAAACCAACAGATGTTAAGACACCTGTTGTATCAACAATTGTTGGTACTTCAGTGGTTTCAACAGATGTTATCCCAACAACTGCCATCACTACTACATCAACTCACACTCAATCCACTGCCATACCAAAAACAATACCACCACCACAACAACCACCTGCTAAAAAGCAGAAGACAACAGTTGACACATCAACTGTTGTAGTGACAACAGTGGTTGAAACACCAGTTGTTTCAATAGCTGTTAGTCGGATACCTACCACTTCAATCACCACCACTAAACCCACATTTACTCCACCAACTTCTCCAAAGCCCAAAAGGAGAAGGGTAACAAACATTGTACTGGAAGATGACACTTCCCCAACTCCAACATCTACACAACCACTGACCCTTGCCACCATTCTAAACCCTGTTACATTATCATCAGTTCAAGCCTTCAATCAAAACACTGTCATTGTCCCTGTAGGAGTGCAATATCCTCTAGATCTTCCAGCAGTCAAGGAGGAAATCAAATCCTTCTACTCTGAAGATGACCCAGAAAAGAGAAATCTCCCATCTGTTCAAGGTTATCCTTTGCCAAGAAATATAGAAGAATATCTCAAAATAAAGGCCCAACAAGAAGAGGATATATCTAAAAGAGACACAGAGGGAAAGTCTGACAAGGAAATTCAAAGAAATCTGCAATACCTGCTCACCAAGGTCAGAACTTTAGAACAGTTCTCAAAAGACCTTTGCCAAAAACTGTCTGAAAGGGATGATGAAAGTATGAGGAAGGATTACATAGAACACATCATGGCACACAAGAAATACAGAGCAGAAAAGCATCAGTACAAAGAATGGACCATAAGTGAACTACAACAAGAGATTGCTAGAATAGAAAAGATGCTTGAAGACAAAGTAAAACAGACTCCTCCAGTATGGGCCAAGTACAAGAAAAATGTACCAGAAAGGGCCTTAAAGCTGAGAAGAATGAAAGAAGAACTGGTAGCTGCTGATTATGGGTCAAGCAACCAGGTTACAAGATGGTCAGAGGATAAGGTGCTAGCTACCTACAAAAAGTTGGAAGAGTTGAGAAAGAGAGATCCCACTGTTCCTAAAAAGCCTGATTATCCAGAAGCAGTGGTTCCAGTCAAACAACAAAAGTTACCAATCAGGTGACCCACTGTTCTAACTGCTGCCTTTCATTATCAAAGAAGGAAACAAAAGCAGATGGATGCAGTAACAAAAGAAGACAAGGCTTCAGAAGAGTATATCATTAAGATGGTTCTTCAGACAATGATGGCAGAACAACAAGAATTAGCAAAATCTCAAGATCCTGCCAAAGTTGTCATTACCAGGCCTCGGCCTCAATCTCCAAACTCATCAGCAATAAAAACTCTCCCAAGAAACCCATTGGATTCAAAAATACTAAAGTGGAAGTCTGATCAAAAGACCCACGTATTGACTCTGCTCAAATCCAATGGTGAGGTGAAGCACATATCAAGGGAAGAAGCACTTGGCCTGGGTGTTGAAGATCTACAAGATCTCCTTGAGCTTACACCGTGCAGGGATGAGGATGATGCAGATTCCATGGACTTTGAATTACAATTCAAAGGATAAGTCAGGGAATTATTGATGAGGCAATAAAAATCCAGAATAATGAAGAGTTTTGGCATCATCTGTTCCAGGGGAGATTGTTGGGATTGAACCCTACAAAGGAACAGTTGATTAAAGCCAAAACTGGATCAGATCAGTGGATTCAGAATAAGCAGTTGTTTGCATCAGTCTTTCCCCTTGAATGTGGACTAACATCTGATGACTACTAAGTACTGCCCTTCACAAACAACTGGTGATCACTAAAGACTGTTGAAGACAAAGCACTGATGCTCAATCTGCTGATATGGTTCAAGTACTGCTGAAGACACAAAACACTGCTAGGAGTATAACAGTGGAATGAGAAGCAGTAGTTTAGTTTATTTCTTTGTATTTCTGTAATCAGTAGTTTAGTCTAGCAGTGTTTGTAATAGGCAGTGGTTGTAAGTTGTTAGGAGGTTAGATGTCACTTTCATGGTGACTTCAGCAGTGATGCTTCAGTGGTTTGTTCTGTACTATAAATAAAATAGTACCCTGTACTGTTCTATGAGCTCTCTTCATCACAAAGTCATTATGTACGAACATTCACTGTGAGCTCAGGCTGAGGGGGAGATTGTATGCATGCATGCATTGTAATTGAAGATTGTAATAAATATAATCATTCGATTCCATGTTAAACATGTTTTGCTTAAAACAATTCTCTCTTTGATTGTGTTGAAAGTTTATGCATCTATTTCCGCTGCAATTATATCTGATTCATCTTCATTTTAGTTAAACAAACACAATTTTATCAAACTCAGATCCTAACAGGGAAAGAGTGTTAGACTGGTTTGAAGACAACACCTCTCGGGTTTACTTATCAGAGCTGTGTGAGTGGCTGGCGTCTTTGAGGTTTAGAAACAAGGATGGTCCCCCGGACCAGTGGAGATTGGTTGGTACTACAAGCAGGGGGGAGATAACAATGTCGTTTGAAACAATAAATTGCATTGCACGATTCGATTCCCTTGGGGTGCAAGCGTATAATTATCCAACCATTGAACAGTTCTTGGATAACCATGCAAACGACCATGATCCGGATGGTATGACTGAGGCTATATTACCATACAATGACGAGGGAGTAGCCACAAGGAGCCACCTGATGGTTGAAGGGAAGACTCTTCAAGGAATTTCCCTAGAAAATGCTATGGTTCAGTTTGGAGATAGGGGGAGAGTGAGAGCGTGTGATTGTAGAGTGTTTCATGCCTTGTTGTATGGGACACCGACGTTGTGATGGAGGCACATTATTATGATGAACACTTGGATCACTCTGGAGTCATTCCACAGGAGGATGATTCCATATGTGCGCCTCATCAGTGCCATGATCCTCCAACAAAACTGTCTTCCCCCAGAATCGCTTTGGGTGTCTAAGCCTGTGGAAGAGTTCAACTTAGCAACAATAAAAAAAATTGGAAGATCCAAGTGAAACTTTCTGGAAGCAAGTATTTGGTAACTGATGACTTGGGTCATAAGTATGAATTCACTGACCCAGACGCACAACAAGGGGTGGAAGAAGATGTGGAGATGGTTGATGAGGAAGATGAAACTGAGCCTGCTGGTCCACAGGGACCAAAGCAGAGGTACATGCGGCCACACCGAGAATTGAATGCAGATGTGGCAAGTTTTGTGAATTTTAGACGGGTACCCTCGTATCGGGATTTCAACCAGGGTCAACAGGCGGTGTTTGATAATATCTCCGCGGGTGTAGGAGAAGGTAGAGAGTATGACAAGAGAAGGAAGAACTGGGAGGAAACAAACGGAGCCTAGATGAAGGAACAGTGGGCCCTCCAAGGGCCCATCGGGAAAGGATGGACAAGTATATGGAAGAGCAGCAAATGTTCCAAGCTCTAAAAAGATCACAGATGGAACATTTGGTACAAATGCAGGAGGAAGAGACGACCCGAAGACGGGCATGGGAGGAAAATGAGGAGAAACAACGAAACGAGCAAAATGCATTGGAAGCCCGCCGATGGAGTGCTTTATACGTCTCTACTGAAACGGCTATTAATAACGCCAAGGTCCTCCATGATCAGGAGCGACACCGGATAGATTGGGAAGCCGGCTTCCCCTATGCCGAACATGCAGGGTGGACCGACTACGCCAACCTCCCTGTTCCCCGAGGCCCCTCTGACCCATCACCTCATTGGCCCGAGGCAGTAGGGTCTAGTTTCATCCCGCTACCATACTAGCCACCAGCACAAGGAGAGCCGGGTCCCCTCGACAACTACCGGGAGATGTTCGAGGCTCTCACTAGTTACTCATACCACCCGAACCCACCAGTCGACCCGAACGAGAGATACCAGCAGTGACGGCGAGGTATGTATTTTGTTGTTGTTGTATATCTTGGTTTTCTTTATTTTTATTTCTATTTCGTTAGTATTTGTTTTTCGTAGTTAAATGAACGTTGTGGGTGTGTTCCCTATATAACCCTCACGAGACCTACTCGTCCTCCCAAGCTATTGGGGGGGGGGGGGTTTAAAAGGGTTTGTTGCATAAGCTAAATGCAACCGTGATTCCTACGAAAGTGAGTTAGGACTGTTGTTGTTGTAAATTAATTTTCCACATAAATCAAGGTAAATTAACGCATGACTTGGTAACACTTTCATAAAAATGGTAGAACTAAGTAGCTAACAAATTTCAATGGTTGTGAGAAGCATGCTTCTACACAAGGGTTAAGATTTGTAGGTACATCATGTTCGAGGGACGACCGTTTTGTGAAGAGAAGAAGAAGACATGAGCATCTAGCGACAAAAATCAGGTGCATACGTTTCCTTTTACCTTGATTCTTAGATTAGTAATAAGTGGATTGTATTTTGTTTTTTTATTTTCTGGGGTGAAATTTTGGGAAGGTTAGCCGTGTCACATCCCTTGTGCATTTTAAAAACTCTAGTTCTTACACATTGAGGACAATGTTTACCTCAAGTGTGGGGATGGGGGAGTAGTAAAAGTTTTTCAATTTTGACCCATTTATTTAAACACTACACATTGAGGACAATGTTTACCTCAAGTGTGGACAAGTAACTAAGTCAACGAGGGATGGCACAACCCATTTGGTCTTTTGTCATGGTCAAGTTCAAATTAATAGCATGACGGATATTTAGCGGGTGGTTATTTGGGAATAATCCGCCTAAGAAACTAGCACATTATGCATGTCACATACCATACCCTTTATATATGTGAGGTTTTGAGCCACTTTTACATCATAGAATCGCATGCTTATGTTTCTTTGTTTGAGTGGACCATTAGTCATGTATTGTAGAACTTGCAACTTTTGATACATTTGAGACCATAGACCGAATACAAGCACGAGAATGATTAAGGAATTAGGTAAACCTTTTTCTTTTTACACCATTTATATATCCTTACCCGAAAACTTATCCCTTAGTAGCCAACTTTGAGCCTAATCCTTTCGTTTGACAACCCATTTAGCCCATAACCTTAAACTCTTTTTCTTTTTAAACCCGTGTGATGAAAATTCGATTATAGGATTATATGATTGTATACTTGTGTTTGCAAAAAAAAAAAAAAAAAAGAAGCAAAAATTCAGAAAATGTTGCCAAAAATAATAGAAAATCATTGAGAAAAGTACAAAAATACGAGTTATTAGTTTGTTGAATAAAAGGCGAAAACCGTTGCCCCGTAGTTGATGTTTATAGTTAGTTTTGTTTAGCATAGTCGTTTGTAATAAAAATCGAATTTTTCATCACCTTCGCCACTTTAAAATACCTTATTTCCTACCTTTTGCCTCGCCCCATTACAACCCTTCAAAGACCTTTTGACTTGTGCTTAGTATTCGTGTTTGGTGGTGGAGAATGATTGAGTTGCAAGCCTATGCGGGCACATGTTCTAATCAGTTTGAGTGATTATTTCAAAAGTGCTAATGCATCAACTATTAGCCAATTTTAAACCGAGCGGAGAGAACATTGTGAGAGATATGCATGATTTGTCGGTTTCACGGGCGGGTTAATCTTGGATAACCAGTTTATGCGATTAGTCACCTCACCGTTAGATATGTTGTAAATTGTAAAAAGTTTGAACTCGGGTATGACAATTGACCTTAACCTTCGTCTCGGGAATAGGGAGTGTATTCTTTGTTCGACCCACGTGAAAGTGAAAAACAGATTTGCTTGAGGGCAAGCAAAAGACAAGTGTGGGGATGTGATACGTGGTCGAATAACGGTGCTCGTTTATGTTTAAGTCTGAGTTTTTACTTAACTTTTAATCTTGAAAAGCCTACTTTTGATTAGATTTATATTTTGCAGGTCTAGAGAAGTTTAAGGTGCTTTTTGGGAGCTTTACGGGCCACCGGGACGAAAAACGGATAACCAGGACGCGTTACGGGTCAAACGGGAACTTAAGATGGGAAAAACAGAAAACGGGAATTGGGGAGGTCGTCGGCGACGCCCCTTATATAACCCCGTCGGCCAGGAATTGCGTATCCATGAAGATAACGCGTCAGAGGAAAATCAGCACAGGAGAGGCCGTCCCCGACGGGTCCCCAGGCCGTCGGTGACGGGCTTCAATTTCTTCAAACGCGAAACTTGGTTGTTTGGTGTTAAAAACGAATTCTATTGGCTCTTGGGGCATTCAAGTCGGGAGTTACACATTATTTGGAGTTTGAACTTGGATCTTGGAGCCTATTCTCACCACCACTTCACTTCCAATCAATCACCAATCCATTCGACACACGAATTCATCACCTGAATCATCACCAATTTCACCATCATCATCCATCCCAAAACCCTAGTTCATCCATTCCACCATCCAGTAGTTTGAGTCAGCAAGGATACAATCCTAAAGGGTCAGAATATTGAAAGATAATTAATTAAGTTATTAATGTGTAATGTGGTAGGCCCCTCTTTTGAAGGTGGCGTTACCCTCGGCTAAGTGGTTTGAGTCAGCAGGGATACAATCCCAAGTAGCCGGGTTAATGTATTAATAGTAGTTTACATATGAGGGGATCAAGCCATTCGCACCCCCGCCATCCAATACCAGTGGGTATTGAAGGAGGTCCTAGTAAGCTTGACCCAGGTCCTTGCAGGATCTATACACTGAACAAGGCAAGAACCTTACCAAACCATTTCCTTAACCCCCGACCAGGTAGCCAACATATCTCTATATAAACCGTAGAGATATGAATGGTGAAAATCTTTTATTTTATATAGATAGTAAAATAATGCCAAGACACCGCAGACAAATGATAAGGAAGTTTCACCTTCAACATAAGAAACTAGTTATTAAAGTCATTAATACAAAACCAAATAAAAAGTGCGAAAAGATTAAAAATCAAAAGTATTACACTAAATGATTGTCCTCACCAAGTGATGTAAGAGACTTAGGCAAACATGGCCTTTGATTGTCAAGAACTCTTATTATCAATCTTGGATCCTGAGACTACTACACACACTCTATGATGGATGATGGATGATGGTGGTGGATATGGGTTGTAGTGGTGGTGGAGTGTGGGTGAAGTGGGAGAGAGGTGGTTTGCCAAGGTATGCCTTTGAAGTGAACCAAGCACCTCTATTTATAGCCTGCACAGACGCCCGAACACGGCCCCGTGTCCATCCCTTTTCTCTTTCTTCATTAATTGCAATTGTCTGCATTAGCTCCACATGCCCCTGTGTCCGCTGGGCACGGCCCCGTGTGCAGAAGCGTATCTGTACTATCAAGATTTGCTTGGATTCGGCGAATCTTAGCGTTGACCACGGCCCGTGTTAAGCTGGACACGCCCCCGTGTCGGGAATAGAAGCTTCTATAGCTTTGTCTTTTCTGCAGACAACTGGCCACGCCCCCTTGTCCGCTGGGCACGGGGCCGTATGAAGCCTTCTGTTTTCTTGTTTTTGCTTGGGAAGATGTTGTCGAGGGGTCGGGCATGCCACGTTTATTCCTTTTCTTTGTATTTATGTTAGATTGGGCTGCATATTTGTTCCTTTTGTTCAATTAAGCTCATTTGGTCCTGAAAATACAAAAGGAAGACAAAAACACACTTTTTCCAACATTAGTACTAAAAAAGGTTTAGTTTATGCCTCAATTGATGTAATTTATATGTTGCATTTTACACACATCAAATACCCCCACATTTGAATCTTTGCTTGTCCTCAAGCAAAATTCTTTATAATGTGGCTTACACTTCTAAATGGAATGGGTAGAAGAGAAGTTTTGGGCTTGTCTTGAGTGTCGGGAATCCAAGATCTTTATTAGGTTTTATTTTTATGCTATTTACAATCCTATTCATTATGATTTATTTAGAACGTTTCATAAGAGAAATTACTTATTAGGGCATAACATGCCTCTTTAATATTCCATTTATATACAAGTTCACATACCTCACGGGAGATCACTCAACACTCGGCCGAAGATGTATTTTTGTGAAACACTCGAGACCGACATGGAACTTACTTCTACCATATGCTTGCCAAGCAATCAATCCTCCTCCTTTTTAACTATACACCTTTGCAAATATCAAGAGGACTTGGGGAAGGGTTAGGCTTGGGTTAAAGGTAGGTGCTTTTGGGTTAGTGGTTAGTAAAAAGGGCGAAAAGCGTAAAAAGCGTCGGTCATCGTAAAACTTTTTGTTTTTGTGACTTTTATTCAAACGAAGCATTTTTAAACAAAGTTTCTTTGAGGAGTTTGTTTTTTATTGCTAGACTTCATAAAGGGTTTAAAAATCAAAAGGGTTTTGGTGGGTAAAGGGTGTTTGTTTTGTGGGTTTAGAAACGAAAAGGTTTAGGCTCAAAGGGGTTAACTAGGGGGGTTTTGGGTAGGTGATAAAAAAATGAAAAATAATGGTGTTGAAAAGAAAAACGGGTTAGTCCTAATGCCTCCATCATTTACTTACTTGGGTTTAAGTTGGCAAGGACCAGGAATGTATTGTCATGGCAAGTTCTTGAGTCGTAAGAAACCAAGCGACTATTCACACAAGAAACGAAAAATGAGCATTTAATTTAAAGATGTATGCTTTTATGCTCAATAAAGGCTCAAAACTCACTTTTTGTGGGAATGGGTTTATAATGTGATCGAGCATATATAATCAAATTTTAACTAGATTTGTCATGCTGTTTCATAATTTTCTTATGTTTGTTCTTTTTATCACGACGCTATCGGTTGTAAATTTGTAAAAATATAACCTTTTTAGAACTTGTTATTCCCAAATTAAACTAAGATAAGTAAAAAAAATGAAAAGTTTTTCAAAAAATTTGGGGTGATTAGCGGTTCCAATAGAGTTTTGTGTAAGGCTTGTTATTAGGACTTGCAAAATTCAAGGTTTTAGCATCCCCCCACACTTAAATTACATATTGTCCTCAATGTGTCCCAAAAATAAGTTTTTAGGCTGACTGAATGTGTAAAAAGGTGTTAAAAACAAAATTTTATGTTACTGGGCATCTAGACACGGGCCCGTGTTGGTCCGGGCACGGCCCCGTGTTCAGATTGCCAGTATCATAATTAACAGAAGGCTGGGAACGGGGGCGTGTTCAGTGAACACGGCCCCGTGTCCAGTTACCTGAACTGGGCGTTTTCTGCAGAACCTCGGGCAAGGGGCGTGTTGGGTTGAGCACGGCCCCGTGCTGAACTTGCTGTAATAAAGAAAAATTTTCGGGAGGCTCTGTTTTTGTGCATGGGGTGTGGGTTCAAGTTTCCCTTAGTAACCTCCACCATTCCGAGTGTGTTTTATTCCTGAAAATTAAAACTAAACTAGAAAGCATAAAAGTTAATCTAAACTAAAACTAAGGATAGTTCCGCGGAATGCCTCCGTGGTGCGCCACGTTTATAAGGGTCATTGGCTAGACCCAAAGTCAGTCATATGTTACCCAATTGGGATGTTTTGCATCCTATGTTGCACCGTCGGAGAGTATCATCCAAGCTTGAGTCTATGACTTTCATGTACTTGACCGAGTCGTCGTCTTCTACTCTTTTCCCAACCCCAAACTCCATCTCCTTGTCCCCAACCCTCAATGTTAATATCCCACCATTCATGTCTACCATTGCGTGGGCCGTGGCTAGGAATGGTCTTCCTAAGATGAGTGGTACTTCGGCATCTTCCTTCATATCTAGTATGACAAAGTCGGCCGGGAAGACAAAGTCTCTGACTTTTACCAATAGATTTTCGGTGACACCTTGTGGATACTTGATAGACCTATCGGCGAGTTGTATGCTCATCTTTGTGGGGCTTGTTTTACCTAGTCCGAATCGGTCAAACATTGATGCGGGCATGAGATTTATGCTAGCCCCAAGATCGGCTAGTGCATTGCGTATGGGTGATCCCCCAATAGAACAAGGGATGGTGAAACTTCCTGGGTCGAGTTTCTTTTGTGGGAGTTTGTTAAGTAGTACGGCGGAGCATTCTTCGCTTAAATTAACTAGTTGCAATGTTTCAATTTTCCTTTTGTGGGTGAGAAAGTCTCTCATAAATTTTGAATATTTAGGCATCTGAGTGAGGACTTCCACAAATGGAAGATTGATGTGCAATTGTTTTAGTAAATTTACGAATTTTGTGAATTGTTCGTCGGTCTTTTGGCGAAGTAACCGACCGGGGTAAGGTACCGGAGGATTCTTGGTAGGCTCTTGATTTGGTGGAGGAGTCGTCTCTTTTTGGGGCGTCGGTGAAGTTGCGGTTTGGTTAGACGGGCTCTTTTCAGTTGGAGGTAGCGGAGCCTCCTCGGGACCTACGGTACGGTTTCTCAATGTGATGAGATGTACTTGCGCCTTTGGGTTGGTTTCGGTATTGCTGGGTAACGCGCTTGTGGTCTCTTGGAGAAATTTTGAGCTAGTTGATTTAGTTGTTTTTCAATGTTTTGAGTACTAGCTTGTTGATTTCTAAAGTTTGATTCCATTTGTTGAAATCGATCTGAGTTTTTCTTTTCCGTGTCGGAGATGAGGCATGAGATAGTATCTTCAAGCCTTTCTCGTCCCCCTTGTTGTTGTTGAGAGAAATTTTGTGACTCGTTTCTTGGTTGTTGAAAGTTTGTTCGTTGGTTTTGATTTTGTTGGTTACTACTATTGTCGGGTTCTCTCCAACCAAGGTTAGGGTGGTTACGCCATCCTTGGTTGTAGGTACCCGTCGGAGGACCTGACGGCCTATGTCTATTATCAATGTAGTTTACCGTTTCTATTTGATTATCCATTTCTTTCATACAACTCCAATTTCATGTGGTCCACCACACCCTTCACAAGCCATAACCGAGGCCGTTTTTTCCATTTCTAACTTTTTGATTTTTGAAGAGAGGGCCTCGATTTGGGCTTGTAAAGAGGTGCTTTCGTTAAACTTATGGGCACCCGGGGCAATAGATTTCGTGCCTCGAGGAGTGTGCCACTGAAAATTGTTTTGAGCAATTTCCTCAATTTGATTATAAATTTCATTTGGGCGACGATTACCTAGAAGTCCCCCGGAGCTAGAGATAAATGTTTGTCTTGTGTGTGGCAACAACCCATTACAGAAAGTGGATACTTGTTGCCATACCGCAAGACCATGATGAGGGCATTTTCTTAGTAGCTCCTTGAACCTTTCCCAAGTTTCATATAAGGATTCCCCGTCCTCTTGTGAGTATGTATTAATTTCAGTCATTAATTTAGCCGTTTTAGAAGGAGGGAAATACTTATACAAAAACTTTTGGGCTAGTTCATCCCAGGTGTTTACCGATCCAACTGGGAGGGTGTTAAGCCAAGCCTTAGCTCGGTCTTTTAGTGAAAATGGGAACATTCGGAGGCGGATGGCGTCATTCGATGCTCCGTTGATCCGAAAAGTATCACATATTTCCAAAAAAGTTGGTAATATGTAAATTGGGATCTTCGTCCGCAAGCCCATGGAAAGTTACGGAGTTTTGGAGCATTTGGATCAAATGCGGCCGAAGTTCGAAGTTGTTGGCATCGACATTCGGTGCATTGATAGCGGCGCCGAGATTACCTACCGTGGGCCATAGGTAATCCATTAGGGTACGTTGATCCGCCATTGAAAGTGGGTCCCCCGAAGCCTTCTCTTGATTTTTAGCTTTAAGTCTTTTTCTTAGAAAGCGTTCGGGTTCGTCTAGAGGTTCTTTTATGTCTTTATTGGAATTGGAGCTCATGCACTGCGTAGGAAGTTCAGGTGCGGCGTCTGGGTTCCAAGTCCTGCGACAAAAACAAAAAGATTGTTGGTCAAAAGTTTCACCACGGCCCCGTGCTTAGCTGAACACGGCCCCGTGGTCGGAGTCACAGTGATTTTTTTCCGGATCCCTGTTACTGGAGAGTTCAACACGGCCCCGTGCTGCACCAACACGGCCCCGTGCTGCACCAACACAGCCCCGTGCTCAGCTCTCTGTAACATGGAAAATAAAAACTGCCAGTAACGATGCTGAGCACGGCCCGTGTCCGACCAGGCACGGCCCTGTGCTGCAGTCTGCAGAAGGTGAAAAATTAAGAAAAATCCTAAAAAAAAAACAGAAAAATAAGAAAAACGATTAGGCCGTTGATTCCTAACTTTCTTAAAATCCTTATGTCCCTGGCAACGGCGCCAAAAACTTGATGCGTGTGTAGCGTTATATATATTTTTAGTTATATTTTAAGCCCTTTTTAGCACTTTAGTCAAGTTTTAAATTTATAAAACACGATATTCTACTAACACTAAACACACATATGGGCAAGTGCACCCATCGTGAGCGTAGTATAGCGTTGGTAAGATACTGAGGTCGTCCAAGGACACAAGAGCTTTTAATACCGGTTTATCCTCAACGTCTAATCAAATCAAAAGTTTAGAAAAGGTTTTAAACATGAAAATTAAAAACTAAAAAAATGATGAAAAATAAAATAAAATAAAAACAGATAGACAAGATGAATCACTTTTATCCGACTCGCCTTTAGTGTAACCTTTGATGATTTCTGCACTTTTGCACTTTTTAAGAGATCATCTTAGTTATAGTAGTAGGCCCATCTTTTGAAGGTGACGTTACCCTCAACCCAATAGTTTGAGTCAGCAAGGATACAATCCTAAAGGGTCGGAATATTGAAAGATAATTAATTAAGTTATTAATGCGTAATGTGGTATGCCCCTCTTTTGAAGGTGACGTTACCCTCAGCTAAGTGGTTTGAGTCAGCAGGGATACAATCCCAAGTAGCCGGGTTAATGTATTAATAGTAGTTTACATATGAGGGGATCAAGCCATTCGCACCCCCGCCATCCAATACCAGGGGGTATTAAAGGAGGTCCTAGTAAGCTTGACCCAGGTCCTTGCAGGATCTATACACTGAACAAGGCAAGAACTTTACCAAACCATTCCCTTAACCCCCGACCAGGTAGCCAACATATCTCTATATAGACCGTAGAGATATGAATGGTGAAAATCTTTTATTTTATATAGACAGTAAAATAATGCCAAGACACCACGGACAAATGATAAGGAAGTTTCACCTTCAACATAAGAAACTAGTTATTAAAGTCATTAATACAAAACCAAATAAAAAGTGCGAAAAGATTAAAAATCAAAAGTATTACACTAAATGATTGTCTTCACCAAGTGATGTAAGAGACTTAGGCAAACATGGCCTTTGATTGTCAAGAACTCTTACTATCAATCTTGGATCCCTAGACTACTACACACACTCTATGATGGATGATGGTGGTGGATGTGGGTTGTAGTGGTGGTGGAGTGTGGGTGAAGTGGGAGAGAGGTGGTTTGCCAAGGGATGCCTTTGAAGTGAACCAAGCACCTCTATTTATAGCCTGCACACACGCCCGGACATGGCCCCGTGTGCACTGGGCACGGCCCCGTGTCCATCCCTTTTCTCTTTCTTCATTAATTGCAATTGTATGCATTAGCTTCACACGCCCCCGTGTCCGCTGGGCACGGCCCCGTGTGCAGAAGCGTATCTGTACTATCAAGATTTGCTTGGATTCTGCGAATCTTAGGGTTGACCACGCCCCCGTGTCGGGAATAGAAGCTTCGATAGCTTTGTCTTTTCTGCAGACAACTGGCCACGCCCCCGTGTCCGTTGGGCACGGGGCCGTATGCAGCCTTCTGTTCTCTTGTTTTTGCTTGGGAAGATGCTGTCGAGGGGTCGGGCATGCCACGTTTATTCCTTTTCTTTGTATTTATGTTAGATTGGGCTGCATATTTGTTCCTTTTGTTCAATTAAGCTCATTTGGTCCTGAAAATACAAAAGGAAGACAAAAGCACACTTTTTCCAACATTAGTACTAAAAAGGGGTTAGTTTTATGCCTTAATTGATGTAATTTATATGTTGCATTTTACACACATCAGTATTTCAAAACTTCATTGCTCAGATCAACTTCAACCATATCCCCCCAAATGCTTGTTATCAGCCACTTGTTGTTTTCAATTATATTAGTCCTTCGGCGCCTATCTACACAATCAACTACACGAGGATTATTGAAAGCAAACACCTTGATCCAGCCTTCTTCTTCATATCTGAGCAAATCAGCAGTTAGCTCAGCAGACTTTCCAATAACAATCAAATGCAGCCTCTTTGCGATGGTCAAAAAATGCCCTTGGCAAGGATTGACTACGATACTCTCGGGAAAACGAAGCATTCTGAAAGTCTCAGAAAGAACATCGAAAGCAACGATGTTCCTCTCACCTAGTGGATACCAATAATTTGAAACCATGAAATATATGGTTTTACCAGCATAAATTCCGGGAGACCATGAATAACTGCTTGAACCATAATTATTTACGCTACCGAAATTATTGTTCTCCATGACTCACGACGTCGTGAGTAAACACGAGCAGTAGCCACATTATGGTAACATCTGATGTTCAGCACTTTCAGATCATTGGATTGATAAAAAATTCCACCTGTATCAGAGTTTCGATCATAAATATAATTTAAGTAGTCGTCAGAAAAAAAACTTATAGCGCCTGGTAGTTGGATTCCAAAGGATCAGCTCACAGCAAATCCCTTCATTGCAAACTAACAACAATCCATTAAATGACGATAGAATACGTAAGAAGGTAGGGTGGACATTGTTAGGAAAACTTAAGGTTTTGCTTGTAACGACATCCAAATTACCAGCTACTATGTTGTCAACGACAATTGACGTGTCTTTAAAGGAGAGTAGTTTCTTTTGTAGTGAATCTCCACTTCGAAGAGCATGCATCATCTCAAATGCATGACTTGACAGTTCCCTATAAATTTTTTTGGAAAGACATTTCAAACGACCAATATCTTCTGCAGGGAGCCTTGTGAAAATTTCGTCAACAATCACTTGAAACCCAATGTTTTCCATTTTGCAGTGAACAAATGCGTGTTTGAAAGCCAAAGAAATTGTAATGATATTGATAAACAAAAAACATTGAAGATGATTGAGTAGATGGATGAAAGCGGTAATGATGAAAGCAGTTTCCCAATGTATTTTATATACCCAATGAAGGCGGTTAGGACTAAATACATCGTCAGACTAACTTACTGTTAAAGAATATGATGCGACGATGGTTAGGCTTTTAATGCAAAACATTTCAAAAGTGCGTTTCCATGGGAAAAGTATAAAATTAAATATCAAGAAATCCAAAGGACAAATTTTAAACCGTCAAAAAAACACGTTATCATAATTACAATTAACCTCTTCATTTACCATAAGACGCATTTACCATAAGACAGAAGTGAGTGAGTGACATGCATTAATTGCAAATTACATATCCCCAGGCATTTTGAATTTGAAATTACCGGACAATTTCAAAACATCTGCTAAGTTATACGTTTGCCAAAGGAATGACTTTCAACCTCTGCTGGCTTTAAAGGATATATATGGGCAGAGGTTTTAAGAGGAGGCAGACTTTTAGATAGATTTTAAAATGATTTTATATATATTAGGCTTTATGATGCAGTAATGACATAAGAAAAACATTGTTGGACAGCCCCTCTGGCTGCCACATCAGCTTTTTTTATGCCACATCAGGATTATTTACCATTATCCGCATTTCAAAACTTCAACAATTGTCTTTTAAAACCTCTGTTAAGCAAGATCTAATGTCTATCATCTGTTGTTCTTTAAGATCTGTTGACCCATAGCAGACCTTTGTTTCTTCAAACTTTCTTCAGACTATGTCTTCATTAGCAGAGGATCACTTGAAACAGATGTTCTCTTTGGGCAGAGTTTACCTCTGACAGACATTTAGAGGAGCAGATGTTGTGTATTTGTAATTGAGAGGAAATTCTTTAAAAATCTGTTGACTCACCAAATAATAAAAAAATAATAAAATTTCAAACCTCTGGCATAAAAAAATAATAAAAAAATCTCTTCATTTAAAGACCAGTAATACTCTACATAGTAAACACATGCTTCTACAACTCCAGCAGACAAAGATGTTGCGAACCTCTGTTAGGCAACAACAGATGTTGGCAACAGTAGCAAGTCAAACAACCGTTAGATTAGCAGAAGATCACTACTAAACAGATGTTCTCTTTGGGCAGACTTTACCTTTGACAGAGATTTAAAATAACAGATGTTGAGTATTTGCAATTTAGAGGAGGAAATTATTCAAAAAGCTCTGTTAGGCAACAACAGATGTTGGCAACAGTAGCAAGTCAAACAGCCGTTAGATCAGCAGATGATGATTTCGAGCAGATGTTCTCTTTTGGCAAACTTTAACTTTGACAGATCTATACAGTAACAGAAATTGATTCTTTGTAATTCTTCAAAAAATTGTTCAAGCACACCTCAACATCAACATAATCTAAATCAAACTCAGAAACAATTTCACATCTACATCAATATCGATCTGCAATACTCAGATGATATTAAAAATTACATAATAATACTTATGCACCTTAAAAATAGTAAAAATAAAATGCTCCACAAACATTAATAGGATTAAAATTTAATTATGAGATTAAAAGATCAACAATTACATCGAGTACTAAACAACGAAACTTTAAAATCTAACAACACCAAGAAATTTAAGAATCTAACAGCCAAAATTAAGTGCTTTTAGCTTCAACTCCATCGAGTACTGAACCTCTCAATGTATATCTTTGACAATCACCATGAACTCCACGGAAGTTGAAGGCATCACCATCAGGTTTCTGGAAACCTTGTCTCTCGTGAACAGACCAAGATGCAGTCCATCAAAACACCTCTTCAGCTCTTGAAGAGTAGCCCTATCCTTATATACTTAATCCTCAACTTGCTTGATAAAGAGCTACTTTAAATCATCGGAGCCTGCAGAAGTGTATTCATCTTATATGTATACATTCTATACATCAAAATTCCAAACTTTTGGCATCTTTTAATAAAAAAAGGGCAGGAAAGAACAAGCTGAATCTACTAGTATATCTTATTAAATAAAATCTTATCTTACAGCAGAAGCAGATCATTTCTTGCGTTTAGTAGGAACCACTATAGATTTTACATCATCATCATCTACCCAAGTCATTCATAATTATCATTTAGTCATAACCCAGATTAATTTAACTGTACATTTAATAATCTTTCTTTGTGTTTAATTTAATACCATCAATAACCCGCAGATGATTGTATGAATCAAACAGCTGTGGTTAGACTGAAATATAAAGCGAGAATTATAGTAGATCAGTTCAAAATTCAAAATTTCAAAATTACAAAAAAAAAAACATACTTTCAACGATGTTGGAACAATGATGCTGGAAACAACTGTAGAACAATCATCTTCATCATCTGCTCAAATCATTCACAATCATAATTTAGTCATAACTCAGATAAAAAACAATTACAAAAAATCAAAAACCAAAACAAACATAATTATATATATAAACCACTAGTTAACGCGAAAACTCGAAAACTAACTAAAAAAAGCCTTAAAAACACACAAAAATTTTTTTTTTTTTTTTTTTTTTCAAACCAAATTTCGCAGGTTTTTTTATATAAAAAAAAATTCAAAAAAAAAAAAAAAAAAATTTTTTTTGTGTAGTGCACATGAGTAATACTACACATGTGTATGTGTACTACACATGTGTATTATTACACATGTGCACTACACAAAAAAAAAATTTTTTTTTTTTTTTGAAAAAAAGTTTTTTTTTATATATAAAAACCAGCGATATTTATTAAAAAATTGAAAAAAAAAAATTTGTGTGTTTTTTAGGTTTTTTTTAGTTAGTTTTCGCGTTAAAAGTGGTTTTCATTTGAACCATCCCCCAGGTTCAAATGAAAACCACTAGTTAACGCGAAAACTCGAAAACTAATGGTTCAAATGAAAACCACTAGTTAACGCGAAAACTCGAAAACTAACTAAAAAAAGCCTAAAAAACACACAATTTTTTTTTTTTTTTTTTTGCAAACCAAATTTCGCAGGTTTTTTTATATAAAAAAAAATTTTCAAAAAAAAAAAAAAAAAAAAAAAAAATTTGTGTAGTGCACATGTGTAATACTACACATGTGTATCTGTACTTACACATGTGTATTATTACACATGTGCACTACACAAAAAAAAATTTTTTTTTTTTTTTTTGAATTTTTTTTTATATATAAAAACCAGCGATTTTTATTAAAAAAATTGAAAAAAAAAAATTGTGTGTGTTTTTTAGGCTTTTTTTAGTTAGTTTTCGAGTTTTCACGTTAAAAGTGGTTTTCATTTGAACCATCCCCTATATATATATATATATATATAATTACCCTCATCAAGGCAAACCACATATCCTCAAAATTTGTTCTGAAAGTGGGTCAGAGAGAGCTTCCGTTTCTCTTATCATTTATGAACAAATGACGAGTACTGAGAAGAAGGGATTTGAGGGAGATATACATTGGAAGTGTGGTTTGAAAAATACAAAAGCAGAGAACACGAGAGTGTAAATATTAAGAGTGAAATAAGAAAAAAAAAACCTTTATATAAGAAGATGATTGATAGAAGTGAGTGAGTGACATGCATTAATTACAAATTACATATCCCCAGGCATTTTGAATTTGAAATTACCGGCAATTTCAAAACATTTCAAAACATCTGCTAAGTTATACGTTTGCCAAAGGAAAGACTTTCAACCTCTTCTGGCTTTAAAGGATATATATGGGCAGAGATTTTGGGATGAGGTAGACTTTTAGATAGATTTTAAAATGATTTTATATATATTAGGCTTTATGATGCAGTAATGACATAAGAAGAGCATTGTTGGACGACCTCTCTGGCTGCCACATCAGCTTTTCTTATGTCATTGGGATTTCTCCTTTTATAGAAAGTATAGATAGATGTAAAAGTGTTGCTTTATGATTTGTATAAAGACCATATTTTAATTCTTTACATTGTGATATGATTTATAAGAATGTAAAAAGTGTACTTCATGATTTGTACACATACCATATTTGCATGGGATTTTTACATATTTCTCCCTTCTAAAATGTCTTATTACGTATTTCCTCAAACAAAATAACAATTACATATTTCCCCTTCCTAACTTATATATTACATATTTCCCTTTTTCATTAAAATAACTGTTATTTATGACTATTTTACCCTTGATGAACTATTAAATGAATATTTACATATTCTCCATTCTAATATCATCAATCAATTACATATTTACCCAATTCATGTACTATCACCCCAATTCTTCTACTTGTTACTCTTGTCAAACAGTAACACTCATAATAAAAAAAAAAAAAAAAAAACACAAACTTTCATTGAAATGCAATCACCTTAAAAGAAAACGAAAACAAATGTAACAATAAACAGTAGGTTAGTAATGTTCATACGCATAGAAACAATTAAGAAGGCTTAGTTTAGGTTTCTTCAAACAGTAGGCTTAGGCTTTTCCTAGACTTGCATTGAAACAATGGACTGATTCATACCCACCGACCCACTATCACACCACAAAAAAGTTCATTGTTTTTTCATTTTTTATTTTCTTATTTCTTAACAAACAAATAATACATAATAATATGTAAAACAACAAGATTCGATGCATAAAAAAAAAATCACGTAAGACTGTTTTCAGCATATTAACATGAATGACGCAAAAACAATAATATTCGATGCAAAAAGAATAATATCTGATGCAAAAACAGCAGGATTCAATGCAAAAACAGCAGGATTCAATGCAAAAACATTAACAATCGATGTAATCAACATACCTGGACTTGCTGGACTTGGTGTCGTGCATACCAGAAGAGAATATGAAAAGCTCTTGTAGGGTTTGGCAGGATTCATGTGTATACGAGGAGAATAGGAAACGATTTGATGGGTTTTACAAGGGTAATTGAGTAATTTCTCAAAAAAAGGGAAATATGTAATTGTTTTTTTTTTTTGTTTGGGGAAATACTGCAGTTTAACAGGAAGAAATATGTAAAAATCCCTATTTGTATAAAGTGTGTTACTACGTCATCTAGGTAGGAAATCATTAACTAACCTTTAAGTAATATGTTGTGAAGTAACTAGAAGTTAAATAAAGAATAAAAAGAAAAATGTTTGATTGGTGCATTTAGGGTGGACTCCACCTGATTCAGCCCTCTCGGGCATTAATGCAATAACGAGGAAGAGGGAACACGGTGGCGTCCACCCTACATTCTGGTTTAAAAGACGTCATTTGGTTGAGGTGGGGGACGCTTTTCTCTACCGAGAAGAGTCGTGCATACCTCCACAAATGAAGCGTCAAATGTTCCTCATAATGTCGTTTTGCTGGCAAAGATGTAGATCTACACGACAAGGCTTTATCTACTAGTCAAAAACTTAATCTGGGGATAAAGGTAGCACCCCTCGGATATATGGTTATTACTGAAAATCTGTTGTCTAACGAAATCTTCAACATTATATGTCTAGCACGTTGCTGTTAAAGCATCTTTAGGTATGGAGTATTGCCCAAGTTTGGGTCTAGCTTTTGGCCTGGTTGTACTAATAAGGTGCAATCCGATTAATGTTCCATACTGTATGGTTTTCGTTGGTTCAGTTGGGATAGGTTTGGAAGAATGGCATCGGGCCTTTGGTCAAACAAGAATCTTTTCCACACCTCTGGTTTCACATTGCTTTTGTCTTTAAGTTCTTATCGTTCAGACGACGTCTTGCCTATCCATCCACATAGTATATTATGTTGAGTTTACCTTTTGTAGCCGGGGCTTCAGTTACCTTGTTGTAGATGGCCATCTAAGTGGTCTATCATAATGAGTTTATCTTGTTGTTGGGGCTTGTTTACCTTGTTGTAGTCGGGCCATTTACATGGTCTATTATTATGTTTACCAAAAAGGTACCTTATTATCATTATTATTATTTTATATTTTTTTGAAACTGAAAATATATATTGAACTTTCTCAAATATTTATTTTTGAAATGATAACAAATCATCTTATTTAATAAAAAAGATTCATAAAGATTAAATAAAACAACACCAAACCTTAATTTACCGGCCAAATCATCTTATTCTCTAACCGCCTCTTAATTTACCCACCAAATTCCCAATCCCCGGGGTGAGCAAATCGGTCAGACCGACCCGGCCCGAAACCCAACTTCGAATGAAACAATAACCCGAGTACCGGACATGTATTCCCTATGTTGGTTTCGGGTTATCTTCACTTCCGGTTTCCGGTCTAATGTAAATACCCGAGACCGAAACATCATGAAAAAAAAGTGTAGGGAGGGGAAATCGTGAGCAGTTCTGCACTGGTACCTCAGCAGTTCCATCTTTCATCTGCTGATGATATCCTATCCAATTCAGCATATGACCGCAATTCATCCCTCAATCATATGAATATAGAATCCCAATTGATTTTGTATAGCACTTACTGATTTTGGGGCTTAATTGATCAATATGTGTATATGCACTCCAACTGTTTGATGAAACGTCTCAATGAACTTGTGTTGGTAGTCACCAGTCAGTTGCTTGATTAGTTGATTCAGCACCCTTTTCTGTTGTATTCAATGAATGCTAAAAAGTATTGGTTAAGACCTTAAGATGCACTGATGAGTAATACATGGTAGTACCTTAAAATTCGAAAACTAAATCATCAACAACTATAGGTTAGTTCCTTGCCTGTTGATGTAATCATCTGGTTAATACCCGAATGTAGTTAGGAAATAAACCAATGTACCAAACAAACTGTGAACCAATAGTCAACCAACTTCAAATTTTATTAGTCAACAAACATCAAACCAATAGTCAAAGTTTATCATCATCAAAAGTGTGACCATGTATGCACCAACAGTTTAGTTGTTTGATGTAATTGTTTAGCAAGGCCGTTCCTACGTTTTTGGAGACCCTAAGCGAACCACGAAGTGGAGGCCCTTTTGGAAAATTATAATTTTCAACACATTTAGTAACAAAACCCTCCTCTTTTACCCGTCCTTTACCCGGGCTTGGGATCGGCAATTATAAACTAAAAGGTTTATAGTTGGCGAAGTTATATGTTTTCGATATTGATTTGACATTGGTAAGCTATCAAATTCCCTATACGGCTAAGCAAATGTTTAATAAACTAATGAAAAATCTGAAATTTAACAAATATAACAATTAACAAATAGCAATTGAAGTCTGAAATTACCTAACAAATAACAAATAGGAATTGAAATCTAAAATTACCTGTGCAACAGCCAACTGCAAGGTGCCAATACCCAATACAAATCGCCAACTTCTTCACTCTTCTTAGTTCTTGTTTCTTTCTATTGGGTCCTACTGCCTTCGGCCTTCCAAGTTCTAAACAAAGTGTCAAATCTCAATCGCCGTGAGTATCAAAGATTCAAAGACAAAATACAGAATACAAGTATCAGGATTCGTACAATCAGTCGTGAGTATCAAAGATTCAACAGCCGTGAGTATCAAAGATTCAATAACAAAATAATCAGGATTCGCACAATAATCGTGAGTATCAATTGCAATTTGAAAGACAGAATACAAGTATACAACAACCGTTATATAGAAACTAGAATAGAAAAAATCATATGAATATCTTTTATACAACTTACAATCTGATATGAAAAGGAGTCGTTAAAAATTAAAATGTACCTAATACTCCTTCCAATTTATTATTCACTAGCCATCATTCACGTTCATCCCATCCTCATTAATACCATTTGAGTGTCTAACGGCTTCCTCGAGATCCAAAAAAGAAAGGCGACCCTAATTTAGAGATTCAAGGAGAAAAGGATGAACGTTTGTCGGTTGGCGCATAGATGGAAGGATGATTATGCCGAATTGCCTACTGCAAATCTGCAATGAATGTCGCAACCCTAAAACTTCAAACAGATCCCGTTTTTTTTTTTTTTTCTTTCTGGAACATTGCGCGCTGACGAAGTTATGTGGATTGGGCTTTGGGCCTTTTGATAAATAATGGGGCCTAATCCACATACCACATATAAATACTCTTTAAAAAAATAGAGGCCCTTATTTTTTAGAGGCCCATGCCTAGTCTTAGAAGCCCATTGGGCCGACCCTGTTGTTTAGCCCAGTGGTACTTCAACTGAGTTCTTAATACTATCGGTACACTATTATCTTTCCTTCTCTGATGGGGTAAAAGAGCACTTGAAAGGCAACATACCTCTTAACTTTTGAGACAATCTACTCTCATTTGAAAGTGTTATTAATAGTTAGGGTTTGGGGAATCTATCAATTATTCTGTTGTTAGATTGATTGACCTATTTGTGACAAGGGGTTGCAGATTTTGAAGTCGTTTATACTGCATTTATATATAGGGGTCAGATCAAATAAAAAGTTGATTGTGCCTAAGTAGGATGAGAAGGAATCTTAACCATTCATTTTTCAAATCAATGGTTAAGATGAAAGTGTAGGAGAAAGGAGGAGTGCAATGGTATCTTGGTAAAATCCTATTTATGGACTTTCTCTCTCCACATGCAAGGCACATGCATATTCCACCCCCATTTTTTAAACGTTCATAACTTTTTTATACGTCATTATTTTTTCATAAAAATTTCACCATAAAATCGAACGTCTTTTTATCTTTAATTTGAGTACCATATTGCTATATAAAATATGAATACTAAAAAAACCCACTAAATTGTGTTGTATTTCTATGTTATATAACATTTTTTGTGCTTGATTTTTGTACTATATTTTTGTGCTGGATTTTTTTATCTTAAATTTTTTTTTCTCAATTTTTTGTGCTAGATTTTTTTTGTACTACATTTTTTTGCTGAATTTTTTTGTGCTATATTTTTTTTACTAGATTTTTTTGTGCTATATTTTTTTGTACTACATTTTTTGTGCTATATTTTTTTGTACTAGATTTTTTGTGCTAAATTTTTTTGTACTAGATTTTTTTTGTATTTTTAAAAAAACAAAAGGGGTGTCACATGTCATTTTCACTCCTATTTATAAGGACCAAAATGTCATTCATTCCTACTTATTAGGAGTGCCACATGTCATTATCACAATCCTTCTTAGGCTACTTAGGCAAAATTCACTTTTTAGTGGATCTTTCCCCTTTATATATATATATATATATATATATATATATAGGGTAATGCTCTATAAAAAACCTTTGAATTTCAGAAAACTTTGCAAACCCAATGTATGGTCTAGATTTTGCCACGTGTCCATAGTAAATATCATATTCTTTTTGTCCTTGAGGGCATTATGGTATTTTCACATCTATCTTAGATATCTTCCCCTATTTGATTTGACAATAATTAATACCCATCACATCCAAATCTACTTTCAAAACCCAAGATCCACCATTCAAAACCTCCATTTTTTCATTAACTTCATCTCTGTGTTTTAAGATCAACCCTTTCAAAACCTCCATTTTCCATTAACTTCATATCTGTTTCAAGTTCTACCCAAGATCCATTTCCATGAACTTCATTTCGGTTTCAAGATCCACCATTTCAAAACCTCCATTTAAAGATCCCCACTGACGGGAACGTCATTCACAACGAGTTCCCTACTGACGAGGACAAGAATGATCAAGGTTTTTCATCCTTTTTTTTATGGGTTCGAGGTTTTTTTTTTTTTTTTTTTCTTTTTTACACCCCTAATTCAACTTTACATGTTAATTTCTTAAAAGAAATCGAAGAACCAAGATACTGTCGAAGAATCAAGATCCTGTCAATAATAAGTTGGTTTTGATTTTTAATTGTCATTTACTTTGATTTTCGTTCTTCACAATTGGTTTTATTTTTTCCAGAATTAAGAATGTTGCCAAAAGATTAATTATTTTTCAATACCATTGATTATTGTTTCAAAAAAAATGACGTTTATAGGTAATAAATTTCAATACTATTGATTTTAGTTTGGTTTTCATTCTCCTGGTGTTTATAAATTTTGATTTTGATTCATGGATTACTTGTTTTGGTTTCAAACTCGTTTGATTTTGATCCATGGATTAATTATTTTTGTGTTAAAAAAATGTGTTTGTTGGTTTGGGGATTTTGATCTGAACAGTAACTGTTTTTTTGTTGGTTTGGTTGCCTTGTTTGGTGCTTTTTGATCTGAATAGTAACTGTTTTTTGTTGGTTAGATTGCTTTGTTTTGGGCTTTTGATCTGAATAGTAACTGTTTTTGTGCGTTATAGTACAGAAACAGACCCATAACATGTGTTAATCCCCTGTTAGAATGATATATAGCGTGTGTTGCTTTACAGAAACAGAACAATAAAGATATTCAATCGACAAGCTGGATGGATGTAGGCGACGCTAATGCGGGGACATGTGTTAAAAAAAAGATATTCAATTGGTCACATTTTTTGGAAAGGAACTCTTCGTTCATTTATAACATGTGTTAGCGGTTCATGCTGTAACAGAACTCCATGATGTAACCTGACATGTGTTCATGTATAACATGTGTTAAGCCCCTGATAGAATGATATATAACGTGTGTTAACCTTTGTTAATTTAAAAAGTATGTACAAAGGACAAAAGGAACATGGTTACTTCTTTGACCATGTGGATAAATGTAGACCATGTATTTTATTTCATTTGACTAGATTGACATTCGAAATCATTGTGAAATTCTATGAAGCCAAACATCAACCATTGATTATGTTTTATTAACTAGATCTATGGTTGTCATTTTTTATTTTTAGACGTCTAATAATCGGCACATCTGTTTTTAGAAACGAAAAGCCAAGTTTGTCTTACAGGACAACCAACGTAACATGTGTTATAGTCTGAACTCCTGTTTCACAGCTAAGCCAAGTTTGTCTTACAGCACAATCAACGTAACACGTGTTATAGTCTGAACTCTTGTTTCACAGCTAAACCATAGTAACTGTTTTTGTGATGTTATTTGAGAAAAAAGATTTTCTGGCTATGAATGTGTTAATATTTATGTCTGGTTAACGACTTAACGGTTATCTTATCTTTTTGTTTATTAGGACGGTGATGGATACAAGGGATATAAGATCCAATTCTCGGGACCGTTGGTTTCGTCAAACGTGGATCAGATACTCAAGGATCATGACCATGTTTATGTTGCAGCACAACACAACTAACACGTGTTATAGTTTGAACTTCTCGGACATGCATGTGTTACATGTGACATGAAACCCATGTACAACGTAACACGTGTTACGTGTGACATGAAAACACGTTTTTATAACTTCCCTGGCATACGCACACCCACATGTTTACAAACCGTTTCAAGACCGACCCAAACAATAAAGCAAGGGTAGCCGCTGAAAAGCTAAGGCAGCAAAGGTAGCCGCTGAAAAGCTAAGGCAGATTTTCAAAGGAAGCTCCGCCATTTTCTTAGTGCTATGTATTTTCGTTTACTAGTAATATGTAATGTGAGACTCTTATTTTGTTTTGTCTAGTACATGATGTTAAAAAGGTATGGACTTAACACATTCTGGAAGTCTTAACACACGTTATAAAAGAGGCTTAACACACGTTATATCAGGTATACTATGTTATTAAGTTACTATTGGAGTTTATGCATCCATTCTGGAAGTCTTAACACACGTTATAATAGAGGCTTAACACACGTTATACAATATTAACTTGTATGTTCCATATTAACTTGTACACATATTAACTTGCAAACCACTTTCATATACATGAATACAAGTCGGGTTATAATGGATGCTTACATGTTATCATATGTATACAAGTGGGGTTACAACAAGATTATGATATTAACTAAGCTCACCATTAAACTCATCGCCCCCGTCGACTGTTTTCACCCTTGTCACATGTTAAGCAATTACATGTTCCGAACAGACAAATTGTAACACATGTTAGATCAGTATATACACATCATGGTGTTTTGTAAACCCCTAGCTTATACATGAATATATGTCAGGTTACAAAAAGATTATAACAGAGGCTTAACACATGTTATACATTCCAAAATGTGCAAAACAAACACATGTTATAAACGAACGAAGAGTTCTTTCCCACGTTATATATCATTCTAACAGGGGCATAACACATGTTATACATGAACACATGTCAGGTTACATCATGGTGTTCTGTTACAGCTTGAACCACCAACACATGTTATAAATGAACGAAGACTTCTTTCCCAAAGGATGTGACTTTCATATACATGAATACAAGTCGGGTTACGGTGTTACAATATTAACTTCTATGTTCCAAGATTATACAAGTTAATAGTGTTTTAGAAACCACTAGCTTATACATGACACAATGTTGGGTTAAACCAAGATTATAACAGAGGCTTAACACATGTTATCCCAGGTATACGGTGTTACAATATTAACTTGTATGTTCCATATTAACTTGTACACGTGTTACGATCAGTATATGCAGATCATGGTGTTTTTGCAAACCACTTTTGATATACATGAATACAAGTCAGGTTATAATGGATGCTTACATGTTATCATATGTATACAAGTGGGGTTACAACAAGATTACGATATTAACTAAGCTCACCATTAAACTCATCCCCCCCCCCCCGGGTCGACTGTTTTCACCCTTGTCACATGTTAATCAATTACATGTTCCGAACAGACAAATTGTAACACATGTTAGATCAGTATATACACATCATGGTGTTTTGTAAACCACTAGCTTATACATAAATACATGTCAGGTTACAAAAAGATTATAACAGAGGCTTAACACATGTTATACATTCCAAAATGTGCTAAACATGTTATAAATGAACGAAAACTTGTTACAGCATGAAAACTTCTTTATGGATCTGTTACAGCATGAACCATTAACACATGTTATAAACGAACGAAAACTTCTTTCCCAAAAGATTTGACTTATTCAATATCCCCGCATCCATCCAGCTTGTCAATTGAATATCTTTATGGATCTGTTTCTGTAAATCAACACACGTTATATATTATTCTAACAGGTGCTTAACACATGTTATGGGTCTGTTTCTGTAAATCAAACAACCCAACAAAAAAAACACTTACTGTTCAGATCAAAAGGCTAAACCAGCAACCAAACCAACAAAAAAAACAATTATTGTTAAGATCAAAATCCCCAAACAAGCAACCAAACCAACAAAAAATCCCGTTCAAAAATCTCATCCTAAAGTTTTCGGTTTATTTAAAATACATGAACATTAACCATTACTAGATCTTGATTGAAGACAGAGGAGAGGAGAGAGAGAGAGAACATTAACCATTACTAGATCTTGACTCCGACGACGTTTCGAACTCCGGCGCCACCAACCACCCACCCTCCACCACCTTCTACAACCACCCACTGTCGCCGCTATCAACTACCAACAACCCAGAATGAACCAGCCACCACCTTCCACCAACCACCATCGTGCCTCACTCATCGTGCATCTACCGCCTCCCCTGCCCCAACCATAACGGTCAACAACACCACCGCCACAGCGCTGCTGCTGCCGTGGGTGGTTGGAAACCCACCAGTTTTCTCTCTCTCTTTCGATTTCTCTGGACCTCTCTTTCTCTTTCGATTTCTCTGGTACTTTCTCTCACGGCTCTCACTCTCTCTTTAGGCTTGCAGGTTGTAAGTGTTGTGTAGAGAGAAGGGAAAGTCATGGGAAAGAGGGAATTGAGAGAGCTGAGATTGTGATTTTGAATTGGATATGAAGAGAGAGAAAGAGAGGTGCATTAAAGATGATAGGACTAGAGAGTGGAAAGAGAAGGAATATACTACCCAAAATGCCCTTCTAGTTGACTAATGTGTATTATTACATTTCTTTTAAATCTAATTGTTACCAAAATTATGAGAGCCATTGATCAAGTGTGATGAAACATAATCAATGGATGGTATTGGGTTTGCATAGTTTTTTAAAAAAGATGGGGTTTCTTGTATAGCCAAGCCCTATATATATATATATATATATATATATATAGGGAGGAGCTCATGCGAGAACCACCTTTATTGTGAGAACCGCGAGAACCAATGTGAACACAACCTAAAATAGCTAAAAAAAACCTAACCCCCACCCCCCCCCCCAAAACCTAAACCCCCCCAACCCCCCCCCCCCCCCACCCCAAGCTAAAATGCTAAAAACTAAACCCCAAAAAAACCTAAAAAAATCTAAAAAAAATCTAAAATTTTTTTTTTGAATTTTTTAATATTTTTTATGTTAAAATCGCTACTTTTCGAAGCCAAAAAATAATTTTTTTTTTTTTTTAAAAATAATTTTTTTTTTTTTTTTGGCTTCGAAAAGTAGCGATTTTTTTATAAAAAATATTTAAAAATTAAAAAAAAAATTTGTGTGATTTTTAGCTATTTTTAGGCATTTTTGGTTGTGTTCACATTGGTTCTCGCGGTTCTCGCAATAAGAGGTGGTTCTCGCATGATCTTCTCCCTATATATATATATATATATATATGGTGTTAGTGAAATGTGGAATGTGATCATATGTTGAGGGGTGATATAAATTTAACATGTATGAAGTGCTTATGTTGTCAAAGTTGTTGGCCTTAGATAGTAAATTCACCGAGTATTGTTGCATGGTGTATGGCGGAAGTTAAGCCAATAGCGGTAGATACTACCCCTACTCATACTCTGTTTTTCATGTCTCTGGCTGCCCACCAACAGCTTAGGCTCTTTTATATGGGCTTCTCCAGACTCCAGTTGCAGAAAAAGATCAACAGGTGAGACTTGCATGATGTTACATGGGCCTGGCTTTTAGCATATGCTTTTCTTTTTTACAAAATAAGTTGTGCAATTGCACTTTCTGCATATGTATACATGTAGATGAAGCAATTTTGACTTGTGAGACAGCTCAAAAATGTTTTGCAAGTTTTCTCTGCCTGCCATTACGGCTTTGGTTATTTTTTGTTAATGGAATTGAATAAGGTATCCAAAATGTTTTGGATAGGTTTGGGATCATTTTCAGATCTAGCCCTAGGCAGTCTGATTGTATGATTGTTGCCGGTACTCCGACCAACAAGATGGCTCCTGCACTCAGAAAGTATGTTTTCTTATTCTCATTCTTATATGTGTGTTTTATAAAGGTATTTGAATGTTAAATACTGAATTCGTTTTTGGTTCCACCCTACCTATCGCTGTTTTAGTTGTGTTCTTGTTTCGGTTTCCTCTGTTCATGTTTCATGTTCCCGGTCCTTGGTCATGTCCCAAATGTTACAGCCTCTATCCGGTCCCCGCTACCGTTCTTGTCTTGTCTTACATTCCTTGTTTGGTCCATGTCCTTGTCTTTTGGAACCACCCATTTACATAACACATCCAACTGCTCTCCTTTTTTTTCTTTGCATTGTTGGCCCAAAACAACCCATGACCTATATTTAAGCGTGTAGGTGTACCAGTTGACATTTATGTCCCTGGTTGCCCACCGACAGCCAAGGCTCTTTTATACGGGCTTCTTCAGCTGCAGAGAAAGATCAACAGGCGTAAGGACTTCCTTCACTGGTGGACCAAGTGAGACCTGCATCATGTTATATGGGCCCGGTATGCATTTTACCAAATGAGTTGTGTATTTGCTCTTTTTGTTTATGTATTCATGTAGAAAGAGCAATTATGAGACACCTCAAAACTGGGCTTTGTATGTTTTTTTTGTCCGATCTGTACTATTATGGCTTCGTTGTTTTTGTTAAAATGGGGACTGAATAAGGTACCCAAAAATGATTGTTTTGTGTAGACTCTTGAACAATATTTCTTCACAAACTGTTGTTGACACTCTAATTCGCTTTTTAGTGATTAATTGGTTGTTAGTGCTTAATTGTCTCTATCACGTTCAGGTTGGTATATGCAGTTGAAACCTTACAAGTACTTACTAAGCATGTGCAACATTTTTTTTTCTCAAAACAGAATGCATAAAAGGTAAAAATAATGAAATTGTGCAATTATAATGAAAACTTATTTCTAATATTACTTCAGGTCAATGACCCCCTAAATATCCAGAATAATGAGAATCACAACAAATGATTTAAGATATAATGGAGTATTGAAAGAGTTAATAATTAGACTGTTTATTTGTCTTTTTATTGATTGAATTTGAGAAGAGTAAATGCTAAAATGATGATAAGTTTATGTTACTTTTGCCACTTCAGTCTAAAAATGAAACCTTTTGTATCTGGGTCCATAAGGTTTCATTTTTGTTGTCATTTTCATCCAATTGGCAAATTGGGTTAGAAATTGTAAGGGTCTAAACTTTTAAAAAGAAGTAACGGGCTTCATTTGACAAAATATTAAACGAGTCGAATAATTCATAAGTAATTTTTTTTTTTTTTTTTGTATTTACATCATAAAAGCTAATGAAGGGGTCACAAAAAGATTTCCACAACCCAAAAGTTCATAACCAACTACATAGTCTTTAACTACTAGTTTAACATTCTACAACTACCGGGTTAGTTACTTACAAAAGACCCGTTTTTAATAAAAGACATCATTTAACAAAATTATGACCCGTAACTAAGATCTTCGCGGAAGCGTGCATCATAAGTGTGTTCGAACCAAGTAGTGACATCCATCAAGTAGCTTTACCTACATACAACCAATCAATTAGACATTTGAACTAGATAATTCATACAACATCAAATTACTAGTCGGCCTACAAAAATTCTTTTAAACCTTCATTTGAACATGACTTTCTCAACTTAGCACATTATCCTTTCTAACTCATTCATCCCATATCCACATCATATATTCGATTTGTGCTAACTCAAAACAAATATACGGCTTTGACTATAAAGTAACAACGTTTTGTATTAATTCATGCTAATAATATTTTGTAAGCAAAGAACTTACCTTTGTCGTTGTTCGTTTGAGATCCGGAGCGACTTGAATTTTCTTCCTTGATTCCTACAATCCATAATCACATACTTTAAATTCATGTCGTTCTTTTCATTCCGTTATTTACAACTTCAAATTAACAATCAACAAACTCCCAATTCTAACCATTTAACTTTGTAAATTCATTTGATCACCTCATTCAAGCATTTTAACAAACACTTGGCATGCGTACTACTAATTAAGCATAGTGTACTAGTCTTTTATGCATAACATGGCTAGTTCATATCAATAACATCAAGAATATCAATTTCAACCAAAATCTCATACAACCTTCATCCTAATTCGATTCCACATAGCAACATCTTATTGAGAACATCAACACAACATCATTATGCTAATTTACACCAAAATTTCATGTTACACATCACTACCATTCTACTCTAAGTGGTTTTTTCGCCTCTAACACTAATTTAACACATTTCAAGCATTCTTCATGTTCAAATGGTGGTCCTAGTTCATTATCATACTTAATTTCATATAAACTCAAAGATTTCTTGAAACCCCATATACACAAGATCATCAAATCGTAAAATTCTTGTTACCTTATGCTTTAGTAGACCTAGATGATCAAGAATTCATTAACATGCAAGAGTTATGGCCAAGATTAGGGCTTCAATTTGCTCAATTTTGTGAAGATGAGGGGAGTCCTTCTCTCCTTCCTGCTCCTGGCGACACCAAACACGCACCCTTGTGTGTGTTTGTATGTTTTTTTTTTGTAGTTTTAATACTTAACTTTCATTATTTACTCATTCAACCCCTCAAATATGAACATATATTTTTGAATGGCCATAACTTATTTTCTTTTAGTTAAAGTCTTAATTCACATTCTAACTAGGTTCACACTACTAGTTGTTTCTTATAACATTTTGTATCAATATATATATATATATATATTTACATATAAAAACGCATGTAATTAAATTTCTGGGGCGTTACAAGTCCACCCCCCTTAAGAAAGGTTTCGTCCCCGAATCCTGATTACGTACCGAACAAGGACGGGTAGAACCTTCACATTTCATCCTCCGATTCCCAAGTGAGATCCGACCCCTTTCTGTGTTGCCATTGGACCAATACTTGTTTGATTTCTTTGTTGCGAAGAGTCTTTACCTTGGAATCCTTTATAGCCACCGGTTTTTCTATGTAATTCATCTTCTCGTCTATTTCAATGTCTTCAAGGGGTACATGAGCCGTTTCATCCGTTAAACACTTCCGCAATTGTGACACATGAAAAGTGTTGTGGATTCCTTCTAACGATGAGGGTAGTTCCAATCGGTAGGCTACCTTTCCGATACGAGCTAAGATTTTGAATGGCCCGATATATCGGGGACCTAACTTTCCTCGTTTACGGAATCTAATTACGCCTTTCCACGGGGATACCTTCAAGAACACTCGGTCCCCCTCTTGGAACTCAATAGGGAACCTTCTTTTATCTGCATATGACTTTTGCCGGTCTTGCGCCGCTTTTAATCGAGCCCGTACGATATCGATCTTTTCATTAGTTATCGCCACCACATCATTTGGCGCGAGTTCTCTTTGCCCCACTTCTCCCCAACAAACAGGGGTTCTACACTTTCTCCCATACAACATTTCATAGGGCGCCATTTGTATGCTACTTTGGTAGCTGTTATTATACGAAAATTCCACTAATGGAAAATGTTCATCCCGGTTTCCCCCGAAATCCATAACGCACGCTCTCAACATGTCTACAAGAGTCTGAATGGTCCGTTCGGATTGACCATCCGTTTGTGGGTGATATGCGGTACTCACATGCAGTTGGGTGCCCATTCCTTTATGAAATTTCTGCCAGTAACGGGAGGTAAACCGCGTATCCCGATCTGATACGATAGACATCGGCACACCGTGACGAGAAACGATCTCATTCACATAAATTTCCGCTAGCCTTTCCGGGGAATAAGTCTCCCGAATGGGTAGGAAATGGGCGCTTTTGGTAAGGCGGTCGACAACGACCCATATCGCATCATGCCCTTTTCTTGTTTTAGGAAGTTTGGTTACAAGATCCATGGTTACATCTTCCCATTTCCATACCGGGATTTCTAAGGGTTGCAATTTCCCGTATGGTTTTTGATGTTCCGCCTTTACTTGGGAACATGTCAAGCACTTAGACACAGTACTTAACAATGTCGCGTTTCATCCCGGGCCACCAATAATTTTCTTTCAAATCCCGTTACATTTTAGTGGCTCCCGGATGAACCGAGTAACGGGACTTGTGTGCTTCTTCCAATAATAAGGTCTTTGCTTCACAATGTCGTGGTATCCAAACCCGTCCATACCTTGTTTTCAACCCGCTCGAGTTTACTTCAAGTTTATTATCGAACCCTTTTGTCCTTTCACTTTTCGGATCACCAACATTCAAGGACTCATCTTGCGCCTTTCGTATTGTTTCGAGGAGGTTTGGTGTGACTATCATTCTCATTGACTTTACCCGAATAGGCGGTGGGTATTCTTTCCGACTTAATGCATACGCCATGACATGGGCCTTACCCGGATGGTAAAGAATGTCGCAATCGTAATCTTTGATCAATTCTAGCCACCTTCGTTGTCTCATATTAATATCTTTTTGCTCGAAAAAGTATTTAAGGCTTTTGTGATCTGAATAAATTGTACACTTTGTTTCATACAAATAATGCCTCCAGATTTTTAAGGCAAAAACTACCGCTGCCAGTTCTAAATCATGGGTTGGATAGTTAATTTCATGTTGTTTCAGTTGTCTTGAAGCGTAGGCAATAACTTTGCCTCGTTGCATCAACACACATCCTAACCCTTGACGAGATGCGTCCGTATAAACCACTAAGTCTTTCGTTCCCTCCGGCAAGGTTAATGTAACAACTCTTATTAAAAAGTCCTATTTATTATTTTAATTGTCCAATAGGAAACCCTAATTGAGAAACCCAAGTGATTCTGCATAAACCCTAAAATTTTCAGAACAATCGGAATCAGGATCAGGGCCCCTAAAACTCAGGGGGGGGGGGGTAAATTCCCGTTAGTGTTATCCACACAGTTTTACGTGTGAAGTGAAATTGCATGCGAAACCAACTCAGCTGAGCTACCTGGACACGAAGCAAACCTATGGTAGACTAGGGTCTCTCGCGCCACGCGACGCGCACAAGGGGATCTTTCGCGTGGCGCGAGGGGGGCGAATTTCTGGGTATAAATAGAGGGCAGTGGGACTTGATACTGTGCGTTTGTTCGACGTTCAATTTCAATTTGTACTCTGAGTTATAGTCGAAACAGTCTTAAAACACACACAATTCACGAAGTGCTGCCGCAAAACAGGGTAATAACTTGATCGCTGCTACGATTCAATGTCCGATTGATTAAACTATCCAATGGATGTTTAAGTGCTGCCCACAATAGGGTTTATGCTTTGTCATTCGTTGTTAATTCAATGGATGTTTAAGTATCGCACTTTGTCATTCGATGTTAGGGTTTAATCTCGTGAGTTATCGTAAATGCTGTATTAGTTACTAACCTAGTTTGTGTGCATTATTATTTAAACTAGGTTATCAAGGATAATCAGTAGGCTAAGATCTGTTCATATTAAATCTACAATGTGAGTCATTCTCTTTTTATCAAATTGCTTTATAAATTCTTAAATGTTTTCAAAGTTATAATTACAGGGATTAAGTCTTTGTAATCACCAAATTACAGCCAGTATGTGGGGTTTTGTATACATTACTTGATAATCTTTGCCATTGGACAAACGGGTGGCCAATGGTGATATGACCATAGTCACAGATCCGGTCGAGTGACAAATACTGTGGGTAGTTGGTTGATATATGGAAACAATGTAATCACCCTTAATACTGTAAATTATAACAAACGGGTTGTTTTAGTAAAAAGAATGATTCACCAGTATTTTCCGCTGACAAAACCTTTTTCAAACATGTTTCAGGTGATCTGTTGTGATCTAAGAAAGAGTGTCGTGAAGCACTACAAGCTTAAGGAAGTGGCTCAATATAAAATAAAGAAACATGTTTTTGTAAAATGAAGATTTCTCAGTGAAATCATATGATTGTAAATTACCGGGGTTTATCCCGAGTTGTGAAATAAAATAATCGGGAAATTTCAGTTTTAAAAAGATCCTGAAGAAACTTCCGCTGCTAAATAAATACCACGGGATTTTCTGTCCCGCGGCTCTTGAAACGGGTCAAACCGGGTTAGGGGCCGTGACAGAAAAAGGTGGTATCAGAGCCACTGATTTAAGCCAATTAAGTATTTAGAAAATACTTAATTTTACTAATTTCTATTCTGTGATTATGTGTTTTATTATTTGAATATTTGTGTACAGTATGGGTAAGCAAAAGCTTTCAAACATCCATCTTAAATTAGATAGTTCATTCAACGAGAAGGGAAGTTCATCCCCAAACAAAATCCTCAAAACCCTATGTAAATCCTGAAGAAGGAATATTTGTCCGTAAGGCACAATATGAGGAACCACTTTCTCCTAATAAAAGAAGTTTGATTATTAGGAAAAGTCAAGAGAAACTAAAGAAATCCAAAGGAGGGAAAGTTAATCAGAAAACCCAAGAATTAGGCAATAACCCACCATGGGAATACAAGTTAGATGAAAAATGGACAGATCTTTATATGCTAGCCACTGTAGCAGTTAATGCAAATCTTTAAATAAACTGACTCAAGTTTTAGTACCTTTATCACCTACAAATCCAGAAACCTTATCCAGTAAATAAATAAGTTTACAATAAACCTAGTGTGTTTTAATTTTCAGTTGTTTTGTAGTTACCCAGTATGAAATAATATTTAAAGGTTATCTATAAAACTTTGTTATACAATTTTTAACTTAGTATTTGTGTGTATTTTGCATGTATACTAAACAGCATGAATGACTTGTCTGACGCCCTTCAGAATTTAAATCTCTATCCGGTAAAAATAGAGGTTTCCAGAGATTTCAATAGATATATACCCGACATAGAAGAACCTATAGAATTCAATGCTCCACCTCCGGAGAAACCCAAGCCCAAGAAAAGGAGGAGATTTGTGGGATGGAGGCGTGTGCGTAGGAGGAAACCCGCCACTAGAAAGATTCTCAAAATAGAAAATCCCTTAGAAAAAGGGAAGGGAATTGAAGTCGGGGAAGAGTCTAGGCAGATGGGAATAGAGTTTGAAGAATATTCTAAGCAAATAGAAATGGAGATTGGAGGAGGTTCTAAACAAAACCAGATAGAAATTGGAGAAAGCTCTAAACAAACCCAGGAAATGACATTACAGGAAGAGCTAGATTTTATATTGGCAAGCTATGATACTATTAAGTCTGTCAATAAAAATGTTTTTACTTATCCTATTGAAACTCAACTTCCAATGAATTTGGAACCAGCAATCCCAGAACCTATAATCCACACCCAACCTCTAGGAATGGACGAGTGGTGGACGAATGATTGGCAGTTCCAAAACCTGCTCAACAGTCCTTATTCCTTTCTTCCTCAATTCGACCCAGAACCTATACCTAATCCACCTATGAGCAATGAGAATTTAGCTGAACTCCGCCACTTTGGCGAGGAGTTAATGGATGCAGGAAATAGGATCAGAGAAGTAGGAGAACAGATTTCCTGGAAATACGATGAGAGGGAACTTCGTTACTAAAATATCAACTGACAAGGGATAAGGGGTTTATGAGACTATGGTTGTATAATAGCAATAATAATATAATCATGTGAAATAACTACAAATAAAACTTTGTAAAATAATGGTGTGTATGGACGCATATTATAAAATATATTAATGGAATCGAGAAATCGATAAGTTTCGACTATATGTGTATTGTGAAATTTGTATGATTGTTTTATGTATAATTGTTATTTATTTTGATACTAATAAATTATATATATCAGATGGAAAACGCTAATAACGAACCAGTTAATGAAGTTAATCAATCTGAGCAACATCCTGAGGATCAATTTCTAAATAGGCAAGATATCGAAAATATCGTTGCTCAGGGAATAGCCAATGCTATTCCAGCAATCGTTGCAGCAATCGTTGCTGCTGTTAGAAATCCATTCGAACCTCAACAAATCATTCCTAGCAAACGTATTTCTGAAGATAACTTCAGCAATAGCGTAAATGGAGGCGGTAATCATACTAATCACGATAATAATCCACGGAAGGCTCCGCTTCCTAAGAAAATGAAAGCTGCAACACCTGGTTGCACTTACAAAGAATTTCTTGCTTGTAAACCATCTGAGTTTGCAGGCAATGAAGGAGCGACTGCAGTACTGCGTTGGTTGGAAAATACCGAGGCAGTGATTACAATAAGTAAATGTGCCAAAGACGATCAGGTCATGTACGCGTCAAATCTTTTTAAAGAAGGGGCGCTAGAATGGTGGAACACGGTGTTACAAGCAAAAGGAAGGATGATGGCTTATGCCATGAATTGGGAAGAATTTAAGAGTCTGGTAGAAAGAAAATTCTGTCCCGAATATGAAAAAGATCAAATGGCGAATAAATTCCTAAACCATCGGATGATGGGTGTAGACTGTTGAGGATATACTTCGACATTCTTTGAATATGCTAGAGTGGTACCAACACTGGCTTCGCCAGAACCGGTACTCATTTCTCGCTATATTTGGGGATTGATTGGTGAAATCCTCAATATTATTAAAGCTGCGAGACCTCGCACTATTGACGATGCAGTGGAATTAGCCAACACCCTAATTGATGAACTGGTGCGCACAAGAGATGATAACAGGAAAAAGGAACTGGCTCAGAAAATTACCCAAGGATTTCGTACAGGTAATAATAACAGCTTCAAAAGAAGAGGAACATGGCAATCTTCAAACTTGCCGTTCTGCAAGAATTGCCGAAAGAAACATTATGGAAGATGTAATGTGACTTGCAACTTTTGCAAAGCCATAGGACATCGTGAAGAAGACTGCTGAAGGAAAACAAGGATCTGCTATAACTGTGGAGAAGCTGGGCATTTCAAAACAGAATGTCCTAAAGTAGTTAAACTAGCAGACAACAAAGCCAAGACAGCCGACGGAGCTACCAAGAAGAATGTTTGAGCCTTTCGGTTAACAACTCAGGAGGCCGAGCTAATCCCTGATGTGATTGCTGGTACGTTCTTAGTTCACAAAGTATATGCAAAAGTATTATTTGACTCTGGTGCAAACCAAAGTTTTATCAATACTTCATTCTGCCAAGCTCTTAACTTACCCTTAACCAAACTTAGGCAGATTTTTACAGTCGAAACGACAGACGGAAATTCTGTTAGCATAGATAAAGTTTTGCAAAAGGGAAATATAGAACTCTCAGGTCATAAATTCTTTGCAAACCTGTTACCTATGAAATTAGCTGAATTTGATGTTGTGTTAGGAATGGATTGGTTAGTAGCCAACCATGCTCGAATTCTTTGTGATCAGAATTCCATAGAAATTCAGGCACCTACTGGAGAAGTAATCATAATTACAGGAGACAAACCACGTAAGCCCATGAAGTTCATATCAGTAATGAAAGTTGCTAGTTATGAACGAAAGCAAGGAATAGTATATATGATTTCAGTAATCATTAGTACTAAGGGTAAAGAACTTAAGGAGATTCCTGTAGTCTCAGAATACCCAGATGTATTCCCAGAAGAGTTACCAGGATTACCACCAGATAGGGAGGTAGAATTTAGAATTCATTTAATTCCCGGAACTATACCGATAGCCAAGGCACCTTATCGGTTAGCACCCACAGAAATGTTAGAACTGAAAAAGCAATTAGATGAATTACTAAGTAAAGGTTTCATACAACCTAGTTCATCCCCGTGGGGAGCACCAGTATTGTTTGTTAAGAAAAAGGATGGTTCAATGAGAATGTGTATTGATTATAGAGAATTGAATAAGGTTACAATTAAGAATCGATACCCATTACCTAGGATTGATGATCTTTTCGATCAACTTCAAGGAGCTAGATATTTTTCTAAGATCGACTTACGTTCCGGATATCATCAATTGAAGGTACAAGAAGAAGACGTACCTAAAACTGCTTTCAGAACTAGGTATGGTCATTACGAGTTTACAGTCATGCCCTTTGGGTTAACGAATGCACCTGCAGCATTCATGGACATGATGAATAGAATATGTAAACCGTATTTGGATAAATTTGTAATTATTTTTATCGACGATATACTTATTTATTCCAAAATTCAGGACGAACATTGTCAGCACTTGCATGCACTCTTAACTTTGTTAAGAAAAGAAAAATTGTACGCCAAATTCTCAAAGTGTGAATTTTGGCTACAAGATGTGCAATTCTTAGGACATATGGTGAATCACGAAGGTATTCATGTAGATCCTGCTAAGATAGAGGCAATTACCAAATGGAAGGTTCCGCAATCCGCAATGGAAATTAGAAGCTTTATAGGTTTAGCCGGATATTATAGACGGTTTATTAAGGATTTTTCTAATATAGTTATACCATTAACTAAGTTAACCTGTAAAGCAGTTAAGTTTGAATGGGGACCTAAACAAGAAGAAGCCTTTAGGATTTTGAAGCAGAAATTAACCAATGCTCCAATCTTAGCCTTGCCAGAAGGAATAGAAGATTTTGAAGTATATTGTGATGCTTCAAAACTAGGATTTGGATGTGTGCTGATGCAACGCAAGAAAGTAATTGCGTATGCTTCAAGACAATTGAAAAAGCACGAGGAAAACTATACGACTCATGACTTAGAATTAGGAGCCGTAATTTTTGCCCTGAAGATCTGGAGACATTATCTGTACGGAAGTAAGTTTACTGTCTATACGGATCATAAGAGTTTAAGATATATATTTGGGCAAAAAGAATTAAACATGAGACAAAGGAGATGGATGGAAATCCTAAGTGACTACGACTGTGATATTCAATATCATGAAGGAAAGGCAAATGTAGTTGCAGATGCCTTAAGTCGTAAGTACCATGAGAAACAATGACGAGTTCGTGTTCTTACGTTAAATCTATAAATAGATTTAATGGAACAATTGAAAAATATTCAAGCTACAGCAATCGAGGATGATGCTGAAAGAATGAAAGGACGAATAAAAGAGTTAGAACAAGGAGCTGATGGAATTTGGAGATTCCACCAAAGAAGAATTTGGGTACCTAAACAGGGAGAATTAAGAAATAAGATATTAGAAGAAGCCCATAAATCTAGGTATACCATGCACCCTGGAAACAATAAAATGTACCAAGATTTAAGAAATAACTTTTGGTGGATAGGAATGAAAAAGGACATAGCTAGATATGTTTCTAAGTGTCTTACTTGTTCACAAGTTAAGGCAGAACATCAGAAACCTTCAGGTCTACTACAACAACTAGAAATGTCTGTATGGAAATGGGAACTCATAACAATGGATTTTGTTACTAAGTTGCCTAAAACCAGAAAAGGTAATGATGCGATTTGGGTAATTATGGATCGATTAACCAAATCAACTCACTTTCTACCAATGAAAGAAACCTTTAGCATGGAAAGATTGGCAAAATTATTTGTAGATGAAGTCGTATCCCTACATGGAGTTCCACTCTCTATTGTATCAGATAGAGATAGTCGTTTCACTTCTCACTTCTGGACAAGTTTCCAAGAAGCCATGGGAACTAAACTGAACTTAAGCACTGCATATCATCCTCAAATAGATGGGCAAAGTGAAAGGACGATACAAACTCTAGAAGACATGCTCCGAGCATGTGTGATAGATTTTGGTGGAAATTGGGACGACCATTTACCTTTAATTGAATTCTCCTATAACAATAGTTATCATTCAAGTATTGAAACTGCCTCATTCGAAGCACTGTATGGAAGAAAGTGCAGAACTCCAGTATGTTGGGCAGAAATAGGAGAAAGTCAATTATCAGGTCCGGAGATTGTGCAAGAAACTACTGATAAGATTACACAAATCAAGGAAAGATTGAACACGGCTCGAGATCGCCAGAAGAGTTATGCCGACAATAGACGGAAGCCGTTAGAGTTTCAAGTTGGAGATAAAGTACTATTAAAGGTTTCACCGTGGAAAGGAGTAGTTTGATTCGGTAAGAAAGAAAAGCTAAGTCCAAGATACGTAGGACCATTTTCAATAATCCAACGTATAGGACCAGTTGCTTATCGGTTACAACTACCAGAAGAGTTAGTCGGAGTACATGATGTATTTCATGTATCCAATCTCAAGAAATGCCTATCAGACGAATCTTTGGTAGTACCTCTTCAAGATATAGAGGTAAATGAGAAGTTGAAGTTTGTTGAAAAACCACTTCAAATCGAAGATCGAAAGATCAAGTTTCTCAAACACAAAAGATTGGTACAAGTCAAGGTCAAGTGGGATTCAAAAAGAGGACCCGAATACACTTGGGAGCTGGAATCAGAGATGAAGCGAAAGTATCCTCAATTATTCTAGTAAATCTCGAGGACGAGATTTTTATTAAGGTGGGGAGAATGTAACAACTCTTATTAAAAAGTCCTATTTATTATTTTAATTGTCCAATAGGAAACCCTAATTGAGAAACCCAAGTGATTCTGTATAAACCCTAAAATTTTCAGAACAATCGGAATCAGGATCAGGGCCCCTAAAACTCAGGGGGGGTAAATTCCCGTTAGTATTATCCACACAGTTTTACGTGTGAAGTGAAATTGCATGCGAAACCAACTCAGCTGAGCTACCTGGACACGAAGCAAACCTATGGTAGACTAGGGTCTCTCGCGCCACGCGACGCGCACAAGGGGATCTTTCGTGTGGCGCGAGGGGGGCGAATTTCTGGGTATAAATAGAGGGCAGTGGGACTTGATACTGTGCGTTTGTTCGACGTTCAATTTCAATTTGTACTCTGAGTTATAGTCGAAACAGTCTTAAAAACACACAATTCACGAAGTGCTGCCGCAAAACAGGGTAATAACTTGATCGCTGCTACGATTCAATGTCCGATCGATTAAACTATCCAATGGATGTTTAAGTGTTGCCCACAATAGGGTTTATGCTTTGTCATTCGTTGTTAATTCAATGGATGTTTAAGTATCGCACTTTGTCATTCGATGTGAGGGTTTAATCTCGTGAGTTATCGTAAATGCTGTATTAGTTACTAACCTAGTTTGTGTGCATTGTTATTTAAACTAGGTTATCAAGGATAATCAGTAGGCTAAGCTCTGTTCATATTAAATCTACAATGTGAGTCATTCTCTTTTTATCAAATTGCTTTATAAATTCTTAAATGTTTTCAAAGTTATAATTACAGGGATTAAGTCTTTGTAATCACCAAATTACAGCCAGTATGTGGGGTTTTGTATACATTACTTGATAATCTTTGCCATTGGACAAACGGGTGGCCAATGGTGATATGACCATAGTCACAGATCCGGTCGAGTGACAAATACTGTGGGTAGTTGGTTGATATATAGAAACAATGTAATCACCCTTAATACTGTAAATTATAACAAACAGGTTGTTTTAGTAAAAAGAAAGATTCACCAGTATTTCCCGCTGACAAAACATTTTTCAAACATGTTTCAGGTGATCTGTTGTGATCTAAGAAAGAGTGCCGTGAAGCACTACAAGCTTAAGGAAGTGGCTCAATATAAAATAAAGAAACATGTTTTTTGTAAAATGAAGATTTCTCAGTGAAATCATATGATTGTAAATTACCGGGGTTTATCCCGAGTTGTGAAATAAAATAATCGGGAAATTTCAGTTTTAAAAAGATCCTGAAGAAACTTCCGCTGTTAAATAAATACCACGGGATTTTCTGTCCCGCGGCTCTTGAAATGGGTCAAACCGGGTCAGGGGCCGTGACAGTTAATACGGGAGAGCTTGACAATTTCTCTTTTAACATTCGGAAAGCTCTCTGTTGATCAGCACCCCATTCGAACTTTTCTTCCTTCTTTATCAATTTGGTTAAAGGGAGGGCTATTTTGGAGAAATCCTGGATGATTCTCCGATAATAGCCGGCTAGACCGAGGAAACTTCTTATTTCACTAACATTCTTCGGGGGTACCCATTTCATCACAGCTTCCACTTTAGAGGGATCCACCAAAATCCCTTCCTCGTTGATTATATGGCCTAAGAACTGCACTTCCCTGAGCCAAAACGCACATTTAGAAAATTTAGCGTATAATCTTTCCTTTCGAAGCGTCTCAAGTACCTGACGTAGATGGCTCGCATGTTCAGACTCGCTACGAGAGTATACTAAAATGTCATCGATAAACACTATGACAAACTGATCTAACATATTTCGGCACACTCTATTCATTAGATCCATAAAAGCGGCCGGAGCGTTAGTTAACCCGAATGACATTACTAAAAATTCATAATGTCCGTAACGGGTCCTGAACGCGGTCTTAGGTACGTCCTCTTCCCTTACTCGTACTTGATGGTAACCCGATCGCAAGTCGATTTTTGAGAACCAACTTGCCCCTTGTAATTGATCGAAAAGATCATCTATTCTCGGAAGTGGATATCGGTTCTTTATCGTGAGTTAGTTGAGCTCACGATAGTCGATGCACATTCTCATCGACCCATCCTTCTTTTTAACAAACAAAACGGGCGCTCCCCACGGAGACACGCTAGGGCGTATGAAGCCCTTGTCAAGAAGTTCTTGCAATTGGCCCATCAATTCTCGTACTTCCACGGGTGCCAACCAGTAAGGGGCCTTGGCTACCGGTTTGGCATTTGGTTCCAACTCGATACAAAATTCGACTTCTCGCTCGGGTGGGAGTCCCGGCAATTCATCCGGAAACACATCCAGGTATTCATTCACAATCTTAGTATCTTCGAATCTTAAAGCACCTAATTTTGTGTCGACAACATAGGCTAAAAATGCCTTACTTCCATTCTTCGCATACTTAACCGCTTCTAAGATAGTACAAATTTTTCTTTCCCCATGAATACTTACCCGTCTTCCCCTAGGAGATGTCACATGAATGATTTTGCTTTCACATAAGATTTCCGCATGATAGTGGGATAACCAATCCATACCTACTACTACCTTGAATTCCCCTAAGACCATGGGAATCAAATCAATGTCAAAATCCTCATCCTCGATAGTAATTTTACAATTTCTACATATCTCATGCAAAAGGTAACTCTTACAGTCGGCTATTTCTACCTCTAAAGGTGTAGACATTCTTTCTATCATGAATAAAGGGGAATGTATAAACTCAGTCGAAATGAATGATCTACTAGCCCTAGTATCAAACAACACATATGTAGGTATAGAGTTTATCATAAAGATACTTGACACTACGTTCGGGTGAGCTCTAGCTTCTTCCGTAGAAATTTGGAACATTCTTCCTTTAGCTTTAGCGGGTTCTTCCTTCTTTCCTTCTTTCTTTACCCCTTGTTTGAGTTTTGGGCATTCGGCCTTCACATGGCCCGATTCATTACAGTTGTAGCACACTCTCTTGGGATTTGGGCAGTTATAATACGGATACCCTTCTTGTCCGCAGTTGTAACATCCTTTCCTTCCCAATAAACATTCTCCCGAGTAGGGTTTTCCACATGTTTTACATCGTGGAAACCCTCCTTTAGAAGCTTCCTTCTTTCCTTGATCGTGTGTCTTAGGTTTCTTGGAAGAACCTTGTGTTGATCCCTTCTCAACTTGCCTTTTCTCCCCGCATTCAGTCTGTCTCTTTAGCTCAATTTGCCTATCCCTTGCCAAATCGATAATCTTGTCCAAAGTTTCACATTTAGAAGGAGTTATGAACTCCCGATATTCAGCTTTAAGCATGCCATGATAACGGATAATCTTCTTCCTCTCCATCCCGACTATTTCTCCGTAAAACTTCAGCTGATCAAGAAAGGTATTTGTGATCTCATCAATTGATTCATCCTTTTGTCGGAGTCAGAGAAAATCTTCTTGGATTCGATCCACGGCTGATTGTGGACAATGGTACTTGATAAAAGGTTGCTTGAATTCTTGCCAAGTTAAGGTTTGAACTCTATCCTCACCGATTTCTTTACTATACGTATCCCACCAATCTTTAGCCCTTCGAAAAAGTTGCCCCGTGGAAAACATGACTTGATCTTCTTTATCACAATGACTACGAATGAACACTCCCTCCATATTGGATATCCATCTTTGACATTCAATGGGATCAATTTCTCCACTATAAGTCAAAGGCTTACATGCCATGAAATCCTTGTAGGTGCATCGTCGTGTTTCCTTCTTGCCTTGAATCCCAGTTATCATTTCTTTCAACTCATCTACCTTACTTGTTACCATAGTCTCCACCCTACTTAACACTTGGCTCTCCACTTCTTGCGCTAACTTCGAAACATTTGCATCAAACGCCTTCACTACTTCATCCGAAATCATCTTGTTTAACTCGTTTCGAGTTATCCGTTCTGTGGTATCCGTGTTTCCTCCACTTGCCATCTACAATTTAAATACTCATGTTAAACATCGTTACATTCATTCTCCTTATCTTTCTATACATCGTTCGTTCTTAATAATTCATTCTCATAAGTCATAAACCCATCCAATCTTTCTTTACAATATTCTAAACGCGTTAATTACTTCATTCGTTCGTGTTCGAGACTTCCAATTCTTTCACACATTCATCATTAAAACATGTTAGCTATCTTGAATTCTTAGTTTCATAATCAATTTGAGGTGTTCCTAGTGTTAAACGAACACTAGAACCGGATTAGAGGCCCTTGCACTACAAATAAACAATTCAGAAAAAGACAGACAAGGAGACGCCGTCGCCGACGGCACATGGGTGCGTCGCCGACGGCTGCTGTAAAGTTGCGTCGCTCACATCGTCCGTAGGCAGGGAGTTAAGCCGTCGGGTGAAGGGGTGCCGTCGCCGACGGCACATATGTGCGTCGCTGACGGTCTCTCCATTTTGCAGACGCTGATTTGCTTAAAAATTTCATTTCCAGGCCTTTATTCACCCGAAACGGTCCCGCGGAGTCCCGAAGTCCCCCGTAGCATTTCTGAACATCTAAACCATATCATTAATGTAAATTAACCATAATTTCCTTCCCGTTCCCCATTAAAACATAGCTCGAAAACCTTAAATCACTTACTTGCGTGGGACTTTGGAACGAACACACCTTCACAAGAGCTTTCGGTTTGAGTCCGAGCACCATAACTTGCTCGAATATCTCAAACCTAGGCTCTGATACCAACTTGTTAGGGTCTAAACTTTTAAAAAGAAGTAACGGGCTTCGTTTGACAAAATATTAAACGAGTCGAATAATTCATAGATAAAATTTTTTTTTTTTTTGTATTTACATCATAAAAGCTAACGAAGGGGTCACAAAAAGATTTCCACAACCCAAAAGTTCATAACCAACTACATAGTCTTTAACTACTAGTTTAACATTCTACAACTACCGGGTTATTTACTTACAAAACACCTGTTTTTAATAAAAGACATCATTTAACAAAAGTATGACCCGTAACTAAGATCTTCGCGGAAGCGTGCATCATAAGTGTGTTCGAACCAAGTAGTGCCATCCATCAAGTAGCTTTACCTACATACAACCAATCAATTAGACATTTGAACTAGATAATTCATACAACATCGAATTACTAGTCGGCCTACAAAAGATTCTTTTAAACCTTCATTTGAACATGACTTTCTCAACTTAGCACATTATCCTTTCTAACTCATTCATCCCATATCCACATCATATATTCGATTTGTGCTAACTCAAAACAAATATACGGCTTTGACTATAAAGTAACAACGTTTTGTATTAATTCATGCTAATAATATTTTGTAAGCAAAGAACTTACCTTTGTCGTTGTTCGTTTGAGATCCGGAGCGACTTGAACTTTCTTCCTTGATTCCTACAATCCATAATCACATACTTTAAATTCATGTCGTTCTTTTCATTCCGTTATTTACAACTTCAAATTAACAATAAAAAAACTCCCAATTCTAACCATTTAACTTTGTAAATTCATTTGATCACCTCATTCAAGCATTTTAACAAAATGCGTACTACTAATTAAGCATAGTGTACTAGTCTTTTATGCATAACATGGTTAGTTCATATCAATAACATCAAGAATATCAATTTCAACCAAAATCTCATACAACCTTCATCCTAATTCGATTCCACATAGCAACATCTTATTGAGAACATCAACACAACATCATTATGCTAATTTACACCAAAATTTCATGTTACATATCACTACCATTCTACTCTAAGTGGGTTTTTCGCCTCTAACACTAATTTAACACATTTCAAGCATTCTTCATGTTCAAATGGTGGTCCTAGTTCATTATCATACTTAATTTCATATAAACTCAAAGATTTCTTGAAACCCCATATACACAAGATCATCAAATCGTAAAATTCTTGTTACCTTATGCTTTAGTAGACCTAGATGATCAAGAATTCATTAACATGCAAGAGTTATGGCCATGATTAGGGCTTCAATTTGCTCAATTTTGTGAAGATGAGGGGAGTCCTTCTCTCCTTCCTGCTCCCGGCGACACCAAACACGCACCCTTGTGTGTGTTTGTATGTTTTTTTTGTAGTTTTAATACTTAACTTTCATTATTTACTCATTCAACCCCTCAAATATGAACATATATTTTTGAATGGCCATAACTTATTTTCTTTTAGTTAAAGTCTTAATTCACATTCTAACTAGGTTCATACTACTAGTTGTTTCTTATAACATTTTGTATCAATATATATATATATATATATATATATATTTACATATAAAAACGCATGTAATTAAATTTCTGGGGCGTTACAGAAATTTCCGCTAATTTCTCCCGTTTTTGTCGTTTTCCTCGTCTAAATGAAGGGTATGATCATCATTTTATGCCATAGTATATTTTAATTAAACGAGGAAAACGACAAAAAAAAAGAAGAAGCTAACAGAAAATTATAACCCAGTTTGCCAACTGGATGAAAATGACAACAAAAATAAAACCTTAGGGACCAAGATAGAAAAGATTTCATTTTTCATTTTTTGGACTGAAGTGCCAAAAGTGACCTAAACTCAGGGACCATTTTGACATTTTACTCATTTGAAAATAATGTTTTTTTTTTGTTTTTTTAATGTACTAGTTTTTTTCAAAATACCTTTTATGGTTAGTGTATGGGGGATCCTAGGTATATCAAATCAGTCAAATTCTACATGCTTTATCAGATGGTTCGTGTATAGGGGATCTAGGTTTTTTTTTATTTTTATTTTTATATCAAATCAGTCAAATTCTACATGCTTTATCAGGTAATTTAGAGTTTTCAAGCATGTTTTCAAGAAATTCTACATCAAATTTGTTTGATAAAGAACCTTGATACTGATAGAGGTGGAGAGTAATAATACATCAAACCACTACTCCCTATACACCACAACAAAATGGCGTATCAGAGAGGAAGAATAGGACTTTGAAAGAAATGGTTAATTCCATGTTATCCTATTCTGGGTTCGTGTCCACAGGGATACAGATTAACGAATTATGCCAAAACATTTTAGACACAGATACGGTTGTATTGAAATGGGGGTTTTTAATTTAACTGAATGTAAAAACAATTTATAATTTTTAGATTAAAAAGAAAAGCTAATTAAAGTGGTTGGAAAAATCCAGATGTTAAAAACTAATTTCAACACCAGGGCAATTTCTTGATTCGGCTCGACTTACGATCATTAACTGTCACGGTGCAATGATCCTTTTTAAATAATAGTTTTAATCGACACTAGACGTCACGCAGTTCGGACCTCCACTCTATTTAATGTCTAACCAAACGCCGTTCGTTGATTAGAACCAACCCGCTACTCTAAACTCACGCCGTTCGGATTTTAGCGTGCGCGTTGCGGGATAGAAGTATCAATTACAATCAAACACTCACGCCGTTCGGAGTGTTTAATTATATTATATAATTCTATAACAATTTGGGTTCATAGACAAACTCAAATTATTATTTTGTTCCTACTCTCAAAAATTAAAACTTTGTTAGGGTTCTAAAAATTGATTGAACTTTATTCGAAAAATTAATAAGTTGATCAGGTTTATTAACAATCTAATATTTTCCGGATCGAATCTGTAGTAAAAACAAGAATCACATAAACAAACCACTAAAATAAATAGGATCAAACGTGCTCGTTTCACATAAGTTTATGAACCAAATCAAAGAAAATAAACCCCGATGTCGAAACTATAAAAGTCTAGCTGGACATGATGACTAGATCAATCAATACAAAATATGAAACAAACATCCAAAACTTAAACTTACTAATCAAATTGTTCTAGAAAATCACAAAAGAAAAATGTCTTCTTGCGATCCTTCTACTTGCTGCCGTCCAAAGATTCCAAAATTGTTCCCTCCTTTTCGTCCAGTTTGTTTTTTTATATATATCCCCCTTTTCTTTGATTAGCTACACCCGCGTTTCATTAATGGGCCACATTTAATCTTTTTTTCTTTTCTTGCGATAGCCTATATTGCTTAGCCCAATTATAATTGTCCTTTCTTTCTCTCTTGTGGCCATGGTTGTAAAAATCACGACTAGGTGTCGATTAATCACCGATTAATCCCCGATTAGTCACCGATTAATCCCCGATTAGTCACCGATTAATCAAATTAATCCCGATTAATCCCCATAAATTCCGATTAATCCCCGATTTATCCCGATTAATCGCTAGTCCCCACCCCGCCGCCCGACTAGCGACTAGCGATTTCTACAACACTGCTCGTGGCCAACCCATTTAGACTTATTAATTCCATACCTCTAAAATTCAGCCCACAAAAATCTTTATTTGTTGCAACACAATGACCACTTTATATTTCTTGACTTTGCACCAGAATAGTCCAGCCATTTAATTCACATGTTGAATGAGTTATCTTCATTAATAAACACCTTCTTTTTAGATGAACTCCTCAAGTTCTTTCAGAAATCCATTGTAATCCTTAGCAATTACTCCACACCTACAAAATCAACCAAAAACAAACCAAAGCAGAGTCCATTCCACAAAAACAAATGTTTCACAAAATAATGAGGTATGGCTATGAAATATGCATGAAATGTGATGAAATTTCCATATTAATATGCTATAAAAAGGTGCCTAAAAATGCAGCTAACAAATCTCCCCAAGCTTAAACATTTCCTTGTCCTCAAGGAAGTCAAGAATAAGAATAAACTGAGAAATAAACGCGAAAAATAATGCACATATGCATGCTTCATATTTTTTTCTAACTCGCTTCTTTTATTCCGGAAAACAAACTTGTAATGAGATCACATCCAACATTGTCAACTCTTGTTACATTCATTCAAACCCGGGAAATACTAACACGTGTAACCGCGATTGTTGATATTCAGTGTCCCTTTAAACTCAAACCCGCTTAATCACAACCAAATGCTTTCTGCTTAATAATATACATAATTACCGTCATGGTTCAATCGTCCCCACGCCCGATACCTATGATAACATCTACCCAACCTCACGACTTTTTGAAGATATCCAAAACCACACTTGAGACAACCATGCATCCAAACCATGACACGATAGTTATTATCTTTTTTTTTTCGTTTTTCAAGGGGTCGGGACTTTTCTCCCTAATTTGCTTAAATATTTTTTTTATTTAGATTTTTTTCAAATTTTTGGCATACATTGTGCTCTTTTACCCCTTCTTTTTTTTTCTCTCTCTTTTTTTTTTTAACTATAATAACCTATGAGGTCAATTTTTCACCTCTTTATTTATTATTATTATTATTATTATTATATTTTTTTTTTGAAATTACGAAGGTGTCATGATATTGGGAACATGGTGTGTGATAGAGGATATGCAACTCAACCGATTTTTGGTCGGGATCAATCTTTGACCACAAGCATCAAGATGGGAAACTAAACACATGTATTCAATTAAGGTTATTGCATACAATATTGGCGTTCCTAAGCTAGGGCCGAGCCTATCAACACATCCCGAATTATCTATGTTTTCTTCCCCAAAGTTACCATTTCTCGCATAAGCTTCGACATGCTAGAAATCATATCATTTCTCATTTTCACAAATCATTCTCAGCAGAAAAGAAACGGTTTTTTTTTTTAAATGCACGTATATACACCCTAAATGCAATGAACATGAAAAATGCAACTATATGCAACTATTTACAAACTAAGTAATGCATGCTAAGATGAAAACATAAAAATTACCTCTAATCTCCCCAAGCTTAAGATATAGCATCGTCCTCGAGGCTCGGAGAAATATGTAGAAGGCATCTACAAAGGCGGCGGAGGATCGGGTCGAAGACGTTTTATGCGAACGCTTGAACGGTGGTGATCTTGAGACAGTTGGCCTACCCTTTTCTCTTTAACAATGCTTTCAAAACAAGGTCAACACCAACTGGTGGCAAATATCTCATAAACAGATAAACAATTTAACGACACCACCCTTTGCATATAATTTATCTTCAAAGTTTTAATTAACATCAAGACACAATGACACATACCAAATAGCCTCACATATTGAATCTAAATAAATTCACATGAGACATACCAGAGAGTATTCAATACCATATATGCGGGGCAGAGTCGTAGAAGGTGGTGTCGGTGAACGTCGGAGACGAGTCCGACGGCTGAAGACGAAGACCAGCGTCGATAGAAGCTGTGTTCAGGTTGAAGAAGGTGGGTTCGGGTGCTGTCACAGGAGCAAGGGAAACGGGTACTCCAGGACGTCGCTAGGGAGAGGGAAAGAAGAGACAGTGACTTACCTGAGTCGGAGACCGGCGGCGATAGAGGCTGTGTGCGGCGAGTGGCGGGTGATCGGAACCGTCGACAGTGATTGGGGTTCAGAACGGAGAGGTGTGGTGTCGGTGAAGTGTGAAGAGGGTGGAGGTGATGAGTCCGGCGGTTCCGATGCGGATGAGGAGGTTGGAGGTGCGCGACGTTAGGTTTCCAGTGTGAATGGTGGTTGAAGAACCAAAGGATCGTGTTTAGGCCGGAACCTGTTAACGAGGGTTTGGATCTTGTAAGAGAGCTTGAGGAATAGTCCTGCAAAACAGAAAACTGTTAGGCTCGCTGCAGAAATGGGAGGGCCCCTCTGCGACCACCCTCCGGCGTGAGGATAAGTATTGGTAGAGAGAGAAAGTAGAGAGAGAAAGTAAGGACGAAGGTTCAGAAAATCGTACTTGGCTTTGTACTTGATGGGGTATTTATAGTAGTCAACTGAGATGACGTCATCCGTCCAGACGCACTTGAATGGAGGTTCGTCTTCGGAGGTACTTGATAAGGAGCGGACATTTTTTAGATGCCCGTTCAAGTGGAGTCCGGTTCGTCCCAAGGATCATGTCCGGTCTCGGATATGTATCTTCAAGTCCCCCAGTTTGGTAAGTCTTGGTAAAGACTTTTAGCAAACTGTTATTTCAAGCTTTTCGTCTTATTCGGATGACGTGTCACTGCTGGAGTGGTCTGAATCGATGATGTGGCATATTTTGAATGGTGTGGGTGACTTTCATCATTTTGACCGTCAGTCACCTACTGGTGACAGTAGCGAAACCCGTGTTGGAAATCGTGGGAAGTGACGGTTGACATGATGGCCCCCCAACCGACTTACTTTTTTCTATAAATTTGGTTTTTACCACTTCATTTTTACCCTTTCTTCCTCTCTTTTTCAACTTCTCTGCTGTTATCCTCTCTAATCTCTTCTTCTTCTTCAAAGAAAGGTGCGTCCTTTTCCTTTTTACTTTTTAAAGGTATGGCTCCTAGTAAGGAGAATCTTGCGGAGAGTGTGAGCGTGCTTACCCAACGTCAGTTGGATAAGTTCATTAGAGATTATAGGATTCCTCTAGATCTTCACCCGGTCCTTCCTTCCGAAAGGGAAGCCATATATCCATTCCGTCAAGGGAAGTTTCCCTTTTATACTCGCGTCTGTAATTTCGCGAATTATAGGGTTCCTTTCTCTCGCTTTTTTATTAGAGTTCTACAATTTTTTAGGGTTCATATTTGTCAGGTTAATCCATTCGGTCTTAGCCGTATTAATCATTTTGAAATTTCTTGCCGAGCCTTAGACCAGAAACCGGACCTGAATGTTTTTCGGTATTTTTACGAGTTTATTACGGCCGGAGATTGGTATACATTCGCACACCGAAAGGGTGTCCCTTCCCCATCATCCGGTGAGCGGTCTAGCCTCAAAAATTGGAAGGAAATTTTTTTCTGGCTGGACGACCGCTGTCTACCGGAGGATATGAGGTGGCGTTTCAAAGATCAGACGATGTCCTTCGATCTTGATGAGGACTTTGTCTTTAATGAAAGTCTTGTCCGTGCCCTGATTGAGCATAAATCTCCCATCCGTCCCCTTTCCGAGCATTTACTTTGGTTAGGTCGAGTCAGTTTTTCCTGGGCCCGAGGGGATAGGGATTGGCCGATTATTCGCCGAAAGCGTGATCGTAAGTTCCGGCCCTTTACATCCCCTTCGGTCACCACTACTTGTTTGTTTTGCTAACCTTCTTTTTGTTTTGAGAATGCAGGTGCCGCAATGTCTCTTCTTGATGCTCTAAAGGTTCCGAGTGCGGACGTTTTTTACTTTGACTTTGAGGAACAAGGTGAAGAAGATGTTCCGTTGATGAAACAGGTGGCATCTTCGGCTCATCCGATCCGCCCACTGGTGAATCCGAATGTGACTGGGCCATCTGCTGCCGAAGCAACTTCTTCTATTCCTCAGAACATGCCTGAACAAGTTGCTGCGGAGACTGCTTCTTCCACTCCGAAATCTACGAAAGAAGCTGTTGGTTCGTCCGGATCCCAGTCTGGTAAAAGATCAATTCTTGATGACGTGGATAGTGATCCGGAGGTCCGCGATTTAGATGAGGCCCTCCAATATCGACCTTCTTCCTTGAAAAGCAAGGGTGTTGCACCGGACGTGGATCTGAAAGTTCGCTCTCGTAAGAGGAAGACTGAGCCGATTCTGATACGTTCTACCGATCCTCTTCCTTTGCCAAAGTCAAAGAAATCAAGGAAGGATTCTCACTCCGAAGGTAATGTAATGGAAGAGTTGGACGAGCATCTTACCGGGGGTAAGTTTTCTAGGGAGGAGGCCGCATTGGCTCGCAACAAACCGACCCCTAGCTTTTCTGGTGGTTTCATTCCCAGTACTGAGGTAGAAAATATGGAGACGGAGGTTCCGGAGATTTCGAGCAAGGAGAAGGGGAAAACTCATGGTGAACCTAAGGTGGTAACTTTTTCAGGTACGATGCTGGACTCTTCTTTAGGTCCGGACCGTTTTATCGAAGATGAGGAAGACCAAGTGTCTTCTCTCCCTTCATCTTGGTTCGGACCTGAGTTGTTGTCCTTTTTTCGATATGCAGATTTGTTCTCGGATGATATGGATATCGATCCGGCGACAGCTGAGGAGAAGTTTATTCCGGATTGGGATGTTCGGAACAAGGACTCAGTGATGGATGCTCTGGTTGCAAAAGCTCTCCTTTTGAACATAAATACTCCGATAGATTACGCCAGAAGCCGAAAGATAAAGAACCCGGATCTAGGTGCTGCGGTCTTAACTAACCAAGCCCAGTCAAACATTTTCATGACGGAGCTTTATCGACGGTGGGTAGAAGTGGAGTCTGTACGGGAGAACTTAGAAAAGGAGGCTCGCTCTTTAAAGCGTAAGATTCTCAAGAGTCCGGATATGGGAAAGAAGATCGCTCAACTGACTCAAGATCTTCAAGCTCAGCAGGAGAAAATCAAGTCTTTGACTACTCAAAATCAATCATCCCAAGCGACTGCTGCTGCCGCCGCGGAAGACAGGGATAAAATATCTTCGGAATTTAAAGCGTTCTCCGAGTCGATGAGGGAGAAAGACGAAGAGCACAAGACGGTTTTGGCGAAAATGGAAGAATCTCTTAAAAGTGCTCGTCTTGCTTATGAGAGTATGATGGCCGGTACGTGTTTGGCTTGGTTTAGTTGCTTTTTATTTTCCTTATTTTTTCTAACACTTTTTCCAGAGCGGGATACGCTTAAATCAGGAGAGGCTGATTTGAAAGATCAGATTGAAGAGCTGAAAGGGCACGAAGAAGAAATCGAAGCGGAAAAGGCAGCTTTAAAAGCCAGAGTGGAGGAACTTCAGGCGACGAAAGGTTGGATGCTTTCGGAAGGGGCCCGGCTCTTGGCGAAGAACGTTCATAAAGGGCCGGAAATGACTGCCGCCGTGGCAGCAGTTAATAACGCGATGAGTGCCGTGGGTATCAACTCTGGTCTGCATGCTGGCTACGTACATGCTTTGCAGAAGAAAACCCCTTACAAAGATGTTCCGATGCTAAATTGCAATGCTACGGAAGATCTAAAAACGGCGGTTGCTTGTTTTGATACTCTCACATTTCCGGTGATAGAAGATCTTCAGAAGCTTATCAACGCGCCTCTTTCTGAAATTAAGAAAGCTCTTCTTTTTGCGAATGATGACTCTTCGGAGAAGTAAGGTGGACATGCCCGGCTCTTTGGGGTATGCACTTTGGAAGTTTGTAATTGATTTAGTTCTTTGGAAGGTGGACATGTCCGGCAATTTGGGGCATGCACCTTATTTTGGATGAATGTAATGATGCTTTTACTTATGTTCGAACAATTATCCTTTGTAAATGACTTTGTAATTTCCGGTTTATGCAAGTCCGGTAATTTTTGATGTAATCACTTGTTTATACATGCGTCCATGTTTTGTGTTTTACATTTTCTTTTTTCTTGAACGTTCATTTTAAAGGCGCGGATCCGATTTGTTTTATTTTGTTAGGATAATTTTTAAGTGAAGGAAAAGCACGAACGAGGCCAGTTCGTCCTCACCTTTTAGGGTTAGCATCCCTAGTTCGGCCGAAAGTTATACTTGTGTTGCAACGTTGTTAAAGATAGAAAATTTTATTATTCTATTTTCTTATCCGGAGTTATGCTTCTCCGATTGACATAGTAAAAACATTTTATGTAATCCGTGGGTAAAACCCTCCACGGTCTTTGGAATTTATAATTCGTTCGGTGCGGGCATAACCATCCGCGTTACAGGGAAATAGAAAAAGTGACGGAGGCCGTAGCTTCCGTATTACAATCTTATTTTAAAATAAGAAACTTTTTTAAAGAAAACACTTCTTTAGGTGAGCTCCGTTCCATGTGCGCGGGACGAGGGTCCCGTCCATTTTCTTGAGCGTATATGCACCGTCTTTTCCTGCCGTGTTGATTAGGTAGGGACCTTCCCACTTTGGTGCCATTTTTCTGGTGCCTTCAACTAAGCTTGCTTCATTACTCCGCATGACGTAGTCCCCAACTTTAAACCGGACCTCCTTCACTTTTGAGTTGTAATGTTTTTCCAACTCTTTTTTATATTTCGCTTCTCGGATCGTCGCAAGCTCTCTCCTTTCTTCGGCTAGATCCAGGTTCAGAAGGAGTTCTTGTTCGTTTTCTTCTTGAGTTAGCTGCATGCGGGGGGTAGGTATCCCTACTTCAGCAGGAATGACTGCTTCGGTACCGTATGTTAGGCTGAAGGGAGTTTCCCTATTGCTCGTCTTCGGCATCGTTCGGTGGGCCCATAGGACGTGCGGGAGCTCATCTGCCCATGAGACGCCTTCCTTCCGCAAGCACTTTTTAATGCCTTCCACAATGCTGCGGTTGGCTCTTTCTACTTGCCCATTGGCCTGGGGATGGGAGACCGAAGCAAAACTTTGCTCAATACGCATTCTTTCGCACCATGTCTTGAACGGCTTCTCTGCAAACAGTTTCCCGTTATCACTGACTATACATAGCGGCATTCCATATCTGCACACTATGTTTTCCCAGACAAACCGCAGTACTTGATCTCATGTGATGGTCCGGAGGGGTTTGGCTTCAACCCATTTTGTAAAATAGTCAATGGCAACCAACAGGAACCTTACCCCTCCGGTGGAAACAGGGAAAGGACCCACAATGTCAATCCCCCATTTCTGGAACGGCCATGCCGATGTTATAGGAACGAGGTTGTTCTTGGCTCGATGACTAATGGGAGCGTGCCGCTGGCAGTCTTCACATGATTGAAGCTCGTTAACCGCGCTTTGATGCATACCCGGCCAGAAATATCCAGCGTTCATTACTTTAGCCATGACCATCCTCGGTCCGGCGTGGATGCCGCATATTCCCCAGTGGATTTCCCTTATGACGTAGCTGGCTTCTTCCGGTGTTAAGCATTTCAAGAGCGGACCTAAAAAGGTATTACGGTAAAGTTGCCCATCGTGAATCTGATACTGCAACGCTTTTACCTTTAGCTTCCGGGCCTGAGCTTTCTCTTCTGGGAGCGTCCCTTCTTTCAAGTAATCCACAATCGGAGTCATCCAAGAGTTTTCAAGCGTGGAGACTGACATGACTGACCCCGTCTGCTGGATGGCCGGGGTTTGCAGGGTTTCGACTAAAACTTCTTTGGATAAATGACAAAATGCTATGGATGCGAGCTTGCTTAAGGCATCGGCCTTTTTGTTTTTGCTCCGCGGTATGTGTACTATCTTGCAAGAGTCAAAAGAGGAGATTAAACTATTAACTTGCTAGAGATATCGAACCATGTGATCCTCTCGTGCTTCGTACTCTCCGCTGACTTGATTGGCTACCAACAATGAATCCACATGTGCCAGTACGGAGGTTGCTCCAGCCTTGGCCGCGGTTTGGAGTCCTGCAAGGAGAGCCTCATATTCTGCTTCATTGTTTGAGGTTTTAAACTCGAACCGTAAAGCATAAGTGTATTCTATCCCTTCTGGATCTATTAGGATCAACCCTACCCCCGATCCTTCTTTACTGGAGGCTCCATCCATATATAAGTTCCATACCCTTGGCAGGGCGGATTTTTCTTTGGTGCTCTCTCCGGTTGGGACCTCCGTGAGGAAATCTGCCACCGCTTGTCCTTTCACCGGTCCTCTGGTACGATAGGTGATATCGAAAGCGCTGAGTTCAATTGCCCACTTAGTGAGACGTCCGGAGACCTCTGGCTTTCTGAGAATTTGTTGGATCTGGAGATCAGTCTGCACTTCTATATTGAAAGCTTGAAAGTATCTTCGGAGGCGTCTAGAGGCATGTACCAAAGCGAGTGCTAACTTTTCAATCATCGGGTACCGAGTTTCATAATCTTTCAGGATCCGACTTACGTAGTAGACCGGGATTTGTGCTTGATTCCGATGCACTACGAGTACCGCACTTATAGCAAAATGAGAGGCGGAGAGATACACCGTGACAGTTTCTCCAGTGATTGGTGCGGTCAAAGTGGGTAAGGACCCAAGACAAACTTTCAATTCTTGGAACGCAGAATCAGCTTCTGGTGTCCACTCTATTTGGCCTTTTCCCGTTCGTTTTTTCAACACATTCATGAAAGGAATAGAGCGATCAGCTGCTTTTGAGACAAAGTGATGGAGAGCAACGAGCTTTCCGTTTAGTGACTGAATTTCTTTGACAGTTTTGGGAGGCTGCATGGAGACTATGTCACACCCTGGCTTTGCGGAAGCGTGGTTAATTTTGGTGTGACTTCTTAATACCATAGCTTAATCATAACAAAGCTATATGAAATAAAATCATGCAAGATCATCCGTTTGATTAAGTTTTAAAACCAAAGTAACGTACCATTGTCTTATAGACTTACAACATCATAACATAAAACATTGTCTTGAAAAACATAAACATCAACATGAGATAAACGCAGTTTAAGATTTGTGACTTGTCCAGGAAAGAGTCACATTTCCTAAACTGGGATGACCTTGGAACCCTTATGCAGCGGGAAAACATAACATACCGCGCCAGATCTTTAATTTCCTGAAATACATGTAAGTTGAAAAATCAACAATAATGTTGAGCGAGTTCATGTGTTTAGTATGTGCGCGCGAATAAACCTTTATAATCATTGTAAGTATGAAGGTTTTGTAAGCTCTGGTATGAAAGCAAATAAGGAAACATATCAGTTAATGTGTAACCACATGGTCCAACCTGCGGGCGCATGGGAGGGGATAGGACAAGGTCACCACATGGTCCAACCTTAGGGCGCATGGGTGGTGTTAAGACAAGGTCACCACATGGTCCAACCTTAGGGCGCATGGGTGGTGTTAAGACAAGGTCACCACATGGTCCAACCTTAGGGCTCATGGGTGGGGTTTGTTATGCTCAAATAGACCTAACACTTGTATCCCTCGACCGTACTACGAGGACTAATGTTCTCAAGATTTCACCTACCCAATCACATAACCTAACAGTTCCTTCCTTAGCTGACCATACCATGTATAAAGTACTTGTAATCAAAGTAACATGTATTTCACCCCCGCAGTTTTGGAAAACTGAAAACAGTTAAGAGAAAAGGGGGACATGAACTCACAGTGGTGCGTCTCTACCAAGTATGCCTCCAAATCGATCAGCTGTATGACGACCTACACGTGCTAACTCTATTAGACGGACGGCCGTGCCTTAGCTTTATGGTTTAAATTTTTGGGAAATAGTTAGGCAACTATTTCGTGCTTACAATCGGTATACTTGGTAGTTATTTTCCTTCCCAAGGATGGGGGATTTAATACATGTGTGTTCGTAACATTCAGATTTCACTATTAAGTCTCACTTAATACATTTTATTTCTAACTTCAAAATATGAATATTCTTCTCGAAAGTATTATATTTTCATACGTGTGATTTTCCCCAAAATAATACTTAGTAATATTATTTTTACTCTAAAAATAATATTTACGTAGTTCACAAAATAATCATAAACACTTATACAAGTGATGTTGTGAGAAATATATACTAAATATATTTATGTATCACGTTTTATTTTGTGAAATCCCACCTCCGATATTTTGTAAATAAAGTCGTGGCGAAATTCATAGTTTGAAAACAAGTCGACAAGTATCTCTAACACTTATAGTGAAAATAATTCCAAGTGTTAGGTTTTTAGAAAAATTTCGCCAGAGTTTCCTCTGTAACTGGAAGTGGCCACGCTTTCAAGCGTATCATTTTCTTTTATAAATCAAACCACCAATCTTCTTATTCAATCAAAACCATGTTCAAATCACAAACTAGTCAAAATATGTATATAAATTGCATAAACTTCATGAACTTGTGGTTTATCCAAACTGTGAAGTAAATCTCATTACTTTTAGTGGATCTTTATATAAAACAATCCGATTTTGTAAAAACCTCGTTTTTATGGAAGTTCCGTCTTTACAACTCCTCGTCCACTTTTACAAAAATAGTTATTTCGACGAAACTTTGTGTTACACAAGTGTTTACACACTTGTGTGTTCTAAAAACCATTCTTGTTAGTGTAAGATCCGTCTTTTAAAATATGATTTCTTTAACGCTTGGTCCTTTGAAAATACCACTTGCAGATACGTAGATCTGCTAGTTTTAAACACTATTGTACAAGCTAAAACACTTTTACACAAGTTCATGATTCGTGTGTGGTAGAGTTTCACCCTTTAACCCTTGTTCTATTCAAAACAACCTTATGTCATGATTCGTGATCATGACCAAACCGGGTTAAGTGATGATCCGAGCTACCACAACATAGATCGGGTCTAAATAATCACAAATTTCAATTACTACAACATTTACACAACATATGAGCTTTTATCCAACACTTATAGCATTTTTAGTAGACTTTAAAGTATCATCTTGTAAGATTTCGAGTTTTAACCGTTACACATTGTATTAACCACTTTAGAATAGTTCAAGAAGGTGATTTAAGTAACATACCACTAGCTCGAGGCTAGGGAAGAATCTACGCGCAAATCGGGTGGATAAAAGCAAGATAACGAGGTCCTTCGCGTACCGTTTGCACCAAGCTTCCTAATACGAGATCCTTAACACTTGTGCAAGCTTGGAATGAGATGTTCAAGATCGAAAATGATGGATGGATGGTGGGTGATGTTTGGCCGTAGCCTTTGAGAGAGAGAGAGGGAGTGTTGTTGGGTGAAATGTTAAGGGAATGATATGGTGGGTTTATCTTGCAACCTATAGACAATTAGGGTGGGTATTAACCAAAAGATCATATGCCTCCTAGATATTAAACACACAAGATTACAATAATCTTGCAAGGACAAGGTATGTCCCCTTGGGGACGGTTTCGGTTAAGGGGGGAGGGGGGGTTCTAGTCCATTTCTAACTAAATAGTTAGGCACATAGTTAGGTTAAATAAGTTAGTTAAGTGCTTAACCCGGTTAGTTATGTGTAGTGCTTTATTGCGTGTGTTAGGGTATTCAGGGACCCTAACTGGTTCAGAAAAAGATAAATAATGAAAATAACAATATTTTCAGGTTCCGGGTAAAGTCCGGTTGTTCGGTTGGACAGTAATCCGTTAAAGCGTTAACAAAGCTTTAAAGTGTCGTTAATACCATTTTTAGTGACACAACTCATTTCTGACACTTTGGAAAGTGTCTAGTAATATTTTTCTCATGTTTTGGCACTTTATTAATTAGCTAAAAGCTAAATTATTATGTAAAGTGCTGAATTTTGTACTTAGAGTACGTTTTGGGCACATCCAGTCATTGTAACTTATTCCTAGAGACGCAGTTCTACAACCCTTGTATCCCTACACTCACCACTAGTGTAGCAAAATATTTCTGGCTCATACAGGCCTTAGAGGCAGTGTCTGCCTGATGCTGGCTTTATCAGCATGTTCAATGGGTTATTCGTTTATAGTGCTACTGTGCTTTTTGTGCATCATGGTTGTCACTAGGGTTCAGCATGTAAATAATGTAGTGACGGTAAGTAAAGTATGATGCAGGTAAGTACATGTATCAGTAATCAAGTAGCAGTTTATCAGCAAGTTCAAGTAAGCACAGTAAGTAAGCAGTAATTAGTTATTAATTAAGTTGTACGGATACCTGGTTTAGTGAGGGTTGTCACATTCTCCCCCCGTTAAATAAATTTCGTCCCGAAATTTAAGTTCTGCTACTAGATGCAGGGTTCTTAGGAAATAGGTGGGGGTATTTCTCTTTCATCCGGTCCTCACGCTCCCAGGTGTAATCAGGACCGTGTCTGGCATTCCAGCGAACTTGACGAGCTTGACACTGCTCCGGCGGGTCTTGTTTACCTTCCAATCCGTAACCTCAACCGGTTCTTCAACGAAATGGAGCGTGTCGTCAACATGAATCTCGTCGATGGGAATGGCAATGTCATCTTGAGTTGGACTTTTCTTCAAGTTGGATACATGAAATGTATCGTGGACTGAATGGAGTTCAGCAGGTAGGTCCAACTTGTATGCTACTAGTCCTATTCTTTCCAGAATTCTGAAAGGACCAATGTAGCGCGGATTTAACTTCCCACGCTTTCCGAAGCGTGCCACACCCTTCCAGGGTGAGACTTTCAATAACACCATCTCTCCAACTTGGAATTCCACATGTTTCCGGTTTGGATCCGCATAGGCCTTCTGCCTGTGGCGAGCTGCTTCGATGCGTTTTAGAATCTACGCAATCTTGTCTGTCGTCTCTTGGACGGTTTCGGGACCAGCAAGCTGCCTATCACCTGCGTCAGCCCAGCATAGGGGTGATCGGCACTTGCGTCCGTAAAGGGCTTCAAATGGCGCGACACCAATACTGGTGTGGTAGCTGTTGTTGCATGAAAATTCGACCAAAGTCAAATGCTTAACCCAGCTACCGCCCAAATTCATAACACACGCTCTCAGCGTGTCTTCCAAAGTCTGTATCGTTCGCTCGCTTTGACCGTCAATTTGCGGATGAAACGCAGGGCTCAGATTTAATTGTGAGCCAAAAGCTTCTTGGAAGGATTGTCATATCCTTGACACAAACCTTCCGTCTCTATCAGAGATGATTGAGAGAGGCACTCCATGTCGTGCGACGATCTCTCTCATGTAAATTTCTGCAAGTTTACTCGTATTATCCTTCTCTCTGATAGGTAAGAAGTGTGCTGACTTTGTTAATCGATCCACTATTACCCAAATAGTGTCATGGCCTCTTGGCGTTCTTGGCAACTTTGTAACAAAATCCATTGAGATCTGTTCCCATTTCCACTTGGGAATCTCAGGTTGTTGCAGAAGTCCTGAAGGCTTCTGGTATTCGGCTTTAACCTTAGCGCATGTTAAACATTTGCTCACCTAAACAGCAACATCGCCTTTCATCCTAGGCCACCAATAATAATCTTTGAGATCCTGGTACATCTTATCCGCTCCAGGGTGGATAGAGTACCGTGACTTGTGAGCTTCATCGAAAATAACCTTCCTTAAACCACCAAACAGAGGAACCCAAATCCTTATCTCAAAACATAACGTTCCTTCCTCGTTTGGTACCAGTAGCTTCTCCATCCCACGGAGATATTCTTCTTCAAGGTTTCCTTCCTTGAGAGCTTCTTTCTGCGTGGCACGAATGCGCAAGGAAAGATCGGTTTGGATGATCATTTCTAAAGCCCTAACCCTTATGGGCTTGATCCTCTCCTTTCGACTTAGGGCATCAGCGACCACATTCGCCTTCCCTGGATGATACATTATCTCGCAGTCGTAATCATTCCACAATTCAACCCATCGTTTTTGCCTCATATTCGGCTCCTTCTGGTTAAATATGTGTTGTAGGCTTTTATGATCTGTGAAGATTGTACACTTCGTACCATATAGGTAGTGTCTCCAGATCTTTAAAGCGAATATCACTGCGCCTAGCTCCAAATCATGTGTGGTAAAGTTCTTTTCGTGCACTTTCAATTGGCGTGATGCGTAAGCAATAACCTTTTGGCGTTGCATCAACACACAACCTAATCCTTGACGCGAGGCGTCACAGTATACCACGAAATCGTCAGTACCTTCCGGTAGTGCTAGAATTGGCGCATTGCAGAGCTTATCCTTCAACAGCTGAAACGCTTCTTCCTGTTTGATTCCCCAATCAAACTTCTTATCTTTCTGGGTGAGGAGTGTCAATGGTTGAGCGATCTTCGAAAAATCCTCAATGAACCTTCGATAGTAGCCAGCCAAACCCAAGAATTGTCGAATCTCGGTTGGCGTCTTTGGCGTTTCCCAACTCTTGATCGTTTCGATCTGGTGGGATCAACATGGATTCCATTTCCATTAACCACGTGTCCAAGAAATTGGACCTCACGTAGCCAAAATTCGCACTTGGAGAGTTTGGCATACAACTGTTCTTTCTTTAGCAGCCCCAAAAGAGCTCTTAGATGCGGCTCGTGCTCAGCCTTTGTTCTTGAATAAATCAAGATGTCGTCGATAAACACAATCACGGACTTGTCCAAGTGCGGCTTGCAAACTTTATTCATCAAGTCCATAAAGACTACGGGTGCGTTTGTCAAGCCAAACGGCATAACAAGGAACTCGTAGTGTTACTCTCCTCTTGTATCCTTAACTGATGGTCTCCAGATCGAAGGTCGATCTTTGAATAAAAGCTTGAAGCTTGTAGTTGGTCGAATAGAACATCAATCCTTGGCAGAGGGTATCTATTCTTAATCGTCAGCTTGTTCAGCTCTCGGTAGTTGATGTTTATTTGAAAATCATCATCCTTCTTTTTGACGAGTAGAAATGGGGTTACCCCAAAAGGGAATTTTGGTCTGTTATCTTCCTTCTCTATCCATTGCTAGAACTTCTCTATCAATCCTTGCATCTCCAAAAATGTAAGTCGATACGATGCATCGACTACGGGTGCAGTGCCTGGAATTAGGTTGACGCGGGATTCGACTAATTGTTGAGGAGACGATTCCGGCAAGTCTTCGAGGAAGACTTCGGGGTATTCTCCAATCACAGTGATATCTTCGGTTTTAGTTCTTTGGCTTCTTTTTCCACGACATGAGCCAAGAATGCAACACATCCTTTGTGCGAAAATTTTTGTGTCTTCTTTGCCTGATAATCCGTAGGAGCGTATCCTGCTCCATGAATCACAATCATTTCTCCGTTCGTCGTCGGGGCGCGGATGACAATCTCCGCCGGGTTGTTCGACAACCAGTCCATCCCAATTATCACATCGAAGCTTCCATTAGGCTTGTTCTATCGAGAACTGGGTATCTAGGTTACTTACTACTAAAACAACTGTATTTTCTGAAGCTAAAATTTTGACAATACTGTCAAATAGAGCATAACATTGACTATTATGAGACGTACCGATATCCACGCTTGGATTCTATCCCCGCTGTTAAGCTTTCATCCACGTGCCGGAGTGTCCTTAGGGCAATACTTCCTGAAATGCCCCACATCACCGCAATTAAAACATGCCTGGCCACAGCCTTGATCGTCACCATCCCTGCCTTGATAGTTGTTGTCGTTGTTATTTCCTCCGCCATTTCCGTTACCATCTTGACCTCTATTTCCATGTTTGGTACCTTGCCGACACGTTTCCTTGACATGTCCCACCTTGCCACAGTTACCACATTTTCCATATCTACACCGCCCGTTATGGTGACGTCGACAGTTGTCGCACTTTGGTAGGATACCCGTGTACTCTTTTCTCTTTTTGGCCTCGTTGTTGCTACTCGACTGAGTACCCTGTTTGAAATTCGCCAACTTTCTCTTGTTGTCCCCGGATGACCCCACATGAGTCTCCTTCTTCTTCTCAGAGGTTGAAAATTTGTTCATCCTGATTGCCTCTTCTGTCAAGGCTACACTTATATTGATGGCCTCAGTGATTGTTGCAGGCTTTGATGTCGTCACCATGCTCATGATTTGAGGTGCCAATCCCCAAATGAAACGCTCAATCCTCTTAAACTCCGGATCTACCATGTAAGGAACGATACGCGATAGAACTTGGAACTTCTCCACATACTCAACTATTTTTGGACCTTCCATCTTCAAGTTCCAGAACTCAGTTTCTACCTTCTGGCTTTCTGTTCTCGAACAGTACTTTTTATGCATTAGCTATTTCAGCTCGTCCCATGATAAAGCATACGCAGCAGCCTCGCCTATTGTCTGAACTTGAAGTTTCCACCATGACAGAGCCCCATCTCGGAACAGCCCGGAAATGTACGTGACCTGATCTCTTGGGGCGCATTTGCTCGCACGCAAAACAGTTTCCGTCTTCTCAATCCAGCGTACGAAGGCTACGGCACCCCCAGTGCCGTCGAAATGTAGGGGCTGGCAGCCTAAGAACTGCTTGTAGGTGCAGCCGTTGGGTGGGTTATTTCCTGAGGTACCCCCGTTGCGCTCGGAGTGATGGGCCTCGTATTGTGCGATGACTGCAGCAATGATTTCCTGAAGTTCCGCCTCGTTGGTGGGTATGTGTACATCCCGTCTTGGAGGCATCTTCTAAATGATGATCGTATGGGTCAGATCATAGTAAGTAAAATGTAATATCAACACATAACATCTCATGCTATAAATAAATCAACCACATAACATCTCATGTCATGGAACATAAACAATAGATCACTGCGATTGTACTGCCACAAATCGAGACCAAAATGTAAAGCTTACAAGTACACAACTGTATCATACAACATCAATGACTTAGTAGGGGACGACCCTAGACAAGCCGTGAGATTGCTGGACGTATTCAGGAATCCTTGGTTTGTCCATTTTCAATTCCGGAACTCTACCTCATGCTTCTGGTTTCCAGCCCTAGAATTGTATTTCTTCTCCATCATTCCTTTGAGCTCGTCCCAACTCAGTGCATTAGCAGTATCTTGTACAAGGGGTCTGGACCTGGAGGTTCCATTATGAGAGTGTGCCATCTAGAAATAACCCCGAGATATAGGTAACACTCTGTTGGAGCGAACAGTTACTCGTTCTTAGAATGGAGTCGGTCTTTTCGAACCAACGAACAAATGCCACGACGTCTCCTGTTTCGTCAAGGTTCGAAGACTTGCAGTTCAGGGACTGCTTATAGGTGCAGCCAGTTGGGGGGGGGTTGTTCCCAGTGGTGCCATTGCTGTGCTTAGAGCGGAGGGCTTTACGTCGTGCAGTTGCCTGTGAGATGCGCTCTTGCAGCTCGGCTTCTGTCCTTGGCAACGTACTGGTGTTTGTGTCACGTCTGGGTGACATTCTCTTCTGTCGAAGTGGTATGAAGCGGGTTAGGCAACATTTCAGTTGTCTATGAGATTCATAGCACCATAAGCCATCATGTAATCATCCAATTTCATACGTAAATATACTCAATGTATGAGTGAGGTAATAGGTTCTGAGCCTTCACATAGGCTTGCCAATTTGGCTTATTCGAGGCTACAACGCCTTGGTCATTTGTGTTTAACTTATTTCCTGCTACATTGGTCTTTACAAGCTTGACCCGCAGAGTCCACCAGGATTCCTGTGCACTACAATTCGTTATTACGTGGGCCCCCGTAATAATAAATTGTCTTGCACAGTTACCCCAAATTTTCTCTCGTCCAAGCAGATGATCAATCAAGGAGCAACAGCAGGTGCATCGGCATGAACAGGGTCATGCTCCAATGCGGGGTCAGGAGCAACGCCTGGCTCAGGGGCCACAGTTGGCTCCGGATCAACAAACTCGATCTCAAAATCAGCGGGATCAACAAACATAGGGTCGATAGGGACTACAGGATCCTCCAAGGGCTGGTCAAAGTGCATAAACTCAATGTCATGGATCTGGATCATAACCAGGTGGAAAAAAAGAATCGTCCTCAATATCGCAATCAAACTCGAAGCTGTGTGCGGGAACTGGTGCAGCTGATGACGCCATATCAGGGTCTGCGTCGTGTGAGTGGTGCTGCACTCCCTGTATATGCAAAGATGCGGATGTCAGGAACTCAAATGAGTCTGGGATAGGGGAATGGGCATGAGTTTCCCCTGCAGGAGCGTCCGCCTGCAGTAGGCTAATACCAGCAGTAATAGGGCCTTGCCCTCAAGTGGGTCCTCTTCTAGTAGATCGTTATCGTCGTCAGAGGCCACGTCAGGGGGGGCATATCAACAACAGGATAAGCGGCCAGGGGCACAGGAGCAGGGATCATCGCGAGTGGCAAACTCCCAACAAGATGGCCATCAGTAGGCTCTGCTACGACTCCAGGCAGCGCAAAAGGGCTGAAAGTCGTCGTTGTCTGTGCCGGTAGTATCGGAAATGTACACCTCGTGCTTCGATGAAACTATGTCGTCTGATACTACGGCCATGGGATTCGTAGCGTCCATCTTTCTAGTACATGATGAAAGCATGACGTTTGTAACACATATACGCATAATAATCAATCATATAATCATATAAACATGTTAGTCAATCAAATAATTCTCCTAGTCCCACTAGCCAAATTCTTCCCAGTCTCTAAGACTGCTCTATCATCTACCTCGACCTCTTAGATCGAGCCTCGGCCTCTAAGACCGAGCCTCAGCCTCCAAGACTGAGCCTATTCTTCCTAGTCTTACTAGCCATCTACCTCGATTTCTTAGATCGAGCCTCGGTCTCTAAGACCGAGCCTCAGCCTCCAAGACTGAGCCTACTCTTCCTAGTCCAACTAGCCAACTACCTCGATCTCTCAGACCGAGCCTCGGCCTCCAAGACCGAGCCTCAGCCTTTCCGGACTGAGCCTAAAATAATGAATAGAGTGTGCTCAACATTTGTTTGTAAAAAGTGTTGGATCTGGACTTAAGTGGTATGCAGAAAAATGTTTTCGTGAGAGCCCTAGTGATCATAGTCTAGACTCGAGAAAGAATCCTAGTTCGCTATGATCAGATTTGTTTTAAAGGCGCGGATCCGATTTGTTTTATTTTGTTAGGATAATTTTTAAGTGAAGGAAAAGCACGAACGAGGCCAGTTCGTCCTCACCTTTTAGGGTTAGCATCCCTAGTTCGGTCGAAAGTTATACTTGTGTTGCAACGTTGTTAAAGATAGAAAATTTTATTATTCTATTTTCTTATCCGGAGTTATGCTTCTCCGATTGACATAGTAAAAACATTTTATGTAATCCGTGGGTAAAACCCTCCACGGTCTTTGGAATTTATAATTCGTTCGGTGCGGGCATAACCATCCGCGTTACAGGGAAATAGAAAAAGTGACGGAGGCCGTAGCTTCCGTATTACAATCTTATTTTAAAATAAGAAACTTTTTTATAGAAAACACTTCTTTAGGTGAGCTCCGTTCCATGTGCGCGGGACGAGGGTCCCGTCCATTTTCTTGAGCGTATATGCACTGTCTTTTCCTGCCGTGTTGATTAGGTAGGGACCTTCCCACTTTGGTGCCATTTTTCCGGTGCCTTCAACTAAGCTTGCTTCATTACTCCGCATGACGTAGTCCCCGACTTTAAACCGGACCTCCTTCACTTTTGAGTTGTAATGTTTTTCCAACTCTTTTTTATATTTCGCTTCTCGGATCGCCGCAAGCTCTCTCCTTTCTTCGGCTAGATCCAGGTTCAGAAGGAGTTCTTGTTCGTTTTCTTCTTGACTTAGCTGCATGCGGGGGGTAGGTATCCCTACTTCAGCGGGAATGACTGCTTCGGTACCGTATGTTAGGCTGAAGGGAGTTTCCCTATTGCTCGTCTTCGGCATCGTTCGGTGGTCCCATAGGACGTGCGGGAGCTCATCTGTCCATGAGACGCCTTCCTTCCGCAAGCGCTTTTTAATGCCTTCCACAATGCTGCGGTTGGCTCTTTCTACTTGCCCATTGGCCTGGGGATGGGAGACCGAAGCAAAACTTTGCTCAATACGCATTCTTTCGCACCATGTCTTGAACGGCTTCTCTGCAAACAGTTTCCCGTTATCACTGACTATACATAGCGGCATTCCATATCTGCACACTATGTTTTCCCAGACAAACCGCAGTACTTGATCTCCTGTGATGGTCCGGAGGGGTTTGGCTTCAACCCATTTTGTAAAATAGTCAATGGCAACCAACAGGAACCTTACCCCTCCGGTGGAAACAGGGAAAGGACCCACAATGTCAATCCCCCATTTCTGGAACGGCCATGCCGATGTTATAGGAACGAGGTTGTTCTTGGCTCGATGACTAATGGGAGTGTACCGCTGGCAGTCTTCACATGATTGAAGCTCGTTAACCGCGCTTTGATGCATACCCGGCCAGAAATATCCAGCGTTCATTACTTTAGCCATGACCATCCTCGGTCCGGCGTGGATGCCGCATATTCCCCAGTGGATTTCCCTTATGACGTAGCTGGCTTCTTCCGGTGTTAAGCATTTCAAGAGCGGACCTAAAAAGGTATTACGGTAAAGTTGCCCATCGTGAATCTGATACTGTAACGCTCTCTTCTGGGAGCGTCCCTTCTTTCAAGTAATCCACAATCGGAGTCATCCAAGAGTTTTCAAGCGTGGAGACTGACATGACTGACCCCGTCTGCTGGATGGCCGGGGTTTGCAGGGTTTCGACTAAAACTTCTTTGGATAAATGACAAAATGCTATGGATGCGAGCTTGCTTAAGGCATCGGCCTTTTTGTTTTTGCTCCGCGGTATGTGTACTATCTTGCAAGAGTCAAAAGAGGAGATTAAACTATTAACTTGCTAGAGATATCGAACCATGTGATCCTCTCGTGCTTCGTACTCTCCGCTGACTTGATTGGCTACCAACAATGAATCCACATGTGCCAGTACGGAGGTTGCTCCAGCCTTGGCCGCGGTTTGGAGTCCTGCAAGGAGAGCCTCATATTCTGCTTCATTGTTTGAGGTTTTAAACTCGAACCGTAAAGCATAAGTGTATTCTATCCCTTCTGGATCTATTAGGATCAACCCTGCCCCCGATCCTTCTTTACTGGAGGCTCCATCCATATATAAGTTCCATACCCTTGGCAGGGCGGATTTTTCTTTGGTGCTCTCTCCGGTTGGGACCTCCGTGAGGAAATCTGCCACCGCTTGTCCTTTCACCGGTCCTCTGGTACGATAGGTGATATCGAAAGCGCTGAGTTCAATTGCCCACTTAGTGAGACGTCCGGAGACCTCTGGCTTTCTGAGAATTTGTTGGATCTGGAGATCAGTCTGCACTTCTATATTGAAAGCTTGAAAGTATCTTCGGAGGCGTCTAGAGGCATGTACCAAAGCGAGTGCTAACTTTTCAATCATCGGGTACCGAGTTTCATAATCTTTCAGGATCCGACTTACGTAGTAGACCGGGATTTGTGCTTGATTCCGATGCACTACGAGTACCGCACTTATAGCAAAATGAGAGGCGGAGAGATACACCGTGACAGTTTCTCCAGTGATTGGTGCGGTCAAAGTGGGTAAGGACCCAAGACAAACTTTCAATTCTTGGAACGCAGAATCAGCTTCTGGTGTCCACTCTATTTGGCCTTTTCCCGTTCGTTTTTTCAACACATTCATGAAAGGAATAGAGCGATCAGCTGCTTTTGAGACAAAGTGATGGAGAGCAACGAGCTTTCCGTTTAGTGACTGAATTTCTTTGACAGTTTTGGGAGGCTGCATGGAGACTATGTCACACCCTGGCTTTGCGGAAGCGTGGTTAATTTTGGTGTGACTTCTTAATACCATAGCTTAATCATAACAAAGCTATATGAAATAAAATCATGCAAGATCATCCGTTTGATTAAGTTTTAAAACCAAAGTAACGTACCATTGTCTTATAGACTTACAACATCATAACATAAAACATTGTCTTGAAAAACATAAACATCAACATGAGATAAACGCAGTTTAAGATTTGTGACTTGTCCAGGAAAGAGTCACATTTCCTAAACTGGGATGACCTTGGAACCCTTATGCAGCGGGAAAACATAACATACCGCGCCAGATCTTTAATTTCCTGAAATACATGTAAGTTGAAAAATCAACAATAATGTTGAGCGAGTTCATGTGTTTAGTATGTGCGCGCGAATAAACCTTTATAATCATTGTAAGTATGAAGGTTTTGTAAGCTCTGGTATGAAAGCAAATAAGGAAACATATCAGTTAATGAGTAACCACATGGTCCAACCTGCGGGCGCATGGGAGGGGATAGGACAAGGTCACCACATGGTCCAACCTTAGGGCGCATGGGTGGTGTTAAGACAAGGTCACCACATGGTCCAACCTTAGGGCGCATGGGTGGTGTTAAGACAAGGTCACCACATGGTCCAACCTTAGGGCTCATGGGTGGGGTTTGTTATGCTCAAATAGACCTAACACTTGTATCCCTCGACCGTACTACGAGGACTAATGTTCTCAAGATTTCACCTACCCAATCACATAACCTAACAGTTCCTTCCTTAGCTGACCATACCATGTATAAAGTACTTGTAATCAAAGTAACATGTATTTCACCCCCGCAGTTTTGGAAAACTGAAAACAGTTAAGAGAAAAGGGGGACATGAACTCACAGTGGTGCGTCTCTACCAAGTATGCCTCCAAATCGATCAGCTGTATGACGACCTACACGTGCTAACTCTATTAGACGGACGGCCGTGCCTTAGCTTTATGGTTTAAATTTTTGGGAAATAGTTAGGCAACTATTTCGTGCTTACATTCGGTATACTTGGTAGTTATTTTCCTTCCCAAGGATGGGGGATTTAATACATGTGTGTTCGTAACATTCAGATTTCACTATTAAGTCTCACTTAATACATTTTATTTCTAACTTCAAAATATGAATATTCTTCTCGAAAGTATTATATTTTCATACGTGTGATTTTCCCCAAAATAATACTTAGTAATATTATTTTTACTCTAAAAATAATATTTACGTAGTTCACAAAATAATCATAAACACTTATACAAGTGATGTTGTGAGAAATATATACTAAATATATTTATGTATCACGTTTTATTTTGTGAAATCCCACCTCCGATATTTTGTAAATAAAGTCGTGGCGAAATTCATAGTTTGAAAACAAGTCGACAAGTATCTCTAACACTTATAGTGAAAATAATTCCAAGTGTTAGGTTTTTAGAAAAATTTCGCCAGAGTTTCCTCTGTAACTGGAAGTGGCCACGCTTTCAAGCGTATCATTTTCTTTTATAAATCAAACCACCAATCTTCTTATTCAATCAAAACCATGTTCAAATCACAAACTAGTCAAAATATGTATATAAATTGCATAAACTTCATGAACTTGTGGTTTATCCAAACTGTGAAGTAAATCTCATTACTTTTAGTGGATCTTTATATAAAACAATCCGATTTTGTAAAAACCTCGTTTTTATGGAAGTTCCGTCTTTACAACTCCTCGTCCACTTTTACAAAAATAGTTATTTCGACGAAACTTTGTGTTACACAAGTGTTTACACACTTGTGTGTTCTAAAAACCATTCTTGTTAGTGTAAGATCCGTCTTTTAAAATATGATTTCTTTAACGCTTGGTCCTTTGAAAATACCACTTGCAGATACGTAGATCTGCTAGTTTTAAACACTATTGTACAAGCTAAAACACTTTTACACAAGTTCATGATTCGTGTGTGGTAGAGTTTCACCCTTTAACCCTTGTTCTATTCAAAACAACCTTATGTCATGATTCGTGATCATGACCAAACCGGGTTAAGTGATGATCCGAGCTACCACAACATAGATCGGGTCTAAATAATCACAAATTTCAATTACTACAACATTTACACAACATATGAGCTTTTATCCAACACTTATAGCATTTTTAGTAGACTTTAAAGTATCATCTTGTAAGATTTCGAGTTTTAACCGTTACGCATTGTATTAACCACTTTAGAATAGTTCAAGAAGGTGATTTAAGTAACATACCACTAGCTCGAGGCTAGGGAAGAATCTACGCGCAAATCGGGTGGATAAAAGCAAGATAACGAGGTCCTTCGCGTACCGTTTGCACCAAGCTTCCTAATACGAGATCCTTAACACTTGTGCAAGCTTGGAATGAGATGTTCAAGATCGAAAATGATGGATGGATGGTGGGTGATGTTTGGCCGTAGCCTTTGAGAGAGAGAGAGAGGGAGTGTTGTTGGGTGAAATGTTAAGGGAATGATATGGTGGGTTTATCTTGCAACCTATAGACAATTAGGGTGGGTATTAACCAAAAGATCATATGCCTCCTAGATATTAAACACACAAGATTACAATAATCTTGCAAGGACAATGTATGTCCCCTTGGGGACGGTTTCGGTTAAGGGGGGAGGGGGGGTTCTAGTCCATTTCTAACTAAATAGTTAGGCACATAGTTAGGTTAAATAAGTTAGTTAAGTGCTTAACCCGGTTAGTTATGTGTAGTGCTTTATTGCGTGTGTTAGGGTATTCAGGGACCCTAACTGGTTCAGAAAAAGATAAATAATGAAAATAACAATATTTTCAGGTTCCGGGTAAAGTCCGGTTGTTCGGTTGGACAGTAATCCGTTAAAGCGTTAACAAAGCTTTAAAGTGTCGTTAATACCATTTTTAGTGACACAACTCATTTCTGACACTTTGGAAAGTGTCTAGTAATATTTTTCTCATGTTTTGGCACTTTATTAATTAGCTAAAAGCTAAATTATTATGTAAAGTGCTGAATTTTGTACTTAGAGTACGTTTTGGGCACATCCAGTCATTGTAACTTATTCCTAGAGACGCAGTTCTACAACCCTTGTATCCCTACACTCACCACTAGTGTAGCAAAATATTTCTGGCTCATACAGGCCTTAGAGGCAGTGTCTGCCTGATGCTGGCTTTATCAGCATGTTCAATGGGTTATTCGTTTATAGTGCTACTGTGCTTTTTGTGCATCATGGTTGTCACTAGGGTTCAGCATGTAAATAATGTAGTGACGGTAAGTAAAGTATGATGCAGGTAAGTACATGTATCAGTAATCAAGTAGCAGTTTATCAGCAAGTTCAAGTAAGCACAGTAAGTAAGCAGTAATTAGTTATTAATTAAGTTGTACGGATACCTGGTTTAGTGAGGGTTGTCACAGACTACCGCTCTGATTTTGTCCGGATGTGCCTGGATTCCGGACTGGGTTATCCATACACCGAGAAACTTTCCTTCTTCTAAACCAAAAGAGCATTTCTTGGGATTAAGTTTAAGATTAATACTCCGAAGCCTGGTGAAGGTTTTGAGTATGTCGTCAATCATGTTATCTTCGGCCTGACTTTTTATGAGCAGGTCATCCACATAAATTTCCAAATTCCTTCCGATCTGGTCCTTGAATGCCTTATCCATCAGCCTCTGATACGTAGCTCCGGAATTTTTCAATCCAAACGGCATTTTGGTATAACAAAAAAGCCCTTCATTGGTTACGAACGCTGTCTTATCTTCGTCCTCTAGAGCCATCTGTATCTGATGATAGCCTTTATATGCGTCCAAGAAGCATTTAAGACGAAAGCTGGAAAGGGAGTCAATCTTTAGATCGATCTCCGGTAAGGGATAACAATCCTTCGGACACGCGTTGTTTAAATCGGAAAAGTCTACGCACATTCTCCAGGTTTTATCTTTCTTGGTGACCATCACTGGGTTAGAAACCCAAGTCTGGTAACGTACTTCCCGGATGATTCCAGCACTTAACAACTTTCGTACATCCTCGGAGATTGCTTTGTTTCGGGCTGGAGCCATGTTTCTTTTTCTTTGAGCTACTGGCTTTGCTGAATGCGACACCTTCAGCTTATGTTCAGCCAAACATCGAGGAACTCCTACCATGTCGGAGGTTTGCCAGGCAAATACATCGAGAGAATTAGACAAGAGCTTCCACAACTTCTTTTTAGTACGCTCAGGAAGTTGAGCTCCGACAGCAATTTTTTGCTCCGGAAAATGCGGATGGATAGCCCATTCTTCTGTGAGGAGGTTCGGAGGCTTGTCAGTACCCTTGCTTTGTCGTATTTCAGCTACGCAAATTGTTGACTCGGAGTGCAGAGTTGCCACTCCTGCTTCGGTGGGGAATTTTAACGATCCATGAATGGTAGAACTGATGATACCAAAGGCACACATACCGGGCCTCCCTAGAATGACATTATGAACGGACCTTGCCTCTACTACCAGATACGTTAAATTGACAGTTCGGACCAGACTCCCTTCTCCCAACGTTGTTGGCAAAGTAATTTGCCCTATGGGCTGCACCACCTCTCCGGAGAAACTTACCAACGGCATTGAGACTTGGATCAACTTTGCCTTGGTCTGCGGGGCTAGCTGTTGATAACACTGCTTGTACATGATTTCGGTGGCACTTCCGCTGTCAACATAAATCCTCCGGACCTTGTGACCTGCTATGATCGCAGATACTATGATTGGTCCGTCCTTGATTTCTTCTGGATTGATAGGAGGAAAAATAATGGGTTGCTGCATCCAAGCGGCCATATGGTGACTGGATCGCTTGATGCCTTGGTTGTATGCTCTCCTGATCATACAAATTGCCGGCTGGTTGTTCGGATTATCTCCCGAATTTCCCGAAGATTTTCCTTCCTTTACTTCTTTTACTAGATGCGACAGCTTTCCAGATCGTACTGCTTTTTCTATTTCTTGCTTCAGGGACCAGCAATCATCTGTGTTGTGACCTCGAGCATGATGGTAATCACAATATTTCTTGGAATTCTTATCGCCCGGGTTTCGGAGTTTTGGTGGAGCAGGGAAGTTTGCCCCTTCCGCACTGAGAATTTCACTAGGAGTTTTGGAAAGATCTGATAAGTTGTAAAACCTTGACCCGGAGCTTCTTCCACGCGGAGGTCTGTCATTCCTGCTGTAGGGGTGCGGTCGTCCCCTGCTTCCAGATGGAGTTTTATCAAACACCGACCCACCGTTTTTCTTCCAGGAAGACATCTTGTGATCTGACTCCGGAGCTGGGTTACATGCGTTTTTGCCTCGAGCAAAAGCTCTGGCTCGTTCCATGAGTACCTCCATCGTCTTTGGGAGATTTTCGTGTAATTTTTCGACCAGCTGATTGTTCCGGACTCCGTGACAGAATCCGGAGATCCTTAGCTGATCAACTACCCCACTGATCTGCATACTTTCCCGGTTAAATCGGTCAATGAAACTATCCAAAGATTCTCCATCCTTTCTCCGGATGTTGTGAACTTCAGTGATTTCTTTGGAGTAGTGCCTTTGCTGGCTAAAATTCTGGAGAAATAGTCTTCGGAACTCTTCGAAATCATTGATCTCTCCCTCGTTCAGCGCATCAAACCATACCCGGGCAGCCCCGGTTAATGTTTGTGCAAACATGAAGCACTAGGCCGGCATCGGCCACTGTTCGACTCGTGCAGCTCCGTCGAAATCGAACATATGATCATCTGGATCAGTTGTACCATCATACTTTTTTACTGTAGTTGGCATTTTGAGCTTCGAAGGAAGCTTGGCATGTGTGATACGAGCGCTAAACTTTGACTTGGCAGTCATGGAAACTGGATGATAGGGCTTGGTGAGTTCCGGATCATTAACTACGTCCATCTGTGCTTCATTTCGTATTGCCATTGCTGGCGATGGTCCGGACGAACCCTGCACGTATCCAGTGTAAATTTCCGAGGTGACAACTGTGGAAAAAGTAGGAGGAGTAAACATCGTAGGACCCATAGTCCTTACCGGAGCTTCTTCTTGGAACAACCTGGTTCGTAAATCGAGGATTTGTTCATCTCTAGCCTGTTGAGCTTTCAATCTTCGTAGAAGACTTGCATTTTTAGAGAGAAACTCCGCATCAAACTCAGATGCTTGCGAAGTGGGAAGCAGAATAAATGGCAAGGTTGTTCCCGGTCCCGAGCTTAAGGCAGCTGAGATTGCGGGAGAAGTGCTTGTTGATGCTGTAGTTTGTGTACTAACAGTTGTAGATCCCAGATTCACAGAACCTGAGGCCGCCATTTGTCAGTTCTTTGCTCAAGAAATTCACCAGAGTGAAGGACTAAGAGCTTTAAGATCGGATGGCGCCAATTGAAGAACCAAAGGATCGTGTTTAGGCCGGAACCTGTTAACGAGGGTTTGGATCTTGTAAGAGAGCTTGAGGAACAGTCCTGCAAAACAGAAAACCGTTAGGCTCGCCGCAGAGATGGGAGGGCCCCTCTGTGACCACCCTCCGGCGTGAGGATAAGTATTGGTAGAGAGAGAAAGTAGAGAGAGAAAGTAAGGACGAAGGTTCAGAAAATCGTACTTGGCTTTGTACTTGATGGGGTATTTATAGTAGTCAACTGAGATGACGTCATCCGTCCAAACGCACTTGAATGGAGGTTCGTCTTCGGAGGTACTTGATAAGGAGAGGACATTTTTTAGATGCCCATTCAAGTGGAGTCCGGTTCGTCCCAAGGATCATGTCCGGTCTCGGATATGTATCTTCAGTGGTGATTAAAGACGACCGCCGGTTGGATATCCGATGAAGAGAGATGGAGGGCGGTGGTGGTGTGGGTCAGAGATGGAAGGTGGTTGGAGGCGGTTGTCGATGAGGGTGTAGATAAGGGCGGCGACGGAGACGGAGGTGGGGGTCTGTGTGCGACGGATCCCGGAGTACGATGATGGAAGTTTGTTGAGTCAGGCGTGTTGATGACGTGTGGAGGAGATGGTAGGGTTAAAGGGGATAAAAGGGATTTTTTTATGTGTTTCTTTATTATTATTTTTATTATTAATTATCAGCTCTGAAACTCCTCCATTTTTTTTCACAGAATGCTCACCCGGTCGGGTGAAGGCTTGACACGCCCGGGTCAAGGACCTGAATGATTGTAATAATTTCCAACACGCCCGAGTCATTTTTATAAAAAATTCCAACACGGCCGGGCCATTTCTTTTTAAAAATATCCAATGCGGTCGGGTTAAATTTTAAGCTAATTAATTTTTTTTTTGTTTTTTTTTAATATTTTTTTGTTTTTTTATTATGGAACTAAAATAAAATAGAACAATATGAAACCACGGGTTGCCTCCCGCGAAGCGCCTTTCTTTCTCGTCTTTGGCTAGACTTGGACCTTATTTAGTTAATCTGGTGCTTGCTCAATACACGGAAGAAGCTTTCGGATAATACTTGTTGACTGAAATTTTGGTGCTTTGTACTTTGCTTTCTTATGTGGGTCCATTAGGATCGTGACATCCATCAGATTCTCCCCAAGCTTGAACTTTACAGTAACTTCTTTTCCTACTGCTGACACTAATGCTTAAACATCATGGTTAGACAACTCAAAAGATTTATCAATAAATGATTCAGTTACATCTATATAATTTAAGATGAGACATCATTAGGATAACACATCGCATCATCTATGTTGAAATTGATTACCTCCCCATCAAATTCCATAGAAAGGGTGCCGCTATAAACATCGATTTTTGTCCTTGCGGTTTTTAAAAATGGCCTCCCTAATAATATGGAACTTGAATTTGGGGATTCATTACCCTCCATGTCTAGCACATAAAAATCAGCTGGAAAGACTAATTCATTCACTTGTACCAATATATCTTCTAATACACCTTTTGGGTGTACGATGGATCGATCAGCCAATTGAATGACTACCCCGGTCCTCTTTAACGGTCCTACGTTAAGTGTTTTAAAAATCGAGTATGGTAGGACGTTAATAGAGGCTCCAAGGTCGAGCATAGCTCTAGGCACAGTGATGTTCCCCAATTTACAAGGAACGGTGAAAACACCTGGATCCTTGCACTTTGGAGGTAGTCTCTTTTGTAGAACAGCTGAAATATTTTCACTTACCTTGACTGTCTCATTACCTTTAAGTTTCTTTTTTGATGTACAAAGTTCTTTGAGGAACTTTGCATACCGTGGGACTTGTTTAATTGCATCAAGAAGTGGAATGTTTACCTCAACCTTACGGAATGTCTCCATGATCTCTTGTTCTTCCCTCTCCTTCTTTGTGCTTTGTAGTCCTGATGGGAATGGAGCTACATTTCACTTCTAACCGGTTCTTGTACTTTCTTCTTATCTCAGTTCTTCTTATCAACAACAGTGTCCTCTTCTTCTTGTATACTCGGACCGTCATAGCTCTTTCCACTCCTCAAGGTAATGGCACTCACGTTGTGCTTTGGGTTATTCTCGGTTTGTGCGGGTAATTTACCTTGAGACACTAATTTACTCACCGAGCTAGCAAGTTGAGCCATTTGTTGTTCCAAGTTCTTGATGCTTGCTTTAGTTTCCTGTTGGAACGTATGCGTCCTGGTTTCCAAAGTTTTCACCTAAGCAGTTAAAGCGGTAAAATAGCGGATAGCGGTCAAGGTCCGCTATACGATATATAGGTTATAGCGGTGGTATAGCGGTGATATAGCGGTAATTTTTATACCATGCATAATTTATGTATTTTTATATATATTATATACATATACCATTAATTTTATATTGTTTATATATAAATTCACAAGTATGAGGACTAAATATAAACTAATGAAGATGGAAGGGGGTTATATGTTAAAATACCCAAACTTAAATAACCCTAATTATCCCCACTTTCAATCATACGCCGTTTTCTTTCCTTTCTCTTCTCCTTCTCCATCAGGCATGAGTTATCTCTACAATGGTTCAAAATCATGGAGCAACAACTGATTTTTGTTCAAATTAAGTTAACAATTCGTTTCACTTAACCGATTTGGTCAATTTTTTACTATAATCTGACCCAGTTTTGACCGATTTGGTCCGATTATAGGCGACTTTTGACCGATTTTTTCAAACTTTGACCTAATTTGACTTCGACCGCTATACAGATTTCCAAATAGCGGCAAATAGCGGGCAAATAGCGGGCTATAGTGCCGCTAATAGCGGAACCGCTATGAGCAACCGCTATTTGGACCGCTACAAGCCCAGACCTCCGCTAACCGCTATAGCACCGCTATAGCGCCGCTATTAACTGCATAGCTTTTCACAATGTCCTCTAAAGACATTCCCGAGCTTCCCACTTGTTGTTGTGCAGGTGGTTGATGTCTAGACTGATAGTTTTGTTGTTGTTGATTACCTTGGGAGGGCGGGAGTTGTTGATATTGTAGAAGTCTTTGCTGAAAACTAATGTTGGGGGATCCCCAATTTTGATTGCCTCGATGTTGTTCATACTGCCTTGAATCTTGTCCCTTGTAACCTCCAATTGCTTGTACTTGTTCAACATCTTCTTGTAGTGTAGAACACATATCAGTGGGGTGTCCAAATTGTAGTCAAATTCCACAAGCTCGGGTTGGTAACTCAGCACCCTTATCCTTAGTGAGTTGCATGAATGCTTTTGTTAACTCAGCTAGCTGAGTTTCAATGTGGGGAGTGCTCACTTCCTTGACTGCTCGTGGAACATCCGTGTACCACTCTTCATCTTGTGCTGAGTGCTTGGTGTCTTCAGTAATGGAGGTAATCAAGGCTCTTATCTGAGTAGGTGTTTTATCGAGTAGAGCTCCTCCACTTGAGGCATTAATCAAACGCCTCTCCAATGGTGACAACCCTTCACAAAAGTATTGAAGGAGTTGATGCTCAGATATTCCATGTTGTGGACAACGGGCACACAGTTTCTTAAACCTTTCCCAGTAAGTGTGTAAAGCTTCCCTTTTAGCTTGCTTAATCCCAATGATTTCCTTTCCTAGAATGGAGGCTTTTACTTCTGGAAAATATTTGTCTAAGAACTTCTTTGCTAGATCATTCCAAGTGTTTACCGACCCCGGTGATAGGTAATAAAGCCATTCTTTAGCCGAATCTTGCAAAGCGAAGGGGAATGCCCTTAGCATGATTTGATCTTCAGTGATGTTGTGTAGCTTCATGCCAGAACACACAACATGGAACTCTTTGAGGAACTTATGTGGATCTTCATTCTCTAGACCTCGAAAGTTAGGTAGCAAATGGATAAGACCGGATTTGAGTTCAAAGTTCTCCATGGTTGGGTAATTAATGCAAAGTGGTTGTTGTGGGACATCATGAGTCGCCCACTGTCTAAGGGTTTGTTCAGCTGCCATTGTAACAGTAGAGATTGGAGATTCGTGGGAAGACTGGCGATGTACCTGTACTAAAAGAAATCTTGTCACAAAAGAGTTAGATTTGCCGTATCCCCGGCAATGGCGCCAATTTGTTGGGTGTCGAATCCAGCAAATAAATATAAAATAAACCTACTTAACACACTAAAAATAGTATGAATGGAGGTCAGGTTTGTGTCCACAGGGATACAGATTAACGAATTATGCCAAAACGTTTTAGACACAGATACGGTTGTATTGAAAGGGGGTTTTAATTTAACTGAATGTAAAAACAATTTATAATTTTTATATTAAAAAGAAAAGCTAATTAAAGTGGTTGGAAAAATTTAGATGTTAAAAACTAATTTCAACACTAGGGCAATTTCTTGATTCGGCTCGACTTACGATCATTAACGGTCACGGTGCAATGATCCTTTTTAAATAATAGTTTGTATCGACACTACACATCACGCAGTTCGGATCTCCACTCTATTTAATGTCTAACCAAACGCCGTTTGTTGATTAGAGCCAACCCGCTACTCTAAACTCACGCCGTTCGGATTTTAGCGTACGGGTTGCGGGATAGAAGTATCAATTACAATCAAACACTCACGCCGTTCGGAGTGTTTAATTATATTATATAATTCTATAACAATTTGGGTTCATAGACAAACTCAAATTATTATTTTGTTCCTACTCTCAAAAATTAAAACTTTGTTAGGGTTCTAAAAATTGATTGAACTTTATTAGAAAAATTAATAAGTTGATCAGGTTTATTAACAATCTAATATTTTCCAGATCGAATCCGTAGTAAAAACAAGAATCACATAAACAAACCACTAAAATAAATAGGATCAAACGTGCTCGTTTCACATAAGTTTATGAACCAAATCAAAGAAAATAAACCCCGATGTCGAAACCATAAAAGTCTAGCCAGACATGGTGACTAGTTCAATCAATACAAAATATGAAACAAACATCCAAAACTTAAACTTACTAAACAAATTGTTCTAGAAAATCACAAAAGAAAAATGTCTTCTTGCGATCCTTCTACTTGCTGCCGTCCAAAGATTCCAAAATTGTTCCCCCCTTTTCGTCCAGTTTGTGTTTTTATATATACCCCCCCTTTCTTTGATTAGCTACACCCTCGTTTCATTAATGGGCCACATTTAATCTTTTTTTCTTGTCTTGCGATAGCCTATATTGCTTAGCCCAATTATAATTGTCCTTTCTTTCTCTCTAGTGGCCAACCCATTTAGACTTATTAATTCCATACCTCTAAAATTCAGCCCACAAAAATCTTTATTTGTTGCAACACAGTGACCACTTTATATTTCTTGACTTTGCGCCAGAATAGTCCAGCCATTTTATTCACATGTTGAATGAGTTATCTTCATTAATAAACACCTTCTTTTTAGATGAACTCCTCAAGTTCTTTCAGAAATCCATTGTAATCCTTAGCAATTACTCCACACCTACAAAATCAACCAAAAACAAACCAAAGTAGAGTCCATTCCACAAAAACAAGTGTTTCGCAAAATAATGAGGTATGGCTATGAAATGTGCATGAAATGTGATGAAATTTCCATATTAATATGCTATAAAAAGGTGCCTAAAAATGCAGCTAACAATACTGATAGAGGTGGAGAGTATTATGATCCATTTTATTTTCAGTCTACTGGTATAATACATCAAACCACTGCTCCCTATACACCACAATAAAATGGCGTATAAGGAGGAAGAATAGGACTTTGAAAGAAATGGTTAATTCCATGTTATCCTCTTCTGGGTGAAGTGAAGGATTATGAAGTAAGGCTACGTTAACAGCTTGTTATTTGTTAAATAGAGTTCCTAATAAAAAGTCTAAAGTAACCTCACATGAACTCTAGTACAAAAAAGCAACAAACTTAAGTCATCTTAGAGTTTGGAGTTGTAGAGCTCTTGTAAGGCTTACTGAACCAAAAATGAGAAACATAGGTAAAGGAGGCATCGATTGCATCTTTATTGGGTATGGTGAGCATTCCCCTGTTCATAGGTTCTATGTCACAGAACCGAATGACTATGTTTCTGTTCACACTGTGATTGAGTCAAGAACTGCTGATTTTGGCAATGAGCATAGATTCTCTTCTGTGCCTAGACTAAAGGACATGCCTTATAGTTTGAAAACATCAGTTGTAACTGAGTTTGGTAGTAACTCTGCTGGTACCAAAGATGTACCATCGTCTAGTACTGAACCCAGGAAAGGTACTAGGGGCAGGAAAGCCAAGTCTTTTAACTCTGACTTTCATCTTTATTTGGTGGAAGGAACCAGGAATGGGGTTGAACATCAGTATCAATATTGTTTCAATATTGAGGAGGATCCTAAGATATACAGTCAGGCAATGGCATCTAGGGATGTTGCTTTCTGGAAAAAAGTCATCCAAGATGAGATGGATTCTATCATGCATAATAATACATGGAAATTGACTGATTTACCCCTTGGTTGCAAACAATTGGGTTGTAAATGGATCTTTAAAAGACTGTACATATGTGTATAAACTAACAGCTGTGTATCTTGTATATACGAAAAATAGCGAGATTTTAGGGATTTTGATTATATTGTTTAATAAATGCAATTTACAAAATATGCAAATACCCTTCTGTCAATTATTTTAAAAGGAAGTTACAACATTATAATTACAATCTTGCCATTGTTTAAAAATCTCTAGAAGATGTAATCCAATGGCCTAGATTAGTTCACACAGTTCACTCTCAACCTAGTGTTCACTCTAGAGTCCTACCCTATATATATATATATATATATATATATATATATATATATATATATATATATATATATAGAGAGAGAGAGAGAGAGAGAGAGAGAAACGGGATCAGGAGAAAACGCTCAAAAGTGTGATAACGGTGAGAACGCTTCCTGGCCTAACACTTGTCACACCGCTTAGAGAAAGGCGGATGGGCTTTTTTGTCCTTTCATATTTCTTTTTTATTAACGCGTGTCCCTTCATCTTTTCATTTTTTTGGCGTTTAATAAATACGCGGCGTTTTATTGTTTTTAGATAAGAATTATATTAAATATTTTGGCGTTTTAAGTATTGTTTTGGCGTTTTATTGTTTTTTAGATCAGGATGCAGGCTTTTAATGTAAAAAAACATCAGTAATTTTCTTGATTTTATTATATCAAGTATTTTGCCATTTAGTATACAGGCCTATAATGTGACAGGCAATTATGGCGTTTTAAAAGATAAATAAATTTCAATTTTCCATGTAGTGGCATTAATATAACTATAATATTTTGGCAATAAATGATACCGTCTCTTTATTTTACTGTTTCTTTTCAATTTTCTTCTGTCAATTAGTGTTGATTTTTCCAGTAATTCTTTGTTTGCGTTTTTGACGTTTTATATAACAACCTCATACTTTGCTAGCATTCGTTCTCACAGTTTTCAAACTATCAGACATTTTGTTGTTTGTAGTTTTTGACGTTTTATACTCAATTTTTTTTTAAAATAGCAGAGAATTAGATGATAAACAACATAGAATTACATAACAAACAATAGAAAATGAAAAAAAAAATTATAATCTAATTTCTCATTCAAATCTTCACTATCATCAGCCTCTTCTACTTTAACATTTTTGGCGTTTTGAACCTGTTTTTTGAATGCCTTATATAGATCCTTATTTTCCTACATACCGACCGTCTTTAGAAGATGCTTATTTTTTGTGGCATCCTTTATGGTGTGTGAATATATACTTGTTTGATGACATGTTGAACACCAACGCCTGCTCTAATGTACTGATGCCTTCATGCCATCCATATATCCATCAAGAACAAAGTGACATGATGTCATATCAGTGTCATCTGTCCCTTTATCTTGAATATTTGTCCATCTCATTCAGCAAAAGATTATAGAGATACCCAACTCACATAAGAATCCATTCAGTGAAACCCAAACTCAGATCAATACTCAATATAGCAGAATCGAGATTCTGCATCTGTGGCTTTTTTAAGTATTATTTTTTGGCGTTTTTAAAGTGAATGGTTTCTAGGGAATATGACGTTTGTTTCTGGTTTTGTGATAAATTGTTTGTGCAGAGAAGTCTTTCTTTATAGGATGTTTTTGGCGCGTAGTTTAGGCGGGTTTTTATTTATAATAAATGATATTAATAAAGTAGCCGTCTTTTCAGTTTACTGTGTATTTTTACTGTTTTTTATGTTTAGTTTTTATGAGTTTTTAGGGTCATAGACTTTCCATCTCTCAGGTTTGGCGTTTTTAATGGGTTTAAGTAGTTTTTGGCGTTTTTTTTTTCCATTTTAGCTTTTATTAATTGATACTTTTGCAAATTACTTTCATTACAGTTTGGGAGTTTTTTGGCGTTTTTACTCCATTTGTGGCGTTTTCATATGCATTATGATTGTTTTGGCGTTTTATTAAGATAATGTATTTTTTTTATTTTAAGTTCAAAAATACATAGCAAACAACAGAAAAAGAAAATTAAAAAAAAAAAAAAAAACAATTCATCTTCCAAATCTTCACTGTCATCAGTCTCTTTCTTCATTGAATCATGTTCGCTGGTGGTTTGACTTAGCCATGCTTGTGTTTTTGTGGCCGTTTGGGAAGACAAAATGACATGAGTTTTTTTTTTTTTTTTGAATATGTATCTTCAAACAACTCATTGATGTCATTCGTCTTTTCATGCCATTAAAATATTCATCAAGAACAAAACACAGAAAATGACATAAGTCTGACCCCAGCATCTTTTTGTTTATGATTTGTCCATCTCATGTAGCAAAATGTTATTTGAGTCCCAACACCTCAGGGTAGAATGCATTATCCGAAACTTTGGCGTAGAACAATATTTTGAATATACAAGAAACGATATTTGGCATTTTTGGCGTTTTACTGAAGAAATAGTTTATCTGAAAGAACCTTCGATCTTTTGATGTTTGAGTGTTTTGGCGTTTTCTAAGATAAATGGTATATAGTAGAAAATATGGCGTTTTTGAGTAGGTGTGTTTGATGTTTTGGGGATTTTGGCGTTTGTAAGTTGAATGGTATATAGTTGAAAATATGGCGTTTCAGGTTCTGGGGGGTGTGTTTTTATGTCTTGGATTTTTTTGTTTATATAGTGATGTGATTTGGTCCGTAATGGCGTTTTATTCATCAGTATGGCGTTTTGGTATAGAGGTGTAAAGACGCTTTTACCCTTAATGAGGCGCGTCCACGTAATAAAATTGATGTTATTTACGAAAACGCCACCGCGCAATCTAGTCCATTGATTGTTTTGATCGGACGATCCATAATCGTTCTCACCGTTCTCACACTTTTGAGCGTTTTCTCCAAATCCCGGCCCTATATATATATATATATATATATGGTGGGAGTTAGCTACAAAGTCCATTTTTATTACAAAGTCATAAAACACCATAATGTCAACCATAAAACACATTCAAAACCCACAAATAACATAGTGGGGGTTACTAAAACACCATATTTGTGGGTTTTGTGTTGTGTTTTGAATGATAAGGATTTGATTATCGAATGACTAACATTAGTGCTTTTTATGTTGATTATCATATTGTGTTTTATATTCATAGTTGTACGATGATGTGTTTGACGTTTGATGTGTGCAAAATGCAACATATAAATTACATCAAATGAGGCATAAAACTAACCCATTTTTAGTATTAATGTTGAAAAAACGTGCTTTTGTCTTCCTTTTGAATTTACAGGACCAAATGAGCTTAAACGAACAAAAGAAACAAATATACAGCAAAAACCAACATAAATACAAAGAAAAGGAATAAACGTGACATGCCCAACCCCTCGACAGCATCGCCCAGAGCAAAAACAAGAAATAGAAGGCTGACCACGGCCCGTGCCCATTGGACACGGGGGCGTGTTCAGGTGTCTGCAGAAAAGACAAACCTGTGGAAGCTTTTACGCCCACCACGGGGGCGTGCCCAGCACAGCATGTCACACCCTGAAATATCCGAGCTTGGCGTGACTGTACTGGTATCTTCATTGCACAACGGAAGCAAATAAGCTAAGACTTCTAGAAAATGAACGCCGCTAAGTGCTCGAATTCCCATGGGTTCTCCTATTCCAACCGTTCCATAGTTTTGAAAATGCAACCTGAGAAAGAACATGCGAAAAAGTCAACATAAAGTTGAGCAAGTTCATAGTTTGTTTTGAAAAGATTTAAAATAAATCTTTTTGATAACTGGTTTAAAAGTTATTGAGAAAATATAGAAAAATCATTTTCTCGGCATGATATATGAAAACTGTGAGTCTAGCCCACGAGAGATAATGGGCAGAGCCCAAAAGAGTCTTTGTAAGCAGGACCAACTCACCCTCTTACTTGTACATAAGTTGAAAACGTTACCAAAGTTTGTAAATCCATGTATTTGTGAGTTTCATTCAAATGAATCTTAAAAATATTTGAAAATTTAAGTATCGAAAGCTGGTATGTAAGCGTCTATGAACCTAATGATCATTAATGTGTAGCTAAGACATTAATATGTGTGCCGACATAGGAAGCACTCAACCCGGTAGACGATTTAAGTGTCGATTCACTTCGACGGGGACACAAAAGCACTCTAAGTGGCCGCACAAGGACCGTGAGTGGGGCTCGCCCGTACCCGATAGATCTACCCCCTGTTCCATGGTCCTTCAAAGGATTAATGGTGCCTAAGTTAGCGCCTATTCGCACGTGATCCAAGAATTCATTCCATAGTTTAATCATACCCTAGTTAATATGTATTTCAAAAGAAAAGGGGGACATAAACCAATTGGGTTGTCTCGTTGTTCGTACATAGACCAACCCAGTCCCGTTGTAGTAACTAGGACATTCCCGTCACTAGTCATGAAAATCATGCACTTTTTGTAGAACCGGTATGTTTAGTATAAACCTTTCGTAAACCTTTCGAGTTCGTTGAAATTCATTTGCAACATGGTTTATAATATGTGTTTTCGTTCATCGAAATAGTGTTTTATTTTGCAAAAACTTGCATGTATTTCCACCCCCGAAAACATTTATAAAAATGTAAAATCGTAAAAACTAGGGGTTATGAACTCACCTTGACATTCCCGTGCAATGCTAGCTTAGCGTGATTCCGAAGTATCGTTCCAAGAACGTGAATTAGCTAGCATGCATCTATAGTATTTCTAACATGGAATAACTTATTAGTTTCTAATTTAAACGTAGCTAAACTACGTGTCCGAGCTCTATCGAATCGTTATCTAAACGATTCTAGGATAGTGTTATCGTCTTGGTTTTGAAATAACCAATTTACGGTTATTCGATCCCATTAAAGCGGGATAGATACTAAGTCTCGAGATCGAGTTAGTTTTCGAGTGTTCTAGAAAATATATTCATATATATATATATAAATATAAGCATTGCGAAGTCGTGAATTAGAAGTACGTGAATGGATCAACGTACGTCTCGCCGTAGCTTTCATAAGACGTAAATAAATAAATACATATATACATATATATGTATATTCGAAATCTTGGCGTTTAAAATGAATGTAAACGACTATATTCATTTAATAAGGATACTCAAACTCAAGATGATCGAAATCAATATAAATAATTTATATTTATCTCATATGTTTTCTTTTGAATACTAAATGTTTGAAATAAGAATTTCGAATCGTCGTTTGAAATAAATATAAAACGTTATATTTATTTATTATTTTTTTTAATAAAAGTATCCGAAATCGCCGACTTTTAAAATAAGTAGAGATATTCGAAATTAGTCAAACTATCGATGTTTCGAAATAAGAATAAATAATCAATATTTATTTTGTATAAGTAGTCGAGTTTCGTTGATCTATACATCGTCAAAATAAATATTACACCTTATATTTGTTTTGAAAAATATACTTTAACATCCGGTGGGCGTCGTTTAGGAATTATAACTGTTTCGTGTAACGGGTTTTATGAAAAAGGGACAGAGTTTCCCCTGTTTTTAGGATAACCTCGACATCCCAAGTGTCGATATTTTGATCAAAACTCAACAATAATTCAATTGATGCAATCAACATGTAATAAATTTTTAACAAAACAAAACGTAGATAAACAAACACTAAAAGGTATCGGTCGAGCTCGGTCGCGTAACTAATAAAAATCTGATATCTATAACGAGCTAAACTAAATTTCGTGTCATTAAACTTTACCAGATCTTCGTTTGACTGAGTTTGACCATCATTGACGGTCGTTGACTGAGTTGCCTCGGTTTGACCGAGTCGTTCGGAACCGAAACTAAGGTTGACTAGCTGTTGACCCGAACCGTAACTGCTTTGGACCCGTACCCGCTGACTTGTTGACTTGGTTTGACCAGTCAACCCAACGTGTTGACTGGGTTTGACCGAACCTGTATCGGGAACCCGAAAACCCGAACAAAATCTGAACCCAATGAAACGAGACCCGCACTTGAACCAAACTCAAACCATGACTTGAAACAAAACCCGAATCTAGAACAAGAGATAACCACCATCACAGGTGCTTCCGTCGGCCGACCCAGCACCGCCACCGGCGGTTCTCCGCCGACGTCGTCTTCGACACCAACAAAAACAGTAACTTTCACCATCAACTTTAAAAAAAAAAAGAAAATGTAGAGAACAGGGGAGTGGCTCTTACCGGAAAAACATGTCGGACCGTTATATAACCGCCGTCGCCTCTCGTCGCCCGCAACCCATCACCGGAACCTCGTCGCCTCGCCGCCGTTATTTCATGAGTGAGAGAGCGGTAGAGGGTGTTGTGTGGTCATCGGAGAACGACAGCCACCGCCGCAGACACGCGACCTCCTTCTTTCTCCCTCTTATCTCGTTTTCTCTCCCTGTTCCGTCTCTCTCTCTCTTCGATATCTCTCCCTCTCTCGTGGCTGCCACCGTGTGCCGCCACCACAGTGGGGCCCGGCTGTAAATGGAGGAAAGGGTGGCTGTGGAGTGGCCGCATTACGAAGATAAGGGGAGCGGAGGGGTGCGTCGGTCGGAGAACCGGCCGGAATCCGGGTTCCGGTGACCGGTGATGAAGAGAGAGCAAAGAATTTCATCTTGGGGGCTAGGGTTTTCTTTTAAAATGAAGGGGTAAGGTGAAAGCAAGGTTTTTATAGTTAGTGTTAGTGTTGGATTGGGCCCCATGCCCGTTAGCGCGTGTGAGATGGCCCGATTACGTTTACAAGGCTCGTTCTCGTTCTCGAATTTCTTAAAACGTCATAAAAGACATATTTAAAGTCGAAAACGCTTTAAATTAAGTCGGGTGTCGATATTAGGCGCGTACGTTTGTCAGTTGCGTTAAGTCGTGTAACATGCTTTGATCTTTGTTTCTTATTCGTTCTTTTTTTTCGATCTGGTTGAAAACGAAGCTGAATTTATCGTAATATATTAGTGTCGAGGCATAACTAGAGTCCGGTGCTTCTGTTTCATTGTTAATTGTCAGCGCGTTCTGGTTTCCGAGTATCTTATGCGTTTGTGCTATGTGACGTACGGAGGCACGATAAATTCGTAAAACTAAATTTATAAGCATAAAATATTCGTATAAAATTCGTGATTGTCGGCGTTGTCGGTATTTTGTTCGTTACCGTCTAAAATTCAACGGTTTTTTCGTAGATTGTCATTCGCGCACTGTAAAGTCGGTTAGACATTCCTAGGCACTCCAAAGGCCTAATTAAGTTAATTTGTGCCTTAAACAACTATTTATTGTTGCCTAACGTTTGTAAATCGCGTAATTAGAAGCCATTAAGTACCGGTTGTCACATTCTCCCCCTGTTACAGAAATTTCGTCCTCGAAATTTAGACTATGTTATCTCCTTAGAATTATGACGTTCCTAGGTAAGTCCGAAAAATACCAAAGTGAATGAGCATGTAATCGAACCAAAACTTGTTCCGATTACGTGATTGCAAGGACATTTTGCATCAATAGGAACCCAACGGTTCAATTGAGTTTGTTCTAGAAATCGATGTCAATTGAATGTGATGTTGTGATACTATCACCAATGTGACCAAGTTTACGGGGGTCCAACAAAAGAGGAATTTCAACCAATAGAATTACAAATGAACGTTCACAACATGCAAATCAATTTTTGAAATAATAGAATTCACCACCAACGGAAACTTGCGTTGGTTGTTGTATAAATGAAACTTGGATTTCAAGCTAAAATAAATAGAATCACAAAAATGATTTGTCAACTATCGAACCATTAAATAAGGAAAATCAATGTGTTGACATTATTGAGTTGCAACGATACACCGAAATGATTTACAACCGAACCTGGTGTATCATCGTCTTAATACATAGTTGCATTATGACTATTAGAATGATCAGTCAAACCAAAAAGAATACGTTGTTTTGCATGAAACGATTGATCATGATTAGCACAAGCTACGAGTTTATACCGACACCACAAGGTGTCGTAGCGAATGAAATAATTCAATAATAGCGGTGATCGAACAAGTATCACCTGTGTTTTACATGAAACGCTCGATCATGATTAGCCCAAGCTACAAATTTATACCGACACCACAAAGGGTCGTAGTGATCGAAATAATTCAATGACAGAGGTGATCGAACAAGTATCACCGTGTCTTGAAATCGGATGAAAGGTTCAACGAAGTAAGTCTGAATATTCGTTTCAAGCAAATCTCATAGGATTTTCAACTAAAGGTGAAACAAATAAACAATATTTTCAAGCGAAGATGAAAAGCAATGAACATCACAAAATGTTCGATCGATGGTGAAATAATCGTTAAGAGGTACACCGAAATATGACATGAACTTGTGTACCATTATCTTAATACACGATTGTATTAAGACTGCTTTAGTATGATAATTCAGCAAAACGGATTTAATATTAATAAACAAATAAATAAATAACTAAATCCGTACATGATGTGTGCAAACGAGATTAGCGCAAGCTTCAAATTTATGAGAACGTCACCACAAGGTGATCGTGATCAAGGAAACGATTCAATGAAGTCGAAGACCAAACAAGCCTGTTATGGTTCGAAGCAAATGAAGTGCTTGTTGGGATTATTTCGAATGTGATGGCCTTAATCCATCATATGGAATATTGAATCGAATATATATTACGAGCAAGTTCAAACAATTGAAGTTGGTTTAGTCATATTCCAACAATGAATGCATGTGTTGACAAAAGAATTTCGACATGGTTACAATGAACAAACCATGTAATTTAATTCAAAAGAAATGAGTTTCAATGAGTTCGTTGACTCGATATCAAAGAGTCAACACTTTGCAATAATGCGGGTCATCTAGATCACAATGCAAAGATCAAGTATAGCGAAACAATATTTGAGCTTTGATAAAACAACAATTTGGAGTGAAGCCCTCCAATGGTCTTCATAAATCAAACTAACCACATGCGCAACAAACAATGCATGCGTAACGTGTGAATTTACCCAGAAATGAAGCAAATAAGTATTCACTATTACGAAGGAAATCCTCATGATACGATGACCATCAGGGGGAGTAGAAATGTGAAAGTCTACTCACTATATGCAGAAGTCATAATTTCAACAAAAGAAATTTAAGGACTTTACCTGGAATTGTGTGTGATGATCGAGTGTTAGATGACATTACCATGGAATGTCGAACGTTGCGTATTTTCCATAAATGAAACAGGGGGTGCGAAGACGTGTGACTTCAGTTGCAGCGCCAACCATTGTAAGTCTCTTCAGACTAAGTATTGACTGCTGTGAAATCTTGTTTTAACGTACCTTAGCGTGACTCGTGTCATTTGCAGGATCACGTGGCAAAGTACCGCATTTCGGTTGTTGTTCTCCCGCTGACGGACTTAGCATCGTTGTTGTCGTGTCCATTTATGTTTTCCCCAAGGCCTTGCCTCGAAAGTCGTGTGAGATGTACTTCAACGTCTGCTGACGTATAGTTTAAGTTTCATGTATATTCGCGCACTAGCGTTTCGTTCCGCATAGAATGTGATGTACTCCGACATCCGTTGACGTATAGTTTGAGTTTCATGTATTCTTGTGCACTAGCGTTTTGTTCCGCGTAGGTTACCTGCTCGGGTAAGTAAGATAGCATAGACGACATAATATAATGGCGCTTGCCCGAGTTGTTAGTCAAAGTTTCTAAGTGAGGACCTTTAATGAGTTTTGACATAAGTTTCCCAAGGTCCTAAATGCATGTTATTCAAAACTCTTAAAGTTTTGCTTAATGTATGAATTTGTTTCATGAACCGTGTATCAACACAACACTTGTGTTTGTTTAAAACCAAAATTGTAGACTCATTGTTTTCAGCAACGGTTGGAACCCATATTCGAGTCTTAGGCGTTCTGTATGTGTTCAAGTCTTAATAGTCTAAGTCCCTAGAGAAAAGTGAGGTTAAAGCCTAGGTATCTCTACAAAAACCTAATTCGCTGAAACCTATAGCTCTGATACCAATCTGTCACACCCCGAAATATCAGAGCTTGGCGTGACTGGACTGGTATCTTCATTGCATAGAGGAAGCAAATAAGCTAAGACTTCTAGAAAATGAACGCCGCTAAGTGCTCGAATTCCCATGGGTTCTCCTATTCCAACCGTTCCATAGTTTTGAAAATGCAACCTGAGAAAGAACATGCGAAAAAGTCAACATAAAATTGAGCGAGTTCATAATTTGTTTTGAAAAGATTTAAAATAAATCTTTTTGATAACCGGTTTAAAAGTTGTTGAGAAAATATAGAAAAATCATTTTCTCGGCATGATATATAAAAACTGTGAGTCTAGCCCGCGAGAGATAATGGGCCGAGCCCAAAAGAGTCTTTGTAAGAAGGACCAACTCGTCCTCTTACTTGTACATAAGTTGAAAACGTTACCTAAGTTTGTAAATCCATGTATTTGTGAGTTTCCATCAAATGAATCTTAAAAACATTTGAAAATTTAAGTATTGAAAGCTGGTATGTAAGCGTCTATGAACCTAATGATCATTAATGTGTAGCTAAGACATTAATATTGTGCCGACATAGGAAGCACTCAACCCGGTAGACGATTTAAGTGTCGATTCACTTCGACAGGGACACAAAAGCACTCTAAGTGGCCGCACAAGGACCGTGAGTGGGGCTCGCCCGTACCCGATAGATCTACCCCCTGTTCCGTGGTCCTTAAAAGGATTAATGGTGCCTAAGTTAGCGCCTATTCGCACGTGATCCAAGAATTCATTCCATAGCTTAATCATACCCTAGTTAATATGTATTTCAAAAGAAAAGGGGGACATAAACCAATTGGGTTGTCTCGTTGTTCGTACGTAGACCAACCCAGTCCCGTTGTAGTAACTAGGACATTCTCGTCACTAGTAATGAAAATCATGCACTTTTTGTAGAACCGGTATGTTTAGTATAAACCTTTCTAAACCTTTCGAGTTCGTTGAAATTCATTTGCAACATGGTTTATAATATGTGTTTTCGTTCATCAAAATAGTGTTTTATTTTGCAAAAACTTGCATGTCTTTCCACCCCCGAAAACATTTATAAAAATGTAAAACCGTAAAAAGTGGGGGTTATGAACTCACCTTGACATTCTCGTGCAATGCTAGCTTAGCGTGATTCCGAAGTATCGTTCCAAGAACGTGAATTAGCTAGCGTGCATCTATAGTATTCCTAACATGGAATAACTTATTAGTTTCTAATTTAAACGTAGCTAAACTACGTGTCAGAGCTCTACCGAATCGTTAACTAAACGATTCTAGGATAGTGTTATGGTCTTGGTTTTGAAATACCAATTTACGGTTATCCGATCCGATTTAAGCGGGATAGATACCAAGTCTCGAGATCGACTTAGTTTTTGAGTGTTCTAGGAAATATAATCATATATATATATATAAATATAAGCATACTTGCGAAGTCGTGAATTAGAAGTACGTGAATGTATCAACGTACGTCTCGCCGTAGCTTTCATAAGACGTAAATAAATAAATACATATATACATATATATGTATATTCGAAATCTTGGCGTTTAAAATGAATGTAAACGACTATATTCATTTAATAAGGATACTCAAACTCAAGATGATCGAAATCAATATAAATAATTTATATTTATCTCATATGTTTTCTTTTGAATATTAAATGTTTGAAATAAGAATTTCGAATCGTCGTTTGAAATAAATATAAAACGTTATATTTATTTATTATTATTTTTTTTATAAAAGTATCCGAAATCGCGGACTTTTAAAATAAGTAGAGATATTCGAAATTAGTCGAACTATCGATGTTTCGAAATAAGAATAAATAATCAATATTTATTGTGTATAAGTAGTCGAGTTTCTTTGATCTATACATCGTCAAAATAAATATTACACCTTATATTTGTTTTGAAAAATATACTTTAACATCCGGTGGGCGTCGTTTAGGAATTATAATTGTTTCGTGTAACGGGTTTTATGAAAAACGGACAGAGTTTCCTCTGTTTTCAGGATAACCTCGACATCCCAAGTGTCGATATTTTGATCAAAACTCAACAATAATTCAATTGATGCAATCAACATGCAATAAATTTTTAACAAAACAAAACGTAGATAAACAAACACTAAAAGGTATCGGTCGAGCTCGGTCGCGTAACTAATAAAATCTGATATCTACAACGAGCTAAACTAAATTTCGCGTCATTAAACTTTACCGGATCTTCGTTTGACTGAGTTTGACCATCATTGACTGTCGTTGACTGGGTTGACTCTGTTTGACTGAGTCGACTCAGTTTGACTGAGTCGTTTGGAACCGAAACCGAGGTTGACTAGCTGTTGACCCGAACCGTAACTGCTTTGGACCCATACCCGCTGACTTGTTGACTTGCTTTGACCAGTCAACCCAACGTGTTGACTGGGTTTGACCGAACCTGTATCGGGAACCCGAAAACCCGAACAAAATCTGAACCCAATGAAACGAGACCCGCACTTGAACCAAACTCAAACCATGACTTGAAACAAAACCCGAATCTAGAACAAGAGATAACCACCATCACAGGTGCTTCCGCTGGCCGACCCAGCACCGCCACCGGCGGTTCTCCGCCGTCGTCGTCTTGGACACCAACAAAAACAGTAACTTTCACCATCAACTTAAAAAAAAAAAAAACGTAGAGAACAGGGGAGTGGCTCATACCGGAAAAACATGTCGGACCGTTTTATAACCTCCGTCACCTCTCGTCGCCGGCAAACCCATCACCGGAACCTCGTCGTCGCGCCGCCGTTATTTCATGAGTGAGAGAGCGGCAGAGGGTGTTGTGTGGTCATCGAGGAACAGCAGCCACCGCCGCAGACACGCGGCCTCCTTCTTTCTCCCTCTTATCTCGTTCTCTCTCCCTGTTCTGTCTCTCTCTCTCTTCGATATCTCTCCCTTTCTCGTGGCTTCCACCGTGTGCCGCCACCATAGTTGAAGATACATATCCGAGACCGGACATGATCCTTGGGACGAACCGGACTCCACTTGAACGGATATCTGAGACATGTCCGTTCCTTATCAGGAACCTCCGAAGACGAACCCCCATTCAAGTGCGTCTGGACGAATGACGTCATCTCAGTTGACTACTATAAATACCCCATCAAGTACAAAGCCAAGTACGATTTTCTGAACCTCCGTCCTTACTTTCTCTCTCTATCAATACTTATCCTCACGCCGGAAGGTGGTCGCAGAGGGGCCCTCCCATCTCTGCGGCGAGCCTAACGGTTTTCTGTTTTGCAGGACTGCTCCTCAAGCTCTCTTACAAGATCCAAACCCTCGTTTACAGGCTCCGGCCTAAACACGATTCTTTGGTTCTTCAAATGGCGCCATCCGATCTCAAAGCTCTTAGTCCTTCACTCTGGTGAATTTCTTGAGCAAAGAACTGACAAATGGCGGCCTCAGGTTCTGTGAATCTGGGATCTACAACTGTTAGTACACAAACCACAGCACCAGCAAGTACTGTTTCCACAACCTCAGCTGCCTTAAGCTCGGGACCGGGAACAACCTTGCCGTTTATTCTACTCCCTACTTCGCAAACATCTGAGTTTGATGCGGAGTTTCTCTCCAAAAATGCAAGTCTTCTACGAAGATTGAAAGCACAACAAGCTAGAGATGAACAAATCCTTGGTTTACGAACCAGGTTGTTTCAGGAAGAAACTCCGGTAAGGACTATGGGTCCTACGATGTTTACTCCTCCTACTTTCTCCACAGTTGTCACCTCGGAAATTTACACTGGATATGTGCAGGGTTCGTCCGGACCATCGCCAGCAATGGCAATACGAAATGAAGCACAGATGGACGCAGTTAATGATCCGGAACTCACCAAGCCATATCACCCAGTTTCCATGACTGCCAAGTCAAAGTTCAGCGCTCGCATCACACATGCCAAGCTTCCTCCGAAGCTCAAAATGCCAACTACAGTAAAAAAGTATGATGGTACAACTGATCCAGATGATCATATGTTCGATTTCGACGGAGCTGCACGAGTCGAACAGTGGCAGATGCCGGCGTGGTGCTTCATGTTCGCACAAACACTAACCGGGGCTGCCCGGGTGTGGTTTGATGCTTTGAACGAAGGAGAGATAAATGACTTCGAGGAGTTCCGAAGATCTTTCCTTCAGAATTTTAGCCAACAGTGACACTACTCCAAAGAAATCACCGAAGTTCATAACATCCGGAGAAAGGATGGAGAATCTTTGGATAGTTTCATTGACCGGTTCAACCGGGAAAGTATGCAGATCAGTGGGGTAGTTGACCAGTTAAGGATCTCCGGATTCTGTCACGGTGTCCGGAACAATCAATTGGTCGAGAAATTACACGAAAACCTTCCGAAGACGATGGAGGTACTCATGGACCGAGCCAGAGCTTTCGCTCGAGGCAAAAACGCATGTAACCCAGCTCCGGAGTCAGATCACAAGATGTCTTCCTGGAAGAAAAACGGTGGGTCGGTGTTTGATAAAACTCCATCCGATAGCAGGGGACGACCGCACCCCTACAGCAGGAATGACAGACCTCCACGTGGAAGAAGCTCCGGGTCAAGGTTTTACAACTTATCAGACCTTTCCAAAACTCCCAGTGAAATTCTCAGTGCGGAAGGGGCAAACTTCCCTGCCCCACCAAAACTCCGAAACCCGGGTGATAAGAATTCCAAGAAATATTGTGATTACCATCATGCTCGAGGTCACAACACAGATGATTGCTGGTCCCTGAAGCAAGAAATAGAAAAAGTAGTGCGATCTGGAAAGCTGTCGCATCTAGTAAAAGAAGTAAAGGAAGGAAAATCTTTGGGAAATTCGGGAGATAATCCGAACAACCAGCCGACGATTTGTATGATCAGGAGAGCAGACAACCAAGGCATCAAGCGATCCAGTCACCATATGGCCGCTTGGATGCAGCAACCCATTGCTTTTCCTCCTATCAATCCGGAAGAAATCAAGGACGGACCAATCATAGTGTCTGCGATCATAGCAGGTCACAAGGTCCGGAGGATTTATGTTGACAGCGGAAGTGCCACCGAAATCATGTACAAGTAGTGTTTTCAACAGCTAGCCCCACGGACCAAGGCAAAGTTGATCCAAGTCTCAATGCCATTGGTAAGTTTCTCCGGAGAGGTGGTGCAGCCCATAGGGCAAATTACTTTGCCAACAACGTTGGAAGAAGGGAGTCTGGTCCGAACTGTCATTTTAACGTATCTGGTAGTAGAGGCAAGGTCCGTTCATAATGTCATTCTAGGGAGGCCCGGTATGTGTGCCTTTGGTATCATCAGTTCTACCATTCATGGATCGTTAAAATTCCCCACCGAAGCAGGAGTGGCAACTCTGCACTACGAGTCAACAATTTGCGTAGCTGAAATACGACAAAGCAATGGTACTGACAAGCCTCCGAACCTCCTCACAGAAGAATGGGCTATCCATCCGCATTTTCCGGAGCAAAAAATTGCAGTCGGGGCTCAACTTCCTGAACGTACCAAAATGAAGTTGTGGAAGCTTTTGTCTAATTCTCTCGATGTATTTGCCTGGCAAACCTCTGACATGGTGGGAGTTCCTCGATGTTTGGCTGAACATAAGCTGAAGGTGTCGCATTCAGCAAAGCCAGTAGCTCAAAGAAAAAGAAACATGGCTCCAGCACGTAACAAAGCTATCTCCGAGGATGTACGAAAGTTATTAAGTGCCGGTATCATCAGGGAAGTACGGTACCAAACATGGGTCTCCAATCCGGTAATGGTAACAAAGAAAGATAAAACCTGCAGGATGTGCGTCGATTTTTCTGATCTGAACAATGCTTGTCCGAAGGATTGCTATCCTTTGCCGGAGATAGATTTAAAGATTGATTCTCTTTCCAGCTTCCGTCTTAAATGCTTCCTAGATGCGTACAAAGGATGCCATCAAATCCAGATGGCTTTGGAAGACGAAGATAAAACCGCGTTTGTGACAAACGAGGGTCTCTTCTGTTATACCAAAATGCCATTCGGATTAAAGAACGTCGGAGCTACGTACCAAAGGCTGATGGATAAAGCGTTCAAAGACCAGATCGGAAGAAATCTATAAATTTATGTGGACGACCTGGTCATAAAAAGCCAGGCCGAAGACAACATGATCGATGACATACTCGAAACTTTCACCAGGCTTCGGAGTATCAACCTTAAACTTAACCCCAAAAAATGCTCTTTTGGTTTAGAAGAAGGAAAGTTTCTCGGTGTGTGGATAACCCAGTCCGGAATCCAGGCACATCCGGATAAAATCAAAGCGGTAGTCTCCATGCAGCCTCCCAAAACTGTCAAAGAAATTCAGTCATTAAACGGAAAGCTCGTTGCTCTTCATCGTTTTGTTTCAAAAGCGGCTGATCGCTCTATTCCTTTCATGAATGTGTTGAAAAAACGAACGGGAAAAGGCCAAATAGAGTGGACACCAGAAGCCGATTCGGCATTTCAGGAGTTGAAAGTCTGTCTTGGATCCTTGCCCACCCTAACCGCTCCAATTACCGGAGAAACTGTCACAGTGTATCTCTCCGCCTCTCATTTCGCTATAAGTGTAGTACTTGTAGTGCATCGGAATCAAGCACAAATCCCGGTCTACTATGTAATCCGCATCCTGAAAGATTATGAAACTCGGTACCCGATGATTGAAAAGTTAGCACTCGCTTTGGTACATGCCTCTAGACGCCTCCGAAGATACTTTCAAGCTTTCAATATAGAAGTGCAGACTGACCTCCAAATCCAGCAAATTCTCAGAAAGCCAGAGGTCTCCGGATACCTCACTAAGTGGGCAATTGAACTCAGCGCTTTCGATATCACCTATCGTACCAGAGGACCGGTGAAAGGCCAGGCGGTGGCAGATTTCCTCACGGAGGTCCCAACCGGAGAGAGCACCAAAGAAAAATCCGCCCTGCCAAGGGTATGGAACTTATATACGGATGGAGCCTCCAGCAAAGAAGGATCGGGGGCAGGGTTAATCCTAATAGATCCAGAAGGGATAGAATACACTTATGCTTTGCGGTTCGAGTTCAAAACCTCAAATAATGAGGCAGAATACGAGGCTCTCCTTGCAGGTCTCCAAACCGCGGCCAAAGCCGGCGCAACCTCCGTACTAGCACATGTTGATTCATTGTTGGTAGCCAATCAAGTCAGCGGAGAGTACGAAGCACGAGAGGATAACATGGTTCGGTATCTCCAGTAAGTTAACAGTTTAATCTCCTCTTTCGACTCTTGCAAAATAGTACACATACCGCGGAGCAAGAACAAAAAGGCCGATGCCTTAAGCAAGCTCGCATCCGTAGCATTTTGTCATTTATCCAAAGAAGTTTTAGTCGAAACCTTGCAAACCCCGGCCATCCAACAGACGGGGTCAGTCATGTCAGTCTCCATGCTTGAAAACTCTTGGATGACTCCGATTGTGGATTACTTGAAAGAAGGGACGCTCCCAGAAGACAAGGCTCAGGCCCGGAAGCTAAAGGTAAAAGCGTTGCAGTATCAGATTCAAGATGGGCAACTTTACCGTAAGACCTTTTTAGGTCCGCTCCTGAAATGCTTAACACCGGAGGAAGCCAGCTGTGTCATAAGAGAAATCCACTGGGGAATATGCGGCATCCACGCCGGACCGAGGATGGTCATAGCTAAAGTCATGAACGCCGGATACTTCTGGCCAGGTATGCATCAAAGCGCGGTTAACGAGCTTCAATCATGTGAAGACTGCCAGCGGCACGCTCCCATTAGCCACCGAGCCAAGAACAATCTCGTTCCTGTGACTTCGGCATGGCCGTTTCAGAAATGGGGGATTGACATTGTGGGTCCTTTCCCTATTTCCACCGGAGGGGTAAGGTTCTTGTTGGTTGCCATTGACTATTTTACAAAATGGGTCGAAGCCAAACCCCTCCGGACCATCACAGGAGATCAAGTACTGAGGTTTGTCTGGGAAAACATAGTGTGCAGATACGGGATGCCACTATGTATAGTCAGTGATAACGGGAAACAGTTTGCAGAGAAACCGTTCAAGACATGGTGCGAAAGAATGCGTATTGAGCAAAGCTTTGCTTCGGTTTCCCATCCCCAGGCCAATGGGCAAGTAGAAAGAGCCAACCGCAGCATTGTGGAGGGCATTAAAAAGCGCTTGGGGAAAGAGGGCGTTTCATGGGCAGATGAGCTCCCGCACGTCCTATGGGCCCACCGAACGATGCCGAAGACGAGCAATAGGGAAACCCCCTTCAGCTTAACATACGGTACTGAAGCAGTCATTCCCGCAGAAGTAGGGATACCTACCCCCCGTATGCAGCTAAGTCAAGAAGAAAATGAACAAGAACTCCTTCTGAACCTGGACCTAGCCGAAGAAAGGAGAGAGCTCGCGGCGATCCGAGAAGCGAAATATAAAAAAGAGTTGGAAAAACATTACAACTCAAAAGTGAAGGAGGTCCGGTTTAAGGTCGGGGACTACGTGATGCGGAGTAATGAAGCAAGCTTAGTTGAAGGCACCGGAAAAATGGCACCAAAATGGGAAGGTCCTTACCTGATCAACACCGCAGGAAAGGACGGTGCATATACGCTCAAGAAAATGGACGGGACCCTCGTCCCGCGCACATGGAACGGAACGCACCTAAAGAAGTGTTTTCTTTAAAAAAAAGTTCTTACTTTAAAAATAAGATTGTAATACGGAAGCTACGGCCTTCGTCACTCCTTTTATTTCCTTGTAAAGCGGATGGTTATGCCCGCACCGAACAATCTATAAATTCCAAGAACCGTGGAAGGTTTTACCCACGGATTACATAAAATGTTTTTACTATGTGTTAATCGGAGAAGTGAAACTCCGGATAAGAAAAATAGAATGATAAAATTTTCTATCTTTAACAATGTTGCAACACAAGTATAATTTTCGGCCGAACTAGGGATGCTAACCCTAAAAGGTAGGAATGAACTGATCTCGTTCATATTCTTCCCTTCACTTAGAAATTATCCTGGAAAACCAAAAATCGGATCCGTATTTTAAAATGAACGTTCTAGAAAAAACAGAAAATGTAAAACACTAAAAACATGGACGCATGTATGTCTACATCAAAAATTGACCGGACTTGCATAAACCGGAAATTACAAAATCATTTACAAAGGATAATTTTCTAAACATAAGTAAAAGCATCATTACATTCATCCAAAAATAAGGTGCATGCCTCAAGTTGCCGGACATGTCCACCTGCCAAAGAGCTAGAAATCATAAACTTCCAAGGTGCATACCCCAAATTGCCGGGCATGTCCACCTTACTTCTTCGAGGAACTTTCGTTTGCAAAAAGTAGAGCTTCCTTAATTTCAGAAAGGGGCGCATTGACAAGCTTCGGAAGGTCTTCTATCACCGGAAACTTAAGAGTATCGAAGCAAGCAACTGCCGCATTTAGCTCTTCCGTAGCATTGCGATTCAACGATGGAACATCTTTGTAAGGGGTCTTCCTCTGCAAAGCATGGACATATCCCTGGTGAAGGCCAGAATTGATACCAATAGAGCTCATTGCATTATTAACTGCGGCCACGGCAGCGGTCATTTCTGGACCCTTATGAATGTTCTTTGCCAGAAGCTTTGCCCCCTCCGAAAGCATCCAAATATTTGTTGCTTGAAGCTCCTCCACCCTAGCTTTCAGAGAAACATTCTTCGCTTCAATCTCCTCAATTCGGTCCTTCAAGTCGGCTTCCCCTGATTTAAGCGTATCCCGCTCTGGAAAAAGTGTTAGAAAAATATGAAAGATAAGAGGCAACTAAATCAAGAAAAGGACGTACCGGCCATCATGCTCTCATAAGCGTGGCGAGCATTATTAAAAGCTTCTTCCATCTTCGCCAAAACTGCCTTATGCTCTTCATCCTTCTTCTTCATTGATTCAGAGAATGCTTTGAATTCCGAGGATATCTTATCCCTGTCTTCCGCAACAGCAGCAGTCGCTTGGGACGATTGATTTTGAGCAATCAAAGACTTAACCTTCTCCTGCTGAGCCTGAAGATCTTGGGTCAGTTGAGCGATTTTCTTCTCCGCGTCCGGAGTTTTCAGAATTTTCCGCTTCAGAGAACGGGCTTCTTTTTCCAAATCTTCCTTAACCGACTCCGCCTCGACCCATCTCCGGTAAACCTCTGTCACAAAAATGTTTGATTGAGCCTGATTGGTTAAAACGGCCGCGGCCAGATCTTGGTTTTTCATTTTCCGGCTCCTGGCATGGTCCACTGGAGTGTTAATATTAAAAAGCATAGTTTTTGCAACCAATGCGTCCATCACTGAGTCCTTATTCCGAACGTCCCAATCAGGAATGAATTTGTCTTCAGCAATTACCGGATCAATATCCATGTCATCCGAGAACAAATCTGCATATCGAAAAAAGGACAACAACTCAGGTCCGAACCAAGATGAAGGAAGAGAAGACACTTGATCTTCCTCATCATCAATAAAACGGTCCGGACCTAAAGATGAGTCCAGCATCGTACCTGAAAAAGTCACCACCTTGGGTTCACCATGAGTTTTTCCTTTCTCCTTGCTCGAAATCTCCGGAATCTCCGTCTCCATATTCTCTGTTTCAGTACTTGGAATAAAACCACCAGAAAAGGTAGGGGTCGGTCTATTACGAGCCAATGCGGCCTCTTCCCTAGAAAACTTACCTCCGGTAAGATGCTCGTCCAGCTCATCCATTATGTTACCCTCGGAGCGAGAATCCTTCTTTGATTTCTTTGACTTTGGCAATGGAAGAGGATCGGTAGAACGTATCAGAATCTGCTCATTTTTCCTCTTACGAGAACGAACCTTCAGATCCACGTCCGGTACGACACCCTTCCTTTTCAAGGAAGAATGACGATATTGGAGGGCCTCATCTAAATCACGGACCTCCGGATCGCTATCCACGTCATCAAGAATTGATTTCTTACCAGCCTGGGATCCGGATGAATCAGCAGCTTCCTTCGTAGACTTCGGAGCGGAGGAAGTAGCCTCAGCAGCAACTTGTTCAGGCATGTTCTGAGGAATAGAAGAAGTTGCTTCGGCAGCAGAGGGCCCCGTCACGTCTTGAACAACCTCTGGACGAATCTGTTGAGCCGAAGGTGCCACCTGCTTCATGAGAGGAACATCCTCCTCACCCTGTTCCTCGAAATCAAAGTCAAGAACATCCATGCTCGGAACATTTAAAGCATCCAGGAGAGACATTATGGCACCTGGATTTTCGAAACAAAAAGAAAGTTAGCAAAACAACTAAATAAAGGTGCCGAAGGGGATATAAAGGGCCGGAACTTACGATCACGCTTTCGGCGAATAATCGGCCAATCTCTATCCCCTTGGGCCCAGGAAAAACTAACTCGACCTAACCAAAGGAAATGCTCAGGAAGGGGACGAATGGGAGATCTATGTTCAATCAGGGCACGGACTAAATCCTCACTGAAAACAAAATCCTCTCCAAGGTCAAAAGACATCGTTTGGTCTTTAAAACGCCACCTCATATCCTCCGGCAAGCAGCGGTCGTCCAGCCAGAAAAAATTATCCTTCCAATTTTTTAAGCTAGACCGTTCGCCGGAGGACGGGGAAGGTACACCCTTCCGGTGCGCAAAGGTATACCAATCTCCGGCCGTAATAAACTCATAAAAATATCGAAAAACATTCAGATCCGGTTTCTGGTCTAGGGCTCGGCAAGAAATTTCAAAATGGTTAATACGGCTATGACCGAACGGATTAACTTGGCAAATATGAACCCTAAAAAATTGTAGAACCCTAATCAAGAAGCGAGAAAAAGGAACCCTATAATTCGCGAAATTACAGACGCGAGTATAGAAGGGAAACTTCCTATGACGGAATGGATATATGGCTTCCCTTTCGGAAGGAAGGACCGGGTGAAGGTCTAGAGGAATCCTATAATCTCTAATGAACTTATCCAACTGACGTTGGGTAAGCACGCTCACACTCTCCGCAAGGTTCTCCTTACCAGGAGCCATACTAAAAAGATAAAAAGAAAGGGACGCACCTTTCTCTGAAGAAGAAGAAGAGGTAAAAGAGGATAACAATGGAGAAGATGATGAGAGAAGAAGAAAGTGAAAAGGAAAAAGTAAAAAGTAAATTTATAGGAAAAGTAAGTCGGTGGGGGGCCATCAAATCAAACCGTCACTTCTCACGAATTCCAACGCAAGGAATTGCTACCATCACAGGTGGGTGACCAACAGACAAGTCACAAAAAACCCCCATGCCACATTATCGCCATTTTAAACACGACACGTCATTTACTCGGACCACTCCAGCAGCGACACGTCATCCAAGTAAGACAAAAACTTGAAGTAACAGTCTGCTAAGTCTCTACCGAGACTTAACAAACTGGGGGACTTGAAGATACATATCCGAGACCGGACATGATCCTTGGGACGAACCGGACTCCACTTGAACGGACATCTGAGACATGTCCGTTCCTTATCAGGAACCTCCGAAGACGAACCCCCATTCAAGTGCGTCTGGACGAATGACGTCATCTCAGTTGACTACTATAAATACCCCATCAAGTACAAAGCCAAGTACGATTTTCTGAACCTCCGTCCTTACTTTCTCTCTCTACTTTCTCTCTCTATCAATACTTATCCTCACGCCGGAGGGTGGTCGCAGAGGGGCCCTCCCATCTCTGCGGCGAGCCTAACGGTTTTCTGTTTTGCAGGACTGCTCCTCAAGCTCTCTTACAAGATCCAAACCCTCGTTTACAGGCTCCGGCCTAAACACGATTCTTTGGTTCTTCAATAGTGGTGGCCGGCTGTAAAATGGAGGAAAGGGTGGCTGTGGAGTGGCCGCATTACGAAGATAAGGGGAGCGGAGGGGTGCGTCGGTCGGAGAACCGGCCAGAATCCGGGTTCCGGTGACCGGTGATGAAGAGAGAGCAGAGAATTTCATCTTGGGGCCTAGGGTTTTCTTTTAAAATGAAGGGGTAAGGTGAAAGCAAGGTTTTTATAGTTAGGGTTAGAAATGGATTGGGCCCCAGTTTTAAAATGAAGGGGTAAGGTAAAAGCAAGGTTTTTATAGATAGGGTTAGTGTTGGATTGGGCCCAGGCCCGTTAGCGCGTGTGAGATGGCCTGATTATGTTTACAAGGCCCGTTCTCGTTCTCGAATTTCTTGAAACGTCATAAAAGACATATTTAAAGTAGAAAACACTTAAAATTAAGTCTGGTGTCGATATTAGGCGCATACGTTTGTCGGTTGCGTTAAGTCGCGTAACATGCTTTGATCTTTGTTTCTAATTTGTTCTTCTTTTTTTTTCCATCTGGTTGAAAACGAAGCTGAATTTATCGTAATATATTAGTGTCGAGGCATAACTAGAGTCCGGTGCTTCTGTTTCGTTGTTAATTGTCAGCGCGTTCTGATTTCTGCGTATCTTCTGCGTTTATGCTCTGTGACGTACGGAGGCACGATAAATTCGTTAAACTAAATTTATAAGCATAAAATATTCGTATAAAATTCGTGATTGTCGGCGTTGTCGGTATTTTGTTCGTTACCGTTTAAAATTCAACGGTTTTTCCGTAGATCGTCATTCGCGCACTGTAAAGTCGGTTAGAAATTCCTAGGCACTCCAAAGGCCTAATTAAGTTAATTCATGCCTTAAACACACTATTTATTGTCGCCTAACATTTGTAAATTGCGTAATTAGAAGCAGTTAAGTACCAGTTGTCACACAGCACGAGGCGTGGTCAACGCTAAGATTCGCAGAATCTTGCAAAATCTTGGTAGTACAGATACGCTTCTGCCCACGGGGCCGTGCCCAGTGAACATGGGCCGTGTGGAGCCCAATGCTGACAAAAACAATTAATGAAGGAAGAGAAAGGGATGGCCACGGGGGCGTGTCCTCTGGACACGGGGCCGTGGCCGGGCTTCTGTTCAGGCTATAAATAGGGGTGCTTGGTTCACTTCAAAGGCATCCCTTGGCAAACCATTACTCTCCCACTTTGCCACCACTCCACCACCACTACACCACCAACACCCACCACCATCATCCATCATCCATCATCCATCTTTAGAGTGTGTAGTAGTCTCGGGATCCAAGATTGATAGTAAGAGTTCTTGTCAATCAAAGGCCATGTTTGGTTTTGTATTACTTTTTATTTTTAATCTTTTCGCACTTTTTATTTATTTTTGTATTAATGACTTTAATAACTAGTTTCTTATGTTGAAGGTGAAACTTCTTTATCATTTGTCTGTGGTGTCTTGGCATTACTTTACTGTCTATATAAAGTAAAAGATTTACACCATTCATATCTCTACGGTCTATATAGAGATATGTTGGCTACCTGGTCGGGGGTTAAGGGAATGGTTTAGTAAGGTTTTTGCCTTGTTCAGTGTATAGATCCTGCAAGGACCTGGGTCAAGCTTACTAGGACCTCCTTCAATAACCACTGATATTAGATGGCGGGGGTGTGAATGGCTTGATCCCCTCATATGTAAACTACTATTAATACATTAAACCGACTACTTGGGATTGTATCCCTGCTGACTCAAACCACTTAGCCGAGGGTAACGTCACCTTCAAAAGAGGGGCCTACCACTTTTCGCATTAATAACTTAATTAATTATCTTTCAATATTCCGACCCTTTGAGATTGTATCCTTGCTGACTCAAACCACTGGGTTGAGGGTAACGTCACCTTCAAAAGAGGGGCCTACTACTATAACTAAGATAATCTCTTAAAAAGTTCAAAAGTGCGAAAATCATCAAAGGATACATTAAAGGCGAGTCGGATCCAAGTGATTCATCTTGTCTGTTTGTTTTTATTTCTGAATTTTTAGTTTTATTTTTTATGTTTAAAACCTTTTTCTCAAAATTTTTAGATTGATTAGACGTTGACGATAAACCGGTACTAAAAGCTCTTGTGTCCTTGGATGACCTCGGTATCTTACCAACGCTATACTATGCTCACGATGGGTGCACTTGCCCAAGTGTGTGTTTAGTGTTAGTAGAATATCGTGTTTTATAAATTTAAAACTTGACTAATGCGTAAAATGGGCTTAAAATATCAATAAAATCATAACACACCTAACGCACACCAAGTTTTTGGCGCCGTTGCCGGGGACACAAGGATTTTAAGAATGTTAGGAATCAACGGCCTAATCATTTTTTTGTTTTTCTATTTTTTTAGATTTTTCTTTATTTTTCAGCATCTGCAGACTTCAGCATGGGGCCGTGCCTGCTGAACACGCCCCGTGCCCAATCTTTGTTACTGGCAATCCTGTTTTAAGTCAGACAGTAGCTGAACACGGGGCCGTGCCCACTGAACACACCCCCGTGTCTAAACATTAGTTACTGAAAAGAGAACCGTAAGATCCCGACGGTTGGTAATTTCTGACACAAACACGAGTGATATTGATTATTTTTAGTTTCGCTCCTCTTATGGTGCGTGGTGTCAAATATGTGGTGGATCTCATAAAGATTTAGAATGTTACTTTCTAAATTATACTCCCCACTATATAGACCATCGCTTCCCTGTAACCTTAAGATGGGCGAAAGTAAAAACGATCCAAGTCTCTCCCCCGAGTGCCCTCAACCATTTCTTTTGGGTGACATAATTTTAGAAGAATTGTGTAAGTTCGATGAAATAATTCTCCAATTGTTAAAAGAACTTGAGATGGATGCAAGTTATGTATCACAAAACGATAATCAAGGAGAATTATTGGGGACGCATTCGAAATCTAACAACATCGTCGTTACCGAAAGCACCTCTAACTCTTGTGAGGACTTGAGTGATAGTCTTCCCTGTGTCGATTGTGCCGTGAAGGACTCTCCATCGGTCTCCGCCGATGCGTTCATAGACCTGAGTGATTCGACATATACCTTCTTTAACGAGAGCCCGGATAAGGGGAATAAAGGTCGGTTTCGGCCACCGGTATTTAGCTTAGGTTTTACCCTTTCCAACAACCTCTTGCATTCTTGTATCAAGCAAGGGAAAGTAAGGTACCTCAGGCACTTCGGTGTTGTTCCATCCAGTAAGGAACCGCCTGATCAGGACAAATTCCTTAAAAATAAGACGAAACTTCATAAAACTCTCTGACTACGGGGCCGTGTCCAGGTCAACACGCCCCGTGCCCACCTAAAAATTGACCACGGGGTCGTGTCCAGGCCAACACACCCCGTGTTCAGAATACGGACAAAATGTGTCAGAGTTATATCTGACTACGGGGTCGTGTCCAGCCGACACGGGGCCGTGGTCAGCGTGCTGTCGTTTTCTATAAAGTCAGCATGATTCCTACACATTTGGACCCATTCCAAAGACCAAGATCTGCTGGGATTTTCACATATACCCTACAAGGTATATTCTAAAGAAGGTTCCAACAACCATCTTGTCTTTACCACTTTTGTCTCTTGCTTTCTTCTCCAAAAACTCCTCAAAACCTCCATTAAAGCTTGAAACCTCCATGTTTTTAAGCTTTATTGTGATATTTGTTAGGTTTTTAACCAAGGAATCTTATCAGAAAAATAATTTTTATAACACTGTTTTAAGTTATTTCTGCTCAGAAATGTCTCAAAGTTCAGAAAAATAATTTAAAACTATAAGATTCCTGAGTTAAAAAATCTGCAGAATGGTGGCCACGGGGCCGTGCTCAGCGAGCATGGGGCCGTGGCCGGAGTTACTGTTTCATTATTTTGAACTTTTCGACTTGTTTTCTTAGAATGTCGAGCCAGAATAGCGGAACCTCTTTAGCTCACTCGAGGAACAGTCGTAGGGAAAGAAGGACATCGATCGAAGCAACCCTTGTGCGTTACGTAATGGCGCTAAAAGAGGCACTCGATGAGATGACATCCGTGGAGGAAGTCCTAGTTGACCGTATCAACTATCTAACGGTGGGACTAGAGAGTAGCTTCCAAGAAATCAACCTTTTACACCAAAGGTTGAACATTCTTGCAATGCCGCCTATGGAACCAATCTTCCCGCAAGAAGATTGGAACTTGGCACAAGAAGTTATTAATCCTACCGGATGGGACGACATTCCCCCGGAACCTCCTCTAGATGCCTTACAAGAGGTTCTGGTTGAAGTTACACCTCCTCCACATGAGGAAGACAATGAGCCCGCTTTCCTTCTCCCCCGGGAGATAGAGGAGTGGCTTAACGATGTGTGAGGGGCCCTTTCCGGAAAGAAGTTCTAAACGCCTTATTCAACCGAAAGAATCATTTTTTGGGAATTTTTTTGCTCTTATAATAAAAACATCTAGGCTAGAACTTCTTTGTGGTTTGAGATTTCTTGCATTCTAGGACCTACTTATCTAGTTTTTAGTATGTACTTTTTATATTTAGGGAACCATGTGTGTTCACTCTTTAATGAATGATGGTTTTTAATTATTGAATGGTATTTGGATGATGTTATAATGGTTGAATACACTCGAAAATGTGGAATTTACTAAGGGAACGTATAAACCACACCCCATGCACAGAAAGAGAACCTCCCGACAATTTTCCAGCATTACAGCAAGTTTAGCACGGGGCCGTGCTCAGCCCAACACACTGCGTGCCCAAGGCTCTACATAAATTTGCCCAGTTCAGGTAACTGGACACGGGGCCGTGCTCACTGAACACGCCCCGTACCCAGCCTTCTGTTTAGTTTTGGTACTGGCAATCTGACCACGGGGCCGTGCCCGGACCAACACGGGGCCGTGGCAAGAAGCCCAGTAACACATAATTTTGTTTTTAAACACCTTTTTACACATTCAATCAACCTAAAAACTTAATTTTGGGACACATTGAGGACAGTGTGTAATTTAAGTGTGGGAGGATGCTAAAACCTTGAATTTTGCAAGTCCTAATAACAAGTCTTATACAAAACTCTATTGGAACCACTAATCACCCCAAATTTTTTCAAAAAATTTTATTTTTTTAATTGTCTTGGTTTAATTTGGGAATAACAACTTCTAAAAAGGTTATATTTTTACAAATTTACAACCGATAGCATCGTGATAAAAAGAACCAACATAAGAAAATTATGAAAAGGCATGACAAATCTAACTAAAATTTGATTATATATACTTGATCACATTATAAACCCATTCCCACAACAAGTGAGTTTTGAGCCTTTATTGAGCATACAAGCATACATCTTTAAACTAAATGCTCGTTTTTCGTTTCTTGTGTGAATAGTCGCTTGGTTCTTACAACTCTAGAACTTTCCACGACGATACATTCCCGGTCCTTACCAACTTAAACCCATGTAAGTAAATGATGGAGGCATTAGGACTAACCCATTTTCCTTTCAACACCATTATTTTTCATTTTCTTTATTACCTACCCAAAAAATCCCCCTAGTTAACCCCTTTGAGCCTACACCTTTTCATTTCTAAACCCGCAAAACAAACACCTTTACCCACAAAACCTTTTTATTTTCAACCACCTTATTTTAGTAAAAAGCTCGGTTTTCTTGTTACGTTTCTTCAAAAAAAAAAAAAATGAAAGACTAGAAATAAACGAACAAGTTCCTCAAATGTTTGAAGATGCTTAGTTTGCATTAAAGTCACGAAAACAAAAGGTTTTACGACGACCGACGCTTTTTACGCTTTTAGCCTTTTTAACTAACCACTAACCAAAACCACCTACCTTTAGCCCAAGCCTAACCCTTCCCAAAGTCCTCTTGATATTTACGAAGGTTTATAGTTAAAAAGGAGGAGGATTGATTGCTTGGCAAGCATATGGTAGAAGTAAGTTCCATGCCGGTCTCGAGTGTTTCACAGTAATACATCTTCGGCCGAATGTTGAGTGATCTCCCGTGAGGTATGTGAACTCGTATATAAATGGAATTTTAAAAAGGCATGTTATGTCCAAATAAGTAATTTCTCTTATGAAACGTTCTAAATAAATCATAACGAATAGGATTGTAAATAGAATAAAAATAAAAACCAATAAAAATCTTGGATTCCCGACACTCAAGACAAGCCCAAAAAAAAAATTCTCTCCTACCTATTCCATTTCGGTGTGTAAGACACATAATAAAGAGTTTTACTTGAGAAAAAACAAAGATTCAAGTGTGGGGGTATTTGATGTGTGCAAAATGCAACATATAAATTACATCTAATGAGGCATAAAACTAACCCTTTTTAGTACTAATGTTGGAAAACGCGTGCTTTTGTCTTCCTTTTGAATTTACAGGACCAAATGAGCTTAAACGAGCAAAAGGAACAAATATACAACAAAAACCAACATAAATACAAAGAAAAGGAATAAACGTGACATGCCCGACCCCTCGGCAGCATCCCCAAGAGCAAAAACAAGAAACAGAAGGCTGACGATGGCCCGTGCCCACTGGACACGGGGGCGTGGTCAGGTATCTGCAGAAAAGACAAACCTCTGGAAGCTTCTACGCCCACCACGGGGGCGTGCCCTGCTCAGCACGGGGCGTGGTCAAATGCTAAGATTCGCAGAATCTTGCAAAATCTTGGTAGTACAGATACGCTTCTGCCCACAGGGTCGTGCCCAGCGAACACGGGCCGTGTGGAGCTCAATGCTGACAAAAACAATTAATGAAGGAAGAGAAAGGGATGGCCACGGGGGCGTGTCCGCTGGACACGGGGCCGTGGCCGGGCTTCTGTTCAGGCCATAAATAGGGGTGCTTGGTTCACTTCAAAGGCATCTCTTGGCAAACCACTACTCTCCCACTTTGCCACCACTCCACCACCATTACACCACCAACACTCACCACCATCATCCATCATCCATCTTTAGAGTGTGTAGTAGTCTCGGGATCTAAGATTGATAAGTAAGAGTTCTTGTCAATCAAAGGCCATGTTTTGCTAAGTCTCTTACATCACTTGGTGAAGACAAGTATTTAATGTATTACTTTTGATTTTTAATCTTTTCGCACTTTTTATTTGGCTTTGTATTAATGAGTTTAATAACTAGTTTCTTATGTTGAAGGGGCAACTTCTTTATCATTTGTACGTGTTGTCTTGGCATAACTTTACTGTCTATATAAAGTAAAGATTTACACCATTCATATCTCTACGGTCCATATGGAGATATGTTGGCTACCTGGTCGGGGGTTAAGGGAATGGTTTAGTAAGGTTCTTGCCTTGTTCAGTGTATAGATCCTGCAAGGACCTGGGTCAAGCTTACTAGGAACTCCTTCAATATCCACTGGTATTGGATGGCGAGGGTGCGAATGGCTTGATCCCCTCATATGTAAACTACTATTAATACATTAAACTGGCTACTTGGGATTGTATCCATGCTGACTCAAACCCCTTAGCCGATGCCTACCACTTTTCGCATTAATAACTTAATTAATTATCTTTCAATATTCCGACCCTTTGGGATTGTATCCTTGCTGACTCAAACCACTGGGTTGAGGGTAGCGTCACCTTCAAAAAAGGGGCCTACTACTATAACTAAGATAATCTTTTAAAAAGTGCAAAAGTGAGAAAATCATCAAAGGATACATTAAAGGCGAGTCGGATCCAAGTGATTCATCTTGTCTATCTGTTTTTATTTTATTTTTATTTCTTCATTTTTAGTTTTATTTTTCATGTTTAAAACCTTTTTCTCAAAAATTTTAGATTGATTAGACGTTGAGGATGAACCGGTACTAAAAGCTCTTGTGTCCTTGGACGACCTCGGTATTTTACCAACGCTATACTACACTCACGATGGGTGCACTTGCCCAAGTGTGTGTTTAGTGTTAGTAGTATATCGTGTTTTATAAATTTAAAACTTGGATAATGCGTAAAATGGGCTTAAAATATCAATAAAATCATAACACACCAAACGCACACCAACGTTTTTAAGTATGGTTAGGGTTTGGATATTGTGTTTTAGTAATATTCACTATGTTATTTGTGGGCATTGAGTGTGTTTTATGGCTGAAATTGTGGTGTTTTAAGACTTTGTACACTTTGTAGGAAAAATTAACTTTGTTGCTGAACCCCACCCTATATTAAATTGAAATTGAAGAACAGATGATCGCAAGGATCTACAATGGATACAACCACTAAGTGATCCCAGGGCTCTGCCCTTCTCACGCACAAGCGGAGCCTAACAACTTAACCAATTCTCTTCCCCCTTCCCCAAGTCACTAGTGATATTTATTTATAGAAAGTAAAAGTTACATATACCCCCCTCCTAAAATAAATAATTGAGATGTATACTAGAAACTAGAATATGATTCCTATCATTACTTCCCCCTTCAAAATGTCTTGTCCTCAAGATTTTGATCAGAAGCCTGTTCTGGAATCCCAGTAGAGACCTCCTCCGATTCGTCATCCGGTGGCCGAGGCTGCCCATGCACGGCCCATAAATGCCATTTAGCCGAAAAGTCAATCGCGTTCCATTGAGAGGACGGTGAGACAATGAACTCTTTCCCCTGTCAAACGGAGCTTTTCCCTTCTCACACAAGTCCAAATCGGAAAAAATCAAGCCCACAACCATTGTTTGCTCCACACCTTGGCCCAGATCTGGATAATAACACGCTCGAGCAGTAGCAACACGCGACCCAACTCCTTCAACAATGTTGACCGAAACACCAGGAAAGATATATGATCGGAAAGTACATGCATGTATTTGGTAGAGACGTGCTCAGAATATGAGGAGGAATAGAGAAACGAAGCGCCTGGATGAAGTCTTCCACCTATCGAGCCCAGATCTGGAGAGTCCATGTCCACTACCATTGTCTACTCTACACCATGGCCCACCATAGTCCCGAAGCCCAAATTTCTCTGAAAACGGCCCGATATCACTCCAATTTCATGAGATTTTAATCGGACGTCAACAATTTGTGCACATGGAGACTGAAATTGCGCAATTGACGTACCTGAAGTCGGCAATTTAGAATCATAAGCTAAAGAACATGAATCTGTATGGCTAGTCGACATTAAATGTCTTAAGCCACTCAAGCGTTCCTCAGATCTGGACACCAGCGCCTCCAATGGAGCTAATAGAGACGGAGGTGGAGAAATTGAACCGTAAGAGCGCTCTGGAAGACCAGACGGGCCACCCGACGATTCCGGAAGTTTCGCACCACCAGAAGGAGAATAAAACCCCACAAGACGATGAACCAAAGGAAACATCCCCCGATCGTTTCTCCTGTTATTTCATCAAATCAAGAACCAGCTTACGGAATTCCCCAGATTCAGCACCATCAGTCGCAAGAGCTGTAAAAGATGCTTTAATCACAGCAACATCCTGATGCAACTGTTGGATTTGTGTATCATGACCATCCAGTCGAGACGCTTGATTCATCATGATCTCGGCAGGACGATGGCAGGTCGGACCAATGATAGAGATTGAATCAAACAAGAAGGGAAGTTGAAATCAAAATGCAAATTATATTGAAATAGAAGAACAAGTGATCACAAGGATCTACAATGGATACAACCACCAAGTGGTCCCAGGGCTCTGCCCTTCTCACGCACAAGTGGAGCCTAACAACTTAACCAACTCTCTTCCCCCTTCCCCAAGTCACTAGTGATATTTATTTATAGAAAGTAAAAGTTACATATACCCCCCCTCCTAAAATAGACAATTGACATGTAGACTAGAAACTAGAATATGATTCCTATCATATACACATATGTATATTTTAAAATTGACTATATACATATATGTATATTGTCAAATCTTGAATTATACACATATGTATATAGTCAATTTTAAACTATACATATGTGTATATTACAGAAAGCTTAGGGAAAATGTGTGGTCCAGAATGCTTCTAAAGTTTCTCAATTAGCCTAGTGCTTCTCACACGATCCTAACCCTATATATATATATATATGTATATATATATATATATAGGGTTAGGTTAATGTACAATAGGCCTTATCGTACAATATGTGCGTGATCATCTCAGCTGTCCGATCTGATGCGAATTCACTTTTGGACATGCAATTTGTGCTGAAAAACCAACATGCGAAATTGCTTTATATACCAACATGCGATTTCATCATATTTACCAAAACCAACGTGCGATTTCATCAAAAATACCAACAAGCAAAATTGCTACAAAAAAAGCAACATGCGATTTCATAAAAAATACCAACATGTGAAATTGCTACAAAAAAACCAACGTGCGATTTCATCAAAAATACCAACATCCGAAATTGCTACAAAAAAACCAACGTGCGATTTCAGAATATCGTACGTATTGTACGTTAAGGGATATTGTATTTTACACTTTCACTATATATATATATATTTGTAGCAAGTAGGAACTGACTAAGACTTAAAACAACTAACATTTAACAGTAACAACTAACAATTAAGACTTAAAACACTAATAGCAGCAATAAGAAGAAAGACAAATGGTAGAACTAAGAAGAAAGGTATTGATAACGTGAAAATCGGTGATATATCGGTCAAATATCGGTCGAATATCCGTCAAATATTGGTCAATATCGTTGATATTATTGGTACCGATATTTTGCATATATATCTCGGCAGGCGACCGCTAATTGATACTATGTGATATATCGGTTATCGGTTCCCTGCCGAGATATCGGTGCAAAATATCGGTCAGAATATCGGTACCAATAATATCGGCGATATTGGACCGATATTTGACCAATATATCACCGACTTTCCCGATATCAGTACCTTTTTTCCATAGTTATCAAAAGCAATCTACCCGCTCAGGCGAGGCGAGGCGCAAACAAAACGCCTCTTGGCAGTCTAGTTGTGCTCTGGCAAGCTTCTGGCCAAATTCTGGTCGGATTCTGCAAATTCCGATTTTAACAGCTTTGAATGTCTAAAATTGGTCTGAAACATCCCAAAAGTTGCCTGAAATAGCCTAAATTGCAGTTGCCGGAGTTGCAGGTTGTTAGTGAGGGAGGAGGGAGAGGAGAAGCAAGAAAATGTAAAGGGTAAGGGTAAACTTTTCAATTTAAATTAGGTGAGTCATGTGTTTTGTTGATTACCGTATGGTTCCAGCTTGTGTTCTTGTACGGTAACAGTAACATGACTAGTCACTGACTCACTGTATGATGCAGTTTGCTTTTTAATTTTTTCATAATTTGGTTTAACTTTATTATTTTTAAATATCTTTTCTCTATTGATTCTATAACTTGAACATTGTTTTCTCATCAGAATTCAGATTTGTTTTATATTCTCTTTTTTTTACAGGTTACTGTCATATTTTTTTTATTAGTTATACAATAATCTTGTATTGTTATAGATAAGAATTATTGGTTAGAAACTATTGTTTATACAACCTAAAACATTTCTAAACCCCTATAAATGGTATATAATAGTTTTTGTTATTTTATTTGAAGAATAATATTATTTTTTTAATACATAATATATTTTTTTTGTGTTTTTTTCATTTAAGTGCACTTTTTTTCTCAGACCCTCGCTTTTTTTTGCGCTTTGTGCCTAGGCCACAGGCGAGGCCTATGCGCCAAACGCCTTTGATAAATATGCTTTCTTCTTAGTTCTATCATTTGTCTTTCTTCTTATTGTTTTTATTAGTGTTTTAAGTCTTAATTGTTAGTGTTAAGTGTTAGTGTTTTAAGTCTTAATCAGTTCCTACTTGCTACAATTGTTAGTGTTTTGCAAGTTGCAAAAGGTTAATTTGTTAATGGTAGGAGAGTATACTGAATTTACATGTATAAATTTAGCATGATATTAAAATTACCGATATCCCACCGCGATAACCGATATCTCAAATATCGGTCCTTGACCGATATCCGGTATTTTACCGCATTAACTACTTAGCCGATATATCAATGATATATTGGGATATTAACTACATAGGGCGCAAGGTGCACTCAAGGCGGAAAGGTGAGCTTTAGGCCTAGGCACAAGGGGCTTAATAAATGAGTGGTGAGATAAGCATGGTGCATAGCATAAACAAACCATTTTTGAGGTTTTATACATGTTTTAGGCTTGTTAGGGCTCCTTTAGGCTGGTTTTCTGGCCATTTTTGGATGTTTCACACTAGTTTGCCTGAAACTTGTAGAATTTTGCCCGAACTCTTGTCAGGGCCTTAGCTCTCGGTACGATACAAACTCTAGTCAGGGGCTCGTCTTGTTCATTTAGAAAACCTGTTTGTGTCTCAGTCTCTGACCCCTGCTACTATTTCTTCGAGAAACCTGTTTTTGTTTAGAACCCTAGTCGTTGCTCATTTTTCATAACTTTCCAGAACCACCGGTCGTCTCGTTTCGCCTTTACTCCAAACCCTATCTCCCATTTAGAGTGTGAAAGGCATCTCACTGCCACCACCAACGCCTTTAGGATCTGGAAGAATGATTTTGAATTGTTAAGGTGAAAACGTTTTATGATGAATTGTGGAGATTCTGCATGATAATTAGGCGTTTGCATTATTTGAATTATGTAGCAGTGAGTTTGTGAACTTACATTCTAGAGTAAACTTCCGTTTTGCTCCCTGTGGTTTGGTCGTTTTAACGGTTTTGCCCCAATCCTTTAAAAATAGCCATTTTACTCCCTGATCTATTTAACTTATCACCATTTTGCTCCCCGCCTCTAACTCTGTCTAAAATGTTTGTTAAAGGTAAGGGTATTATATATATATATATATATAAATTGATTTCTAAAATCCATGTATTATCACCATCTAAAACCACCATCTGCGAACAACCATTTGTTGACCGCCATCCATAGCCATCCACAACCATTCGCCAACCACCATCCACAACCATTCTCCGGCGACCATCCGCCACTTGCATGAACCCAACACCAAATTGAACCTTAGACCAAATCGAACCTTAGACCAAATCGAACCCAACCCCAAATCGAAAAACAGACAAATACAACCCTAAATTGAAACCCACCTCTCGTGAAACCATCCTATCGTTTGCAGATCTACAGATCTGAACAAGAAAACCATGAAATCATATCCAAGAAAGATTTCGTTTTTAAATAGATCCGGATGCAGTAGTCAGGCGAAGATGGTGGTGGTGTGACGGTTCATGGGTTTGGACAGTGTGGTATACGATGGTGGTGGTTAGGATTTAGAGAGAGGGAGAATGGTGGTGCTCGTTGGTAGTGTGGTATGGACGGGGGTGGTGGTGACATTGACTAGCGATTTATGGAGAATTAGGCGGGGGACTCGGTGGCGGCAGCAAGTTCTTCAAAAGTGAAATTCTGCCAAGACGGTTTCGCAACCGTCCAATCCCCACCGTCAACAACTGCCACGTCATCATCATGACGCATCCCTAAACTCTTCAACGAAAACATCTTGAACGATTTCGACTGGTGGCCATGGAAAAGAGAGGGGAAAGCTTATGTACAGAGAAAGGGGAAGAAATGAGAGATAAGAAAGAGAGAGTGTGTGTAGTTGTTGTATGTATATTGTATATAATATCTTGATTATAACAATAATTAAAAACAATTAAATTCTTTTTCTAAAGTTACTAAAACACCCTTCTTATTATATGTAAAATTACCAAATTGCCCTTATTTTTAACAAACATTTTGGATGGCATTAGGGGCGGGGAGCAAAATGGTGATAAGCTTCATAGATCAGGGAGTAAAATGACTATTTTTAAAGGTTTGGGGCAAAACCGTTAAAACGACCAAACCACAGGGAGCAAAACGGAAGTTTACTCTACATTTTAACATGAGACTTGAACAATATTTTTTTCACGACAACTGTTGTTGACACGTAATTCACTTTTTAGACTATCTCCAATGCTACGGATGCCCTTAAGCATCCTTAGCTGCCACGTCGTCTGCCACATCATATCCTTTAAAATCCTTAAAACCTTCATTTTATCCCCAACCCTACAAATATCCTTACTCTTCTAAATTTCCAACTCATCACCTATCAACTACACACAATATTTAAATTGAAGTTTTTTTCTTATAGTTTGGGCCCACCTTATCACCAAAACCAATACAAACACCCATCCATAATTAAGGGCTCCATTAGTAAGGGCCTCAAAGGGCACCCTTGCTCCAATGGTAAGGGCTTGTAAGGGCTTGCAAGGACAAAGGTATTAAGGATGCATTGGAGATAGTCTTAGTGCTTAATTGTCTCCATCAACTTCAAGCTTATATGTCAAATCAGTCAAATTCTACACGCTTTAACAAGTAATTTTATAGTTTACAAGCATGTTCGGTCAAACTCTACACGCTTAAACAAGTAATTTTATAGTTTATAAGCATGTTCTTAAACCATTTGGCTAAGAAATTTTATTTTAACAAACAGTGAAGTTTAGTGGACTTCTGGAAGTCCTTGTAAATGTTTTAAACATGTTTATTTCATAAAAAACTTGTATCAGTTCTCAAATAGTGTTTTTGAATGTGTATGTGTTGTCGAATTAGTGAAACTAGGAAAACTCGGCCAAGTTGTCCCTTTCAAGGTGTCTAAACTGGGTTAGACCAGGGGCGGACCTATATGTTGGCGAGAGGTAGCCCGGGATACCCCTCAACTTTCTTGGCGTAGTGTAATGTCTTTTTTTTAATCTCTGTTTTATTTACGAGATACCTCTAAACAAACGTTAGGATACCCCTGAGTGTATGTGAGGATAAAATAGAATGAAGTTTCATGATCGATTGAATGGAAATTTTACGATAATGGAAACTGTAAAGTCGCAGGTCATACAAGAATGATGAAGATGAAGTATTATTAATATTTAATAATATAATAATAAGAGTTGGTACTTGGGAATTGAGACATTGAATGTAAAGAAAACAGTAATCTAGAAAAGACAAAACTCATGATTAGTCAAAACTTTAACCATTTAGTTATTTTCTTTTTAGTGTACGATGGTTTTTTTAACAAGGTAAAAGTGTAAATAATATAGAAAATACATTAAAATAGTTCTTTTGAAATATATGATTTAATAGATTTTTTAGACAAAACTTTAACCATTTAGTTTATTTTCTTTTTTACTATACGTTGGCTTTTTTTTAACAAGTTAAAAGTGTAAATAATATAGAAAGATTTTTTTTATCACAAACTCAATATTATTTATAAAATTTGTAAAAAGTATTTAAATCTTATTACTAACTGTTTAATGTTTTCTTATTTAATACATAATTTCAATTGTGTCTTATCTTAAAACATAATATTATAATTTCTAACTCTTATTACTAATTGTTTAATATTTTTTTATTTATATTGTATGACACACAAGTCTGTGACCTAGTAAGTGTGTATATATATATATACTAGTCGCATAAGGCCGCTAAGGGCTCTCGAATTCTGTTGGTGCACTTGTGTCTGTACTTTGTCTGTATTTCGTCATGATACAAAACGATGTCTTATGTTAGTCTGGGTTACGTCTTAGTTTGTTACAATGTGCGTTCGATGTAAGTTTGACCAAGTCAACCATCCTCCTGGTTTGACTTGGCCAAACAGTTAGTACATTGGTTGAAAGATGGTTGAGTCGAAGGATGGTCATCGAAGGATTGTTTATATCCTTCGATGATGATGATGAGCTCGAAAGATGGACATCGATAGATGAGTTCGAAACATAACCTTCGATGGATGAACTCGAAGGATAGACCACGAAGGATATCATCCTTCGTGGTGTATGTGATCTTTCGATGGGTTGTCTGGTCGACAGATGATCTGTCGATCAAACTGTCTGATCCTTCGACCAGACCTGCTGTGTCGGGTATAAATACCCATGTTGTGTGTTGTGTTCAGCGAGTTGACAGAAGAGAACACTTGGAGAGATAGCACACACACGAGAGAACTTTGAGAGTTTATAGAACACTTCTGTAAACATTGAGCTTGTAACCGGACCCTTCATTCGTATTAATACAAGTGGTGTTAATCGGTGAATCTTGTTGTGTTTGTGTTTGTGCTTGTTCTCGCATATATTCTCGGTTGCATGCTAGCTTGGATTCCGCACTCGCTAGTGTGTTTGATATAACAAGGAAAAGGTTTAATCTCATCCTCGAGAGGGACCTACAAGCAAGAGCAATATGAAATCACACACAAACACCATCAACAATTGATTGTAGATCTGTCTAAAGCAGCTGAAGCTAACGTATTTTTAACCAGAAATGAAAAGGAATTTAAAACCACAATTGCGTCATTAAGACATGATGTTACAGAATTACAAAAAGCTGTTTTGCGAAAACAACATGCTAACAATGATCTTATAGACACAATTGAAAAGCAGATGGTAGAGTTGGCCACCGCTCGATGTGAATGTGAAACAATCAAGCAGAAATTGGAAAGTTATTCCAATTCCCGCTATGTATTGGATCACATTATTGATGTTCAAAAGAAAAAGGGGGATAAGAAGGGTAATGGATTCAAATCATGTCCTCCCCCAATGAATCACAATTACTCCAAATTGCCTAATGACGAGGATATGCCCCGTTTTGAACCTACTGTGCCACTCGGTCTAGATGACTTTGCAGCAGGCCTCGGGTTCACAACTGGTACATCATCCTCAGGTCAATCTGAAACTGAATCTGAATCTGAGAATGTGACAGATTCATCATGTGTTAAGGAACAGAGTCCTCCCACTGTTGAGGATGCTGATTCTTCGGATGATGAATCTGAAGTAATTGTGAAACAACAGTCTAGCTCGGTTACAACAGATATTCCAATTGAGAATCACATCCTGTGTGATCCACCAGTGAAACCGAGTAAGACTGAAATGTCAAAACCAATGGAGTCCCTTGTATCAAGCAGTGAAGGGAATAACTTGTTGTACACGCTCAAAGGAGATGACAAAATTTACTCTAACAAAGATTTTCCAATTAAAAATGTAAATCAAGATTTAATTGAGCAAGTTTTTGAAGGATGTACTGACAAGTTTTTGGGAAACAAAAGTGGTGAAGTTACGGTCACTCAATGTGATCCAATTCCGCGTGAACAAATTAGAAAACAATACGGAAACCAAAAACCACAAGTTGAGCGAAAACAACAAGTCAACTCCGGAAAAGGTAAGGGACAGGGAAAGAAGGCTCAGAACAAGAATGTTCAAGCACCTAAGGTTCAACAACAATGGGTGCAAAACAAAAGAGCTTCTGTTAAGAAAAGAGAACCGAAAATGAACTTTGTTGGATCCACGGGTTCAGACAAACTTGAAACATTTCAGGATAAATCTAACCTTGATTTTATAAAACAAGTTAGAATTTTAAAACGAAATGAACAGAATAATTACACCCAACACACCAACGGATGTGATTTAGGTCCAAGCACGTCTAGATCACAAAGTTCATTGTCTGGTTCTCAGTCTGGTCATCAACGTGTTTCTCCGAGGTTTGTAGAGCGGAGAATGTGCTTTGAGTGTGGCACAATTGGGCATATTGTAAGATTCTGCCCATACCTGCAAAAGTTGAAGGCTAAAACAAGTGCTCCCCAAGAAACCAATTACCAAAAACGATCATTTTCCCCGAAACAAGACCCACGTGTCTTGAAAGAAAGGGAAAAGAAGTTAAAACAAAAGAATAAAAAGGTAATTGAAAAGGCCTTAAAATCAGAGGCCAAAGAAGAAAAACCTGTTCAAGCAAAACCTAAAACTGTTAAACCAGTAAATGCTAAAACAATTAATGCAAATACTGGTAAAGAACAAACAGCTTGGAAACAAAAACAGGTAATTCAGTCAGGGGGAGCACCACAGGTTCTTTTTCCTAATCATCGAGAGATTGAAATCACTTTTCTTGATGATCAAGGACGACCCAAGTCCACGAAGGCTTGGGTCCCTCTCTCCAACTAATTTTTGAGTAAGCGTGTAGGATATTCCAGGAGGAACTTTCGATAGTCGTAAGATTGTTGATAGTGGAGCGTCCTTGCACAAGATAGGCGACAGAAGAAATTGTTGCCTTTGATGGAGAGAAAAAGGAAAGGGAAACAGAAATGTCTGTTGAAAGAGATTGAAAAGCTTCGACAAAATGAAAATCATTTCAAAATGTGAATGTTCAAGGCTTTGATCGGGTCCCCGGGATAGATTCAAATCAAAATGTACGCACCTGCAGCACGTCTGAAGTTCACAATCTACAAGATGAACGTGCAGTGTACATTTCTTCGTGGTGTGATTGAAGAAAATGTGTTTGTTAAACAAACCAACCGGGTGTGCGGATGCCTTGGCATGGGTTGAACAACCGCACACTACTTCTGAAAGAGAAAGACAAAGACCTTCGCTGGTACAATGAGGAAGACCAGCCGGACCCAAAGGTTTCTGATCTTGTTGCTGTCAAGAGATTTCTAAGTAGCTACAAAGAATCGACTTTGAAATCCACACCGGGTGGATATTCAGTTTGGGAGAGCACTCAGATTCCTTGCAATGCACGATGCAGTTGCAGGATACGGTTTTAAAATTCTAATCTCTCTTTTACTTGTCGATATTTAAGCTGCTTTGTGACTTACTATCTCGTTCAGCACTCTTTGGCCAGACAATGTTGTCATGGTCCGCACCGCTTACCGACATGCCAACTGATTTGTCCAAAATTCGCTAAATCATTTCTGATTAAAACTTAATTTTGGTAAACGGCATTGAGGTAAAACATGAGTTAACCAACATCGGAAAATCATTTTTGTAAATACCTTTGTGTTTTAAATTTATTTTAGTTTGTTGATTTTAGGGGGAGTAGATCCATCTTTGAAAAATCCAAAAACATCGAAAAATTTCAAAAACACAAAAACAATAGAAAAGCAAAAATGAGTTTCCTGGCGAGAAAAAGAGAAAATGATAGTACATCAGTGGTCTGTCTAAACCTCTTTAAACCTAAAATGAAAAACGATAAGCAGCTCTATATAAGATGTATCGGTAGGCTCACAATCATTTTAAAGTGTGCAGGGTGATATAAACTTAAATCGACTGAAGACTGGGTGGGAACCATTCATTGGCATATGGTCTTAGTACCGAAATTTCGTTTGAGAGATTGCCGAGGTTCTGAGATATTCGGTCTTTATGCTGCTTATCATCTGGGTATCATGGTTGTATCTTTTACCGAAAAATAACGGGGACGCAAGTCTAGATCTTCCATGATACTATACATACGTGTACATATTGCATACGACCTCAATAAGTGATCAACAATCACATGTCCAAACAAATAAGTGATAATATATCACATTCATCCGGGAGTCAAGTTCGTCTCTCTGCTGTACGAAAGTACTGACCTGTTCACGGACTTGCTCTTGTGCCCTCATGCATCGAAAATCAAGTTCCTCATTAATAAGTGATTATATCACATAGGGCTTGTTTTCAATCAAAATAAGTGAGAATCTCACATCATATACGGTCAAACAGATGATAATCGGTATACTCACCGGTAAGATGAATCCTCGTGCATACCTTGATACGGGAATGTGTCGTGATGTGGATGAACACCGGTCGGTAAGTATAAATTATACCTTAACGTATCCCCTCGCCATGATTACAAATGATAAGCTGAGCTTAAGTGGACAACAATACCGATAATTGTTATAGGATGCTTATCTTAATGTTAACTAAAAGAACAACAAGAGCGTTTTGGCATGACCGTACACTGATATGATTCTCTTACCCTCGAAACTCGCAAAAAGAATGTCTGTAAATATTTAGTTAATGTTTCCTGTTTATGCATCTTTGTATATATTTAGTTATTGTTTTCTGTCTTTACCTTTGAAAAATGAAAATTTCAAAAAGATTTTAGGTGTGTTTTAATTTAAACTTTATAAAATCCAAAAAGATTTTTCTTCTAGTTTATTTTCGTTTGACCGATGTTGGAACTCGAGTCTATCCTACCCAAATCCTGATCGTAAGCTGGAAAACAATTGCATCTTCATAATCAGTCGAAGTTAACGAGTTTTGAAAGTTAAAGGATTAAAATGAATACTTTTCTAAACTTTCAAACTGCTGTCGGTTGGTGTTTGATTGAGATTTGATCTCATATGTGTCGTTAGTTTAAATGTTAACTATATTCCAAGCGGTTGTTCTCATTATGCGTTTAGATTTCTTGCATGTGCAGATGCTAAAGGCGAGGAGAACATGTTCGATGAAAAGCTTTGGAATGAAGACACGAAGTGGAGGCACTCAAAGAATAAAATGATCGAGTTGCCGCTGTCCCTTCATCAACACCACAAGGATCTGAAGAATTGTCAAGTCAAAAGATTCACGAGCATGACTCAATGGAGAGTTCAATCTAAGGGGGAGTTTATTGACACACTACCTAAGTCCAAGGGGGAGTTTGTTGATACACTTTCTGCTTTCAAGACTTGAAGACTTTGAAGATCCTCCGACATGAACGACATAGAAGACGAACCATTACGAGTAGCGTCCAAGGGGGAGTTTGTTGATGCACTTTGTGTGGACGCGACTCGGCTCGGTTCGACTCGGCCTTGAAGACTTGAAGACACGAAGATCAAGACAAAGCTACAGCCAAGGGGGAGTTTGTTGGTGCACTTGTGTCTGTACTTTGTCTGTATTTCGTCATGATACAAAACGATGTCTTATGTTAGTCTGGGTTACGTCTTAGTTTGTTACAATGTGCGTTCGATGTAAGTTTGACCAAGTCAACCATCCTCCTGGTTTGACTTGGCCAAACAGTTAGTACATTGGTTGAAAGATGGTTGAGTCGAAGGATGGTCATCGAAGGATTGTTTATATCCTTCGATGATGATGATGAGCTCGAAAGATGGACATCGATAGATGAGTTCGAAACATAACCTTCGATGGATGAACTCGAAGGATAGACCACGAAGGATATCATCCTTCGTGGTGTATGTGATCTTTCGATGGGCTGTCTGGTCGACAGATGATCTGTCGATCAAACTGTCTGATCCTTCGACCAGACCTGCTGTGTCGGGTATAAATACCCATGTTGTGTGTTGTGTTCAGCGAGTTGACAGAAGAGAACACTTGGAGAGATAGCACACACACGAGAGAACTTTGAGAGTTTATAGAACACTTCTGTAAACATTGAGCTTGTAACCGGACCCTTCATTCGTATTAATACAAGTGGTGTTAATCGGTGAATCTTGTTGTGTTTGTGTTTGTGCTTGTTCTCGCATATATTCTCGGTTGCATGCTAGCTTGGATTCCGCACTCGCTAGTGTGTTTGATATAACAAGGAAAAGGTTTAATCTCATCCTCGAGAGGGACCTACAAATTCTCATGGATAACCTAGGTAAAAGAAGAATTTAGGGGACCCATTTTTACTAGCCGCATAGGGCCCTTGAATTCTAAAAGACGGGTTTACGTAAAAGCTTTTTGGGATACCCCTGAATTTTTCTTCTAGTTCCGCCACTGTTAGACAACCACAGCCCTTAACCTATTCTTCATGTATTGTTTATGCTCTTACAATCAGGCGGACCCAAGGGCCGGATTGGGTGGCCAAGCGCCAGGGCCGGCCAATCCGTGCCATCGCTCGAGACCCAAATTTTTAAAGGGCCCGGTAGTGGTGCACAAAAAACCCGAACCCGGACCCGAAAATAAAACCCGGAACCTGGTATTATAAAACCCGGGTTTTTTATACCCAAACCCGAACCCGACCCTACCCATAGGGTAGGGGTTGGGTATGCATTTCTGTTATAAAACCTGAACCCGAAACCGGGTTTTTTATACCCGTTTTCAACCCGGGTTTTACGAGTACCCGGTTTCAACCCGGGTTTTACGAGTACCCGGTTTCAACCCAAACCCCGAACCAGGTTTTTTTCAATACCCGGTCCGGGTTTCCCAATACCCTATTCAGGTTTTTTTTGTTTTTTTGTGTTTTTTCGAGTTTTGTACCTTGGTAACGGCTATATAGCCATTAGAAAGTGTATTATGATCATTTGTTTGGTTTACATTGTATCTCTATACCCTATAAAAGGGGTATTTGATGACGAACAATAAACGAAGACGATCAAGTTATTCGAAGCTATTTATGTTCATCATCTTATTTGATCCGGTTCAATGATTATTTAGGTGTCATGTATTTCTATGTTTTATGAAATAAAAAGGTTTTGCATTTTATATTTCTATGATTTATCCAAAAAAAAATGAATACCCGAGGCATACCCGAACCAAACCCGATCCATACCTGACCCTACCCGAACCCGAAAATAGGGTATTATAATACCCCGGTATTAGAAAACCCGACCCGAACCCTACCCGAACTCGGGTATATAGGGTATGCATTTTTTATATAAAACCCGGACCCGACTCTGGTATTGTCAATACCCGATTTTGTAGAACCCGATCGTACCCGAACTTGGTTCCATACCCGGAACCGGGTATTCAGAAAACCCAATTTGTGCACCACTAGGGTCCGGAAAGTTTTTATAAGCTTTTATATTTATAGTAAATTATGTATTTAGTATACGCATTCATTTAGTGTACATAAAATTGTTGGTGGTTGAGTGGAAAAACCATCCCAAGATAATGTAAAGGTCTCAAATTCAAGGCTTGGCTCCACCACGAAGGTTTAATTTTTTTTTAATTCATTTCCCATAACCACAATTTTGGGCCCAGATTTTTATTTCGCCCGAGGCCTAAATTATTTTAAGAGTTTTCGGAGACGGCTCTGCCAAGCGCCCCCTTAAAAAAATAGTGTATCTTGTAGGCTAAATTCTGATCGCACCCGTTGAAAGTTTGTTTGAACCCCTTCGCACCCCTAGAATATAATCATTGGTCCGCTAACAATATAACGCAGCAAATCTAGTTTATTAAATCCAGAGACTTTGTATGTATAGTTTGTTGTCGCCCCCTTTAATAGATCTATGTTTTATATAAAACAAATTTCATAAATATGACTAAACTTGTAGTTAAGTGAAGATTCCAAATATGTGGATATACTTTTGCAAATAAAGCTATTATGTATCCTGAAAAATGAGAAGTGATTCATCATGTCACATTAAGAACAAAGTTTATTTAAACGGGGCTGGCAATTATTTTAAGGATAGAAAGTAATTCCATGGAAGCAATAACTATTAGACTTCCTTTGTTGTTATATACATGTTACGGGTGTGTAGAAAACCGAATTAGCTGACCCATAACCAGGGCTAGCGATAACCTTCGAGCTGATCTGATCGAGCACCTATGGTTTTATCGTGAACAAGGAGGAGACGACGAGTGACTTTGTATTTTTTTTATTTAAATTATGACATTGTATCAAAATTAAATATTGAGTTAAATACCATTTTAGTCCCTGTGGTTTGAGCCATTTTGTCAGTTTAGTCAAAATGTTTCATTTTCGCCTATGGGTCCAAAAGGTTTCACCGTTGGCATTTTAGTCCACTGGGTTAACTTCATCTATTTTTTCTGTTAACGAGATGGGCAATTCGGTCATTTTATATGTAATTCTGTGAACTGGGCAATTCAGCCATATAAAATGACCGAATTGCCTTTCTTGTTAACAGAAATAATGGATGAATTTAACCCAGTGGACTAAAATGGCAACGGTGAAACCTTTTTGGACCCACAAGCGAAAAATGAAACTTTTGGATTAAACTGGCAAAATGACCCAAGCCATAGGGACTAAAATGACATTTAACTCTTAAGGATTAGGATCAAATACAAAGGATCCTAATTGTAAGAAGTGTAAGAAGGATTTATAGAGTGACAAGTGTCCAATAACCTAAAAAAACCCACTACACAAAAAAACCCACTAAAACTTCCACCACCACCAACCCCCCCCCCCCCCCCCCCCCCCCCCCCCCCCCCCCCGCACATCACCAACCCAAAAAAAAAAAAAATTTTTTTTTTTTTTTTTTTTGTCGAGGGGGTGGGGGTTTAGGTTTTTGGGTGGTGGTGGGGGTGGGGGTTTAGTTTTTTTTTATATTTTTTTTAGGTTTTTGGGGGGTGGGGGGTTAGGTTTTTTTAGGTTTTTGGTTTTTGGGGGGTGGGGGGTTTAGGTTTTTTTTTTTTTTTTTTTTGGGGGGGGGGGGGGGGGGTAGGTTTTTGGGTGGTGGTGGGGTGGGGGTGGGGGTTTAGGTTTTTGGTGGTGATGTAGTGGGTTTAGTTTTAGGTTATTGGACACTTGTCACTCTATAAATCCTTCTTACACTTCTTACAATTAGAAGCCTTTGTAGAATAACTTGACCCTAACTCTTAAATATTTTATTATTTAAATTATGAGTTCTAAATTAATATATCAAAACTAAATAATGTTTAAATTTAAATAAAAAATAATAATTAGTTAATGATGATGGGGGGCTTTATATCACACCCTACATGTTAAAGGAGGGGCTTTAAAGCCCCCTGTTTGACGTGTCGTTGACGTGACGCTGAGTTGGCGTGACCACACCCTCCAGCCTAATTTGATGGCTTTGTCAAATAGTGTTGTAGTAGTTCACCGGTAATTTGATGGCTTAGTTCGAATCCAAGCAGCTATGTAAAAGAACGAACAACCCCTTTAGCCTTAAAAAGCCCAATGCTGTCCAGCAACTATCTGATTTCCTTCATGTTTGATATCATAAAAGTGAATAAAGGTGAATGAAGAAAATAACATAAACCTTATTATTTAAGAAATATACTTGGTTAGACTATTATACATATCCATTTCAAACATTTAGGAACATGTCAACACTCACTAAATCACACAAATCCTTTGGATCAACCATTCATGTTAAACAAAGTGTAAATCTAACGTGTTTTCATGTACTTGATGATCATGTTAAATCCAATAATTTCTTTTACGCAAAGGGGCCCCGCTTTTTGAATTCGCTTTAGACCCCATAACTGATGAAACCGAACCGACATAACCGAATCGTACCAAAAAACCGGTGTGTCAGATTAATGATTTTCTGAAAACCGACAATAGTAAGACAATGACTGTGATTAAAACCTACATGAGCGTCATCCAGAATTCCTGATATTGATTAACTTGAGCAGTATATACTTCAATGATAAAAAAAGTAATTCCGTTAACAAAGACTGAATGGGTTTGATTTGATAAATTGAGAGATTTTGAGTAGGACCATAAAATGAATGGCTTATAGCCTATTCTTCGGAGTAGGAGTTGGACTCACAGTTTTAATAGGAGGACCACTGTGGAGAGCAACTAATGAGAAAGATAGGCCCAACCCCAACCCTTAACAGGGGTTAGAATATTTTGTGGTGAAAAATAAAAACATCTTAATCGTTGACTAAAGGTTCCTCTCTGCCATTGACTTGTAACACGGCAATAGAAATGCATATATATTTTCAGTACCAGTTGAGAAAGCATAAATAAAACCACACTTCATTGATAAATAAACAATATATATATCATGTGGGATACTATTACGCATCTTCTCAGTATTATGCTGCTCTTTTTCATGTTGTACAAACCACCACCACTGCTAATGATGCCAACAACAAGTCATTAGAGGCAAAAGCTTTGGTTGCTTGGTGGCCATATGCAAATGCTTCACTTGATCACTGTAATTGGCATGGTATCTATTGCAATAAAGCAGGAAGTGTCATTGCGATAAGCTTATACGATCATTACCTTGGGGATGGAACTGGTCTTGGAAGCCTCAACCTCTCTTCATTTCCAAACCTTGTTACACTTGAAATTGAAAACTGTGGTGTTGAAGGAAACATCCCAGAGCAGATTGGTTTGCTTTCAAATCTCACCCAACTTTCACTATATGGGAATCGATTCACAGGTAACTTACCTGTTTCTCTCACCAATCTCACCCGTTTAGAACGCCTCGATCTTTCTGGTAACAGTTTCAGTGGTAACTTACCTGTTTCTCTCACCAATCTCACCCACTTAGAAGTACTTGATCTTTCTAATAACTATTTCAGTGGTAACTTACCTGACTCTTTCAACAATCTCATCCGTTTGAAAACCCTTCATCTTCCTGGTAACAGTTTCAGTGGTGAGTTCCCTGCTTTGCTCACCAATCTCATTCATTTGGAATCACTTTATCTTCCAAGAAATAATTTCAGTGGTGAGTTACCTGTTTCCCTCACCAATCTCACCCATTTAGAAGACCTTGATCTTTCTAGTAACAATTTCAGGGGTAATTTACCTGTCTTCTTCACCCATTTAGTATACCTTAATCTTAGGAAAAACCAGCTTGCAGGTCCAATCCCACCATCTTATGGTTCCATGCTCAATCTCACAGTCCATCCATCCCAACAGAAATTAGCAATTTAAAATATCTAGAAACATTGAATTTGGGTGACAACAATTTTGACGGTCCAGTTCCCACAAATTTTGGTAATCTAAGCAAGTTGTATTTTTTAAACCTTGGCATGAATTCCATTAGTGGCCACATACCGCTAAGTATAGCAAATCTGATCAACTTACAACAACTGGACCTTAATCATAATAGTCTTGAGGGTCCGATTCATGGAAACCTGTCAAGACTTTCATACCTTGATGTTTCATCAAACCAGTTGTCAGGTAATTTGTCTTTTCAAAATCCATGTAATCTAAACCATCTAGACCTCTCTGTGAATCACATGACTGGAGTTATCACAAGTCTTGTTGTTTGCAATCACTTAAAGTATTTGAATCTTCGTAGTAATAACTTTGTTGGAAAAGGACTTGGTCGTATGGATTTCCCATATTTGGTGTTCTTAGATGTGTCATGCAATGCTTTAAGTGGACAATCAACCTGCAAAGAACATTTGCCAAGACACAAACTGGTCCACCATTTGACCATTTTTCTTCCCATCATCGTGGGACTTTGCTTTTTGCTTCTTGTTTACATGTGTTACAAAAATCACAATTCCACAGATAAGAAAATCCAACCAGAAACAAAAAAACATGGAAATGTGTGCTCAATATTGAATTATGATGGAACAATTGCATATGAAGACTTCATCACTGCTACAGAGGATTTTGACCTCAAATACTGCATTGGAACTGGTGGCTACGGCAGTGTTTATGAAGCCAAACTGCCTAGCGGTCAAACATTTGCTTTGAAAAAACTCCACGGTTTTGAAGCCAAGCAACCAGCATTCGACCAGAGTTTCAAGAATGAAGTCCAAGTGTTAACAAACCTAAGGCATAAAAACATTGTCAAACTCTATGGTTTTTGTTTGCATAACAAATGCAATTTCCTTGTATATGAATACATGGAAAAGGGGAGCCTGTTTTGCGCCTTGAGTGACAGAGAATTAGCTGTTCAAGTGGATTGGATCAAGAGGGTGAACATCATCAAAGATGTGGCTCACGCTTTGGCGTACATGCATCATGATTGCAGCCCTCCTATTGTTCATAGAGACATATCAAGCAACAACATTCTCTTGAACTCAGAACTGGAAGGATTTGTTGCAGACTTTGGAGCAGCCAGATTGCTCGACCCAGATTCCTCCAACCAGACGGTAATTGCAGGAACTTTGGGATACATTGCTCCAGGTATTTGTACTTAATCTCACACTTCTTTTATGTGCATTACTCTATTAGCTGTTAAAATTTGCTCACGGTCCTTTGGTATATATATTTATGTAGAGCTTGCGTATAACATGATTGTGACTGAAAAATGTGACGTGTATAGCTTTGGGTGGTGGCGCTTGAAACAATTGGAGGGAAACATCCTGGAGACCTCCTCTCATCCCTGAACTATTCGACTAGTCGTGGTACAACTTTGGAAAATATATTAGACAAGCGACTCCCTTATCCAACCGATAGATGGATTGAAAAGGAAATTGTGCGTGTGTGTAATGTCGCATTAGGGTGCATTCTCATAGATCCAAAGTGTCGGCCAACAATGAGAGAGGTGTCTCAGGAATTATCATGTTGAAGACATCAATTGGGCTATCCCAAGCTTTTTTTCATACAGAGAATTACTCTTACTCACCATGAAATAAAGCAGTAAACTTGAAACATTCAGAAGTATTTGCAATGTGGATCTTAAATGTCTAAAGTTTGTGAAGCTTTTTAACGTGTTCACTGCCACTACCCGAACTTCTTTTTCAACAGAGATTTAAAATTGAACAAAAGAGGAACCCTAACTAACTAAAGCCCCAAGTTAAAGAAGTTGGTTCACAGGATTAATAGATTACACGAACAAGCGTGACTTGGTAAACATAAAATAGCAAAATATAATGTGATAACTGAATCATTTGAATGAACACAATTAAGAAAACATACAAAATTGGGGCGGAGGAGACTAGGAGAGTGAACAGAGGCCAAATGAGAGAATAAAGATTCTAACTTCCTACCTAACACGAGGCCCATTGAGAATCCTAAATCGATGAAACCGAAATCTAGAAACATAAATCCAAGTCCCACTCACATAAATCAAACAAACACACAACCTTTTCTTACATGCGTTTAAACCTAGAAAATGAAGGATCTTCATTGCCAGAAACCACGAAGATGAAAAGGGGTTGGGGTGGGCAATATTAAAAGGGCAAACTTGTCTTTTTAATTCTTTACATTGTGATTGTGATATGATTTATAAAAAAAAGAGTTAAATGCCCGGATAGTCCATGTGTTTTACCATTTTTTCATCTTTAGTCCTCAACTTTCTAAAATTACAGCTATAGTCCCCAACTTTTGCAATGTTGTTCTCGGATAGTCCCTAGTGTGGATGGTGGTTAGTTTTTATTGTTAAGTGAGTGTGAAATTACTAACATGCCCTTAGTTTTAAAATATAAACTGAAGTAGGGCCCACCATTAATTAAATAACACCTAAAAAATAATAACAAACTAATAAAAAAAAAACCTTTTGGGCCCCACCCACACCTCCTCTTCACCCAACTACAACATTCTCTTTCACCGGAAAAACATCCGACTCCTCTTCCCCGGCGTAAACAACACCATAACCACCATCAACTGCAGGTTTCAACCGTACTGCCACCTCCACCATAACCACCACAGACGTCGTCCACCCCCTCCCCTTCACTGGCGAAAACACCCTGCGACGTATCACCTTCTCCGGTTGTCATAATCAGTTCCGGCGAACTCCGGTGACCTACAACTCTCCGGCGACCTTCCATCCAAATTAACGACCTTCTTGGCTGTAGACACCTGCAAATTTATCTCACCTTCTTGGATGTAGATAGTTCTGATTCCAATTCCTGAATGTAATTCCTAGCATCAGGAGACAAATCACCTAAACAACTTTCAAGGTTCAATCTCTCTAATTCTTCATAACAATACTCCATTTCAACATTATCCTCCTCACTCTGATCCTTGGTAACATCATTATTACAATTGCCTGGATTCAACCGCTTCGAAGATGTTTCAAAGTTCCTCATCAATGTAACTCTGTACTCTGCGTTCCACAACGTGTACTTAAACAACACACCAGGAGTGTTAAGTAATTGAATCGAATTCGAAATATTCGAAGTTCGACTTGATTCGAATTATATTATCAAAGTTTGGATTTTGTTTTATAAATTTGAATTCGATTTGGACCGAATACGAATTTACGCTGAGTACAGAGTTACAGCCAAGAAGGTCGTTAATTTGGATGGAAGGTCGCCGGAGAGGTTGTAGGTCACCGGAGTTCGCCGGAACTGATTATGACAACCGGAGAAGGTGATACGTCGCAGGGTGTTTTCGCCTGTGAAGGGGAGGGGGTGGACGACGTCTGTGGTGGTTATGGTGGAGGTGGCGGTACGGTTGAAACCTGCAGTTGATGGTGGTTATGTTGTTGTTTACGCCGGTGAAGAGGAGTTGGATGTTTTTCCGGTGAAAGAGAATGTTGCAGCTGGGTGAAGAGGAGGTGTGGGTGGGGCCAAAAAGTTTTTTTTTTTAAATTAATTTGTTTATTATTTTTTTAGGTGTTATTTAATTAATGGTGGGCCCTACTTCAGTTTATATTTTAAGACTAAGGGCATGTTAGTAATTTCACACTCACTTAACAACAAAAACTAACCACCATCCACATCAGGGACTATACGAGAACAAAATTGCAAAAGTTGGGGACTATAGCTGTAATTTTAGAAAGTTAGGGACTAAAGGTGAAAAAATGGTAAACCACAGGGACTATCCGGGCATTTAACTCTAAAAAAATGTAAAAAGTGTTAGGGGTTGTTTGTTTACCTATTAATGAGGCTGTTAATGATTCAGATCTCTTACTGGTTCAACACTTAATGGTTTAGACTGTTTGTTTCACGAGCAGAAGTCTGAATGGTTCAGACATTTGCATCTGAATAGTTAAGATTTATACAGAGTCTGAATGGTTAAGACCTTTAATCTGAATTGGTCAGACATTTTCCTCTGAATGATTAAACATTATACTGGCTCTTAATGGTTCAGACCTCTTATTGGTTCAACACTTAATGGTTCAGACCTCTTACTGGTTCAGCACTTAACCATTCAGATGTTGCCAAACAATCCCTTACTTTATGATTTGTATAGAGACCATACTTCTATTAGATTTTTACATATTTCTCCATTCTAAATTGTCTTATTACGTATTTACTCAAACAAAAAAAAAAAAAAAAAAAAAAACAATTACATATTTCCCCTTTCTAACCCATATATATTACACAATTCTCCTTTTCATTAAAATGACTCATAGGCTATAGGGTGTTGTCATGACCCTCGTGACCACCATGACCCTCAACGTCAGTGCCATTTAACTCACCTCTAAGACCGGGTGTAGTGGGACGTGGTTTTGTAAAAAAAATTCAAAAATAACGCTTGAAACCCCCCCCCCCATTACGCTAGGCGTTTTGGGGCGTTTTTTTTCAAAAAAAATCAGGTTGGCGTTGTTTAAACAACGCTGGAACTTCATTTCTTTGTCCAATGATACCTTGCCATGTGTATATAATATTTGTGTCTGTTTATAATTAGTTTTTTTTTTTTCTAAAAAACAAAAGAAGAGGAAGAAGAGAATGATTTAGTTTCTGGTTTTTTTTTTAAGTTGCAGGTGGGAGGTGGGGAAGTAGAAAGGAAGAAGAAGAAGAAGGAGGAGGGGTAAAGAAAGTGGGACCTTTGTAATTTTTTTATGTTTTAAATAGTGTAATTTTTTAATGTTTTAAGTAGTGTAATTATTTTTTTTTCGGTTTTTTTTTCTTGTTTTTTTATTTTCTGTTTTATTTTCTGTTTTTTTTTATTTCAAATAGTGTAATTTTTATTTTAAATTAATGAAGTTTTTTATGTTTTAAATTAAAAAAAATTGGGAAATGATTGCATGGGCGTTATTGGAATAATGCCCCACTACACCACTTTATGCTATAATGCCCTATGCTGACTGGGATGACACGTGTCGAATAATGTCCCATGGTGGGGGCATTATTTTGATTTACCACTACACATGGTCTAATCCACCATCCAAAATCACTACCTTAAAGGTGTGGTCATGACCCAAACAACTAGCCCCTTATTTATTTTAGTTTATCTTTGTCTAAAGAAAAATGAAATGATTTCTTGAAAAATTGAAAGAAGGACCATGGTTGTCATGGTTTAATCCATGCAGACCATGGTGGATCAAGCAAGAGGTTGGTGTAGCCTTTCATTCATGTTCCTAGGTGACGAATCATGTCCCAACCATGACCCCCACACCATTTAGCCTTATTTATGATGATTTTACCCTTAATTACCTATTGAGTAAAGTCCTTTTTGAGTCCCTATGGTTTGTGTGTTTTAACCATTTGAATCCAAAACCCAAATTTGTCTTGATTTGAGTCCATGTGGTCTCTAATTTTAACCATTTGAGTCCCCGTGGTCTCTAATTTTAACCATTTGAATCCAAAAACCAAATGTTTCTAATTTGAATGTTGTTTACGTTTTGGATTCAAATGGTTAAAATTAAAAACCACGGGGACTCAAATCAAGACAAGTTTGGTTTTTGGATTCAAATGGTTAAAATGCACAAACCACAGGGACTCAAAAAGAACTTTACTCTTAAATGAATATTTACATATTTCCTCATTCTAATATCATTAATCAATTACAACTTATTAGTCTTGTCAAATAATAACACTTATAATAAAAAACACAAACTTTCGTTAAAATGCAATCACCTTAAAAGAAAACGAAAACAAATGTAACAATAAAAAGGAGGTTGTTAGTAATATGTGGGTCTTAAACGTATCCTTAGATGTTTCAACTTGATCTCAGGCTTAAAAGTTAATTTTCAAAAAAGTCGGCTTTTTGGTGTTGGGGTGGGTGAGTACGATGTCCATTTGATGGCTTCCATTCTTAACTGTAGACATGGTAATCTCCCGTTTAAGCACCTGGGTCTCCCTTTAGGGGCAAACATGAGCCTCTCTAAGCATTGGAAGCCGGTCGAAAACAAGTTCCTCTCTAAACTTAGCTCGTGGAAAGCGGATAATCTTTCATTTGGGGGGCGTTTGACTTTGGTTAACTCGGTTTTGGGTAGCCTCCCTTTGTACTATTTCTCTATGTTCAAGGCCCCGAGTAAAGTTATTAATAGCCTTGATAAGATTAGGCGTCGATTTTTATGGGGAGGCAATCCTCAAGAGAAGAAAATTCACTGGGTTAGTTGGGATATTGTGACCAAACCGAAAGCGATCGGTGGGCTCGGGGTGTGTAATCTGAAGTTTCACAATTTAGCCCTTTTGGCTAAATGGTGGTGGAGAGCGCTTAGTGATCTTAATGCTCTTTGGAGGAACGCGATCTTGGCCATTCACAATATTCAAGTTCCAGCACCCTCCAGATTGGCGTCTTGTATTAATAGCGGAGTATGGTCTGGTATTGCGAAAATTGGGAGGGATTTCAGTAGTTTTGGTGTCGATCTGGGCGCCTTTTTCTCTAAAAAAGTGGGAGATGGCCACCAAACTCTGTTCTGGAAGGATGCTTGGTATGGTAGGAGGACCCTGCAATCCTTGTTTCCGAATTTGTATGCGTTGGATAAGAAAAAGCTAAGCACGGTTGCTCAACGGGTAAAGCTAGAGGAGGGACGCATCACGGGGTTTATGTGGAACTGGACTAGGAGGAGGCTGGATCTAGTTGAGCAAACGGACATCGCTGACTTGTCTGATATGCTCGGTTCTTTTCCGTATATCTCAGGGGAGGATTTATGGGTCTGGGAGGGAGATTCGACTGGATCGTTTGTTGTTAATTCTGTTAGAAAGTTGCTAAACCAAAGGCTCTCTCATGTGGCCGATACTCGTAATTTTTTCTGGTGTAAATGGGTTCCAATCAAGATTTCTTGCTTCGTTTGGAGATTGGCGCTCAACAGGATTCCTTTATCGTGCAACCTTATAAGGCGTGGAGTCCCTTTGGACTCGGATCAGTGTTCTTTATGCAACGCACACACTGATTTAAGGGACCATGTCTTCGTGAATTGCGAGTATGCTGCAGAGATTTGGAGGCGAATTTCTTGGTGGAGCGAGAGAGATTTTTACACGACTGGCACGGTGTCGGAGTTATTAGCAAAAGTTGCAGACTGGAGGGGAAATAATGACTCTTCTAATCTTGGTTATGCAATTACGTATACCGCTCTGTGGTCTATTTGGCTGGCTCGGAATGAAGCTTTGTTTCGAGGCATTAGGAGATCGATTGACGACATTATGGCTTTGATTGTCTCTCAACTCTTCTCTTGGATTAAGAACAGAACCAAGCATCGTTCGATCAGGTGGACTACTTGGTGCGGGTGCCCGGACAATTGTTTTCAGTAGCTTCGTAGCTTCGTGTTGTTTTCTGTCTTTTTCGGTTTCCTGTTCTGGTGTACTCTTTTCCAGCTGCGCGCTGGGTTTTTTAATTTATATTTGCTTCTTGCTGGTCAAAAAAAAAAAAAAAAAAAAAAGTAATATGAAGGCTTTAGTTTAGGTTTCTACAAACAGTAGGCTTATGGGCTTTTCCTACACTTGCATTGAATGCACTAGTAGGCGAAGGAAATACTGTTTTATATGAATATTTTCTTTGTTAATTTCTAGGTTTAATCGAAGCATTACGATTATGCTGTCTTTGTGCTTTTTATGTATAATCAGGTTGAAGGGGATGTGGAGGTGACAAGCTTGGATAGTACAATGAGAGAAGACTATTCATAAGAAAGTTGATTCACTGTTGTAAACTTAATATCATCTATAATTTGTTGTAGTGGATGAGCACACTGGTACAGTTCAGCCGAATTTCTTTAATGATTCTTGGGTTTATGAGGGGTATTTTTACCAACATATACGATCTATTTTTTTCGTATGTACATGGATGTGTTAATTTTTTTATGTTCTTTATTTGAAAAATTAAGGTTCTCTTACACGTTGAGTTTGTTTTAGTTTCTTTAGCTTTTAATTTCAAGTTCATATGTTTATGTGAGTGGTTTACATGTTGGTAAAGGGGTGGGAAAATGGAAGGCAATGCTGGTTACTGTAAGTAGTATTTACTTCAATGTCTGTTTGCATTAAAAGGCATCAGAAGTAGTATGTTCTACAAAAGTTACTGGCTTTTATCATAATCAAAAGTGTGACCATGTATGCACTAACATTTAACAAATTTCATAACCAAAGGCAAAAAGGCCGTCATATCATGTTGAAATATGACAATTTATCATTATCATCTAGCTTTTTTTGTTATATATCATAAATCTTAAGAATGCTGTCATCTGTAATTTTAAACTTTTAACAATTAAGCTAACTTCTCCTTTGAAACTTCTGCAAAATGAAATTTGCAGGAGGGACACAGTTAAGCAATGTGGTTCGGTTCTCTAAACTGTCGTCTACATAGAAGCAAAGAAAATAACACTCTAAAGCCTAAAGCCTAAAATGAGTGAATTGATGCTCAGTAATTCGGTCACTTTTACTAAGAAAAACAAGTCAGTATAGTTGTTTGATGTATCTGTTTAGCTCAGTGATCCTTTAACTGAGTTTATAATATTGTTGTTACACTATTCTCTTTTACATATCTCTTAACTTTTAAGACAGTCTACCCTCATTCGAAGGTGTTATCAACATGTATGAAGTGCTTAATTATGTTGTCAAAGCTGTTGGCTTTAGATGATAATTCACCGAGTATTGTTGCATGGTGTATGACCAGATGCCGGAGCCAAGGTGGGTGATCTCCATGGGAAGTTGTGCCAATGGCGGTGGATACTACCCTTGCTCATACTCTGTTTTCTATGTCTCTGGCTGCCCACTAACAACTTAGGCTCTTTTATAAGGGCTTCTCCAGATTCCAGCTGCAGTAAAAGATCAAAAGGTGAGACTTGCATGATGCTATGGGCCTGGCTTTTGGCATATGCTTTTTTTTTTCTTTTTTAACCAAATAAGTTGTGCGTTTGCTCTTCCTGCATATGTATACATGTAGATGAAGCATTTATGACTTGTAAGACAGCTCAAAAATGTTTTTGCATGTTATAGTTAAAAATGTATGATTAGGGTTTAGTTGCATACTTGTATATGGTCAATGAGGGTTCCCCTTTCATGGTAATTAGTAAATATTTCAATTCACTTTTACATGATATCAGAGCTTAGGCTCTCGGTACCATACAAACACTAGCCAAGGCCTGTTCTTGTTCATTCGGAAAACCTGTTTTTGTCCCACTCTCAGATTCCCGCTACTTGTTCCTGTCTGAAATTCCTGCTACGTGTTCTGTCGTATTTGCTGCGTGTTCACTGCTTCTTCAAGTAACCTGTTTCCTTTCCAGTACTGCCATCGTCCCAATTCGCCATTAGAAACCTATGATTATGGCACCTAAAGAAAGTGTTGCCAAACCACTATCAACTGCGCCTCTACGAACCACTGACATCTCCATCACTACCACCCATGCGCCAGTGCGTGACTGGCTGGATCTTAGCCGGATTTTGTAGAAATCTTTCTATACTAATAAACAAAAATCCTTTTTGGACACGTGTCATTCTCTGGTAATTTCTCACCCTTATTTTTTTATTTATCTCTTTTATTAAATAATAATAATAAAAAAAATATTAAACATCAATTTAACTAAATCTATTTATCTCTTTTGTTTTCATAATCTGAAATTGATTTCTTTCTTAATTCTAAAGTTTCAATCTTTGGCAATTAAAGTCTAAAGTTTCAATCTTTGGTATTTTAACCCCTTTGATTAATTTAATTTTACACTTCTAATTCAAAAGTTTTCATCTTTTGCAATTTAACCCCTTTATTTTTTTTTTACTTTCAACCCAAAGCTTTTAATCTTTTGCAGCTTTTAATCTTTTGCAATTTAATCTCAACACTTTTTTTTCTTTCAACTTTAGTCTCGTATATACTTTTCATCTTTCATAAGTTCTCCATTTAACGTGTCGTTCTAAATTTCCGAGTTAACACGCCGCAACGTGCGTGTGAGCTTCAACATTTTTTCATCTATTTTTTTCCTGTTTGACATGTCCGTCGCAGGGCGTCTATTTTCCCCGTTTGATAGGTATGTCGCAACGTGCGAGTCAGAGATCGATTTAGTTATTTTTTTTCTCGGTTTTACACACAGGCTCGTGGTCATGTAAAAAACATTTGCCTTCCATCTAACATGATATATAACTAATAAATCCCCGCCGCATTGCGGCAGGTGGTAATTCTAGTAGATGTATATTTCCAATTCAATATCAAACATAGGTTGAAATTAATATTGTCAATTAATATTTTCACTTCTAATGTTTTGTGTTTTTGTTTTGTACTAGGTTCTGCCCGCGTTGCGGGGCAATAAGCCGAATATTTCTCTCTCATAACATGTACATCTGTATTTCGCTTACTTGTACATACTACTCATAACACGATCTAAAAAGAAAATTTATTGAGTCAACAAATTAAAACAAAACACTATCATACTTTTGCTAAAGAAAAACTAAAACGATGGAGAAGCTACCGGTTAGCACGAATAAAAAGTACATCGAGCCAACAATTAAAACAAAGAGTAAACTGCCATTTTGGTCCCTGTGGTTTGGGTAGTTTTGCCATTTTAGTCCAAATCTCAAACTTTTTAAATCTGTGTCCCTGTGGTTTGCATTTTGTTGCCATTTTAGTCCAAAATCCAAAAACCCCCTATTTTGACTGTTGAAACCTTATTGTTTTGTCTTTTTGTGCAAGGGTATTTTGGTCATTTTAATTTTATTATAACATATTAATAATTAATAAACTAAATTAAATATATTTATTTCCTTTTTACTCTTATTTAACCTATCATCTTCCCCAAATACAAGATTTCTTCATTCACCAGCACCTCTGCCTATCTCGCCCCCTCTCCCTCTCGACATTCTTGGCCCGAAGACCGGAGCACACACCGGCGTCGATGCCGGCAGTTGCTTTTTCCGGCAGGCCGACACCCGAAACACCCACCTTTTCTCTTTGTGCACTCCACACCCACCTGGACTCGAAAGAGAGAAATAAAACCCAGATCAAAATAATCAGCTCTCTCTCTCTCTTCTCTCTCTCTCTCTATAGCACCACCACCACCGCCACCTCCTCCCTCTCTCTCTTCTCTCTCTCTATAGCACCACCACCACCACCACCGCCACCTCCTCCCCCTTCTCACCACCGCCACTCCGGCGTCGTCCCATCCAACAGTCACACCCACACCTCCTTCCTCGTAGACAAATCCCTACAAACCCTAACCGAAACCACCTGCCCTATCTGGTTAAACAAATCATACAACTGCGAATCCGTAACACTCAGATCCAAATCCCCCACATAAAACGACACCGTCACAACCTGCTGAGCACCACCACCACCGTTAACTGCCTGAGCTTGACTAACATGCGCCGCCATCTCAAAACCCTAACAGATTTTCCTTTTTTTTTTTCCAAATTTTTCACTTTTTTTTTGCTTTTGTAACCTCCCTCTCCCCTTCTTATTGATATATAGAAGGGAAATTAGATAAATTCGAGTCGAAACAGCAGAAACCATAGGATTTTTTTGGGTTTTTTTGTGGATGATTGATATTTGTTTTGTTTTTTGAAATGGATATAGAAGGAGGAGAGGGTAGGGTAGTAGATAGGGATAGATTGGTCGGAGTACGACCGGAGAACGGCAGATCACCGCTAGGTTACGGCGGCGAGAAAGTTTATGCAAATGGAGAGAAAGTGGTGGTGGTTGATCTGATTTATGTGTGTGTATATATATATATATGTGTATATATTAATTTTTGAATTAAGAAAATGTTAAATGAAAAGCAAAATGACCAAAATGCCCCTGCACTAAAGGACAAAATAGGAGGTTGCAACAGTCAAAAAATAGGGTTTTTAAATTTTGGACTAAAATGGCAACAAAATGCAAACCATAGGGACCCAGATGTAAAAAGTTTGAGATTTGGACTAAAATGACAAAACTGGCCAAACCACAGGGATCAAAATGGCAGTTTACTCTAAAACAAAATATACCATAGTTTTGCTAGAAAAAAACACTAAAACGAATTTTAAACTGGGGGCAAAATCGTAATTTGACAGGGAAAAAATGCCAAAACTATAAATTTGAGCTGAGGACAAAATCATAATTTGGCCGGGAGAAGAAAAAAGAATATAACCTATGGCAAAACTGTAAATTTAAGCGGGGAAAATCGTAATTTGATTAGACCAATGGGGAAGTGCCAAGCATTGGCTTGGAGAAAAAAAAACTAATGGCAAAACTGTAAAATTAAATGGGGCAAAAGCGTAATTTTTAACCAAGGGCAAAATTTTATTTTGAACTGGTGGCAAAAACGTAATTTATACTGATGACAAGATCGTAATTTAAAAATAGGGATAAAATCGTAAATTGATTGGACCAATAGAGGAATGACAGAGAGCCGCCTTTTTCCACCATTAGATAGACAGAAGTATTTCCGCCCACAATTTTTGTATATGAAGGTAATGTTGGGCACGAGCTACGAGATCTGGAACTGAATTAGGCTTGTTTCTGGGCTTGCTGATATTGGGCTTTACAGGGTTAACATCTGATGGGCTCATCCTTCAACTTAGATAACAGGCTTTTTCTCTTGTAAACGGTTACTGGGCTTGTAGCAGCAACAAGTAATAAGGGTTTAATAACAGCTGGATGTATTACGCTTGGGCTCAGGGCTTGGAATATATATAGCTAGAGCTGTGTCTAGAAGATTGAGGGCTTCTGGATCTTGTTAAGCCATTTGTGAGTGTCACATATCATCACATTGATGGTCTGTTGGTAAGATTGAATGTGTTATTCATTTGTTTCAGTTAGTTTCTTTTTATACTTTGAAGGTTTAGTGAATTTGACTCTCTGACATACCAAATTTGACATGTCTTCGACGTTCATGTTTCCATTTGTTTTAACCCTTGTCGTTGCACATAGCAGCCATCGTTTGCTCTCATCGGAATCTCGCACGCTTTTTACAAAACAGAACGATGCTACCACTTGTAACGTGTCCCAGAACCACAGTTGACCATTCCTGTTTTTCTGTCCAGGCAATTCAAATTAAACATTCTATCCCACGATAATTGTTTTCAGTTCCAATGATTCGAGGCCAGCGACGGACCCAGGAATTTTTACCTGAGGGTGCGGAAAAAAATTAAAAATTATAGGCCCCTAGCTATATAAAAAAAATCAGTTCATAGCGGGTTGGATTGGGTCGGGTCATGTAAAACAAGTAAACATAAACAAACAAAGTTTTGTGGGCCGGATCAGATCGGGTTGGGTTGGGTCAATTTCAATTTTGAAACAATCAAACCTTATTTCCTAACTTCCTATCACATTAACAAACAAAGTTTCAAGTAAAATAGTAAACAACATAAAAAAGCATCACAAGTAACTAAAGTAACAACAAAAAACTATCAAAGTTCAAACCCTACCTACTTGTATTTACCCTAATCATTAAATAAAACAACAAAAAAACTTATCTAAGACATAGATTGGTCTTTAATTAGAAGAATCAGACCAAAAAAAGTGATCCAACCCTTTTCCTTTTAAGAAATCGCGTCATGACTTCTCTACTCATGGTTTTTATCACATATAAATTGCTCCACAAGTTCATAAAACAACACTAAACACTTAAACAAAATAAATAATCATGTTCAACCAATACCATAGTCCATAATCTTCAAACATTCAAGCCCTAATTTTAAATGTTGATTAGTAATCATATAAACAAACAAAACTTAAAATAAAACAACAAAATAATTCACTACAAGTCTAGTACAACTAAAAAAAAACATCAAAAAGCATAAAAAAAATCAAACCGTTTTACATCTATATTTTCTCCTAATCGTCAAAATACATGGATTATCACTACAATCGAAAGATTATAACAAACCAAAAAAAACAAACCAATGAATCCGCTCTCAACCTTACATGCAGATCATCAACAGGATGACCTGCTATACACTCACCCGATTTACAACGGACAACCACAAGATCTCCAACTACAAGATCTGAGATTAAAGCCCTAAATCATAACTAGAACAAACCCTAGATATGAGAGTAGTACACGATGAGAGAGAGAAACTCAAAAGATTTGAAACCCTAGAGTGATAACGTGGTGAATCGTATCCCAATGATCTAAAGTAAGACTCTGATATATTATAGTGGCCAAGGCCCATATCGTGCAATCCAACTCTAAAAATACAGCAGCCCACGAGCATTAATAAGCCCACGAACTGCAACTCAGCTTCAAGCCCACATTGCTTTAACACCCTAGCACGTTTGACCCTAAAACGACGCAGCGGAAATTCGAGTCTGAAAATTTCTTTCATAACATACATCTTGACATTCTAAAAATTCATTTTAATAATATAAGAACATAACTTATCGACACTAAATTACTTATTTAAACATTCCCGTACAATCCGTATTGTGACTCGATTCTCGATCTCCAATCCTTGTATATCCTCATGACTGGTACTACCTGCGTTCACCACATAAAATTTCACACATTAGCACGCATTATAAACCTACAGGGTTTTCACGTCTACTTCTCGTTTCGTTAACTCTTTACATCCCAGCTTTTCCATCATGTCATACCATCCGTGATGAGACTTCTTTGGTATACCTGCGTTACACTTCATTCACCAAGCACGCTCTTATTATCGTTAGTACTCAATTTCATTGAATGCATGTTTACATACTTTCATACAAACTTATACATATGCCTACGATTACACATAACAACTTACATATATTCATATCTACATACATACATACGTACTCACGTACGTGCATACCTAAATATATCCATACATACATAAATACATACATACATACATACATACATACATACATACATACATACATACATACATACATACATACATACATACATACATACATACATACATACATACATACATACGTACATACCTACATACATACATACATGCTTATTACATGCCTTCACACAAACCTACATACGTGCATACATTCGTACATACTCACTTGCGTACATATACATACTACCTACATACATACACTTAGATTTATAACACATACATACGTATACGCCTACATACTTACTTACATATATATTTATAATCACTTATTTCAACATACCCAACTCATACATGCCTACTCTCGTACATACTATCGTATACCCGCTTATCCTTGCTCGCATACTTATAAACATACCCACGTAGATACATACATGTTTTCATACACTTAAATTCATAAAATCGTAAGTTAAACTAGTCGTACGTGACTTAAAACGCGTTTAAACGAGTTCCCGAGCCAAAACGGAGCAACCGAACAACTTTCGCCAAACAGCCCCACCGTCGCGTGGCGCGACGGCCCGTCGCGCTACGCGACGCCCTGATTTTCACAGAAGGTTGCTGCTGTTGATCTGCAGATTCCCAGCACGTCCGCGTTTCACGGAAACGGTCATAACTTCTTCGTTAATGGTCCGTTTTACCCGATTCTTTTTCCTACGCGTCCGTAATTTAATTCTCCATCTTATGGAGTTAAGATCCAACATTTGGACTACCAAAATTTATAACTTTTAAGCCTTCGGCTTATTACCCTTTTTCATGATTTCTACCCGTTCATGCATTTACCCACATAACTTGTTTATTTGACCTTAACTTCACATGAATTGATAGTCTCAAGGTCATTTGTCATAAAAGATTCATTCTCGGATGCCCTTCATCTCATTCCACCCGTTTTCGCTCAAAAGCTTATTTTGACCCGTTAAGGTTAATTGCGCATTTAAACATTTATGACTTACAAACCATACTTCTCACTTTCATACTTAACCAAAACATTACACTAATCGAGTAACTTGCTTCTAAACTACTTTTTAAGATCGTTTGCCCAAAATACCCATCAAGGGCTTTTTGGTCAACTTTAATCCCATACTTTACGACAAAAGACTACGACACATACTTGTCTTCAACCATCGTGTTTAGTTAATTAAAACACCATATTACTTAATCGAACTAAGAAGTGATTACACAAATCACTTACCTTATGCGTCCGTGCTCGTATCTGATTCCTTGCCTCTTCTTGACCCGTCAACACCTCAAGCTTGAGTCCGTCTCGACGTGTTTCCTATACTTTCATTTCATCGAAACCACGCCCTTATTAGCATACTCATTTGTACATGTAGCCATCATATTATTCGCATAATTCACACTTAACTTTCCTTAGTCATTTCTAACAAGCATTAAAACATATAATCGACTTCATACTCTTTTCATCATACGTAATTCATCATGTAATTACAAATAATACATATTAGCATAACATGTACCAAACGACTTCCTATCATCCTACCTTTACGACAACGAGTCCAATCATGTTTCTTAATCTTGTTGACTTTCAAAAGTCAACTATTTACCATATGTAACCATCAACTCATCTACATATACTCGTAACATCGTAATCGACCATACGGACGACACTATATTCATTTTATCATACCCTTGATGTAAGTACTACCTTTTAAGCATGACTTACAACTAATTCAAGCATGAATCCTCTAAGCTCATACATAACTCATCAAATCCTTCTACTAACCATCATGGATCATTCCCAAATAAACATCAATCATATCATCATCATTTTTCTCCTAATTCATCTAACAAGAATTCATCATACCCACAATAATACATCAATCTTTCAACAAGAATTAGACATAGGTGATGAGTCTAGGCATCTTCATCACCATAACTAATGGGTTTATCATCTAAACATCAAATTAGCACAAACCACTCATAATCCATGTTCTATATGATGATTATAACACATACTCATGCTCAATTCCACTTAAACTCATGGATTAGAACATAACCCACTTTACACATGATCACCAATCTTAGATTTAAGACATACCTTATGATCCCCTCGTAAAGGTGATCATTAATCCGTGTTCCTTCTTGAATTTGAGCCTCGATTCACCCTTCAATTTGGTGATTATCTGAGTTAGGGTTTGGAGCTCCTGAACATTCGTGAACACACACGAAGTGTGTGTTGATCTTTTATTTTAATAACTCAACTTCCATCTTGTTCCACTTTAACCCCTCGGGTTTGCCTTTAAAACATAACCGACACTACCTTCATCATTTAATACTTTTGACCATACCCTTGACTAGGTTAAATAGCCTAGTTATTAATTTCATGACGTGTCATATAGGAACACACGACAAATATTAACGTTCAGATTTTGGGGCGTTACAAGTCTACCCACCTTAAATGAGGTTTCGTCCCCGAAACCTTTCTTACCTTTATTTAACACTAATTATTCCTTCTCTACGTCCCCTCGACACGATCATCATCACGGTGACTATCCTCCATTTTCAAGAACCCGTCGCAGAGTTCTTATTAATGTTTCTTTCACTTAAATAATGCTTGCTACTAACGCACTTTGTAGCTAGCGGTTCATCCATCATTTCGTTTGCTTGAAACATTTGCAACTTCCCATTGCTAACATTCCTCTATGTTTATTTCATTATTCATATCATTTTTATCGACTATGCGATCTTACTTTGGAATTTGTACATACTCATCCATAGCATTATTCATATAATTGACTTTTTCCTAACATTTCCATACCTTCCTTATCATACCTTCACATATCATATTCATTTCCTCGACCTGTCAATAACTGGTCAATACACATACTCTTCCGTCCTTTAATATGATCCATTCTTAATGGATCTAATATCTCCATCTCACCTCTAAAATTTACATTCTCTACATACTCTGTACAACATTTAACCTTTGTTTTGTTATCACAACAAAACTATTATTACATAATCACGCCTACGTGCTTAACTCTAACGTTAACCTCATTCTACATTTTCTACAGTTACTTGTATCCTGCATACCTTTACATTTCCTTTAAATCATTTCGTTCATTTCACATTACTATTACTTTTACTTCATGCATTCCCTAATTTACACATATACAGGTGTCATACTAGTTCATATCTATCCAATCATGAGTTAAATATTTTTACTAACCTCTTCTCATTTCGCAAACCAACGATCCGTAACCCAGATCGATCATCTTCTCCTCGAGTACTAGCCATAATAGGCCAGATTTCATTCATCCGTGTAATGAGCTTCCGCTCGTGCACATCCTTTCACCAATACGATTGTTTTCATCACATCAATAATTCTAACATTATCATCAACAACTTCAGCGGTTAGCATATGTCATTCAATCATTCATCACACTAGGTGATTACCCACCTATACTCTTCTACAATTTCCTACGTACCTGCTATAACGTACCGCACATTCTATTTCTTACATGCAACCCTTTCATTCTATTAATCAATTCGCCAACTGAAGTACACGCTTGTACTTTCTTCTATTCATGCTTACTTGCGAGGACCTTATTACATTGTCTCAATATTTCTTACCAAACTTACCATTCCCGCCCTTACTTAAATTATTGTTCGGGTCACAGCCCGTCATCATTCCGACTTCTAAGAGTCAATTACTCACATATCTTACACGTAACTTATACAAAACTTCGTCTATTATACTATCACTTTTTACTTTATACTTACTTCTATGACCCGTTCGACTCAATCATGGTCAAACTATCGACATCTTCTTGGGCGGATTAATTTCATTTTTTTTATATTTTTGAATCCGTCTCACAGATCCAGATGCATCATTCATACTTTTTCATTCATTGAATCCACCTTACGGATTCAAACATTTCATTCATTCCTTTCATCCTTGAATCCGTCTCACGGATTCAAACATTGCATTCATACCTTTCATCCTTGAATCCGTCACACGGATTCAAACATTGCATTCATATCTTATTGATCCGTACTTAATTACGGATTCCACATTCTTCATTCTTATCAGGCATGTTTTTCATACTTTCATAGTACTCTCAATTTCCCGAGAGTCTTACTTCCCATTTCACCCACACGCCCGCCTGCTACCTAACTCTACCGGACATACCTGTAATCATTATCATGTTCTCACGAACGTCCTACGTTTCTCATGTACTGGCCAGGTACACAATCCACATAGTAGTTTCGTGCCTTCATGTAATTGTCACCTTATGTCCGTAGACTTAGGTTTCAGCACGTGTATTACTTCCAGTACTTCATTACTATACGATCATTGTCTTTCATTTTAAAATTTTCCTTCCCTTAATTAATTTTACCATTTCTTACTCCCACATATTACATTTACGTACCTGGGCTCATTTGCCTATTTATCTTATTACATCTTTGCCTGCCTTAGTATTCATCCTAGACTGCATTCACCGGTCATTCTCTTCCAACACTTATGCTTACCTTGCACATACAAAATCGTCAGTTTCTTTATACGTATACATAAGTACATACTTTCATTAGCCTTTACCTTTGGATCTTGATCGAGTCTTAGATTGTACGGACTTCTTATCTCAAGAGCACACAAGTTTGAGTTCAAGTACTTACCTTCTCGTACTTGATTCCCTCAAACCAGGGCTCTGATACCAACTTTTAACTCCCTAGCACGTTTGACCCTAAAACGACGCAGCGGAAATTCGAGTCTGAAAATTTCTTTCATAACATACATCTTGACATTCTAAAAATTCATTTTAATAATATAAGAACATAACTTATCGACACTAAATTACTTATTTAAACATTCCCGTACAATCCGTATTGTGACTCGATCCTCGATCTCCAATCCTTGTATATCCTCATGACTGGTACTACCTGCGTTCACCACATAAAATTTCACACATTAGTACGCATTATAAACCTACAGGGTTTTCACGTCTACTTCTCGTTTCGTTAACTCTTTACATCCCAGCTTTTCCATCATGTCATACCATCCGTGATGAGACTTCTTTGGTATACCTGCGTTACACTTCATTCACCAAGCAAGCTCTTATTATCGTTAGTACTCAATTTCATTGAATGCATGTTTACATACTTTCATACAAACTTATACATATGCCTACGATTACACATAACAACTTACATATATTCATATCTACATACATACACACGTACTCACGTACGTGCATGCCTAAATATATCCATACATACATACATACATACATGCTTATTACATGCCTTCACACAAACCTACATACGTGCATACATTCGTACATACTCACTTGCGTACATATACATACTACCTACATACATACACTTAGATTTATAACACATACATACGTATACGCCTACATACTTACTTACATATATATTTATAATCACTTATTTCAACATACCCAACTCATACATGCCTACTCTCGTACATACTATCGTATACCCGCTTATCCTTGCTCTCATACTTATAAACATACCCACGTAGATACATACATGTTTTCATACACTTAAATTCATAAAATCGTAAGTTAAACTAGTCGTACGTGACTTAAAACGCGTTTAAACGAGTTCCCGAGCCAAAACGGAGCAACCGAACAACTTTCGCCAAACAGCCCCACCGTCGCGTGGCGCGACGGCCCGTCGCGCTACGCGACGCCCTGATTTTCACAGAAGGTTGCTGCTGTTGATCTGCAGATTCCCAGCACGTCCGCGTTTCACGGAAACGGTCATAACTTCTTCGTTAATGGTCCGTTTTACCCGATTCTTTTTCCTACGCGTCCGTAATTTAATTCTCCATCTTATGGAGTTAAGATACAACATTTGGACTACCGAAATTTATAACTTTTAAGCCTTCGGCTTATTACCCTTTTTCATGATTTCTACCCGTTCATGCATTTACCCACATAACTTGTTTATTTGACCTTAACTTCACATGAATTGATAGTCTCAAGGTCATTTGTCATAAAAGATTCATTCTCGGATGCCCTTCATCTCATTCCACCCGTTTTCGCTCAAAAGCTTATTTTGACCCGTTAAGGTTAATTGCGCATTTAAACATTTATGACTTACAAACCATACTTCTCACTTTCATACTTAACCAAAACATTACACTAATCGAGTAACTTGCTTCTAAACTACTTTTTAAGATCGTTTGCCCAAAATACCCATCAAGGGCTTTTTGGTCAACTTTAATCCCATACTTTACGACAAAAGACTACGACACATACTTGTCTTCAACCATCGTGTTTAGTTAATTAAAACACCATATTACTTAATCGAACTAAGAAGTGATTACACAAATCACTTACCTTATGCGTCCGTGCTCGTATCTGATTCCTTGCCTCTTCTTGACCCGTCAACACCTCAAGCTTGAGTCCGTCTCGACGTGTTTCCTATACTTTCATTTCATCGAAACCACGCCCTTATTAGCATACTCATTTGTACATGTAGCCATCATATTATTCGCATAATTCACACTTAACTTTCCTTAGTCATTTCTAACAAGCATTAAAACATATAATCGACTTCATACTCTTTTCATCATACGTAATTCATCATGTAATTACAAATAATACATATTAGCATAACATGTACCAAACGACTTCCTATCATCCTACCTTTACGACAACGAGTCCAATCATGTTTCTTAATCTTGTTGACTTTCAAAAGTCAACTATTTACCATATGTAACCATCAACTCATCTACATATACTCGTAACATCGTAATCGACCATACGGACGACACTATATTCATTTTATCATACCCTTGATGTAAGTACTACCTTTTAAGCATGACTTACAACTAATTCAAGCATGAATCCTCTAAGCTCATACATAACTCATCAAATCCTTCTACTAACCATCATGGATCATTCCCAAATAAACATCAATCATATCATCATCGTTTTTCTCCTAATTCATCTAACAAGAATTCATCATACCCACAATAATACATCAATCTTTCAACAAGAATTAGACATAGGTGATGAGTCTAGGCATCTTCATCACCATAACTAATGGGTTTATCATCTAAACATCAAATTAGCACAAACCACTCATAATCCATGTTCTATATGATGATTATAACACATACTCATGCTCAATTCCACTTAAACTCATGGATTAGAACATAACCCACTTTACACATGATCACCAATCTTAGATTTAAGACATACCTTATGATCCCCTCGTAAAGGTGATCATTAATCCGTGTTCCTTCTTGAATTTGAGCCTCGATTCACCCTTCAATTTGGTGATTATCTGAGTTAGGGTTTGGAGCTCCTGAACATTCGTGAACACACACGAAGTGTGTGTTGATCTTTTATTTTAATAACTCAACTTCCATCTTGTTCCACTTTAACCCCTCGGGTTTGCCTTTAAAACATAACCGACACTACCTTCATCATTTAATACTTTTGACCATACCCTTGACTAGGTTAAATAGCCTAGTTATTAATTTCATGACGTGTCATATAGGAACACACGACAAATATTAACGTTCAGATTTTGGGGCGTTACAATTGCATAAGCCCACGAACATCCATATTTAATATTCCTCACAACAGTAATAAAGAAATATTAGCCAAATAACATGAAACAAATTGAAACAAACATTTCTTACCAACACAAATGATTATATATAATTGCCATGGGAATTGCATATATTTCAACCCCCCCCCCCCCACAATTCAAATGGAAAGTATACAAACAGACTAAAAACACTTAATATATTTTGTTCATCACCTTCTACAAAACATAAGTAAACATTTTTAACTCTAATATTCATCCTAAGATGTTCTATTTATAAAAATTGATATATAAAAAAAAACTTCCTCACTTGTTAAGCCATCCCTTAGGTGGAGAAAATTATGTAGTCACCTCACATTGCAACTCAGAATAGTACAAACCACAAATGAATCTCAAAAATCACACACAAAGTTACGATAAAAGATTCTATTAATTCTTTTCTTTGAATAATGATTCGTCCCAACAACAATACAAAGCTACGAGACTTGGTCTACCGATCACATTTCGAAAAGGATGGATCAAAGGAGCCAATGGAGATCCCGAGCCAATACAGGGACACTCATGGAACGCCAAGACGAGTATCGGGACATGGTCAGGAAGGCGAGACTTCACCGTAGTACCCTAGACGATTACGACATCATCCTTGGGATGGATTTCTTCCGTCAAACCAAAGCCGTCGTAGTACCGTTTACAAACACCATATACCTGGTCAAAAAGAAACATGTATAAATTGCCGATCTGGAGGCGAAACCAATACAGCAAAGGAAGACCATATACGCTCTTCAACTCACAAGGAAACGTCCACCGAAGTTCAAAAATCGCAACGAGGACGTTGCGAATTTAGGTGGGGGAGGATGTCACGACCCGCCTAAAATTAATATCATTTCACCACGATTCCGGAACTTTCCGGGCCATTCGAGAAGCGACAAGGGCTGCTGGAAGTCTCCGGAAAATGCTACAACATTCAGGACCAACAAACCTGTAGGATCGTGAGACGATCAAAACGAGTCTATCAGAAGAGTTCTCGGTCTAATCAGAGGCGGAATTCATTGATTAGACTTTGTAACAGCTTGATTCACACTTAATTGTCTTGTATTATTGATTTTACACATTTACAGATCAGTAGACATGTCGGCAGCACTTCGGTACCGGAATCACGAACGTTACAAATGAAATCACAACTAGGGTATTTATAGTGGAGGTAATTTCGCACGGGATTACCAACTGCTATTTAGTGCGAAATAGCAGATTGCTATTTCGTGCGAAATAGCATATTGCTATTTCGTGCGAAATTAACCTTTCACATACAAACCCTAGATTTCTCGTACTACGTGCCCTGATCTAACAATTCTATTACAAGACTCGATACAAGACGAAGTCGACAGACGTATGCACCAACAGACTCCCCCTCGGATGTTGACGAGTCTGAAGTGTCGAGTCTTCACATTCTTCAGTCTTTATCAGTCTTCGGGCTTCTAAATCTCAATCTATCTCTTCACATTCTCTTGATCAGATCTCTTGATTCCTTAAGCTCTTCATCATCAGACTCCCCCTTAAAGAATGCTTGGGATCGTAGTCTGGCTTTCACAAGGTCACAGGTTCAAGATCGATTCCTGGTTCTATTCTACATCTATTCAGGATTCGAAACCTGGCTAACCTGCACAGTCTCTACCCAAAAGTAAGTTTCACCATTTTTTACTTTTAACAAATTTAGAAATCACTTGTAGATATTCTCAAATCATCTCAAACATTTGACATCATTTTTCAAAAACTTATGTTTTGGGTATTTTTATTTATAACAATTTTAGTCTCTGCTTAACGACTCGTAATCAAAACATTTCAAATTGGTTTCAATTTAATGAACCTATAATCCTTTTAAAATTAAATTTCATTTCAATCAAATTCTCCCAAACCATTTGTTCATCATGTTTAGCACTCAGAATTTTGAAAATCAGCTTTTCAACATCAGTTGTCTAAAATCTTTTTGTATTTTTCAAAATATATGCTAAAACACTCCGAAAATCTTTTTGGATTTTTGATATTAATGAAATGCACTAAAGAAATATTTACAAACAATATTTTTGTGAGTTTGTGTAAGAGGATCATATCAATTTATGAGACAAGTCACAAGTACCGTTGAGCTTAGTTACACATTAAGAATTAAACAGTTCACTTAGATTGTCGATATACTGATCCACTTAAATTCTCACACAAATTTCAACTGATTCAGGATACGAATTAGGTGTATTAAGAACTTAAACTCATTCATGTGTCCCACCTCTTAAATATACTCCCGTATCCAGATCCCAATATTCAGTCTTACAGGTGAGTATACCATAGATGATATCTGTAAGGGGTTAATTGTGAGGGCCATGAGAGCTCAGGCTATTGCTTCCGCAAAATCAGAGAGATGATGGCTTCAACTTTAAGTGGGTCCCCTTTAGAGGATCTTTTTTTACAACAGCACATGATTAGCATTTTGCAATGTTTCATCATTTTTTATGCTGAGGGGGGTGCTATATTTCAAGCAAGCGAAAAGTATTATACGGGGACTTGGCCATTGCTTCCGCAAAATCAGAAGTCCCGGGATAATACCCCAGATATCACTGAGCATAAAGACCTAGTATTTCAGAAAGAGGGGTCTATCAAACGAGATTTCAGGGGTTACCTATATATCCAAGTAGTGTTCCCCATGAAACAAGAAAGTTTGAATTTAAGTTTATATCCCGAAAAAGTTTACTAAATGTGTAAAAACCTATCGGCATATCATCAGTGAGACCGTTTAATGCTATTTAAACATTTCATTTTTTTAGCATAACGCAACTGTCTACTGATGTACTATCATTTCCTCTTGTTACAACAAAAACTCATTTGGATTTTATCATGTTTTTTACTTTTTCAAATTTTCTAATGTTTTTGGATTTTCCAAAATTTTTTACTCCCCCTAAAATTCAAAATCATTAAAAAGAAATTTGAAAACAAACTGTACAAGGTAAAGTGACAACATGATGTGAATTGCTTCAATTCGCCATCCTCTTGGCATAAACAATCAGAACTCCCCCTGACAACAAACTATTTTCCCATTATGATTTCAAAACACTTAAGTTTGTTTTAATCAAAAATGGTTTTTCCGAAAAATAAGTTTTGTTGATTTTACCACATGTAAGATCGGGGATTCATTCATCACTTTGTTTTCTCAAACCTTTTGAATGAAAGTTAAATCAAGTTCAACTTAATGACCTTGATTAACCACTTGTAGATGAAAATCTACCAGTTGTAAAGTAAAATATGACAGTTTACAAACAACTACCACTTGTAAACTGAAATACCACTTGCAGGAAAAATGCCGATTCCTACTCCACACTTACCAACCTGGAAGTTCCGGCAAGTCCACAACCTGTAAAATTTAACAATTTTAGATTTTTCTTAAACTCAATTTTTCTAGAATGATGCCGATTCATGCTCCACGATTACCCACTTGGGAGCTCCGACAAGTCATGATTTTAGTTTGAAAATGCTGTCACCCAAGCCTGACCAGCCTTGGGTGATTTTGATTCATCTCTATCCCAACCTCCTTTTGATTTATAAAAATCTTTTGCACTTTTCACTTTCCCATCTACCATCTTCCCAAATATATGTTTGACTTTCTCATTGAAAGCCTTTTCAGCATCAAATTATCCTTTACCAGCAAAAAATTGATCTGAAATTTCAACCTTACCAACTTTCAACTTCAAATTTTCTTTCGACAATGGCGGAAAATTTTCATCGTTCATCTCAAGAACGGAATTCTATTTTTTTTCTCAACAAATGACTCCTCTGATTTTATGGAATCAGATTCATTGTCAGAACTACTCTCAGATTTTACAACCCATCTTTGTTTGTTCAAATCAACTTTTCTTTTGTAAAAATGCTTCAAACTTTCACCAATTTCGAAAGTCGAGTTTTTGAACAATTTTAAATTTTCTGTTGTTTTGTTAACCCATTTTTCATTCATCTTTGGTTTAGAAGAAACTCCTTGTTTTGAGTTGTTGGACTTAGGACAATTCCAAGTAATGTGTCCAACTTCTTGGCATCTGTAACAGATTCTTCGTTCAACCCTTTTCTCAGATTCATTCACCATCTTCTTTTTCCTTTCAGCAAGAAACTCTCTGTTTGTCTGTTTCCAGAATTGTTTCTTCTCTTCTTCTACTGAGCTTGTTCCTGAAACAAATTTAGTTTTTGGTTTATAATTTTTCTCATTTTTATGACTTTCCGAGGGAATGAAACCAAGACCTATCTTTTTGAAATTACCGTTATGGTTTGGTTTCTTTCGATAACCTGAACCAGAACTGTAACCCTTTTTCTTGTTTAAACGTTGTTGAACTCTTGAGGTGTAAGGATTAGGTTTTTTAGAAAGATTTTCATCTTAAATTTCAGAAATATTAATTTCTATCAGTTTGAAAACCATTTTTTTTTATCATTTTAGTTTTAACACCTCTTATTGGAAATTCCTCATCAGAATATAATTTGTCTGAATCATTCAAAGTATATGCCACTTTGATTGGTCCATCATTCAAATTAGATTTTGATAACAAGAATTCTTTATTGTAAACCCGTTTAACCGGTGAACTCGGACTCTTTTCTGATGAACTCGAACTTTCAGGTTTAGACTCTGACTTTGACTCTTCATCCATATCCAACACCTGATCGACCACTTTCTTTAACAACTCAGACTCATGATCAGTGTCAGACGTTGTGAATGTGACATCAATATTGTCTGGTAACTCATCAATAGTTTCAGACTTTAACTTTATGTTGAGAGCCTTATTTAAACGTTCCTCATTTGGCTTTCTGGGAGAATAACTATTCCAAATCGGGGGCGGACACTTGTTATACTTGACACTTTGTTTCTTACCAGTATCCTTTTCATTCTCCTTATCTTGGAAAGCTTCAAGACCTGCAACAGTAGGATTAACTCGATCAATCAAATAATCACACGTTGTATAACTCAACAACAAACGTTTGATTCTTTCACTTTCAATCTTTTCGAGTTCCAAATCCTACTTCAGCTTTGCACAGTCTTCAATATATTCATTGATGACTTTCTGCTTTGTCATTAAAGTAGAACTCATCATTGTCATAGCAGCATCAACTTCTGAATTTGTCCTTTTCAGACCATCAACTGTTATGTTCAGCACATCGTATGACTCTTTCACATACTTCACATCAGACAACAAATTTTCTTTCAATTCTTCCAGTTCACTAATCTTCTTGTCTTTCTCCTCACAAAGTTTGCAGAACTCCAAACATTTCAGACAAGGTTTAATGACCTCAACTATCTTTTCAACCTCAATGATTTTCTCAACTTCGACGATTTTTTCAACAATCTTTTGTACTACAACAATTTTCTCTATTTCGACAATTTTCTCTACCACCTTTTCAACAACATCCGGTTCTTCATTGACTTCTAATTCTTTTTCCCATCCTTCAGCTTCGTCCTTTTCTTTCGAATTTTCTTCAACTTCTGCTGTTTCAGCTTCCAATTTTGCCTTTTCTTCAGCAATTCTTCTTCCTTCCAAGTCTTGCTTCAATCTGGCAGCTTTCTTTTCATTCAGCATCTCAACTTTATCTGCAAAAAACAAATTAAAACTAAATGAGTCTAAACTTTTTCTTGCATTATTAATGTACTCTTCCTCGTCATCAGTATCATCATCACTTTCTGATGATCTCAAGATCTTCGTTCTTTTGACTTCTTGTTCTTCCAAGATTCTAGCAACAAGACCTGAACCAGGTGGAATGTATTTATCCCAGCTAAATCCCTCTGCAACCTTTTCATCGTCTTGGTCAATTATACCATAACAAGCTCTTTTCTATTTTTCTTCAATGGCACGTGCATGTGCAGTTTGTGGTTGTTGAGCAATCTGATGAAAAATTGATTTTTGATAATAATTGTTTTTTCCAGACTGATCTTGTCTTCCATTTGCTTCTTTGTTTTTGCATTCACGCTTAAAATGACCTTTTTCTCGACAACGGAAACACGTAACCTTTGATTTGTCAAACCCTATCGGAGATTTAGACATTTCACTAAACTCATCTCTACCAGTGATTTGTTGAAACTTTTCTGCCCTTCTAACAGCACTGGCTAAACACCATTTGACATCCATCAACTCAAGTTCCTCCGTATCAATTTGGTCATAATCCTCTTTGGTAAGCATCGGATTTCCAATTCTGCCAGCAATCAAACTTTCATATGATTCCAACATAGCAACGAGTGATGCCATGTGTTGCTTAGCTATTTCCGGAGAAAAATTTTGACCATTTTGAATGTTCAAGGTGACATTGCATTGCAGGTTAGTTGAATTCTGTCGTTGAGGACTTGGTGTTGTATAATTTGGATTAAAGCTTGAATACGAAGATGAATGTCCACCACTTTGAGTCACAGTACTACCCTTTGTTCCAGAAGAACTATCAGCACTGAAACCGGTCTGAATCTTTGGACTCGGAGTAGTTTCAAATTTATTTTCTCTATAGTATAAACTGACATCTTGTTGAGCATTTGGATTATTCATGATTTCCGTTTTCTGGATATCCAACTCATGCTCTTCAATCTTCTGAATAAACTTTGCCAGATTCATATTTTCAGACTTTCTCATGTGCTTTAGGATCAACAAATAAGTTCCCCATTTCTGCTGTGGTAATGCATCAGCTAACTTATCAACCCATTCTTTGTCATCTTTCTTTATGTCCAATCTTCCCATTTCCAAAACCAAATGACAATATCTATCAATGGTCTTTTTTGTTGTTTCACCTTCCAAGGCTACAAACATATCAAATGATTTCTTTAGTAAAGCCTTTTTGTTCTTGATCATATCTGCACTTCCTTTAAACTTTTGAATCAATGTCGTCCAAATTGATCTAGCAGTACCCTCATGTTGGAGCAAAACAAAGATATCTTCTTTAACTGCTTGTTGAAGAATACTTATCATCATTTTTTCACTAGTATATTTCAATTTTTCAATCTCTGAATAGTCACTGAAAGCTTTTTCAATCCCACGTTCATTTTTAGGTTTCTCATAATCTTTCTCTAATGAATACCATGCGTCAAACTTATAAGCTTGCACCCAGTTCTCAAATTGATTTTGCCATCCTCTAAAATCTTCGATGTACATAAGCTTTGGCGGTTTTTGATAAGTTCCCGTCTCTTTCTCACTGTAAAGAGTTTCAGCAGCTGTAACAGGAGCAACGGGTGTAGCAAACGCATTGTATAATTCCTCTTCCATGCTTCAGTGATCTGTATCACAAAGTCAACAAAGTTCAAACAACAATAAAGGTTCACACGAAATATAAGTTCAAACGAAATAACACACTGATGCGAAATCAGTTTGGTGCGGAATAACGATTTGGTGCGAAATAACCTTCCAAACGAAAATACCACTTTCAAACGAAATCTGTAATTTGATTTCGTACGAAATTAGATGTATGCTTCACACGAAATAATATTTTCAAACGAAATCACACTTTGGTGCGAAATTAGTGCTAATTTCGTGCGGAATTATGTAATTTCGTGTGAAATGAAACTCAACCAGTTAATTTCGCGTGAAATTAGATAACAAATTCACATGAAATCAGCTATTTCACGCGAAATACTGCTGACGTCATCATGTTCGATCTGATTTTCAAGCGAAATTACAAATTTTACCAATTTTAGATCGAATTTAAGTCCTATTTTCTCAAGGATTCATTAAAACACTGTTTCGCATGAAATGTTTAAAAATCAATCCATTTTAACCAAGATTTCACGGTTAATTTTGAAAAGAATGAGTAGAAATCCGAATTTTCCAGCGAAAACAAGCTAAATGGTAAGAACTCTTCCTCCTAAGCTCTGATACCACTTGTAGGATCGTGAGACGATCAAAACGAGTCTATCAGAAGAGTTCTCGGTCTAATCAGAGGCGGAATTCATTGATTAGACTTTGTAACAGCTTGATTCACACTTAATTGTCTTGTATTATTGATTTTACACCTTTACAGATCAGTAGACATGTCGTCAGCACTTCGGTACCAGAATCACGAACGTTACAAATGAAATCACAACTAGGGTATTTATAGTGGAGGTAATTTCGCACGGAATTACCAACTGCTATTTCGTGCGAAATAGCAGATTGCTATTTCGTGCAAAATTAACCTTTCACACACAAACCTAGATTTCTCGTACTACGTGCCCTGATCTAACAATTCTATTACAAGACTCGATACAAGACGAATTCGACAGACGTATGCACCAACAAAACCAACTTACAAGGCATCCGAACTCTCTAGAAACGCTGGCAAATCAGCCCCACAAGCTCCAGCTATGAAGGATCTAGATCACTCTTGAAACATCATGAAATCACCAAGATATTATCAAGGAAGACACTAGAAAATGCTGGTTATAAAGTGTAACACCTCGAAAATTTACGTCCTATGATGTGTTGACACGTGTCATAGGTTTGAACGTGTGAAAGAATGTTCTTGAAGGACTAAAGTTGACAAACAATGAAACTGTGTAAATATAGGGGTTCAAAGTGTCAACAATGAATAAACATACTTTACAATAACCCTACATGATGTTTATAACCTTAAACGAGTGAATCATGGATCATACGAAGCGAATTGTGAAATAAAGTGAGAGATTACAAACTACATGGGTTAAATGTGTCAACATGTTAAGATATACCTCTGAGTGACCTTTTAGCAAACCCGAAGCTTTGTAACGATTAATTATGCTCACTAGAGTGCACCATAAAAATTTCACCAAGTTTCGTTATCGTATGAGAAAGTTATGATAAAATTCGTGTGCGAGGGGTTAGAAGCGTCAACGTTGAAATTCATGACTTTTCGGGTAAACACAAAGTGGCCAAGGACTTCACAAAGTGGGTATAAGTCTTAAAGCCCCATATGTCAAATATAAAGTCTTAAAATGCAAGAATTACATTGAAAGCGACGTTTAGAAGGATCAGGGACTGAAATGCAATTAAAGGAAACTTGCTTGGCTGGTCTTCAACACGCTCGCGTAGCGCGAGCATGAACCCTCCGGCAGTCGCGCTACGCGACTGCCTTGTCTGATCAGAATTGTTTGCACAACTGTCTGTTGATGTTTTAACCGACTTTGATCACTTGTATGGCATACCATGGGCGTCCTAAAGTGGTTTATAGGTTGTAGATGACACATGTATTCATCCTTGATCAATTGTAGACTCATTTGTCAACAATCAAAAGGGTTTGGATCAATTTATAAAGTCACAAAGTTGCAACATTGTGTTCATCCATTCCAACTTCATCTCTGAGCATTTCTGGAGCAAAAGGACCACCATCAAGCTTTCCAAATCGTTCATAGAACTCGTGTAAGTATGTTTGACCCTTCTTAATCAAGTTTTGATTAGTTTATAGCTTAAAAGTCAAACCGTCGTAACTACGGTTTGACTTAACGATAAAACACAAACGGTCCCGTGTTTTGTCGAAATGAAAGTTGTTATAAGTTGGTAATTATGTGGGCTTTAAACCCTTAAAAGGGCACCCACTGATTTCCATCCTATCTAGGTCGTTTGTCGAGTCAACAGTAATTAGAAAAAGTCAACAGAATCATTAAATGCGTAATTAGCGATATAGAAGGCGAGTAACCTGTTTTATCATTCATTTAACCTGGTAATAAGTGTAAGAACTTGTCTAAGCTTGTTTGATTCGACAACTTTCTGTTTTGAACCGATTCGGAGCCGAAAGTCACATAGTTTGACTTTCTGCTTTGACATCGATTCTGACCCGGTTTTGATAGGTTTAGACATGCCTTAAAGTTCCATTAGGACCTAGTTACATGTGTGTATAACCCTCTGCGTTTATACCACATAAATCCTTAATTGTCCGACGTTTCCGTTAATCGCCTAAATATTGACCGTAATGCCATTATGACCATAAAACGAGAATTTTGGAAATGTGAAAGTACAATAATCTTAGTTACTGATTATTAAACATGTCTGTAAATTTTCACATCAGTTGGAGGTCTAGATTAGGAGTTATGCTTAATGACGTAATTAGGACGCTTCTTAGTAATTAAACGGCGTCATTAGCGTAAAGCCTATCTAAACCCAATTTTTGGCACCAAACCTTTTAACCACTGATGTAATATAATATTTTGGGATTTTTGAAGATTTTTAATTATTTTTAAACTGATCATAAGCTAGGATTAGTGCCTTGATTCGGTAAATACCGAATATACCCTTTTCGGCCATAAAATGAGTTTTACAAATCCTTTTGATGCCAATCCAATTGCTACTGATTTTAAATAATAAATGGAGTGTTTTGAACCTATTTAACTGATCAAAAAACTCAGAATCCTATTTTAACCCGTACGTCGCTTAAAACGGCTTTATACGCGTATTAAACACATAGTTTGGGTTTAAAACTATATTGGCATATAAGATTTATAATCAAATGCTATAACCTGTTAAAATAAGCTATTTTAATGATTTATTCAGACCCGGATCACAGAAGATAAATTAATTCCTTTTATAATCTTTAAAATGACCAAAATACCCTTACGGGGCTTAATATGAGATTAAACTCGTTTTGGGCATAATGGAAGGTATCCTACTGATATCACAACATATTTAAGGCATGTTAACTTAGGAAACCTGTTTAGGACTCTTATGGTTACCCGTTACGCTTCATACGCGTTCGGTTCGGTTTATGTAACTAGTTTACATAAATTAGCCGAAACGGGTCAAACCTTATCGGTTTTATCTCAAAATCCAGAATGTGTATAATATACCCATATTAAGCAAGTCTTCAAACTTGTCGGGTCTAAATCACATTCTATCCGGTCTTCGCTTAATCGTGCGTACGAACCGTATCTTTAAAACTAACCGGTCTAAGCTTAAGCTTAACTAAAGACCCGTTAGGATTCTAATAGGTTATTATAAACCTTCGTTCCAGATTAGGAGAACCGGTAAAAGATACTTGCACTCGCTGATTTTGATCTATACTTGCTCAGGTAAATACTTTTAACTTATTTTCCCTATACGGGCTTGGGGTACGGTATATAAATTACCGCTTGGTCGGGCATTGAATCTTTAATTGTATGATGGTTAAAGTATTGAGATGTCTCTTTTAATTTGTTTTGTTGCTTAAAGCCTTTGGGGGGTTAATGACCGTGTCCCGGATATCCCTGGCATCATTTTACGAAATGGCCACGACCTTAGCACACAGGTGTAGGCGTACACCTGTCAGTGTCTCATATACATAATGTGGTGTGTCTATTGATCTTTAACCCGGCTCGATCCGGGCTACTGAACGCATAAGAAACATGTAAATCCTTTACAAGTATTATATTCTAATAATTATCCCAAGTTATAAAAATATTATTTGTGCCTTGTGCCTTAAATGCATTTTTCTTAAACTCTTTTCAAAATGAGTCGGTTGATTGTATTTACCAGTGTAAACTGACGTATTTTTCTTAAAAAGGTTAAGTGCAGGTACTACGCGTAATAGGCTGGCTTTTCTCCTAGCATCCTCAATAAGTCTCGCAAGCTTGGATTTCATAGACTGTTGAACACTGTTTCCTTTTATATTGATCTACCTGTGGATTTATATTCGACTATTTGTGATACTTAATATTGCAATACTGTTTGGTTGAAATGAATCTATACTTTGCTTCCGCTGTGCATTTAAATATTGTGTTGTTTGACTATTATGTTACCAACCACGTCACGATACTCCCCTACCGGGCCCACCGGTAATACGTGGAAAGTTGGGGTGTGACATAAAGGCTACCAAAGAAGTCTCTAGATCAGCCCTTAATCATCACAAAGCTGGATATTTTCATGGAAGTCTCTAGAATTCAGCAACTAGATATTATGTATGGAATTATCTAGATTAGGAACCATCTAGACACGAGGCACTAGTATAAATAGACATAAGTGGCCTCATTTGTAATCACCCAACTTGTTGTCATCACTCTCACTTGTAATACTTGTACAAGTAATATAAACCCCACATTTCTTGTAGTATTGCACTACAAAACTTGTTCTTGTGTTTACTCGAACAAAGACTTCCGCTGCGATACATAACCAAACCCAACCGCAAGGCTTAACTTAGGAGCATTCTAAGTGTCGCACGAGAGTCAGAAAGTTACTCCGTGACAAGTGGTATCAGAGCAACGTTCGATCCATTGGTGATGGCTGAAATAGAAAAGATGCAACATACAACGGGTGCCGGAGACGAAACGCGTGGACGTGACGACACTCGAAAAGGTGGAAGGAAGACCCGAGAAATGTCCAAAGACTTGATTTCAAGTCTGGATAAACGAATTGAAGACGTTGAAACATCGATTGCTGAATACAACAACAATGTTGATGCTCTAAGGGCTGAATTCGACACCTTCAAGGAACACTTCACTGAATCACTACAACAATTTGAACCTTTGAGTAGTGATATCGACAAGACAAAGGATGCCTTCAAAGCCGCTATTGCAATATTGCGGAATGAAATGAAAGAAATGTTTATGAACGAGTTAGGTCAACTCAAAACCAACGTAGAGAAGGATCCGCAACGAAACTGAGACTCGATATAAGACGAAGTCAACAGACAAATGCACCAACAAGGAGCTTGCAAGCTGCCATGATAGCTTCAAACAGTTGCAAATGGACTTCAATATCCTCAAGCAAGCTGTTGCAAACGGAGCCGGCGGTACAAGCAACCTTGTTCCCACGAAATTCAAAGTCCCACAACCAACTCCATTCACTGGAAAGCGAGAAGCCGGTGCGGTGGACGACTTCCTATAGGAAATTCAACAGTATTTCGAAGGCATAGACATCACAGATGATGCTAAAAAGATCAAGACGGCACAACTATACTTGAAAGACACGGCTGCATTATGGTGGCGACGAAAACAAAAAGAAATCGAGCAAGGTACGTGCATCATCACTACTTGGGCAGATTTCACTAAAGAAATCAAAAGGCAATTTTATCCGGAAAATGCTGAGTACGAAGCCAGAATTCGACTTCGTAATCTCAAGAAACGGGGCACTATCAAAGATTACATAAGTGAATTTACAACACTTATGCTTGAAATTCTGGATATCTCGCCCAAAGACTCACTCGCATACTTTATCGATGGCTTGAACGTCGTAACGTTCAAGACTTATCATCAGCCATCATTGCTTCCGAATCCTTACATGATCGTACTGAAACACGATCAAAGTCCACGCAAGTGGAAACCAATTATGCAAAAGGTGGGGGAGCCAGACCCATCAACCAATTCCGGAAAGAAGAAACCCGGAAACCACTCCAACTGGCCAACGAACCCTATAAGGGTTGTCTGATATGCGATGGGCCACATAACCCATGTTTTTGCCCAAAGAAGAATAGCCTTAACGCAATGGAAAAGGCTAATGAAGAACCTGATGAAACCGAGGAGGCTCACTTGGGGTCAATACACTTACAAGTCCTCAATACCTTAACTGTATATGATGGAAAACGATTAAGGATGGCAGAATGTGAGCAAAACATAGCCTGCCCGTCAACGAGAACAGACGACACTACAAATGAAGGACCCAAAGGGCTTCAATTTGTGCATATCGAAATAAATGGTCAACCCGGAAAAGCACTCGTCGATACAGGGGCAAGCAACAACTTCATCACCCCAGAAGAAGCTACGAGACTTGGTCTACCGATCACATTTCAAAAAGGATGGATCAAAGGAGGCAATGGAGATCCCGAGCCAATACAGGGGCACTCCTGGAACGCCAAGACGAGTATCGGGACATGGTCAGGAAGGCTAGACTTCACCGTAGCACCCCTAGACGACTACGACATCATCCTTGGGATGGATTTCTTCCGTCAAACCAAATCCGTCGTAGTACCGTTTACAAACACCATGTACCTGGTCAAAAAGAAACATGTATACACTGCCGATCTGGAGGCGAAACCAATACGGCAAAGGAAGACCATATCCGCCCTTCAACTCACAAGGAAACGTCCACCGAAGTTCAAAAATCGCAACGAGGACGTTGCGAATTTAGGTGGGGGAGGATGTCACGACCCGCCTAAAATTAAGATCATTTCACCACGATTCCGGAACTTTCCGGGCCATTCGAGAAGCGACAAGGGCTGCTGGAAGTCTCCGAAAAATGCTACAACGTTTAGGACCAACAAACCAACTTACAAGGCATCCGAACTCTTTAGAAAACGCTGGCAAATCAGCCCCACAAGCTCCAGCTATGAAGGATCTAGATCACTCTTGAAACATCATGAAATCACCAAGATATTATCAAGGAAGACACTAGAAAATGCTGGTTATAAGGGCTACCAAAGAAGTCTCTAGATCAGCCCTTAATCATCACAAAGCTGGATATTTTCATGGAAGTCTCTAGAATTCAGCAACTAGATATTATGTATGGAATTATATAGATTAGGAACCATCTAGACATGAGGCACTAGTATAAATAGGCATAAGTGGCCTCATTTGTAATCACCTAACTTGTTGTCATCACTCTCACTTGTAATACTTGTACAAGTAATATAAACGCCACCTTTCTTGTAGTATTGCACTACAAAACTTGTTCTTGTGTTTACTCGAACAAAGACTTCCGCTGCGATACATAACCAAACCCAACCGCAAGGCTTAACTTAGGAGCATTCTAAGTGCTGCACGAGAGTCAGAAAGTTACTCCGTGACAATAAACCATTTTTCTATTAAACAAATTTGATTTATGATTTTAGTTTATTCTATACAAATCTAAAGCTACACAACCCTATGTTTCACACTCATTAACAACCCAACATAAATAATTTTTCTATTAAATATATTTGATTTATAATTTTAGTTTATTCTATAAAAATCTAAACAACCAAGAGAATATGGACAAGTGGCAAAAGAACAATTATTTTGAAACAAATAAAAGATATTTATTTTAAAAAATAAATAAAATTTTTACGTCAATATTTAATTTATACTAAAATATATATTTTTTAGGTGAACTATGATTTTTAAAATACTTCTACCAGGATGTTCAAAAAAACAAACTAATAAATACAGTTTATTTTTTTATTTTTTTGAGTTTAAGTATTACAAGTTATTTTAGTTACTAAATTATTGGGGGTTTTAGTAATTCAGCAAAAAATAAATAGAAAGAAAGAGGGCTACTAAATGTACCCCCTCTTATTACTTTTTATACCCCTTTTTCATAAAATTGCACTAGGTTAGAACCCCGTGTATTAGACGGGTTGAATAAATGTAATTTTATATACTAAATAAAAGAACAATATATTTTTAAAAACTACATTTATTACACGAGTTGAGTAAATATAATTTTATATATTAAATAATAAAAAATTATATCTTTAAGAACCTCGTTTATTGTGCGGTTTGAATAAATGTAACTCTATATACCAAACAATAAAAAAAGTTGTATTTAAAAAAAATCATGTGTATTCAAGGGTGGAAGAAATGTAATTTTATATACTAACTAATAAAAAAGTTATATTTAAAAAAAACTCCGTGTATTGAGACTAATTAATAAAGAGTTATATTTAAAAAAACTTCGTGTATTGTACAGGTTGAATAAATCTAATTTTATATAGCAAATAATAAAAAATGTTATATCTTTAAAAACCCTGTGTATTACACGAGTTTATCTATTGTTACAAAAAATATTTTTAAATCAAAATGGATTTTTTATTATTTTTTAAATTAGGTTAATACTATTTTAAATTTTTGGTTTGATTAATAAGTTGTTTAATTAATTTCTCATAGTTAACAATAATAACATTAACAATAAATAATATGCATGTTTATCTATGTTAAGTGAAACAATGTTTTTTAGTTTAGATAAGACTTTACGATTTGAAGTTAAATTTATGCCAATAATTTAGAGTTGTTAAGATTTATATTATTTTAATTAATATTTAATAATTTAAATTAAATAATAATTATCTACAATTAAGGATGGTCTAGAATAATGACAAATGTCCCTCCATTGGTTTCTTTTATTATATAGTATAGATTTAAACTTGTCATATTTACCACCTAAATAAGTCATATTTTTTTAAAAGTATTTTTTTTGTTACAAAACAAATTCAAAAGTGTAAAAATATATTATAGACGTTTTTTTTAAATTTCTTTTATTTAATTAATTTTGTTACATATATAATAAACAAGAATATACATGCAATTTTTATATGAAAAAAAATAATAGCTTTGTCACATAATTTTTATAAATTTTCATTCAACCACTAACTAAGTTAATTTTTATATTAAGGTAAAGGATGTTTATAAACTAAGACATAAATTAATTTCTAATTTTTTATATAGATCAATTTTATAAAGTAAAATCTACTTAAACCTCTAAATTTTGTAAGACTAAAATGCTGGTGACCTCATTGAAAAAGATAAAAAAAATCTTATCATATGTACCAAGTTTGTAATTCATCTTCTACTCTTTTAAATTCGCTCCTAAAGAAAAACAGAAGCCAGTGCCCCCCCTCCACTCTATCAAACAATGTATCGTTACCAAACCTTAAAATTACACACCAAATTGTAATTATAATGCTATAAACCAAAAGTTTCTTTACTCAAGCCACTCAGAATAAGTATTAGTTAGTTACCATCATAATCTTAATTAAATAGATATTTTATTTATACCAACGTATTTCCTAGGTGCTCAACACATTTAAAAAATATGTAACGTTTTATAATTTTTTTCTATCTCTACAACTGATAAATACTAAAAGTTGTAATCGATTGTTATGTGTTGCACACCAATGACGTTTTCTCTTTATAAAACTGATTGAGTAAACTGCCATTTTGGTCCCTGTAGTTTAGGCACTTTTGCCATTTTAGTCCAAATCTCAAACTTTTTAAATCTGGGTCCCTGTGGTTTCACTTTTATTGCCATTTTAGTCCAAAATTAAGAGTAAACTGCCATTTTGGTCCCTGTGGTTTCACTTTTATTGCCATTTTAGTCCAAATCTCAAACTTTTTGGAACAGTCAAAAAAGGGGGATTTTGAATTTTGGACTAAAATAGCAATAAAGATGAAACCACAGGGACCCAGATTTAAAAAGTTTGAGATTTGGACTAAAATGGCAAAAATGCCCAAACCACAGGGACCAAAATGGCAGTTTACTCAAACTGATTTATATAAAAAAAGCTATAAATTAATTTATGTCTAAATTTATAAAATTTAAAACATCATTCACCTTAACAGAAAAAATAAAACGAGTTAGTGATTTAGATGAAAATTTATAAAAATTATGTGAAAAAATAACTTTGAGGGAGCAAAGACCCATCCCACCCGCTTCTTTTGAAGTCGTCACTTTATTCCACGCCACCCAAGCCAACTTGTCCTTTTCACCAAAATAACTTTCTTCTCTTCGCCTCTAGATAGTTGATCACCTTTGTCGGGGCTTTATGAAGCAAAAAGAAGTAATATGGAAGGCTTTCCATAACTGATTTACAACGTCAATCATCCTCCCATCGATAAATTATGCGCCTTCCAACTTGAAAGTCTAGAATCAAACACATCCATAACCATTTGCCAATTACTTATCCGATTCATATTTGCACCCACCTTTAAACCCAAATAAGAAAATGGCACCGAACCGTTCTACAATGTAAAATCGAAGAAAAATCTTTAGTCTCCTCTCTTCCGACCATATTTGATAACATTTAACAAAATAATTTGGATAGTGTTAAAAATTTGGATTAAAAGGGTTATAGAAAAAAAATTTAGGTACTCAGGGCGTTAAACATTTTGATTTTGTACACAAGTAGTTGACATAAAGACTCAAAAAAATTGGACTCCTTTCTTTTTTGTTATTTTGTAGAGATTGAAGACGCAATAAACAAACAAAATGACAAAGGAAAATGGAAAACGCAAAGAAATTAGCGTGGTTAAATGAATCTTAACTTTCATTGGTTTGGTTTTTTTTTTTTAATAATTTTTGATGTGGTGTTTGGGATACTTTGTATCTTTTACTTTTGTCCTTTTTAAGGTAAATATCATTAACACGAAACAGCCGACCCAAACCGGGCCGACAAGACAAACCAACAAGACTACATTACATATTTACAAAGGAACGCCACTCCCCCTTCCTATCCCTTTGTGTTTAGACCTACTCGAAAACCAAAAGAAACTTAAAACTTTAATTTCACTGACAATATTCTCAGTTCTAAACGGGGAATTCGAGAATCTCGCGTTGTTCCTAGCGCGCCAAATACTCCAACAGGCAATCATGATAATACCTTGAACTGCGTCTTTCTTCCTTTCCGAAGCATTGATGCTCTTGAAAACAACGAACAAATCCTGAATAGAAAAAGCAAAAATGCTAAGAATCTTGCACCACTCACTTATACAATTCCAAACAACAGCAGCCGAGAAACATAAAATAAAACATGTTCAACTGTTTCCTCGTTCGAATTGCAATAAGAGCATAACGAGTCTTCGACTTGAACGTTCCTTTTTTTTAACGCTTCCGCCGTCGGAATACTATTCAAACTGGACCTCCACACATGAATGTTACACTTCGCGGGCACCCATTTACACCAATCTAAGAATAAGAGCATAACGAGTCTTCGACCTTGAACTGGGTATTCTAATAATCCGTTGTGGAAAATAAAACTATTGAAATTCTCAGCACAAACACGTTTGAACTTGGAATTTTTTCTTTCCTCAGGAGCCCGGACCGTATTAAAATCTCCAACTAAAATCCATTTGCCTTCCGAAGGGTTAATACTGTCCGAGATCTCAGACCATAGTTGGAGTTTAGCCGTTGTGCCTTGAGGAGCGTACACATTCACTAAGTTCACCCTATCCCCACTACCGGCCATCTTACCCTTTAGAATATGAAAACACCTTTTCTGGAAAACAGACTCAATTTTCAGAATTTTTGGGTCCCAAATACAGACAAGGTCCCCCGAAAGACCAACAGCATCAGAACTAGCAAAATCAAAATCCTTGTTCCCCCAGTAACCCACCAAATCGGATTTAGAGACCGATTCTACCTTAGATTCTTGGAGAGCAATAACACTGACCTTACTGCGATTCTTGATATCTTTAACCCACGAGGCCTTGCCCCCCCCCCCCAAAAAAAATCCCACGAATATTGATGGAGAGGATATTCATTGGTTAACCACGTTCTTACCTTCGCCAAAAATTGAAGCTTTGACCAAATTTTGATGTTTTCCAAGATCCACACCTAAAACATTACCAATCTTAATCGTATCCACCACTTCTTCCAGCTCAACTACCTGAAACGTATCACAAACTTCTTCCCCAGGGTCCACTGAACGACTCCTAAATCCTTCGGCAATCGCACCTTTAGAAGGGACCGGGACGGACTCGACATACCTGGAATCCACGGCTAATTTCTCGGATTGTGACTCCAAATTAAACTCCTCAGCTGAATCTGAGACGAGGGTATCGTCTCCACTTGGCTCTGCCCGAACATTTAAGTCAAATTAGAACTCCCCTGTTTCCCTCAGTCTCTTCTTAGGCATGTCATGTGAGGATGGGCTGTTAACGATGTTTGGAGCAGATCTAGATCTCCTGGGCCTGATTTTCGACATTCTCTTATTGGGCCTAGAAGACCCATCAGCTGGTTTAAAAAAGAATACATTATTCTCCAATTTATTGACCGACAAAACCTTGTCATGTGGCCCCTCCTTATTATTAATATTCGGCTCATGGATCTCCTCGGAATAAGAACAGTCTCCCAGGTCTTTGGAGCAATTATTCTCTTTAGAATTGGAACCGCCCCCACCGTCACCGACTCCCGATTTATCGTTCCCCTCCGGTGAATTAGAACTTCTAACCGGAGACCGGATATCATCAGCCGGAAGAGGAACCTCTCCGGTACCGTCCGACAACCATTCTCCAACTTCCTCCTCTACCCAGATCCTGAAGTGCATTTGTCTCCATCAGACGGTAACAAACTCCTGAATTCTGGCACCGTCTCCAACCAGCACCCTAATCCAACAAGAAGACCAGTTCTCATCCCCCGCTGAGATCTGAGCACCATGCACGATCTTTCCGAAATGCCCCGCAATAGAATTGAGGACGTCGTCCTTGAACAAGTGAACCGGGACACCTTGGGCCCTGACCCATGCAAGCCTCTCGAACGGTAAAGATTGTCCGTTCCAAAGGTCTAGGGTTAAGAACCAATTGTTCCAACGTGGATGATCCAGTAAAAATTCACCACAAACAGTGTCATCTTCAAACTTTATCGCCATGGATAACCCGCCAAGATAGCTTAATGATACCCCCGGAATTCTGGCATCGGCTATCATGCGATTGAGATTTCTAAGAATTACCAAATCCTTACATCTTCCTATTAGAGCTTTCCCCATAAGATCTTTAAACGCCATAATCTCATCTGGGACATCGACCACTTTCCCGGCACCGCCTGCCTTATGCTGACCACTTCCAGCGTCTCCATTTGTTTTAGAGAACAAATCGCTAAACTTTTTCCCTTCACCCTGTCTAACATAAGCGTGGTTGAGAATCTTATGTCCTTTTTGGTGCATGTTATTCATCGGCAAGTTATCGTTACCATTACTCACAACATGATTAACGACATACACTTCCTCATTTTCTTTAGCAAATCTAGCTAAGTTAGCTTTTAACTTGTTACCTCCCATCTTCGTCCCGTTAAGGGCCTTCTCCATATCTTTCACGTCAAGCACATTCTTAAAGCTAACAAAGCCGAACCTATTGCCAATCTTATCTTTCTTCCTTGCAATGTATACCCCAGAGACTTCTCCGAACACAACGAACTCCGAAACCTCCCACGGAGTGCACCCCTGAGGAAGATTAGTTATGAAATTTTTTGTGACATTCTCTTTCCTTGTCATGTTCCTTTGAAGATTCCTGTCTTTCTTCTTCAGATGACGAGGGAGTTCCCATGGTCCTTCTTCTTCCATGGGGAACCCAGAGGAAAACGAATCCCAGCGAGCGAATGGACTCAGATGACCTAAAGATAGAGAATAAGGATACCTTAGATCTGCAACTGATATGCACTCAGGTCAATCCTACAGCTCTATCCAAAGGACAGCTTCGTCGTCGAGCCCCCGGCGATTAGCTTTCCAAACAAAAGAGATAAAGCGAACAGAAAGCCAAGCCCAGAAGGTGAATGGAAGAGCAGAAAGTTCAGGTTAGGGTGGGAGGTCAAGCCTAGCAGATGGTGACCTCGCACACTAACCTCAAAGATCCTTACTTCGTCGAACCCCCCGGCGCCGACAGATTAGGGGTTAAAACACGCTTATAAGCTTTTAGGTCCCAAAAGTCGAGATGCTTGCATCACTTACGCGAGACTTTTACTTTTGTCTTTTGGTATTCTGGTTTCTTACTAACAAATTAGGGTAGAGGGTATAACCGAGTAAAAAAGTACATCGTAGCGCAAAAGAGCATCCCGCAGAAAGAGGATCCCGCAGAAAGTTTCCACCTTTCTGTCCAGCTGAAAAATGGAATGCAATAGTCTAAGATGCTTAATAGCTCCAACAAGCGCGAAAGCCGTTGCTTCTTGCTTTCGAGCCCAAGCCTACGTTTGCTTAGTAAGGTTGCTTCTTTTTATATCTCCTCAAAAAAGTAAAGGCGCGTTAGCGCTTTTTATTTATTTTCTTTTTCAATAAGGGGCGGAGCTTGAAGAAGCGAGTCTATTAGAGAAAAAAGTGCTAGTTGTAGCGCGCTAGCGCACATTTGACTAAAAACATGGAAAGTAAGGCGGGGGACATGTGCGGTGAGTAGAGTCACCGATTTGGTGACTATACCTTGTGTTTGTGGGTGTGCGGTGACCAAGAGAGAGGGTATGGAAATCGGTGATTGTTCACCGATATGATTGAGAGGAGAGGGGAGAGGAGAGGAGAGAGAGAGAGACTCAACCAATCAAGTTTTTTTTTTAATTGAGGGGTGTTTGACCATACCTTGTGATTCAGTGCAAAATGGGGAGTTGACATGACATAATATTATTGGCTAGGATTTCACTCAAACACCCTAAGGTGTTTGACTATACCCTCCACCCTAAAGCTGATCCGTGTTTTGGTTTTGACATGGTATTTTACTATTTTGTTTTGTTCTAGATTCTCGAGTCATGCGTTTGTAACGCCCACCGAATCCAAATGGATATTAAAAGCCGAACCCCACATGTGTTTTTCTTTTGGGTTTTGACCATGTTAATACGTCACCTACTTTCTTTTGTTTTTGATAAGCAATTTTTTTTTAAAGACCAACAAAACATATATCATTCAAGCTTCCAACAAAAAACTGGAAGCTTGAATGATAAGCAATTACTTAAACATTTTTTTTTTGAAAGAACAACAAAACATATATCATTTGGTTATTGGATTTTATCACCCTTAATTATTGACCATTGGCCGCTGCCACCCTCAACTATCACTTTGACGTCTGCCTCCCCTAACTTAACATTTAGTGTGTTCTGTCACCAGATCACTAACTTTTGAACTTATTACTATACTTTTAGGGGTATCCTAAGATCCCTAAAACCTTCCCAAGATCCCTATGACACCCCAAAAAGTGTAGTTATAGGATTAAAAGTTAGTGATCAGTTAACGACGTGGTGACAGAACACACTAAGTGTTAAGTTTGGGGTGACGGGTGTCAAAGTGATAATTGAGGGTGACAGCGGCCAATAGCCAATAGTTGATGGTGATAAAATCTAATAACCCTATATCATTCAACCCGACATATGTTTTTCTTTTTTTTTTATAAGCAATTACTTGAACATTTTTGGGTTTTGACCATGTCAATACGTCACATACTTTTCTTTTTGATTTTGATAAGCAATTACTTGAAAATTACTATATATTACTATATATTAAAATTATTATTACTATTACTATATATTAAAATTACAGTTGAAATGAACAGTTATTATAATATATTATAATCATATATTAATTTATTAATTATTATTATTATTATTATTATTATTATTATTATTTTCTTTACTTTCTAAGTTGGATAAGCTTGGTGTCAATCAGGTATCGAAAATACCGGTACGGTCCGGTTCATTATCGGTACATGAAGGTAAAAATCGGTACCAGCCTGATACAGAAAACGTCAAAAGTCGGTACCGGATTGAGTTTGAAAATCTTTTAGTTCGGGAAATTCGGTACTGCTACACGGTACCATTTGCTCATCCCTGATCAGAGCTCCATGGCAACCGATACCGAAAATACCGGTTACAGTACCGGTATATGAAGGCAAAAATCGGTAGCTAACCGGTACTAGAAACGCCAAAAGTCGGTACCGAATTGGTACTTAGGATCCTTCTGTTCGGGAAATTCGGTACGGGTACCCAATATTATTTACTCATCTCTGACCACGGGTTTCATACGAACAACATCATTAACATACAACTTTTTGGTTGATTTTACTTTTGATTATTTTTTACAGTTTTTTACATTTTCTTTTTATTCTTGTCAGTGGTTCCGTGTGCAACACGCTCGTAGTGATTTTAAAACACATATAAACACAGACTAAATAACAAAAGAAGTTCACCGCAACACGGCTAGGGTGATAAACCTAGTTCAGTTAATAATTCATGGGTTGGAAAACTTCCAACTGTAGCAATCATGTCGCTTCTTATTTTTGACTTTGTAACAATTTGATTCAAAAGTAACCGCCCCCAAAGCCACAAAAAACTTTGGCGAATGCTCTATTTGAGAAAATCGCTCGGAATCTGGGAGAAACACTTGATCTGTCTCCCCGCCAGAAGGTGGTGATTGAGTGCTTGAAAGGCCCCCATGCGCAAGACTTTTTGGCTGTTATCCCGATCGAGGGGCTGGGGCAATGCATGTCGGTTGTTGAGTACAGGGCTATCCTCAAATACCGGCTGATGATCCTTATGTATCCAGAAGACGAAACCTGCCCAATCTCCTGTAAAGTCTGCATGGATAAATACGGGGAGCATGCTGTTCATTGCAAGGAGCTCTCTGGTTTCAAATACCGGCATGACTGGGTGAGGGATGTTTTGGGGGACATCTTGAGGAGAGCGGGGATTTCTGCCAAGAAGGAGGCCCCTGTGAATTTCCTTACAGACCCCATGGAAGGGAGATCTACATTGAGACCAGCGGACCTGCTCGTCTTTGGCTGGGCGGGAGGGAAACATGCTTGTGTAGATCTCACAGGAGTCTCTCCCTTAGCTGGGTTAAGGGAAAATGGGTTTGTAGCAGGACAAGCGGTAAAGAAAGCAGAATCTAAAAAGGTGGACAAACACGCTAAAGCATGTGCTGATAACCAACATGCATTTGTCCCCTTCGCCTTCAACACCTTTGGATCCCTGGCTTCAGAAGCTATCCGTTTGCTGACTAGGGTCCAACAGGTTGTCCACAGCAGTGGCTCATCAACAGGGGGCAGGGGTTTGTTTTTAATAGGCTAGGGTTTGCTATCCAGAAAGGGGTAGCGACGCAGCTTGTTGCTCGCTTACCTGCGATATTGATGTAAAGTGCATTTTGTCGAATATATATTAATTGAAAAAAAAAGTAACCAACTGGAGTATGTATACTATGGTAACAAATTTTGATATATCTCGTTTTTTCTAATGTTAGTATTTATAATACAACTAGGATTGCGACCCGCCGCTATGCGGCGGGGATTCTTTAGTTATAACTAAGTCGATCTAGGATCCGCACGTTATGTTAAACCTGTCAAACGGGAAACAAATAGACGATGGAAAACGTTCACCCACACACCCACGTTGCATCGTGTTAACTCGCAAAATTTAGAACGAAACGTAAAAACGTTAAGCCAAAGACACACGTTGCGATGTGTTAAATCACAAAATTTAAAACCAAGCATAAAGCGAAAAATTTGCGGAAAATGAAAATTATAAATGACCAAAGTTGAAAGTAAAAAAAGTTATGAGTATAGATTGCAAAAGATAAAAAGTTTTGAGTTAAAAGTAAAAAAACAAATAGTTTTGAGTGAAAAGTAATTTATGAAATACTTTTGGGTGAAAAGTAAAAAAATCTTTTTTTTTGGAAAACCCCCAAAGCCAATGTTACGACAACCATACGCATATCCATTTTTTCTTTGGAAAACCCCCAAAGCACACCTCGCGTTGTAGCGGGGCGTAAAACAGTGTCAAATAGTACTAATGTCACACAACCGTCATCGACCACCAACACTGACTCAACCTAGGATATGCGTGTTGCGACGAACCTGTTAAACATGGAAAAATAGAGGCAAAAACGTTGAACCACACATGCACGTTGCGTTATATTAAGTCGAAAAATTTAGAAATATACGTAAAACGAAAATTTGCGGAAGATGAAAAGTATAAGTGACAAAAGTTGTGAAGTTAAATTGCAAATAATGAAAAGTTTTGGGTTAAAGTTAAAAAAACAAATTATATAGGGTTAAAATTGTAAAATGTTAAAACATTTGGGTTAAAAGAAAAAAATCAAGTTTTTTTTTGAAAAATGTGCAAAGCACAATGTACAACTTGTTATGCACAATAACTTTGCTAATTTATAATATATAATGGTTCATATCAATTGGTAACGGAGATTAGGTAAAAAGTGGAAGACATCAAAGCGGTTGAGTACCAAAAATCTGGTACCGATACCGGTACCAAACCGTTGGTACCCACTACTCCTCAGTTTCACTATCTTGTTTGGTAGCTTTTAGTTATTAGAACATTTTGTCAAACCAATTGGATGGATAAATTTCTTCTTCATAATCAATCGGATTAGGAACTAGTCACTACCATCGGTTCAGTACATATGAGCTGCTCTGTTGTCCAATCTGTTTTCTTTTATTTATTTATTTATTTATTTATTTATTTATTTTTTGCTTCCGTCCATTTTAAACACTAAAAACCCAACCAATTTGGTTGAGTTGAATGAATTTTAGATTTATAATTATATAAATAAATTTCATATATATTATTAAACCTGCAAACCTAACACGGTCTTGGGAAAAAGGTTGTTGACTAAAACTTCTCTTTGCAGTTGACTCCAAACTTAACACGGCTTTGGGAAAGCAAATATATTATAGTTATATACAGGGTACACTCAGTTGAGAAGCCATAAAACCACACTTTGTTCACAAATAAACAATGCATATTAACATATAATATAATGTGGCATACCAACACTATTACTCTTCTTTTTTTTTTTTTTCAATCTTATATAATTTAATATATTAAATAAAGTCCAGAAAACTTGTTAAGTTACATCAAAACAGAAGGTAGACGGGCAACAAGCTGCGCCGCCAATCATTTCTGAATTGCAAACCCCAACCTCCCGAACACAAACCCCTGCCCCCCCTGGGGTCGAACAATTGCTGTGGATAACCCGTTGAACCCTCATCAAGAAGTTGATGGCTTCTGGCGCTAGGGAGCCAAAAGTATCAAAGGCAAAAGGGATAAAGACATGTTGGTTCTCTGCGCAAGCTTTAGCGTGCTTATCCACTTTCTTTGATTCTGCCTTTCTTGCTGCTAGTCCAGCTACAAACCCGTTTTCCCTTAAACCAACCAAAGGGGAAACCCCCGTGAGGTCTACACAAGCATGTTTCCCCCCAGCCCAGCCAAAGACGAGCAGATCCGCTCTTCTTATGATTCTCTTTTTCATGTTCTCAGAAACCACTGGCAATGATGTCAACAAAACACTAGAGGTAAAAAGCTTTGCTTGCAACTAATTGGTGGCCGTATGAAAATACTTCAGCTCACTGTAATTGGCATGGAATAGCTTGCAATAAAGCAGGAAGTGTGATTGAGATAAAGTTACACAGCCGTTACCTTGGGGATAGACCTCATCTCGGAAGCCTCGACTTCTCTTCATTTCCAAACCTTATTCGACTTGCTTTTGAGTACTGTGGTCTTAAAGGAAGCATTCCAGAGCAGATTGGTTTGCTGTCAAACCTCACCTATCTTTCACTTTGGGGGAACCGACTCACAGGTAACTTACCTGTTTCCCTCACCAATCTTACCAGCTTAAAATACCTTTATCTTTCCAATAACAATTTCAGTGGTAATTTACCTGTCTCTTTCACAAATCTCGTCCATTTAAAACAACTTGATCTTTCTACTAACAACTTCAGTGGTGAGTTACCTGTTTCGCTCACCAAGCTCACCCAATTAAGAGCCCATATTCTTTCTAGAAACAATTTTAGAGGTAAGTTGCCTTTATCTTTCGCCAATCTCATCCATTTGGAATATCTTTATCTTTCTAAAAACAATTTCAGTGGTGAACTACCTGTTTCCCTCACCAATCTCATCCATTTAAAACAACTTAGTCTTTATCGTAACAATTTCTGTGGTAAGTTACCTGTTTGGCTCACCAATCTCACCCGTTTGGAATACCTTGATCTTTATGACAACAACTTTAGGGGCGAGTTACCTGCTTCCCTCGCCAGTCTCACCAATTTAAAATACGTTTATCTTAGTAGAAACATACTTACAGGTCCAATCCCACCATCTTATGGTTCCATGGTCAATCTCAGAGTCCTAGACTTGAGTACAAATCAACTCAATGCATCCATCCCAAATGAAATTAGTAGTTTGAAAAACCTGGAAATGTTGAATCTGGGTGACAACAATTTTTCAGGTCCATTTCCCTCGAATCTTGGTAAACTGAGCCAATTATACTTTTTAAACCTCGGCATGAATTTAATAAGTGGCCGCATACCTCTAGAGATAACAAAATTGAAGAACTTGCAACATATCGACCTTAATGATAATAATCTTGAGGGTCCAGTTCATGAAAAGCTGTCAAAACTTTCTTACCTTGATTTGTCATCAAATCAGCTGTCAGGAAACGTGTTGTTTCAAAATCCCTGTCATCTCCGGCATCTAGATCTCTCTATGAATCAGATGGCTGGATTAATCACAAGTCTTCGCGTCTGCAATGAGTTAGAGTACTTGGACCTTAGTAGTAATAAATTTGTCGGAGAAAAACTTGAATATTTGCACTTCCCATATTTGAAGTTCTTAAATCAGTCTCTGAATGCTCTAACTGCGATCGTCCCCAATCGTTCTTCATGCAATGCTTCGAGTGGACAATTATCCTGCAAAGAAAATAAGCGGAGAACCAATGTAGTCCACCATTTGGCCATTTTTCTTCCCATCATCATGGGCCTTTGCTTCTTGCTTCTAGGTTACTTATTCTACAATAATTGCAAGGTTACCAGTAATAAAATCCAGCCAGAAATGATAAAACATGGGAATGTGTGCTCGATATTGAATTATGATGGAACAATTGCATATGAAGACTTCATCACTGCTACAGAGGATTTTGACCTCAAATACTGCATTGGAACCGGTGGCTACGGCAGTGTTTATGAAGCCAAACTGCCTAGCGGTCAAACATTTGCTTTGAAAAAACTCCACGGTTTTGAAGCCAAGCAACCAGCATTCGACCAGAGTTTCAAGAATGAAGTCCAAGTGTTAACAAACCTAAGGCATAAAAACATTGTCAAACTCTATGGTTTTTGTTTGCATAACAAATGCAATTTCCTTGTATATCAATACATGGAAAAGGGGAGCCTGTTTTGTGCCTTGAGTGACAGTGAATTAGCTGTTCAAGTGGATTGGATCAAGAGGGTGAACATTATCAAAGATGTGGCTCATGCTTTGGCATACATGCATCATGATTGCAGCCCTCCTATTGTTCATAGAGACATATCAAGCAACAACATTCTCTTGAACTCAGAAATGGAAGGATTTGTTGCCGACTTTGGAGCAGCCAGATTGCTCGACCCAGATTCCTCCAACCATACGGTAACTGTAGGAACTTTAGGATACATTGCTCCAGGTATTCCTACGTAATAATCTTCTTTAATGTTTATTACAACTTAGCAGTAATCATTTTCTAATGATCCTTTGGTATATATGATGACGATGTAGAACTTGCCTATAGTATGATTGCGACCGACAAGTGTGACGTGTATAGCTTTGGGGTGGTGGCACTCGAGACAATTGGAGGGAAGCATCCTGGAGACCTCCTATCATCTTGAACTGTTCGACTGGTCATGGTAGTACAACATTGGAAGATATATTGGATAAGCGACTCCCTTATCCAACTGATAAGTCAACTGAAAATAAAATTATGTGTGCTTATAATGTAGCATTAACATGCATTCTCACAGATCCAAAGTGTCGACCGACAATGAGAAACGTGTCTCAGAAATTGTCAAGTTAGAGGCATCATTTTGGGCTATCTCCGACAATGAGAAACGTGTCTCAGAAATTGTCAAGTTAGAGGCATCATTTTGGGCTATCTCCGCGAGATATCATATTGAGTTAATTTTGTTGGTTTAAGAGGCTTTCATGCTTTCAGTAGACTCCATTATGACTCATGCTTCACCACCCTTCCATCTTCGTATTCGCACACCATTTTCTGCATACGAACATGATCTTTAAACCATTCGAGTAACTTACAATAAACTAATAAACAAACAAGACGCTTCACATGGTTTATCGATAACTCACAAAAAAAATGCATGAAGACACGAGGAAAGCAGAGATTTTGAAACAGCTGAAACAATCTATTTTAAAAATTATCATGACATTCAGTCCAGCCAAACAGACACAGTTGTTTATTCTTCTACATTAGGGTGAGAGGGGTGGTCACCTTGCGGGGGTGGTAAACTCCCATCAAAGCCAATCAAAACATTTCATGTCAAGTCCACTCTCCACTTACATTCAATCACAAGGGGTGGTTCATCTATATAATTTTTTCTTGAAAAAAAGGAAAAAAAAAAAAAACTACCATCGGTTGAAAGAGAGTGGGGCCTACCAGATACCCCCTCTTTCTCCTCCCTCAAGCGGTAACTAGTCACCGATTTTCAAGTTAATCATCATGGTGGAAAAGGGGTCACCGCACCCTTACCCGCACCTAGAGGTGTACAAATCGTTTTTTTTCAAAAACCGGTTTCGGTTATTAACCGAACCGGTTTTTTCACCCAAAACGAAAACCGTTTTTTTTTATAACCGGGTTTTCAAGTCCAAAATAATAACCGGTGTAACCGGTTGGGACCGGTTTTAACCGGTTTTTTTCCAAAAAAAACCGGTTTTTAACCGGTTTCGGTTATTAACCGGTTTTTTCAGATCAAGAATAGTAACCGGTCACAAACCGGCGGTTCGGTTAAAAAAAAAAAACCCGTTTCAGTTTTTTTCCCGGTTTCGGTTCTAAAACCGGTTTTTTGTACACCTCTACCCGCACCCTCCCCGTTCACCCTTAGTGCTATAAAATTTAAATCCTTGGTCAATTTACTTATAAAGTTTTTGAAGTTGAGAGTTCTAAACCAACTAGACTGGCAATGCATTGCTTCATAAATTTGTAAATTTCAATTTGAACAAAGTATCAAAATCGAACAATTGAGAAACCCTAACTGACTAACTAATGCCCTAAAACAGAGAGAATTGATCAATAACACGAGCGAGTGGGATAGGGTTAAGATTAAAGAGCAAAATCACTTGAATCAGTTCGGTTAGAATTAAAGAGAACATACAATGATACAAATGGTGGTGGAGTTGTTCGGAGCTCCGACCCATAAGGTGCATGTGTGTTGAGCGTGTGAAGAAGGTGACGAAAAAGCCGGACGTCAATATGACCCGGCCCGTACTTTATGTGTTTTTTTCCTGCCCAATATCACCGGCTTTTTTCTCATTTTTTGCTGGTTAGACCCGACATAAAAAAAAATGAGTTAATTACTGTTTTCGTCCCTGAGTTTTGTCAAAAATAACGGTTTCAGTCCATTAGTTTAAAAATTGCGATTTCAGTCCATTAGTTTCATTTTCGTAACTATTTCAGTCCACTAACTTAACTCCATCCATTTATTTTGTTAACTTTGAGTTAACTAACTAATTCAGGGACGGTTTGCGTCAGTTTTAGAAACACAGGGACTTAAGTGTAAACTCTAAAACATTAAAACAAAAAAAATAGTAAATTCCAAAAAATCAAAAAAATTCCAAAAAACCAAACAAATTCCAAAAAATTCTAAAAAATAATAAAAATTCTAAAAAATCATAAAAATTCTAAAAAATTCTAAAAATCCAAAAAATCCGTTTCGGCGCGAACTGTTTCGACCTGAACCGTTTCGAGCTGAACCGTCCGTATCGTTTCGACCCGAACCGTTTCGAGCTGAACCGTTTCGACGCGAACCGTTTCGACCCGTACCGTTTCGAGCCGAACCGTTTCGACCTGTACCGTTTCGAAGCCGAACCGTTTCGAGCTGAACCGTTTCGAACCGAACCGTTTCGACCCGTACCGTTTCGAAGTCGTACCGTTTCAAGCCGTACCGTTTCAAGCCGAACCGTTTCGAACCGAACCGTGCCGTATCGAACCGACCCGTTTCGAGCTGAACCGTTTTGAACAGAACCGTTTCGAGCTGTACCGTTTTGACGCGAACCGTGCCGTATCAAACCGTGTCGTATCGAACCGTACCGGTTCGGCTTCGAAACGGTTCGCGTCGAAACGGTTCGGGTCCAAAGGGTTCGGTTCGAAACGGTTCGCATCGAAACGGTACGGTTCGAAACCGTATAGCTCGAAACGGTTCGGTTCGATACGGCACGGTTCGGTTCGAAACGGTTCGGTTCGAAACGGCACGGTTCGGTTCGAAACGGTACGGCTTGAAACGGTTCGGCTTCGAAACGGTACGGGTCGAAACGGTTCGGTTCGAAACGGTACGGCTTGAAACGGTTCGGCTTCGATCCCTGTGTTTCTAAAACTGACGCAAACCATCCCTGAATTAGTTAGTTAACTCAAAGTTAACAAAATAAATGGATGGAGTTAAGTTAGTGGACTGAAATGGTTACGCAAATGAAACTAATGGACTGAAATCGCAATTTTTAAACTAATGGACTGAAACCGTTATTTTTGACAAACTCAGGGACGAAAACAGTAATTAACTCAAAAAAAATCCTTGGCCCAAACCAGCCCTAAAACTTTAATTAGACCCGTTATAAAAGAAGGTAAAATATCAAATACAAGTAAACTTAACATAAACGTACGAACTGAATAAAGACAAAAAAACACGGTGGTATTTTCGTAATTATCAGTAACTATCAAAATTACTCTACAAATGATCCTGTAGAGTAATTTTGATCTTTTAGAGTAATTTTGTAAAATTTTCTTGTAGAGTAATTTTGTTCTTTTAGGGTAATTATCAAAATTACTCTACAAGTATATCAAAATTACTCTGCATCAGAATTACTTTACAAGTGAATCAAAATTACCTTGCAAGTTTATCAAACAACATACAATTCAAAATTACTCTACAAATGATCATGTATGGTAATTTTGATCTTGTAAAGTAATTTTGTAAAATGATCATGCAGAGTAATTTTGATCTTGTAGAGTAATTTTGTTAGCATTTAATTATGGGGTTTAGCTTTATGATTTAGTTTTTAGCTTTTAGCTTTTAGCTTGGGTGGGGGGGGGGGGGGGAGGAAGGTTAGTGTAATTTTGATAATTACCCTACAAGATCAAAATTACTCTACAAGAATATTTTACAAAATTACTCTACAAGATCAAAATTACTTTACAGTATCATTTGTAAAGTAATTTTGATAATTACCCTATAAGCAGATAATTACAAAAATGCCAACGTGTGTTTTTTGCTTTTTCATGTTTTTCGTACGTTTAGTATGTTAACTTTATTTGTAGAGTACTTTCCCCACTAAAAGAAAGTACTTGGCCCAAAACAGCCCTAAACTTTAATTAGAAGTCCAAATGAATCCATATAAGTGCGTGGGTCTAGCTTTTACACATTTTTACATTTTTATTAATAATTTTAAGTGGATATTAAAATAAAATAAACCCTATAAGAAAACCCGGAAGCCATTTTATTTATACTCGGGTATTCTGTATCTGTACCTGCAACTGAAACCGACTCTATCTGTAGGATACATATAGGGTATACATTTTGATCTAGGATATTTTAAGTGTAATAACGAAAATACCCTTGTTTTTTTCATTAATTTTAAACCGAGGTTAGTCGTAATACTCAACATTTTTCCAAAAATTCAAAATAAAACTCAAACATGTTACTTAAAACCTATTTTTACTTTTGAGTAGGGGTGCAAACGAGCCGAGGTACTCGCGAGCTACTCGAGCTCGACTTGAAAAAAAAGCTCGAACGAGCCGAGCTTAAACGAGTCCGAGCCTAAAAACAAGCTCATTTAGTAAACGAGCCCGAGCACGAGCTTCGCTTATCGAGCTCCAGTCGGCTCACGATCCTAAACGAGCATTCTGTTTATATATTTTTTATTAACATATTAAACATATATTTATATAATAATAATTACCATTATATAAATATAAAGCAATAATCTATAGACCTATAATAAGCATCTCCCATGTCCAAAATGGTAAATATACAGCCTAATTTTAAGATGGCATGTGAAAGGTTAGTTAAAATCCCTAATATTTTACCTTTTTCTTCCCATTATACCCCTCTTAACCTTCTTTCATCACTTCTAACCTTTGATTAATCTGAAACCGTATAAATTGATAATCACCTTCTTCAATGTGCAATTCAATTCATACCTTTAAGTCTTCAACCCCTCCGACTTCACTTAAATCCAACCTAATTGACACCCCGTACTCCTTCTCCACCCTGAACCCCAATCGCCTGTCGGACACCTCTTATGCCGCACGCAGTAATCATCACCGGTAGGTCGCCGCCCTGAACCACCACCCTTCTACGTCGCCGTCATCAGGTATGTCTCCGTCTGTTCTTTCTCTCTCTACCGATGTTCCGAGACACCCATCGTCCTTGCTCGGTTGCTCCTGTGACAACACAAAACCACCCACACACCCAATTTTACCGATTTCTCCCCTGTCGCTACACCGAACCTTCCAAATTCTACAATTTGTTTAACCTAACCAAGGATAAATTACAATTACATCATAGAAATAATGGTTAAATATTGGATATTGGATGGTTTTTTATGTTGGTTTCAATCTGAAACGAACATGATTAAGGTGAAATTGCATTACACTGAATGGGTTTTGAGTTGCATCTAATCTGGTCATTTAATTTTAATTACGGCACCAAAAAGATAAATAACCCATCTTCAAAAGGCATGTTTTTTCCTTTCAGTTTTATTGAATTTTGTGAAATTGTTGTAATTTTGGGTGTTGATTGAATTGGGGATATTGCAGATGGGAAGAATAGTGATGCTACTAGGTCCAAGCATTCGGTGACGGAGCAACATAGATTGAACAAGATTAATGAAAGGTATGTGTTTGTTTTATCATAATTATTGTTTTTGTATTTGATTATTTAAGTTTATACCTTGTGTGGAGTATATTTAGTTTGTTATAGTAATATATACTCAGTTTAATAATATGTTTTTGGTCATTGGTGGATTTTAGTTTGTGATTTGATGAAATTAGTTTGATTATAGTGGAAACGCTCGAAATGAAATGAAAGGGATATATGTAGCAGGGTTAAAGTAATCATCAGATGAAGGTATGAAAGATGTGAAATTAATCCATATGAAACGTGATCGGTTTTTCCTGTGATGGTTCTGTTTACATGGCTGTCAGTTTTATTCGGGTTTGTTTGATTTAAAAGTTCATTTTAGGACCTGTAAGTTGTTTCACTTCTACCAGAATATAAAAAATAGCATTTGCATTGAATGTGGTGTGTAAATTTGGGTTTTGCAGTAAAAAACCAAGAAGGCGTACCCGCTCTTCTCATACAGGTCATTCACAAGGTACCGCAAAACGGGTGCATCCAGACAAAGCAAGCACATCGACATAGTCCTAGACCAATGCTTCTATCAGGTTAAGTTTTGCTTTCTTGTTTGAACTTGTTTTTTTTTCTACCTCAATTAAACAAATTTGGACCCAAGTATGCTGTTTTGAAACCCGTTTAGTCGACCTATCCACGTCTACAAGAAATATGTATCCGATGAAACTGTTTGAAACACCTATCAGCTGTTTACCAGCCACGAGATGGAGGAGGAGGTGGAAGAGTTATTTACCAGCCATTAACAACATTGTTTTTCCTGATTTGCAGTTAGTTTTAAGTTACTCTTTTGTGATTATCACTAGGGGCAAGGTGATCTTTTTCTAACCTTATGTGTATGTTATTTAAAATTTTACCATATCTGTATGTTATTCAATTTAATTGTTCCAAATTCAAGGGTCTTAAGCTGACGGGTTACATAGTTTTGGTTGGGTTACATAGTTTTGGTTGTTATTCAGGTTATTGTAGGAAACTTTGTTCCTGCAAGTCAGAAACAAACAACAACATGGGTAGCTGGTAACAACGAAGCTGAATTAGGTATGTCAAAGAACTTGTAACGTATATTAGGGCATGGCTAATTTTATTACACTCTATAGTGTTCCACAAGCGAGGTCAATGGTACAATTATTATTTTATTTTATTTATTAATTTATTTTTTGCAAAATAGTAGCAGTAGAGATTATAAGAATAACGATACTGATTAATTTATTATTCAAGACTTTTCAAACAACTTCAACCATTGAACAACAAAAGTTCGTTAATATTTCAATTTTCATTTAGTTTTGTTATCCTTCTGAATGATTTTTTTCTCATCATATTCCTATTCTTCCTGGCATAATCAATACGTTGTCATTATACCCGACCCATAGATAGGTCAGGAAACGAGCCGGTTGAGTTTGTCCAAAAGTTTTAACAATTATTAATGTCCCAATTGTGATGAAAGTATATTTGCCAATTGTGATGAAAGTATATTTGCAACATGCTAGGTACTTTTTCTTTTCGGCTATAACTTGTTAAAGATAAAAATTTAAATGTATTTGAGGTTTTTCTAAACCAACTTTTGCTTTAACCAAAAATTTCAGACCCATTTTCGGCTTTTAATCAGTATCTTTTTTCCGCTTTTTTGTCTGACAGGAACAAAATGCCTCTGCAGACTACAAGAGTTCCTAAAATAGTTGATGAAAATGGGTCAAACAAGGGTCTGCTCACCCTTTTTCAGTCCCATGTAAATCACTTTCGCTGTCTCATGGTTCTCAAGTATACGATTTACATTAAATAAATTCATGTATGAAAATCGGTTGTGTGGTTCGTAATAGACATCATAATTGAATCTAATATGAGCCGGGACACCCGGCGCAACGCGCGGGCATTCCCACTAGTTAAATTATATGTATAATAACTAGTGGGTATGCCCGCGCGTTGCTGCGGATGTTTATGTCTGGAAATAAAAATCGATCTTGTAGAAATCATAAATAGTACTATCCTTATTATACAAAACAAAAAACTGCAAAATAAAAAAAAAACACCTTCACTAATTGTGAAAAATCTAAGCAGTGGGTATAAGGGATTTTCAACTTATTATAAAATTGGTCAATTGTTAGAAAGAAAAATTGAATTAGAGGCCCATATAGTTTCATATATTGGGTTAATGTTGCTACATAATCATAAGTACTTTCAGATTCTCCATCTTCTTGGTAACTAATAGACTTCGGTTACTTCTACTCGTTTGACCCATTCCACTTTCAGCTTTTTTTTTTTTTTTTCATTTTACCTGTTAAAAGAAACACAAACCATCACCCATTTAGCACCCATTTGGTTAGTATACATAAATATTGACTTTGGTGACTTCAACCCATTTGACCCAATCCACATTCAGACATTTTTTTTTGTTCAGTTGACCAAATTAAGGAACACAAACCAAAATCGGCCATTCCACATCTCATAGTCTTGACCCATTTAGTTAGTAACTTGGAATAAAAGATATAAACTCTAGTGACTTTAACCCAGTTTGACCCATGTGGGATTCTGAATAAATAAATAAATTTGTAGCCATAATATTCTTATTATTAACAAATAAGTACCGATTGAATATTAATCTTGTTAAATAAAAAAACAAATGACAATAAAGTAACTTAAGCCGAAAGGGATTAAGAACATACTCTATATATGCCACTGGTGCAAGTAACAATATCGACCGTTTTTCGAGTTCAAACTACTCTTGTATATCCTCTTGTGCTATCTCTGCAACACCAAATGTATTATTTTACCAAAGTTAATGGTGAACTAATCAATTAAGTTTTAAAGCATGGAACCCGCGTGTTGCCACGGAGTCAAAGATAGGGGTGGGAACATAATTCAAGCCTTTAAATGATTAAAAAATCGTATGTAAGGTGTATGAGTGTGTGCTATCTCTGCAACACCAAATGTATTATTTTACCAAAGTTAATGGTGAACTAATCAATTAAGTTTTAAAGCATGGAACCCGCGTGTTGCCACGGAGTCAAAGATAGGGGTGGGAACATAATTCTAGCCTTTAAATGATTAAAAAATCGTATGTAAGGTGTATGAGTGTGTGTGCGCGCGCGTGTGTAAAAGCACCAGCACTTCATGACAAGGTAAGTTTTTAACAGCTATGAGGTTGGGTGGTGTGGTCTCATCCATTTATCGTATTAGGCACCGCAACATTAATAAGTTTACTACATAATAACAGAAGATAACATACCAAAACTTACATAAACTATAGGCCCATGCATTCATAACATAATTAAAAAACATGTTGAAGATTTTAGCACACAGAACTCTTTATTATAAACAAATATATCAATAATCTTAATCATTCAAAAAACCTTAACTTTTTCAAAAAAAAAAAATTGTAAAACTTACCCAGTCATTGGTCTATGAACTTGACTCATGACATTGTTCTTCTTATCATCATTTCTTCTAAAGATCAAATAACAGTAAATATAAGCAAACTCATATCTATATAATATAACATAACTTTTTAATAAAATGTTAACTAATAACATAACTTTCTATTTTCATAGTTAAAGAAAACTCGTAGTGTCAATTTAAAGACAACAAATATTATAAAAAAGGGGTTATATATATATTACCTCTATTAACAGAAGCCTTTGAACATCTTGGCGAAGCAAACACTTACCGCCAAATATTTTTATAAACACAGTTAACCTAAACTGAGTAACTCATTTAACAAAACCAACACAAATATGAGCTCGTTAAAGAAACCCAAAATAAACAGAGCATATTATGAAAAGATAGTGTATAAGAAACCCAAAATAAACAGAGCATAATGATGAAAAGCTAGTGTATAAGAAAAACGTACTGTATTCGTTCAAGAAAAATTAGGGTTTGAACACAAGCTTGGTGATGAAAGGCTACTCTATCACTAATGTTGTCGTCGTGGTGGCTACGACGCCGAAGATCGGTCGTCGGAACCACTGAATAGATCCCTCATATTCTCTCTTTCTCCATCTGTAGCTCTCTCTCTTTCCAACTCTCTTTTTTTTTTCTAATATGCAATGGTGCGGTTATATAGTAGAGGGGCTGATGAAAACCGCCGGAAGGTGAGACGATTCATTTGCAATTGAAGGCCAAAGGTTGTGTTAACTGTAGTATGGAAGTGATCGGTTGTGGTAACTGCAGTATGGAATTAAAGAAAAGGGATGGGAAGAGGGCGTAGAACACATAAGAGGGTAGGTTGGTTTTATTTATTTAGAATCAGGACCCTAGACAATAACTTAGGTTCAAAACATGCATTTAGTGTATTTAATTAGAAGTTTATTAAATAATGTATTAATGTGTCTTAAGTTTTGGGGTAAATTACAATGCTGCCCTCCTCAAATGAAGTTAAATTACCTTGTTGCCCGTCTAATATGTATTATATAGTAGTATAGATAACTATAACTAATATAAATTAACTAATAAATACTAAACGAGTCGAGCCCGAGCCGAGCTCGAGCTCGAGCTTGAAAAAAGTCCCTTCGAGCCGAGCTCGAGCATTAGAAATAAAGCTCGAATCAAGCCGAGCTCGAGCTCGAGTTATCATATGTTAAACGAGCTCGAGCCTGGTCGAGCTTGGGTTCGGCTCGTTTGCACCCCTACTTTTAAGAAACTAAAGGGATTAATCGTATAATTAGCTCTGCATCATATAAATTATTGATTCTTGATTGAATGTGCGAAGTATGATACAGATATATAAAAGTTCATGGAATAAATACAATATACTATAAAAGTGTATGTATATAATTTTTTTTTTTAAATTATGTTTGGTCAAACATGTGTTGTGCATGATAACCTAGCATGAAGCGATCAACACAATTACGTGGAACACGTTTTCTTTTTCATTCGTGTTTCACGAAATTATTTATTTGATAATCATACAATTAAAACTTGTTAATTAGAACTAGTAGGGTGCCCGCGCGATGCGGCGGGGGCGACACTTTGGATTGCGGCACTCGTTGCTGGTAGTTTTCTTATTTGTATATGATAACATTATTGTGGTGGATATATGTCATAAGTGTTACACATGAGAGCCTAACACCTATAATGTCTTGCAATGTTCGATCAACTGCCTCTATCGCCTGACCGTTTCGCCATCGATGCCTCATCCCGTATAATTAACTTGGAGGACCTAATTAGTTGACTTATAATTCCTAAAATTTTGGGACATAGTTTACTATTTATCTACTAAATATCGTAAATTAGTATTAAATAATTCCTAAAATTTTGGGATATAGTTTACTATCTATCTACTAATATCGTAAATTAGTATTAAATAATTCCTAAAATTTTGGAACATAGTTTATCTTCTATCTACTAAATATCAAAGTTTTGTTTTGTTATAAAAATTAATAATAAATAAAGTATAGAAAAACTGTTTTAAACATGTAAAGATTCGTTTGTTAATAAAAAATACTAAACAAATGACAAAAAATAAAAGATAAGTTGTTATCGTTATAAAGTAAGTTTATTTTGTTGGTGAAATGATAAAGTTTATAATTTTATTATTTAAAGTCCATAACTTTTTTAAATATCCACATCATACTCATCCAATAAACTTCAATTTTAAAATTTTCGTTTTTGAAAAAGTAAAAAATAGTAGGTGACTTGTAGGTACGTTTTAAACACCTTTAACTAATGTTAAATTTCATTTTTATAAATATGTAAAAAATCATATTTTTATAAAACAATTTTTATAAAAAAATAGGATGTAAAAGTTTATATCTTTATTAACTTTATCTTTTTATTTAAGAAATACAAATTATTAGAAAAATCTATAATATTATATAATTATTTTTTCATATCTCGTGTCGTCCAACAGTTTTTTTATAGAAGGCACTAATGGATATATACGAAATCCTCGTGGAACATGACTGTTAAATTGAATAAGTTTAGTGTGCTTTGTAAATACAATCTTGAATTTACTCCAAACCAAGAGGTAGTTTTCATGTTTTGGCCATTCTTGGTAATCGAATTTATCTCTTTGGAAATGATCAAGTACGAACATGTAAATTATATAATACGAACATGATTAAGTACTAAAGTATATTAGTTCAATCGAGATGTAAATTATAAGTGCAATAAAATAACACAAAACATAAACTTCAAATATAAAATAAACTTTATTATTCATGGGATAGTCTAGATCAAACAAAAACAACTGAAAATGAAAAAAACATAAAAACACTTGATATATTTCATCTAATTTCTCTTATTTTTTGATCCGTTTTTCTTGTTTGTGCTCGAATCAGCAGTACCATCTAATTCATCTTCTTTCTCATCGTCCTCAGAATCATCTAAATTTATAACCTCGACCCATTTCCATTTAGAGAGTCTCTTAGATCTTTTCTTTTGATTCTCATACTTCCGATCCTTAATAAAACAAAAATTTAATAAAAAAGTTAAAAAATGATTAAATAAATTTTATAAAAAGAACAAATATTGAATAAAAAAATTTAAAAAAAGATTAAATAAATTTTAAAATTATCTCTTTACTAAATTGACGTTGAAGATTAGACTTGTATGGACTGAACATTGCACCATAAGAAATAATTTCAACACTATTATCACCATCATCCTACAATAAAACACCAAATAATAACATAACGAACTTGTTAATATGAAAGATTATAAGCGAAAATATTACTTAAAAACTAACAAAAGCTTGTTCGACAACTGGGGTGTTTAAATTGGTGTGTTGAATCTGAAAAATCAAATAAGTTAGTATTCACATAAAAGTAAATAAAAGAAAACAATTATTCATTATTGCGATATAACAAAACTTATCATAGAACCGACCTTAGATTTTTTTAATATCGCATGCTTGTTTTTTCGCATCAAGTGAATTCAGAACTGGCTCCATATTTTAAATCTGTTTAGCAATAGAAATGTAGAATTGTGAGTGTTTGCTAAGTATTTATAGTAGTTCATTAGGGTTTAGTTTTAGATTGGTCATCCATTTATTTAGGAAGTTTGATGTGAGGTTTAAGTTTTTAAAATAAGATGCACATATCCTGTTTAGTTTGTTGTGGCATGTTTAATAGGAAGTTTGTTGTGAGTTTTATCTATACTATATTAAACATGTCACAACAAACTGACTCTGTACAAGTAAAATTAGGGAATATTTTAGTTTATTAATGCCGTTCAAAACAAAAAACTTGGGTAAAAAACAAATGTTAATGCACGGTAGCTAGGTAATTGTCAAAGCTGGCTTGGGTAAAAAACAAATGTTGGCTTTAATCAATTGTACATTTACGCATCGGCTATTTGTACTTTATGAACGCACGGCGAAACAAAAAAAAACAACTATCGAAACGTTTAAAAAAATGTGCCGATCGTCATGGTACCTTCGGATTTTTTTAAAACATTACGGGTTGTAAGATATCGCAGGAATACATTAAAGAATTAAAGAGGGGAGAAGTGTAACTAATTACCCATAATTATGTTTAATGTCAAGGATTTAAATGTAATAGATTGAGGGACTAAAAAATAATTATGGTTTAAAAGATCACTTTACCCTCATTCTAGGGGTTTATTTATAAATAATGGGGGAAGAAGTTCTTAACTTTTGGGAATCCTTCCCTCATGTATTATAATATAGTATAGATAAGTTAATCTAATATAATAACTTAAAAATGGTATTTTCCATTTAGTTTGTACATAGATTCTCCGTCGCACCACGTGATGGGGAAATCCTATTATATATATATATATTAATAAACAAAGCTAATGAATATTGTTTTTATTATTATATATACATATGTAGTTTTTTTAAATTTTTATTATTTTAATATTATAATAATAATTAATTTCTTTATTATTTTTCTTAACTTCAATGATTGTTTTTATCACGGGTTGGGATAAATGCTACCTGGTACTATTTGCTCATCTTTGATCACGGGTACCGTACCAACAATGGTATCGCACAACTTTTTTTTTGTTGATTTTCTTCAACTTTTAATGATTTCTTTTTTTAGTTTCAGGGGTAGTAATTACCTCGGTGCTAACCGATACCGAATCGGTACTGGTATCGAAAATACCGGTTGAGGTACCGGTATATGAAGGTAAAAACCGGTACCGAACCGGTACCAGAAACGCCAAAAGTCGGTACCGAATTGGTACTTTAGATTTTTCGGTTGGGGAAATTCGGTACCGGTACCCAGTATCATTTGCTCATCTCTGACCATGGGTTTCATACGAACAAAATCATTACAATACAACTTTTTTTGTTGATTTTCTTTCGTTTATCTTTTAGTGTTTTTTTTCTACATTTTCTTTTTATTCTTGTCAGGGATTTCGTGCGTAACGCATTTATAGTGATTTCAAAACAAATGTAAACACAAACTAAATAACAAAAGTTACGGCGACAATAATAAACATAGTTAGCTGAATTTTAATTTATAACAAACTTATTTTTCAAATGAAACTAGTCTCAAAAAATATTATAATAATGTACATGAAAGCCAATTCCAGCCTTAAGAGGGGTTAGACTGAGTGTAGTGGGGCGACTCCCACCCCCAGGTCGCCCCATATCGCCTGGAACACCGCCTCCGGGGGCGACTTGGGGGGCGACCCCCTCCTGCCCGTCTCAAACTCGTCGCCCAAATTCAAAACTTTTGATTTGATTATATCCGTTGCCAACGGATATGTTGGCCAAGCTTATTTTTTTTAATAATCCAACATTTATAAATAATACCCCATATCAAACACATTTTTACCACAATCTTCTCTCAACTCATCAAAATTTATACCAATCTTCTATCAACTCATCAAAATGTATCCTCACAACATCCCTCCTTTCAACCAAAATACACAATCTTCCAATCCACAACCCGATCTGACGGACCCAAACGTTTTAAATAACCCCGCTTTTTACGCCTATTTCAATAATATGCATGTTGCTAGCCCTACACCGCAAGTATACTACAACAATACGCCCATACCGCAACATATGGGGTTCACTACTTGGAACACACAACAACCCGGTGGTTTTCAAAACGTTGGAGGATCGAGCCAACAAAATGGTATAAATTTTTTAGATATTTTTTTTGTAAAGAATATGTTTTTTTTTTTTTAACTTTGTTTGTATTCCATCTAGTGGTTGATTTAGGTGACGAAGAAGTTCCGGAGACCCAGTTCGATGTCGGTCAAAAAATGTTTTTTTTATATATTTTTTTTTGTAAAGATGTATTTTTTTATTTTGGTTGAAGTATTTTTTTTTTAGTTGATGTATTTTTTTATTTTGGTTGAAGTAATTTTTTTTAGTTGATGTATTTTTTTATTTTGGTTGAAGTAAAAAAAGACTTTTATAAAAAATAGGATTTTTTTATATCTTTTACATAAAAAAAGACAAAATAAATCAATTCACGTGTCGCAAGACGCCCCACCCAGCAAGGTTGCCCCACTACCCCTTTTTTGGTCAAAATCCTCTTATGTGACGTGGCGCCACGTGTCGCAAGACGCCCACTCAAAAGATTGCCCCACTACACTCAGTCTTAGAAATTAAATAAGTTTGAACTAAATTTTCCACGTTGACATTGACGTAGAAACGTATGTTTTGGAGAGAAAGCGACCCAGTTTGGACCAAATTTTCCACGTTGACATTGACTTAGATAAGTAGAATGTTTTGGGGGATATACGCATATTAAATACTAGATTTTTACTTGGGATTGCTTCCCGGGTTCGGGAAAGTTAGTTATATTAATTATTATTTGTTATTAATACGACCTCATTACATCAAGCATCTAATTGTATTCAACAACAATGTCTACAATTCACCGGATTATATCATGAACCCATATTAGACGTCAAACAAAAGCGAAACAGGACCACATGAATAACATTATTTCCACTTTTACTTCAATGTACTTACATCATCGGGTGATTTGGGATTTTGTAAAAATGTTTGTTTTTGTACCTCCTAACAACTTACAACCACTGACTATTACAACAACTGATTACATAGATACTGCTTCTATGTACTACTGGTTCACTTTCCACTGATGCAGTCTAAGCACTGATGTTAAGCATCAGTGCTTTCTTCAAAGGTGATCAGTCCTTGAATGGGCAGTACTTTAGTCTTCATTCAGAATCTTGTGATTTTGTCGAGTCTTGATTTTCTGCAATCATTCTTTGAAGGGCCTCTTTTATAAAAAAAATCTTCCTGAGCCTTGATTTCCTTTTCATCCATCTGTTTTTGTTTCTTTCTTTGATTTAGGGCAATGATAGAAGTATCAGAGGATGTGAACAAGTTCTTCAAAGAAAGGGCCTGCTGCTGTGGATCATCAGCTTTCTTGTCTTTGTATTCAGGCTTCTTTGAAAGGCTAGGATCTGTCTCTCTCCTTTTTCTCAGTCTTTCATAAGCCTCATCAGTGTATTGCCTTGTCCATTTTGCTATGGCTTTGGTTGTACCAACCTTTGTTGCAACCAACTCTTGCTTCTTCCTTTTATACTCCAAGGTAAGATCAGCAATTGTCTTTTTGTATTTTCTCCAATTTGGTGCTGATCTTTTCATACCTGGATCATTTTTTATTCTTTCAATTCTTTTAAGTTCAGCTTTGAGAGCAACAAGTGGCCAGTCTTGGAATTGTTCAGCTTTGGCAAGGTAAAATTTTTCACTCATGAACAATTCTATGAGATCTTTTCTCAGATCCACTTGTAAGTCAGCATCTGGAGGCAGGTTGGACATCTCTTTACTCAGGTCTCTTGCATAGTCTTCTAATTCTTTAACCTTGGTGAGCAAGAATTCCATTCGACATAAGATGGCATTATCACCCTGCTCTTTGCATTCATATTTGGCTCTAAATTCAGCTTGCTTTGCTTTGAGTTTTAGATATTCATCCATATTTTTAGGATTTCTAAAATTTGCAAGAGATGGGAATTTTCTCTTTGAAGGATCATCCACTGTGTAGAATTGTTTCATTTCACTATTCACTGCATGCAGTTCTAGTGGATAGGTGGCAGCAATTGGTACAAGATCAGCAGGATCAAATCCTTGAAGACCTATTGGATCTTTGATTGGGTTGGCCAAGGTTGGTGGAATGAATGGTTGAGGTTTGATGACATTGTAAGGTGCAAATGAAATAGGAACAGGTGCTGGTATGTCATCATCATGCACCTGAAAGTTTCTTTTTCTTGTATACACCTTTTTGGGAGAAGGTGTTTTTGTTTGAGTTTTTGGAACTGAAAGGACAATGGCTTGTGAAGAAATGTTTGAAGTGATGGGTGATTGACTAACAGTCGTTGAAACAACTGGTGTCTCAACCACTGTTGTCACTACAACTGTTGATGTATCAACTGTTGTCTTCTGCTTTATGTCAGGTGATGTTTGCAATGGTGATGTAGTTTGTGGTATTGCAGTGGGTTGAATGGTGGTTGATGAAATGGTGGGTATCTGACTAACAGTTGTTGGAACAACTGGTGTTTCAACCACTGTTGTCACTACAATAGTTGACGTGTCAACTGTTGTCTTCTGCTTTTTGACAGGTGGTTTTTGTGGTGGTGATGTTGTTTTTGGTATGGCAGTGGATTGAGTATTGGTTGATGAAGTGGTGATGGCAGTTGTTGGGATAACATCTGTTGAAACCACTGAAGTACCAACAACTCTTGATACAACAGGTGTCTTAACATCTGTTGGTTTGGAGGTTTGATGAGAGGAACTTTTGGGGATTTGAGGAGTTTGGTTGGTGGTTTTGGAAGGTGTGGTTTTGGGTTTGCTTACTTGTCTGGTAGGCTGTATTCTTTTAGGTTTAGGAATACCCTGCTCTTCCTTCGGTTTAGAAGTACCCTGCTCTTCCTTTTCCATCAAAACTTTCTTCTACTGCTCAAACCTTTTAGACCCTTTTATTTCCATTGACTCTTTCATGTTTGCCTTTAATGAAGCAAATGCATTTTGAGTCTCATCAACCTTTTTGGAACCATCTGGCCTTGGGATTTCTACAACCAGTTTAGATATTGGATCTGGTTTAATGTATAGACCATCTTTTCCCTTTTTACCCTTCTCCCCTTTTTGGCATCATCAAGGGTTTCAACAAAAATGATTGAAGGAGGAACAGTGCCAGTGGTTTGAAGCAAATGAGCTTTTATAGCTTTAATATCTGCTTGAGTATCTTTGTACCTAGCTTCCATGACATTTCTAACCATTTCAAGCTGAACTTCATGTTGTTGATCTGCATACTGTCTTTGTTTGTTTGTGAAACAGATGCCATAGCTCAGCAGGGGATGGAACAGATGTGTCAAGTTGATCAACCCTCTCCGTCAATTCCTTGTATTTTAAACCATCACCCAAGTTAATGGGATCATCTGATTTCCCATCGGTTGTGGTTGTATCAGCAGTTGACTTATGAAAAGTTTCCAAAAAGTCATCCACTGATGCCCCTTGTTCTCGGTACTGGGGACTTCCTTCTTCAATAGAGGTTACCATTTTAAGGTTACCAGTGTATACAGGATACACACCAGTAGACACTATGGTTCCCAAAGAAGAAATTGCCTTCAAGGGAGTCTCACTAATGAAACTATTGTCCAGGTGTAAACCAGTGGGTTCAACACATGTAGTAGCTGCTTCACTTTAACTACTGACAGGAATTATAATTCCTGCAGTGTAGCCTCCTCAACTATTGGTGGGTTAGCAATGATAGAGACACCAGACTCAGTCACTTGTTGTGGTATATTCTCATTGATAGGTGATTGAGAAGAACTGATTTGTGTCTGGGCTATATCAAGTGCATCCAACAGAGGTATCATTGATAGTGGATGTTGTGCAGTGAGGATAGGGGTAGAAAGAGAATTTGCCCCGGGAGCTAGGCTGTGGAAGATAGATTCAACTGAATCCATTGCTTCATAATGTGGTGTCCCTATGGATACAACCTGATCCTTTTGAGAGGATGCAGGAGGAGTTTTAGGCTAAGGTTGAGATCTTTCTTCCATCTGCTGTGAGGAAGTAGCAACAGTGGTTTCAGACGACTTTTGTGTTGTCATAGGTGTTACCTCTGGGATCTCATCTTCCAGAGTTACCTTTTTGGTGGGTTTGGGGGGCTTTTGGGATTTGTTTTTGTCTTTTTGGTGGGTTTTGATGTGGGTTTCACAGTAGTGGTGGTGCTACTGTGATCACCAAGAGCAGTGGGCTCAACAGCAGCGGTCTGAGGAGCAGTTGTTGCTGCTAAATTCTGCTCAGGTACCTTTGTTTGTGTTTTTGAAGGTTTTGACAGCCTTGTGAATGTTTCAGAAGTTAGGTTGTTTATTTGAAAAGGATTTCCTTGGATAAGCACATGTGCATTATCCTTTAAAAATTTCTTTTGTAGATAAAAACTTAAAAATCTTGAAAATAATAAAAATGATTTTTTATTGACATTTTTGACCATATCAATGAAAATCTCCTGGGAATAGTTAAACTCAACTCCAGCCATTATAACATAGCCCAGGTATTGGATTTTCAATGGGATCTCATTAAAAGCTGTGGTTTTATTTGACACACACATGAGGAGGGTATGAAATAAAAATCTAATCGCAGGTGGAAAACTGCCCTTTTACAAAGTATCTTTTTCATTTCGTCCTCATACCATCTCTCAATGAAATCAGTTTGATAATCAACTTTTGGGAAATAATCTTTACCTGTGAGATCGTTGATTTCAAAAACCTCTGAAATGGTTTGAGGTGTGATGGTAACCGGAATTCCCCTTATTGATGAAGTAGTAGCGAAGGGCTTTTTGTCCTTAGCTTCAAGGTTTGCATTTTTCCAGAACTCTCGTTGGGTATCCAGGTAGATGGGTGCATTACACGTCAAAAAAGTTTTGTACTTTGAAGACGAGAGTGCATCAATTACGGAGTGAAAGGTTGTGTTTTCACTTGGTTTCTCAAGTATACACAGGTAGTTATGAGAAGTTTTGAATGGGAGAGCCATGGTGAATCGAAGGTGGTTTAGAACGAATGAAGAAGATGAGTGAATTCAGGGAATTTGACGGTAACTGCTTTTCAAAGGAATTTTGAATTCGATTCGACAGTGAAAACCCTGTTTGGGGTTTTGATCAGGGTTTTATAAGGGTAAAAAGTGAATGCTGACGTGGCAGCGGTTACAAAGATCTGACGGCTAAGTACTGACCATGTGACAACCTCTGATGAATAATTGAGGACAGTTGTTTAGGAAACCACTGATGATCAATATCAGTGGTTTACAGTGGTGAAAATGAAAACAGTGGGTGATTTTTAACTATCAGTGGATAGCCAGCAATGATTGAAACACTGATTCTGGTCAGTCAGTGGTCAACATGAATAGTGTAGAAACAGAGGTTGTCTTTCAGCAGTGGATAACTTTTAACAATCAGATGTTTGAACCAACATAGTGGTTGTAACAGACTTTTAAAGATTCATAAAAACTATCATTTTTAACTATTTTCAAAAGTGTTAAAATATGAGAAGACTTAAACAGATATTGGAGCTTAAACAGATGTTTCTCCTTATATATCAGTTGTTTGGACTTAAACAGATGTTTGACCTTAAACAGATGTTTGGCCATAAACAGATGTTTGGCCATAAACAGATGTTTGGCCTTAAACAAATGTTTGACCTTAAACAAATGTTTGCCCATAAACAGATGTTCTATAAGCCTCATCAATGATTAGGTACATCAGTGTTTGTCTTTAACAGGGCTTTGTCTTCAACAGTAGGTAGGCCTCATCAGTCTTTAAGTCCATCAGTCTTTATAAGAAGCCGTGGTTAGTTATAATAGTTCTTAGCATGATCAGCTGTTATAACCACTCCATAACCCATAGAGAGGAAACAAGTGTCGGTCTACATGGTAAATGAAGAGGTTAATTGTAATTATGATAATTTGCTTTTGTTCTTTGAGCTTTGAAAATTTATCCCTTGGGTTTCTTGGTATTTAATTTTACAATTTTCCCATAAAAGTTGGGGTTTGAAAAGGTTTTTGCATTTAAAGACTGCTTTTTTGAAATATACATTAATATGTTTATATTAAATCTACACGTTTTGATTGATTAAGTATATAAACTCAAAGCCACTTTACCTGTTTTTAATCACGTTTTCCTACGAAGATATCATACTTTCAGCAAAGTCGAGTAATATAGTTTATTGAAATGGCGTCATTCACTTCTGTAAAATTAGATGATTTAAAGCAGCGTTTTGTCAGGCAAATCGAGGAACAGGTTTATCAAGATAGGGCTACTGTTCAACAGCTGAAGAGATGTTTTGATGGATTGCAAATTGGCCTGTTCACGAGACAGCATGTTTCCAGATATCTTATGCGGATGCCTTCAACTTCCGTTCGTGAGCTTTGTGTTGTCAGTAATATAGAGTGCAGTGATAGAGACATGGAGTTCATGGCAATGCTGAAAGACATACATCGAGAGGTTCAACAATCGATGGAGTTGAAGCTAAAGTTTCTTAATTCTTATAGTTGAATTTCAAGCTAAAGTACTTGGACATTAGTATGAACAAACTTACGGGTCCAATCCCACATTCTGTTGGTTCCATGGTCAATCTAACAGTTCTCGACTTAAGTGTAAATCAACTGAACGGATCCATTCCAAAGGAACTTACTAATTTTCAAAAGCTACAAATGTTGAACCTTGGTATGAATTCCATAAGTGGCCAGATACCTCTTGATATAGCAAGTTTGATGAACTTAGAACATGCCGACCTTAGTCATAATAATCTTATGGGCCCCGTTCATCCTGAATTTGGAAAGCTTACTTACCTTGATTTTTCATCAAACAAGTTGTCAGGAAATGTACTATTTCAACGCAATGCTTGTTACCTGAGGTATCTAAACCTTTCTATAAATCGTATGACGGGAGCTATCACAAGTCTTCTTGATTGCAATTACTTAAGGTACCTGGACATTACTAATAATAGTTTTGTCGGAGAAGAGCTTAATCATACGGAGTTCCTACAATTAGATATCCTAAATCAGTATCCGAATAATTTGACTGCAATCGTTCCCAGTCATTCTTCAGTCTAGGATAGAGAAATTGGCTTGTCATGCAATGCTTTGAGTGGACAATCACCCTGCAAAGAACACATGACAACACACAAACGGGTCCACCATTTGACCATTTTTCTTCCCATCATCTTGGGACTTTTCTTCTTGTTTACGTGTGTTACAAAAATCACAATGCCACAGAAAATAAAATCCAACCAGAAACAATAAAACATGGAAATGTGTGCTCCACATTGAATTATGATGGAACAATTACATATGAAGACTTCATCAATGCTACCGAGGACTTTGACCTTAAATATTGCATTGGAACCGGTGGCTATGGTAGTGTTTATGTGGCCAAACTGCCTAACGGTAAAATATTTGCTTTAAAAAACTCCATCGTTTTGAAGCCGAGCAACTAGCATTCGACCAGAGTTTCAAGAATGAAGTCCAAGTGTTGACCAACCTAAGGCACAAAAACATTGTAAAACTCTATGGTTTTTGTTTGTATAACAAATGCAACTTCCTTGTATATGAATACATGGAAAATGGGAGCCTATTTTGTGTAATAATGTTGGTTCAGTTCTGTTTGAGCATGAGGGAAAACAGTAAATCATACCTGTCACAGCAGAAAGTCCAGTGGAGAATCCAGTAATGGAGTTCGACATGCTTGTCATCGTGATTTGGTTCCTCCTTAGGGTGCTGACTGATGATGGGGCTTAGAGAACCGAAAAGGGTATCGGTTAGGAGATGGAGGACGAATTTGATGTTATGTCTAATGGGGTGTGTAACTGAGTAACCCTTTAACCTCCACTTAATTCTCCTTATATAAGCACCCAGGAGGAAACCTAATTAGTTACTAAGGGCAATATGGTCCATCAACAATTACCAACTAATTTAAATAATAGGTTATTATATATTTTGATCTTTATTATGTAAATGATTATAATGGCTATAGATTAAATATTGTTACATAATATATTTAATCTTACATTCTCCCACTTAGCCGAGTAATCATTTACTATGAGTATTAGATAAGCCTGATCAGGAGTTAACACTCATTTTAGCCTTAAACAAGTACTATAGCAGAGAAATACAGCCGTTGAATCATTATGCGACTCAGGACCCCCATTAATCATACTATAGCCTTAATTTAAAACCTAATCGTTATGATCAAAATACGCGTAAGCCCTTTGTTTGATTTGTAACTTTATTTGTCAATATGCCATTATACCGGTTGAACATATTCTAAGAGACATACAAAATCAAACTGAGGAAATTTCATTAACATAAAACATAAGCTAGTACAATATGCTCAAATAAGGTCTTTACAAAATCCCATATTACGAACATGTTCTTCATAAACCTTAGGAGGGAGACCTTTAGTCATCGGATCCGCAAGCATATCCTTAGTACTAATATACTCGATACACAGATTATTTTCCTCAACTCGTTCACGTACGAACAGATATTTTGTATCGAGATATAAACCAGCTCCAGTCGAACTGTTACTGTTCGAGAAACTAATGGCAGCTGAATTATCACAGTAAAGCTTCAATGGTCTAGAAATGGAATTTACGATTTTGAGTCCAGTGATCAGATTTCTAAGCAACATTCCATGACAGGTTGCGTTATAGACAGCAATATACTCTGCCATCATTGTGGAAGTTGTGGTCAACTGTTGTTTATGACTCTTCCATGAGATAGGGCCGCCTGCTAACATAAAGATGTAGCCCGAAGTGGATTTCTTGTCATCTTTGCACTTTGCAAAGTCAGAATCAGAATAGCCCACCACTTCTAAATGATCACTTCTTCTATAAGTCAGTTTGTAGTCTTTCGTCCCTTGCAGATATCGAAGTACCTTCTTAGCTGCTTTCCAGTGATCTAGGCCAGGATTAGTCTGATAACGGCCTAACATTCCAGCAATATAAGCAATATCTGGGCGAGTACAGACTTGAGCATACATCAAGCTCCCGACTACTGACGCGTAAGGTATCTGGCTCATTTGCTCCTTCTCAACCTCTGTTGTCGGACACTGGAATGAACCGAAAACATCTCCCTTAACTACTGGAGCGACAGAGGGTTTGCACTGTTGCATGTTGTAACGCGTAAGGACACGATCTATGTAGGCCCTCTGGGACAATCCTAAGATCCCTTTGTGTCTATCTCGGTGAATTTCGATGCCAATGACGTAAGAAGCCTCTCCGAGATCCTTCATGTCGAAGTTATGCGAAAGTAACCGCTTCGACTCATGCAACATGTCTAAACTATTACTTGCCAATAGAATATCATCTACGTAAAGGACAAGTATAGTAAAGTTGCTCCCACTCATCTTGAGGTAGGTGCATTGATCCACTTGATTCTTCATAAAACCTTGCTTTTTCATGACTTCATCAAACTTGAGGTACCATTGACGTGATGCTTGTTTTAACCCGTAAATGGATTTCTTCAGCTTACAGACTAGATGCTCCTCACCTTCAGGTTGTTTCATGTAAACATCTTCGTCCAAATCTCCGTTAAGGAAAACGGTTTTAACGTCCATCTGATGCAGCTCTAAATCAAAATGAGCTACTAGGGCCATGACGATCCTTAATGAATCTTTACGAGAGACAGGTGAAAACGTCTCTTGATAATCAATTCCCTCTTTCTGAGTGAAGCCCTTTGCAACCAATCTCGCTTTGTAGCGTTCAACGTTCCCATTCGGATCCAGTTTTGTTTTGAATACCCATTTACATCCTACGGGTTTGGCTCCATTGGGTAATTCTACCAAATCCCAAACGTCATTTTTCTTCATGGATTCAAGCTCATCAATCATCGCTTTATTCCATTCAGAAGACTGATCACTGCTAACGGCTTCATTGTAAGAGATAGGATCATTGAGCTTTCCAGCATCCATTTCAGTCAGGTAGGTAACATAATCATCCCAATTAGTAGGCCTTCTTTGCCTAGATGACCTCCTGAGTGGGTTATCGGGTTCAGCGTTGTCGTGGTTTTGAGCGTTTGATGTGCCTTCGTCATGAGGTATAATGGGTTCTGATTGTAGAGGTGAATTTGGAGTTGGTGCAGTAGCTTCAGGTACAGTAGTTGCATTGGGTACAAGAGGAGTAATCGGAGTAATGGTAAGTGACGAGTCTCTCCCCCCCGCGTCTTGTACTTCTTGCAATTCTTCGTAAGGGTTGGTACTGCTCCCACTGACCTTGAAATCCTCCAGGAACGCGGCACGCTTGGTTTCAACAATATGGGTGACATGGGAAGGACAATAGAAACGATAACCCTTAGAGTTCTCAGGATACCCGATAAAGAAACAGGTAATTGTTTTAGGGTCAAGTTTCCTTAGGAAAGGATTGTAAAGCTTCGCTTCAGCAATGCAGCCCCATACTTTCATATATTTAAGACTCGGTTTCCTTCCTGTCCAAAGTTCATAAGGAGTTTTAGGGACAGACTTAGAAGGAACTCTATTGAGTATATGAACAGCTGCTTTTAACGCTTCAGTCCAGAGGAATAATGGTAAATTAGTGTTGGCTAACATACTGCGCACCATGTTCATAAGGGTACGGTTTCTTCTTTCAGCGACACCATTCTGCTGAGGTGTACCAGGCATGGTGTATTGGTTCACAATCCCCTGGCCCTTACAAAACTCATAAAATGGACCAGGAGCTTGACCCACATCAGTATGTCTTCCATAATATTCACCGCCTCTATCTGATCTCACAACTTTAATCTGACGATCTAATTGCTTTTCAACTTCAGCCTTATAATCTTTAAAAGTTGTTAGAGATTCAGATTTCTCCTTAATAAGATACAAGTACATGTAACGAGAATAATCATCAATAAAAGTGATAAATGAAGTATGTCCTGTTATGCCAGCGATTTGGTAGGGACCACTAATGTCAGTGTGAATGAGTTCTAATAAATTAGAGCTCCTAGTGGCACCTTTCTTATTCGCTAATGTCATTTTACCCTTAAGACATTTGACACATGTTCCAAAATCAGAGAAATCGAGAGGAGGTAAGACTTCATCCTTTACAAGACGATTTAATCGTTCTTTTGAAATGTGGCCTAAACGCTGATGCCACAACATGGATGAAGTTTCTAAGTCTCGTTTCTCTTCCATCTTTGTGAGTGATTCATTAATATTATATGACAACAAAGATTTGGAAAAGTTATCTTCTAGTTCTAATCTATAGAGACCACCATCCAGAATACCAGTACCATAAAGAACAGAATCATAATGGATAGAGAGTTTGCGATGACCATGGGAAACAATAAAACCGTCCATGTCTAACTTTGGTCCTGATACAAGGTTCCGAGTTACCTCAGGAACATATAAGGTATCATAAAGTTTAATACATAAACCAGTTTTCATAACTAATTGTAATGTTCCAATGGCCTTCACTTCTAATTCTCGATCATCCCCAACCTTAAGCGTTCTTTGGTTTCTTTCCAGCTTCCGGATTGAAAGGAATCCCTGAGTAGAATTGGTAACATGAACCATAGAACCAGAATCAAACCACCAAGAATTAGCAGGAACACTTAAATTATAGGACTCAAGTATCATAAAATAATCGTTACCTTTCTTAGCCAGCCATTCCTTAAAATCAGGGCATTCCTTCTGCATATGTCCTGTCTTTTTACAGAACTTGCAGCGGATACTGCGTAAGGAGTTCTTAGAGCTGGAGGGTGCACTTGTATTAGGATGAGGGTTAGGCCTTTGGACTTTTGAAGCATCCTTCCTCTGATAATTGTTCTTCCTCTTCTTAGAGTTGGATGTAGTGAAGTTGGCAACATCAGTATGGCGATCCATCCTCATACGCTCTTCCTCCTGTACGCACATGGCGACCAGCTCACTCATCGTCCATTTGTCCTTCCGAGTGTTGTAATTGATCTTGAATGCTTCAAAGGATGAAGGAAGCGAAGTAATGATGAAATGAACAAGGAAACCATCACTGATTTCCATTTCCAGCCCCTTCAGCTTATTGGCCATGTCATTCATCATCATGATGTGCTCGCGAATGCCACTCCTCCCATCATACTTAGTTGTCACCAGCTTGAGAATAAGAGTACTAGCGTGTGCTTTAGACGTCCCCTTGAACTGAGCCTCCACAGAAGCCAAGTAGGTTTTAGCATCGTCAGAATCAGGAATAGCTCCTCTAATAGAGTGATTAATGGACTGCTTCATGAACATGAGAGACATGCGGTTACTTCTAGTCCACTTATCATGAAGTAACTGCTGAGGAGCAGTACTCTGTGGAGTAAGGTCCGCTGGCTTATCCTCTCTTAGAGCATAATCAAAGTCCAGCACTCCAAGTGTAAGCATGAGGGCATCCTTCCATGCAGCAAAGTTTTCACCAGTTAAAGGTGGAATTCCGCAATTTGGTGCTGATAGTGGAAATAAGATGAGCAAGTTATGATACAAATGAAGAAGTCCTAATGTGATCTAAGGGCACGTTAAACTAAGGCAGGCATAAATAATGACCATTTTACATTATGAAGCTGTGATATTGTCTATTACTAACATCAAAATAATAGACTTAGCTAAAAAATTCTACTTAAACGAAGACAAAACAGCTTTGGCCAGAAGTGTAATCATTTAAGCATATGTGCAAAGTGGTTGTAACAAATCAGCTTTGGCCAGAAATTGAAACAATCACTTTAGTTATGCACTTGTTGAGTATGCCATCTATGAATGAATTAAATCAGCTTTGGCCAGAAATTAAGACAATCATGCTTATGATGCACACACAACATAGCTTTCGTAATACTTGAACGATAAGTAGATGTATCAAGTCAGCTTTGGCCAGAAATGATATATCAAAAGCTCATTCAAGTTAAGCTATTCTGGTTTTGCAAAACATTATCTGATTCTGATTAAATTAACTAAGTAAATTACAAAACCATTTATTTAATAGCAAACCACCCGTTAGCGCGGATCGAACTTGTGCGATCCATTATACCCAAAACTTGTGCGATCCATTATACCCAAAACTTGTGCGATCCATAAGGCCCAAGTGAACTTGTGTGATCCATTATGCCCAAGTGAACTTGTGCGATCCATAAGGCCCAAGTGAACTTGTGCGATCCATTATGCCCAAAACTTGTGCGATCCATAAGGCCCAAGTGAACTTGTGCGATCCATTATGCCCAAGTGAACTTGTGCGATCCATAAGGCCCAAGGCTTGTGCGATCCATAAGGCCCAAAGTAAACTTGTGCGATCCATTAAGCCCAAGTAAACTTGTGCGATCCATTAAGCCCAAGTAAACTTGTGCGATCCATTAAGGCCTTGTGCGATCCGTTAGTTTTGTGCGATCCATTTATGCGATCAGATCATCTTATCATGTGATCTGATCTGTGCGATTCAGTTGTTTATGGTTATAACAACTGACAATTCGAAATTTATGAATTGTGATATACTTTCCCATTATAATGTTGATCTATTTTTATCATAAAATTTCGAAATAATGATCTGCTTATCCCTTTAACAGATTTCGAAAAAATCCTTATTAGAAAATTAGATCAAAACAGGAAAAACATATAACAATCCAAATCATACTCCAAAACATAAAGGATATTTCGAATTATAACTAAGAACGTGATGAACCCTAAAAAAATTAACCTTAAACCCTATATCCGAAATCTGGTAAATTATTGAACATTTAAACAAAATCTTGAACATTATGATTTCGGAAAGTGAGAATAGATGAAACAAAAGATCCGAAACTGATCCGAGATGACATAAATCGAACAGCAAAGACTTCGGATGATGAAAAACGAATTTTTTTTAATTATCGTTTTAAAACCTGTTTTCCAGTTTTAATCCAGATTTACGGATAGAAAACAGAACTGACTAATCAACATATGCTCTGATACCACATGTTGGTTCAGTTCTGTTTGAGCATGAGGGAAAACTGTAACACCCCGAAAACGGCTTTGGTAATCAAACCACGTTAATAGTAAAGACAGGTAAAATACCTTTAGTGGTAAAAATTTACCCGGTAAATATTAGGATTTAAATAATTAATCCTAATAATAAATAAAAAGTGAATAAAAGCTTTTAAGAAATAAAAGCTTAGAAGGCCCGAGTTAACGGGACCTAAAATATACTTAGTCATAAATATTCCCGAACCCGCTAAGTTAACTAGGAATACTTAACCTAGTTAATAAGTGGGAAAATTGTTAAAAGAAATAAGTAGGTTGTGGCCTACTTAATAACGAACCAAACACGAGGGGTTAAAGCGGGATAACTAGAAAAGTTATTTAATAAAAACAAACACAAACACACACACACACAGTGTGTGTTCTGGATCGAGCTCAGGGGCGACCAAGAAGGGTCAAACCCTAATCAACACAATTTCATCAAATTGAAGGGGCAAATCAAGTCCAAATCAAAATCCGAGTATGAATTAGTGATCTCCATTGAAAAAGGAGTCATGAGGTATGTAAATTTCCTGAGAAATCTCTAGTTGAAATTCTGAGCAAACCTAGAGAACTCGAATCTGAACTTGCATGTTTGTTGTTTGGATGAAATTAGTGATGAAACTATGTCTAGGAGTAAACCCTAGTCATGTACTTGTTGAATTGATGTTCATGGTTGTGAATCCATGATCATACACTCATGTGTCAAGTGGGTTTTTATTATGTAGTAAAGATGATGATGTACACATGTTTAAAAACATCATAGTTGCTAGTAGGAACAAGATACTTGAACAATTTGCAAGTTTGAGTAATTGATCATAAGTGATAGTGGTGATTTTTGATGCTAATCTTGGTAAAAATAACTAGTTAGGAACTAGTGAGTAAATATGTAAAAATCATGCACATTAGGTGTTTGCTAAAATGCCTAAATGAGAACTAAGTGTTGATAATGTGCCTAATTGAGTCTTGTGAACTTGATAGTGCAATCATATGTGTTAATTGGTGATTTGACTTTTAAATAGTCAAACCGACCATAAATAAGATCGAATGGTAATTGTGATAGAAAATATGTAAGATGGAATAGTCACAATTAATGATGACTAATATAACCGTCTTACGAATTATGATGATAGTTTGACGCTTGACAAGCTAGGTGAAGGCTTGGAAAGGAAGCGGGTCAAACGAAGCAAGAACGGCGGAAAAGCACAATTCAGATGCAAGGTAAGTATAGCTTACACTAGTCTTAAATTGTGGGATGTTTTCTTATCATATTAATTATGAATGAGATATCTAAACAATTGAAATATGATGTTCCGTCGTGTAGTCGAACGGAACAAGAAAATCAAAGATGATAGAAACCATAATAATGGATAAAAAGAAGTAAATCGACAATTTGGTCATATTATGTCGAAAGCAATACACAGTTTATAATTAAAATGACCGTACGGTGTTAAACGGGAAGAGTCATGTAGAGGAGATGATAATAAATATCATCTCGCAAAGGTAAATGGTCAATTCGGCCAAACGGGTCAAAAGGTGTAGACAACACCTTTTGACTATATAGACTAATGATTCTTTTGTCGAGTCATATGCTTACAGGAATAGATATCCAATGGATATTCGCAACGTTCTTAATTAGCGAATATAAAGCAAGGTATTAAAATCGGGTCTATTTGTTGATCCGAGCCAGGTACGCTTATTTATGATGTATGTAAAAGTGCTAAATTGGTCGAATAATTGGTGATAGCCCTTCATTGTAAAAGAAGGACCAAAATCGACCAAAACGCCCTTGTAGGCTAAATTGAACAAACAACCCTTAAAGGTTGTTTGGAAACGAATTTCATGTTTAGATAGATACTTAGAATAAGTATAGAAGTTGAAAAATGTAATATGTTAGTCATATGGCTCTATTTGAGTCTTGCCGTAAAATAACAATCCGAAGGGTAAAACTCGGAACATATCAATATACACATTAGAATCCAACACACAAAGAGTTGAAGTTGAAGATTACTTGATAAGAAATGTAGGAATAAGATGCTAGAAATGATTGAAAGCGAATTCAAGCTTTAAAGTGCTTAAATACCCTTAACGGGTCAAAATAAGCATACGAGCGAAAATGGGTTTAAATTGTGTAATAAACCTATGATTAGAACCTAATATAGTAGGTAACATTGATTTGAAGAAGTGTATGAGATATAGGAATCAAATAAATACGTTTGTTTGATAAAATGCATAAACGGGTTAAAATTGGGAAAAAGGGCGATAAGCCGAAGGCTTAAAAGTCTGAAATTCAAAATGTAGGAATAAGATGCTAGAAATGATTGAAAGCGAATTCAAGCTTTAAAGTGCTTAAATACCCTTAACGGGTCAAAATAAGCATACGAGCGAAAATGGGTTTAAATTGTGTAATAAACCTATGATTAGAACCTAATATAGTAGGTAACATTGATTTGAAGAAGTGTATGAGATATAGGAATCAAATAAATACGTTTGTTTGATAAAATGCATAAACGGGTTAAAATTGGGAAAAAGGGCGATAAGCCGAAGGCTTAAAAGTCTGAAATTTTATTATGAAGATTGTTGGATTTTAACTCCAAAAGATGGAGAATTAAATTACGGACGCGTAGGAAAAAGAATCGGGTAAAACGGATCAATAACGAAGAAGTTATGGCCGTTTCCGTGAAATCAGATCGTACAGGGAATATGCAGCACCAGTAAACAACATTCTGATCAAATCAGGCAGTAGCGTAGCGCTACTGGCAGTAGCGCTACGCGAGCGCGTGCCAGTTTCGCGAAAAATGTTTATTTTAAAAGATTTTGCGATGCGAACCCGTTCTAATACGTTTTAAGCTACGTATGACTAATCCAACTCATGTTTTATGAGTTTCAGGTTAAAATTTAGCACCGGAGGACGATCAAGCACAATGAAGAACCGAACACGATTAAGAAATAAGCTTCCGCATGACGTTTCGTTGTTACTTTGATTGACGAACTTAATTACATTATGTTCTAAACTTTTAAATTGTAAAAGGTTTTAACAAACCCGTATTTTTGATGTACATGTAATCATTAATCACATGATTATTTTCGTAAATGATACGTTAAACCTGGATTTATAAGAACGGGTGTTACAAGTTGGTATCAGAGCCTTGGTTTAAGAGATCCGAGTATGGTGGGGAGGAACCATGCTTGGACTTAAACCTTATGCTCTTGACAAAGAATAGTGTTCGGTTCGAGGCTTGATCGCAAATCCGGTAAGTACAAGTACGTTAATAGTTTAGTATGCTAAAGTGTTGTAAACAACACATAGGGCTATCGTGTGGTACACGTTACCCCAATTAAAATGATGGATATGTTTGACGAAAATACGCGCGTTGACGCGTATAGTAGAAAAGCCTTGTATTATAATACGGGCGATTATTGAAGTTGACATTACTAACTCTTGTGAATGTTTTAATTGAAGGACACTCGCGTCTGAAGATGACGGGAGTTGAACGAATTATGGATATGATGATGGAACGGTCCGAGGTATGACAGGAAGAGCATACTCATCAAGGACCAAAATCGCGTAATGGTCGCGAACAAGAATAATGACAAGAGAAGCCCGTTAGGGCAAGCATTACCAGGTGCACACTTTTAAATTTAATCGCACGAGTCGTTCTATGCAACAAACACGTAAGTAATAACGGTTGCATACACACATGATAGAACTTGGAAAACCCGATTTCCAAGAGAAATTTAGCAGGAAATGTGTTATTCACAATGATGAATAACAAACGAATAACACGACTTGTTTATATAGAAACTTGGACGAGAGTGGTCATCCAAGTAAGTATTCTCAATATAAATCCTATTGAGAAAAGTAGTGATCACATCAATAAATGTGAATAAATGTTTATAAAATGGACATTTTACATGTTCAAGGATAAACGACAAAAACTAATAATTGTTAACTAACAATTAAATAAAGTTTTACCAGATGAAATCATAAACCTGGAAATAAATTGAGGAGTTACTTACATGGGACGTGATGTGGTAATTATAATAAGGTCACGCGTACCATGTGTTGATCGCTTACTCTGGCCAAGTAAGTAGTGAACACATGATAGCATGAGCTTCTTATAATGAGCGCAGTTATGTCCGATGTGGTAATGGCGGGGTGAATGGGACTAATTAAAAGTACCCAAATGAAACAGATAAGCAAGATATTTGAAAATAATATAAACGCACAACCGAGTGACGGGAGCGTGTTACATTAGGACAATGAGCCCGAGTGAAGGGACAAACAAGCATGTAAAATGTTAAACAAGTATTGGGAGGGAGTGTACTAGCACTCGAACCCAGAAAACGCAAGCATGTTAAACAAGTAATGGGAGGGAGTGTACTAGCACTCGAACCCAGAAAACGCAAGCATGTTAAACAAGTAATGGGAGGGAGTGTACTTACACTCGAACCCAGAAAACGCAAGCATGTTAAACAAGTAATGGGAGGGAGTGTACTAGCACTCGAACCCAGAAAACGCAAGCATGTTAAACAAGTAATGGGAGGGAGTGTACTTACACTCGAACCCAGAAAACACAAGCATGTAAAATGATTTAGACAAGTATTGGGAGGGAGTGTACTAGCACTCGAACCCAGAAAACGCAAGCATGTTAAACAAGTAATGGGAGGGAGTGTACTTACACTCGAACCCAGAAAACGCAAGCATGTAAAATGATTTAGACAAATATTGGGAGGGAGTGTATTTACACTCGAACCCGAAGAATATAAACATGTAGAATGATCAAGATATGCATTGGGAGGGAGTGTATTTACACTCGAACCTGGAAAATGCGAATATGTCTCTCAACGGGACGTTTTTGTAAAACGTCAAACTCGAGGACAAAGTAGGGATATAAAAGCGGAACGAAGTCATAATGCATACCGTAAGGGTTGCAATAATAATGACTTCGGTAAAATACCCGGTTGGTGGGTAAGAATTTAAACACATGCGTAGACCGAGAAATGGAAACTCGGATGGAAAGTTAAAAGACTTGGATTTTAAGTCATGACTAAAAGACGACAAGATGAAGTAAATAGAAGTTTTGATAAATCATGTTCAACTATTTTAAAGTTGAACGGGTCGAACAAAGGTTGAAGTTTGACATCTATAGGTAATGAAATTTCACATGAACCAGTCAAATGAGTTAAATAAAGAGCAACGCTTGCTAAAGTAAGTAAGCGCGAACTGAATAAATAAAAAAAAATGCAAATTATTAATAAACCTATGCAAGGGGTTATAAGCGTTAAAACATTAAAGACAAGAGAACCCTGGGAATGGGTTGTGAAGAGGTATAGGTTTGAACCGGGCAACGGTAAATGTAGAACAAACCGACCTGTAGACGACGTAAGAAGTCGTCGAGTCGAAAGGTTAATCCAAGTGGAAACAAAGGTAGCCTTAGACTACGGTCAAGGTCAACTAAAGTTCAAAAGCGAAAATATACGATTCCAAACATAACAAGAAATGCTTTGAAGCTATATATGCATATATATCCATATATACATTTGAATGTAGATACAAATAAAAAGATGAATATGTGGAATCATCGTAACCTACAGGAATGCGATTAGTGTTAAGGTCTACGGGACCAGAATGACCCTCGGGTCACGAAAAGAAAGGGGAATAACCCTTAGGGTTCCCATTAAAAAGGGGGTGAAGACCCAAGGAAATAGCCTACGAGGCCACGTGAGAGAACCCACGGGTTACTTAAACAAAGCGAGAGAACCAGTTGAAAATCTCCGCATAAAACTAAGACTGTAAAGGAATAAATTACAGACTGTCAATGTCCTGTTACAGATAATCGACGGAAGATTAAGAGAAGATCCTAAACTAAAACCTTGGTTTTAGTAAGAAATAACATTTTTACGAATGAGAATCCTGATAGGAAATTGAATATTAAGCATGAAAGGTTCAGGTCTTGACACCGATAGGCGCAAGACATTATATATAAAAAAAAAGAAGTGATATTTCGGAAAGGAAATTTTGATATAAATTAAACATGATGTAACAAGATCACGGTCAAGAAATGTAATGTGAAGTAGAATCACATTATAACCAAGCAAGCGGTAAAAAGTAACTGGACTAATAAGTCTAGTTAGTGAGACCGGTCAAGGTCATTTAAATAAATTGGTTTGCTTGTAAGCGGTAGGATCGGTATGACCGAAATCGAATAAATAAAATTGAAGATAAAAGAAATTGCTGCTAAAAGTGAAAAGATTTCACTAGAAACCTTTAAACGGGTCAAAGTAATGGATTCATAAAGAATTCGATAGTATATGAAAGCGAGGAATATCGCTAAGTTAATTAAACTAGTGGAAATAACGAGATTACGTTATTTCCAGTCGCATTATGTCATGTAAGATACGTAGATGATTAACAACCAAAAGAATATTACCATACTTTTCTGGTAATACTAACAAACGGTTAAGATACGAGAAATGCTTAAATTGATTATCGAGAGCAAATATATGGAGTTGAACTCAATAAATTAAGTAAGAAAAGGTTTCGAGGACGAAACCTCTTTAAGGGGGGTAGACTTGTAACACCCCGAAAACGGCTTTGGTAATCAAACCACGTTAATAGTAAAGACAGGTAAAATACCTTTAGTGGTAAAAATTTACCCGGTAAATATTAGGATTTAAATAATTAATCCTAATAATAAATAAAAAGTGAATAAAAGCTTTTAAGAAATAAAAGCTTAGAAGGCCCGAGTTAACGGGACCTAAAATATACTTAGTCATAAATATTCCCGAACCCGCTAAGTTAACTAGGAATACTTAACCTAGTTAATAAGTGGGAAAATTGTTAAAAGAAATAAGTAGGTTGTGGCCTACTTAATAACGAACCAAACACGAGGGGTTAAAGCGGGATAACTAGAAAAGTTATTTAATAAAAACAAACACAAACACATACACACACAGTGTGTGTTCTGGATCGAGCTCAGGGGCGACCAAGAAGGGTCAAACCCTAATCAACACAATTTCATCAAATTGAAGGGGCAAATCAAGTCCAAATCAAAATCCGAGTATGAATTAGTGATCTCCATTGAAAAAGGAGTCATGAGGTATGTAAATTTCCTGAGAAATCTCTAGTTGAAATTCTGAGCAAACCTAGAGAACTCGAATCTGAACTTGCATGTTTGTTGTTTGGATGAAATTAGTGATGAAACTATGTCTAGGAGTAAACCCTAGTCATGTACTTGTTGAATTGATGTTCATGGTTGTGAATCCATGATCATACACTCATGTGTCAAGTGGGTTTTTATTATGTAGTAAAGATGATGATGTACACATGTTTAAAAACATCATAGTTGCTAGTAGGAACAAGATACTTGAACAATTTGCAAGTTTGAGTAATTGATCATAAGTGATAGTGGTGATTTTTGATGCTAATCTTGGTAAAAATAACTAGTTAGGAACTAGTGAGTAAATATGTAAAAATCATGCACATTAGGTGTTTGCTAAAATGCCTAAATGAGAACTAAGTGTTGATAATGTGCCTAATTGAGTCTTGTGAACTTGATAGTGCAATCATATGTGTTAATTGGTGATTTGACTTTTAAATAGTCAAACCGACCATAAATAAGATCGAATGGTAATTGTGATAGAAAATATGTAAGATGGAATAGTCACAATTAATGATGACTAATATAACCGTCTTACGAATTATGATGATAGTTTGACGCTTGACAAGCTAGGTGAAGGCTTGGAAAGGAAGCGGGTCAAACGAAGCAAGAACGGCGGAAAAGCACAATTCAGATGCAAGGTAAGTATAGCTTACACTAGTCTTAAATTGTGGGATGTTTTCTTATCATATTAATTATGAATGAGATATCTAAACAATTGAAATATGATGTTCCGTCGTGTAGTCGAACGGAACAAGAAAATCAAAGATGATAGAAACCATAATAATGGATAAAAAGAAGTAAATCGACAATTTGGTCATATTATGTCGAAAGCAATACACAGTTTATAATTAAAATGACCGTACGGTGTTAAACGGGAAGAGTCATGTAGAGGAGATGATAATAAATATCATCTCGCAAAGGTAAATGGTCAATTCGGCCAAACGGGTCAAAAGGTGTAGACAACACCTTTTGACTATATAGACTAATGATTCTTTTGTCGAGTCATATGCTTACAGGAATAGATATCCAATAGATATTCGCAACGTTCTTAATTAGCGAATATAAAGCAAGGTATTAAAATCGGGTCTATTTGTTGATCCGAGCCAGGTACGCTTATTTATGATGTATGTAAAAGTGCTAAATTGGTCGAATAATTGGTGATAGCCCTTCATTGTAAAAGAAGGACCAAAATCGACCAAAACGCCCTTGTAGGCTAAATTGAACAAACAACCCTTAAAGGTTGTTTGGAAACGAATTTCATGTTTAGATAGATACTTAGAATAAGTATAGAAGTTGAAAAATGTAATATGTTAGTCATATGGCTCTATTTGAGTCTTGCCGTAAAATAACAATCCGAAGGGTAAAACTCGGAACATATCAATATACACATTAGAATCCAACACACAAAGAGTTGAAGTTGAAGATTACTTGATAAGAAATGTAGGAATAAGATGCTAGAAATGATTGAAAGCGAATTCAAGCTTTAAAGTGCTTAAATACCCTTAACGGGTCAAAATAAGCATACGAGCGAAAATGGGTTTAAATTGTGTAATAAACCTATGATTAGAACCTAATATAGTAGGTAACATTGATTTGAAGAAGTGTATGAGATATATGAATCAAATAAATACGTTTGTTTGATAAAATGCATAAACGGGTTAAAATTGGGAAAAAGGGCGATAAGCCGAAGGCTTAAAAGTCTGAAATTTTATTATGAAGATTGTTGGATTTTAACTCCAAAAGATGGAGAATTAAATTACGGACGCGTAGGAAAAAGAATCGGGTAAAACGGATCAATAACGAAGAAGTTATGGCCGTTTCCGTGAAATCAGATCGTACAGGGAATATGCAGCACCAGTAAACAACATTCTGATCAAATCAGGCAGTAGCGTAGCGCTACTGGCAGTAGCGCTACGCGAGCGCGTGCCAGTTTCGCGAAAAATGTTTATTTTAAAAGATTTTGCGATGCGAACCCGTTCTAATACGTTTTAAGCTACGTATGACTAATCCAACTCATGTTTTATGAGTTTCAGGTTAAAATTTAGCACCGGAGGACGATCAAGCACAATGAAGAACCGAACACGATTAAGAAATAAGCTTCCGCATGACGTTTCGTTGTTACTTTGATTGACGAACTTAATTACATTATGTTCTAAACTTTTAAATTGTAAAAGGTTTTAACAAACCCGTATTTTTGATGTACATGTAATCATTAATCACATGATTATTTTCGTAAATGATACGTTAAACCTGGATTTATAAGAACGGGTGTTACAAAAACAGTAAATCATACCTGTCACAGCAGAAAGTCCAGTGGAGAATCCAGTAATGGAGTTTGACATGCTTGTCATCGTGATTTGGTTCCTCCTCAGGGTGCTGACTGATGATGGGGCTTAGAGAACCGAAAAGGGTATCGGTTAGGAGATGGAGGACGAATTTGATGTTATGTCTAATGGGGTGTGTAACTGAGTAACCCTTTAACCTCCACTTAATTCTCCTTATATAAGCACCCAGGAGGAAACCTAATTAGTTACTAAGGGCAATATGGTCCATCAACAATTACCAACTAATTTAAATAATAGGTTATTATATATTTTGATCTTTATTATGTAAATGATTATAATGGCTATAGATTAAATATTGTTACATAATATATTTAATCTTACAAATAAGTGATAGTGAATTAGCAGTTCAGGTGGACTGGATGAAGAGGGTAAACATTATCAAAGATGTAGCACATGCTTTGGCATACATGCATCATGATTGCAACCCGCCTATTGTTCATAGAGACATATCAACCAACAACATTCTCTTGAACTCAGAACTGGAAGGATTTGTTGCTGACTTTGGAGCAGCCCGATTGCTCGACCCGGATTCCTCCAACCAAACAGTAATAGTAGGAACTTTAGGATACATTGCTCCATGTATTTGTACACAACTTAAGCTTCTTTTATGCCTATTAACTATTGAAATTTTACTAACAATCCTTTGATAAATATGAACATGTAGAGCTTGCTTATAACATGATTGTGACCGAAAAATGTGACGTGTATAGCTTTGGGGTGGTGGCACTTGAGACAATTGGAGGGAAGCATCCTGGGGACCTCCTTTCATCCCTGAACTACTCGACTAGTTGTGGTATAACGTTAGAAAATATATTGGACAAGCGACTCCCTTATCCAACCGATAGTTCGATTGAAAAGGAAATTATGCGTGTTTATAATGTAGCAGTAGCATGCATTCTCACTGATCCAAAGTGTCGGCCAACAATGAGAAACGTGTCTCGGGAATTATCATGTTGAGGGCGTCATTTGGGCTATCTCCAAGTTTATTATATTAAAAATAACCCTTAATTCTACTTGTGTCACCATCAAATAAAGTTGTAAACTTGAAACTTTCACACTGTTTGAAATGTAGATCTAAATGTCTAAAATCTATGAACTGAAACATTCTAGAAAATAACAAGTGCAGTTCACATTCTTCTCTCTCACAATTGAACACTAAACCCCTTCACTTCATTAACTTTAAGCAAGCACACACATTACTACAAATCACGGGTATGTCCCCTAAGCTGGTATTAAAAAACAGGTTTTAATACCTAATTCACGTCAAGCAAACTTATAGAACTGGTTTATAGTACGAAGCTCTGGTATGTTTTAAAAAGTTAGATGAAATAGAGCCCGTTTTTTCACTCAGCTCTATATATATTACATTTAGAAGAAGAATACAACGCAATAAAGCCCACTCTATTACATTCAAAAGAATAATATGCAACAGAGTGAGTGTTTCCTACACACCAAACAATCTTTACTGATAATTCAATCCATTTATCATACCAACCAAAATTAAAAATTCATGATTTGGGAACACAACTTTTTGAATAGCCCGAAAAGTAAATCATTATCTCGCAACTATTGCTCAATCTATTAAGTCTGAAACAGGCTACCCATATGCAACAATCATCTCCTAAGTTTGTAAGGACATCCAATCCAGCTGGTCCAAGGTAGATGGAAAAACATGTGTGTCACAACCATGGTTGCAAAAGTCGCTAGGCGCTCCCTAGTCGGTCGACCGGGGAGTTGAGAGTACTCGGTCTAGGCGGAAAGTACTCGGGGAGTACTCGGACATGTTAAATTATAAAGAAATTACTTTTTGGAGATTAAATATATGTCAAATAGCATAAATTTACAAATATTTATAACAAAATACGTGAAAATGATATTCATTCTTTAATATGATAGGCATAGAAATCATGTTTTATTATTATGTAAGTCAAACTAGGCCCGAGTTGACCCACTAGATCCAATTTTGGCCGAGGTTGACCGCGTTTGACTGACTCCGAGTAATTAGGCGGAGCCGAAGAAAGTCGACTCGACAGCCTACCTTGTAGCGACTACTCGGCCTTGGAAACCTTATTTTACAACCATGGACTCACAACAGCCTTACTGTTTTTTTTTGTATTAATTTTTTTTAAATCAAGAGTTAACTGCTATTTTCATCCATGTGGTTTGTTCACTTTTGCCATTTTAGGTCAATTTTCCTCCCTAACATACTGGAAACGTGCCACTTTAGTCCAAAAATTAAAACCCAGTTAAGTCAGACAGGTTAAATGAAGGGTATTATTGTCAATTCATATATCTTTTATTTTCCTCTTATTTTATTAATTGACAATAATACCCTTCATTTAACCTGTCTAACTTAACTGGGTTTTAATTTTTGGACTAAAGTGACACGTTTCCAGTATGTCAGGGAGGAAATTGGTGCAATTTTAAAAATTGGACTGAAATGACCAAAGTGAACAAACCACGGACGAAAATGACAGTTAACTCTTAAATCAAAATATAAACTTTGTTATAAACTTGGTAACTTGAATGCAAACCAAAATGCACCCCATTCAATGTGGATCTAAAATTCTAGTGAATTCAGAATATATCAATCTTGAAACATAGTGTCTTTTTTGAATTCTGATTACAAATCAACCAAAAATTCTTCTCTATACGTTAAAAATATATAAGTGGAGATTTACTCCTGCTGTTTTTTCTTTTCATTTTTGTCCTGTTCCAGTGATTTGCTTATGGATTTGAATCCTAAGCATGGTTCGGTTCCTTTACCTCCTGATCCTCCACCGGTGTTAGGGTTGGGAAGTAATCTGGAGGTGTCCGATGGTCTTAAGGTTCTCTCTAAGGGATCGGTGGTGTTTAATGAGAGTAAGGGTGGTGGTTTCAATGTTTCTGAGGTTGAAGCTGAGATGTTATGTAATCAGAAAGAGCCTGAAGGTCTGAAGGATATGCGGATGGATTCGAATGTTCTGAATAGCTCTGGTTCAGGTATGTTTAGTTCTGTGGTTCTTAGTTGTGATGAGTTGAGGTGTTTACAGAATCTATTGGGGAATAATTGGAAGGTTAGACTGTTTAATGAGAAATTGGTGTTTAATAACTCAGATTTGGGAGTTTCGTTTAGTATTAGCCCAGATCTGGAGGATTTATCGAATGGTTGTCTTGTGTCAATGGTTGTGGAGGGTATGAGGATGCAGTATTGTCCTAATGACTTGTTTCTGGTAAGTATGGCTCTGTGTTGGAGATTTTGGGGGGTATTGCTAAGAATAAGGGTTGGGTTTCTGGTTTGAAGTATGGTTTGGATCAAGAGATGATGGAGAATGGGGGTAGGGTTAAATTTCCTCAGCTGGATTTGAATGTTAATGTGTTTGATGTGAATTCTAGGGGGTCTATTAATATGCTTGATAAGAGGAAGAAGAGGTCATTTAGAAATGAAGGGGTTTAGGTTAAGGCTAGTAAAACACTGTGGGGAGATAATGCTTATGTGAAGATTAATAAAGATGGTAGTGATGAATGTAAGTTTGAGGTGTTACCGGATGGGGTTGGGGTTCATGATTTGGTGCAGAATATAGATTGTTTGGGTTCTAAGGGTATTAATAGGGGGGGGGGGGGTGGTTGAAGGGTAAGAAGGAGTGTGGTTTGAATGATAAAGCTAAGCTGTTTAGCTTTGCTGTCACAGCTCTTAATTTCTCTTTTATCCCTGGTTCGGTGGATGGGAAACAAAAAGCTGTGTTTCCTGTTTTTGAGAATAAGGAGAAAGGGCCTGATGTTGGTAAGGGTATAGATAAGGGTGGAACAAATTCTAAGGGGGAGAAGATGCTGCTTAAGGGTGGTGAAAGTAAGAGTTCTGTTGAGAAATTGAAGAAATCATTCAAGCCTTCTATGAAAACATTGATACAAAAAAAGTCTGCTGAAATGAGTCCTTATTGTATTACTAAGGCAGATTTGCCTTTTCTTAATAGCCTTAAGCCGATAATGAAGTCCTTTTTAATCTCGGTAGTTATTAAGGATAATGTGGTGTTCACGACATTTAAAGATGAAGAGAAGGGGTCAGGGAAAGGGAAGGAGGCTGTGTCTTATGCTGCATCTCTTGGTGATAATGTTAAAACTGTTATGGCAGAGAAGGATGGGTATTATCCTCCCAGGGTTTTAGAGAATGGGGAAGTGGTTGCTGTTATAAAGCCTGAGAAGATTGCTAAGGCTAAAAAAGCTTATAATGCATACTTATATGGGTACTTTATAGGCAGGGATTGTAAGAGCCTAACACGTTTTAACCAAAAAGGTGCAGCGGAAATACGAACCATAAAATTTCTTTCACAACAATGCTCTAACATTCTTGAACATCATTTAAAATGACTCTTATCAAAGAGGGACATCATTTGTTGTTAATTGATGTATCGAAAACATCATACAAATAAAAGCTATGTGACTACTCCTCTCGTACAATCCGCGCTCTTTGACTCGATCTTCAACCTCTTAGACTTCTTACTGATGTTAGAACCGTGCAACCTGCAATCACCACATACATGCACATCATTAATATTTGGTGACATCATTCATAATCTAAACATATGTAATTAGATGACCACATCGGATTCATTCTATTCATACGAATCCTTTCGAATGAACTTCCTAAGTAAAATCTTGCATCCCAATGTCAAATCTTCGTAAGGTCAACATTAGTGTACCTGCACTTTCATTTCATTCTCAAGACACATGATTAGTAACGTTAACTTTCAAGCGTATTAAAACTAAGTGTGTGTATATATATATATATACATGTTCTATTCTTTCGTATACATTCAATCCCACTACATATATACACACACATACATACATACATACATACATACATACATACATACATACATACATACATACATACATACATACATACATACATACATACATACATACATACATACATACATACATACATACATACATACATACATACATACATACATACATACATACATACATACATACATACATACATACATACATACATACATACATACATACATATATTTATACACATACATACATTCATATCCAAACTCTCATATACCTTTCATATCCCATATGAACATACTACAAAATCTTAAATACGAACATCCATAAATATATATGTATAGGTCTTATACATAAAACCTACATTCATACTCACACCATTCATTCTTACCTATGGATTTCATCATTTGCAACTTCTTTTGACCCGTTTCACATATTTTTCGTTTAGACCGGCCCCGATACGTCCCAACACGCATTTAATTAATATCTTAGTTGATTTTACTTCTATCCAAACCTTCCCTTAACATTACTACATCCCTATACTCACTGTCATAAAAGCTTTCGATTAAAAGTTTTAACCCATTAACCCCTATAATGAGGTTTTACCGGTTTTACATCATACCGACCATTTGAATGAATCTTACCTTAGAATTTCTCATTTTTTGTACGTTCCACATTGATCTCAATTATTCAAATATATGTATATTCATGTAACTAAATACGAAGTTATTCCATAAATCACTTACCTTAGACTTCCGCATTCGTATCCGTTTCATTGCTTCCTTTTTACCCTTATAGCCTTCCATGCGTCCATCCATCTTGATGTGACCCCTGTACTTTCATGTCATCGCATTCACATTCTTGTTAGTATACATGATTATATATATTAACGATCATATCAAATTCATATTCCACATTTGACTTTCATTAGTCAATTCATTCACTGACATGCATAGCTCAATTCACTTAAATTAGGCTGTTTTCGGGCTTCTGTTTACTATACTTACGAGCTTTCAAAAATTACGATCTTTTTAAGTGAGGTGCTCCTCGAAGGGGTTATCATTGTGTTAAAATTTTAGAGTCTAACTCTCAACCAAAAATTTATAAAAATTATCTACTAAGCAGCAATTAGATTCATCACTTTCTAACTGCAGCCCACAGAAAAAATCATTTAAAAATCCTCGATTATTCGATTGACATAATTCCAGTTGGAGATTTTCGTAACCTCCTGAAGCTACCTACAATAAAAATTTGAGATCATAACTCAATCCTAAATTGAGTTATGACATTCGTAATGGGCTGCAAATTCTGCCAGAAAACGCAGCCTGAACCTTCAATATTGAAAAATTCATAAAACGTTCATTTTTTGTCGAAAAAATGCAATTGCAGTTGGGTTCGAAAGGTTTTTCCTGGAAGTTCATTACAAACTCAATAAACATCAGTTTCTTACAAGATTTGACCCGGTTACAGCCGATTAAAGCCGGCTGTAACTTTCTGGACAGATTTAGTTTCATCAAATCTTTTATAATAATCCCACATTCTAACTTCACCTAGACATTTCATCAAACACTTGGTGTGCATACAACATACTAAGCACATAGTACAAGTATCCTATGCCTATTCCTACTAGTTCATGTCATGTATCATAAAAATTCAACTAAACTCACATGTCTTTCATTCTACATCTAATTCATTCAACAAATACTCAATACATGTAACTACATACATCAACATTGCATCAAATTTTGCCTTCATGATCATCATGTTTCAATATAGTTCTACACAAGTGGGTCTTACTTCAAATCATTCAAATGACCAAAATTAAACATAATTCATCTTCTATATGGTGATTCTAACCAATACTCATACCTAATTTCACATAATTTATTGATTAAATATAACCCACTTCACCAAAGATCATCAAATCATACAATTCAACTTACCACTTCGATAAACAAGCTTAGAAAATCAAGAATTGGAGTTCATGCAGTTGATTAGCCTTGTAATTCCTTTCCAATTGATTGTATTATAGACAACTAGGGTTCTTCCCTGGTTCTTCTGTTCTGGTCGATCCCAGACACACACATATGTGTGTGTTTTTGGGTTTCATTCACTTTAATACTTTAACTTCAATTTCTATCATATTTAACCCTTCTAGTATTTGAGTTGTTTTATTTTAGACATTCTCCATCATTAAGCTAGTATTTCAACATACTTACTAACTTAGTTATTTTTTTTTATTTAATTTAACTTATATACATACTAAATCTTTTTGGGGTGTTACAAGTCTACCCCCTTAAAGAAGGTTTCGTCCCCGAAACCTTTCTCCTCCTTAGTAGACCAAATCTACTCTTACTTTTTCATTCTGTTTATTCAAGATGCTCAATTCAACGCAAAAAAATTTGCGATTCATTTAAGAAGTAGCATTCACGCACATCTATAGGTATATGTCTTGTTCATGCCTTCTAATTAAAAATAAGACTTTCATCCATTTACCAATCATGGTGGATCAGTTAATTTCTATCTCACATGTGTGCCATACATGATATTCCATTCTAGCGTTTGTCACATAAGTATCTATCATGAGTTTACTTCGGTATTCTATTATTAGCATTCTTTCCGAGTACTTTTATTGGCGCATGGTAATTTAAACCATGAATATACGCATATTACCAACATTCGTTTGGGGTTGCCACTATCTCTAGGTAGTTATTCTTTCATTTTCGTTCATCCTGAGCGAACTACAGCATTCCATTACTAATGTTCCTTCTAATTACTTTCATATTCTCATGAGACGTGAGCATAGCATTTTACACATACCGTAAACATTAAATTGTTTATTAATACTACAACATAACTCCCCTCTTTCTATTTTTAGTTATTCGTACTTGACACGAGGATAAAGCATCATTCTACGGTTACTATCGTTACTTATGCCATGCATACCTTTACGTTAGCCTCAAATCATCTCATTCATATCACATTACTATTTGCTCTCTCTTCATGCACTACTTATTCTACATAAGTAAATGTGTCGTGCAAGTTCATCGTACGAGAGTTTAACCAACACCCCAAACTTTCACTAAAGACTTTTACGATTTCCTTTTTAATAACATAATTTTCTTCTTATGTTGACTGTTGAAAGTCAAACATTCCATACCATACCATACCATACCTATCCTATCATTCATTTCGTAGGTCGTATTCAATCTACCAATTCATGCCTATCTGTCTTAAGTTAAACATTTTACTAACCTCGATTTTTGTTACATAAATTGACGATCCACGACCCGGATCAGCCTGTTCCTTCATAAGTCCATTCCATAATTGGGTTAACCTTTTCTTCATATGATGAACTTCTGCTCATGAGCATCCTTCCGCCAACTATATTAGTTTCATCACTTCAAGTTTTTTTTACCATTCTCATCTGTAACATCAATAGTTAGCACATATCATTTCATATTTGCATCTACATGGTGTTTACTCACCCATGATTCTTTCACGAATTCCCCGTTCATTTGCTATACCGTACCTTATATTTCATTCGCTAGTTGCATAATTTCTGTAGTTTGACTTTTCAAGGTCAAAATGAAATTTTCTTATTTATTAAATATTGAAGTATACGTTTGTACTTTTCTTCGGTTCGGGCATACTTACAGATCATTGTTTTATCTTTCATTGGAAAAAAAACTTTTTCTTCATGTAATAACTTAACTTTCGTCCGGATCTTAGCTCTTTATTCATCCCGACTCTCATGGTCAATTACTATCATGCTAACCATTTCTAGATTCTTCTAAAATATTAGTTCGTTTGACCCATTCTCAACGGGTCAATACATGACCATTCTTTAACATACTATTTTCCTTTATTCGACTTGTTCATAACAAGTCAATACTTAACCATTCTTTAACATATCTTTTCCCTTCGTATTTTCATTGTATTCGATGTTAATTCGCTTATGTACTTTTGCAAATTCCTTACTAATGAGTATCCTAGTTTACACATTGCTTTCCTTGCGTAATACTTTCAAAATTTGTAAATAATTATTTACCGACTTCTGCAGTTTGACCTTTTCTAGGTCAAACTGCCATTTATTACTTATTGTTTACATATTTTGGGGTATGTAAATTACCTCCGAACCAAACATTCTTACAAAAACATTATCCCATTGTTTCAGCATTTCTTGCAAGACCTTACTTTCTCATCCATAATTAAGCCATGCATCTGGGCCATAGCTTGTTGTTCGCCCCAACTCTCATGAGTTGATTTCTAATATTCTTTCTTTCGAAAAAAATTTAAGTTTGCATACCAATTACGATCATTCTCTTGTTATACTATCGCCATTTACTTTATACCTACTCATATGACCCGTTTGACTCCATCATGGTCAAACTACCAACACGTTCTTATGTAGCTTAATTTCATCTTTTTTTTAATCCGTCTCGCGGATTCAAACGTATCATTCATACTTTTCATTGTTTTTATGTTTTGAATCCGTCTCGCGGACTCAAACGTTTCATTCATACTTGGTTGATCCGTTCTTACTTACGGACTCACACCCTTTTCATTCTTACCATTCATTCTTACATGTTTGATCCGTACTCACTTACGGATTCAAACATTTTTCCTTCTTATCATTCATGCTTTTCTTTCATAAATTTCATTCTTACAAGTTTGACCCGTACATCAACTACGGGTTCAAACTTTTCATTCATGATTTTCTTTCATGCATTTCATTCTTACAAGTTCGACCCGTACATCAACTACGGGTTCAAACTTTTCATTCATGCTTTTCTTTCTTATATAGTACTCTCAATTTCCTTAGAGCCTTACTACTCCTTTCACCCACACGTCCACCTACTACCTCATTCTACCGGACATACCTGCGATGATTATCACGGTCTTACGAATGTCATATGCTTCTTGCGTATTGGCCAGACACGCAATCCATGTAATAGTTTGGTGCCTTCATGTAATCATCGCCTTATGTCCGAAGAAGTGGGTTTCAGTTCGTGCAACATTTTTTTAAAATCTTACCAAGACAATATCATTGTCTTTCGTTTAATATTTACCCTTCCCAAGGAGATTCTTCCCTTTTTCCTTTAACACCGGTACCCATAAATAATAATATTGTGTACCTGGGGTCCATCCGTCTAATACAAGCTTTTGTATTCGTCTCAACCCGCATCCTCGGATCATCCTTCTCGAACACTTAAGCTTACCTTGCATATACAATACCGTTAGCTTCTTTATATAAATACATAAGTACATACTTACATTCATCTTCTACCTTTGGGTCTTGATCGAGTCTTGGATTGTACGGATTCCTCATCACAAGAGCACACGGGTTTGAGTTCAAGTACTTACCTCCTCTGTGACACCCGTGTCACTTCAACCATCAAAAAAATGCCAAACCAATGAAATATTGTATTTCATACTTGGGATTTGTAAAAATATGTGTATCGTTTACACATATCAACTCTTGTTCGTTTTCAAGCTTTAAATCGCTTTCTTGAGGGTTATACGCGCACTAATGTGCAAATATAACCAGTTTAATGCAACGAACACTCCGGAATAGTAAAATAGGCTTAACATACCTTAAGTAACCTTTACATAACTTAGAAATAAGTTTTGAAGGCTTTGGTATGGCAAAATCTAGTTTATTCGCTTACAGGGACTAAACTTGACAAACTGCGAAAGTATGCCAATTTGAACTGTAACGAACATTCCGGAACATGACCATAAGTTAAACACACCTTAAATATCCTTTACATAGCTTAGAAATAGGCTTTGAGGGGTTCGGTGTGCTAAAATAAACTTTTGGGTCATTCAGGGACTAAAAGTGTCAAAAAGTGCACAAGTTTGCACTTTTACGCATAACTTACGTTCTGAATACATCCGGACATCCAAAAATTTATGTAAGCACTAAAATATTTTATTTTAGTGTTTGGCATAAGAAAAATCCATTCGTCACGCCATTTGGATCGTTTTTCGCGCTTATGCGCATTCCGTCGTAATTAACCGAACATCGCAACCGTACGGCTAAACGAACCGACACCCGAGATATTTTTGAACACATGTTAAGTTCCCTATACTTTAACTTCATTTTAGAGCTTTGAAATGAGGTTAACGGGCCTTAAACGCGTCGGAAATGACCTTATAGCACAACAGGGACCAAAATTGTAAATCTGCCAAACTTGGCCCTTACGCACCGTAAGGGTTTATTTGTTACGGTGCGCAAGCATAGGTCAGATGCAGCAACTCATTTTTCAGCTGCTGTTTCCTGCCTCTAACCCCTTCCAAAGGCCAATGCCATGTGTCCAACTCTTCTGGTGGGTCAATATCAGTTACCACAACCTTACGACAAGTGTACGGGCTAGATCATTCCCTCTTCTCCAAGAAACGATCCTAACGGTGAACCAAAATCTATAAATACCCACTTTGTTTTACCCATTTCCCTCACATTTGAATCTGATTCTACACTCTCTAAGTGGAAGTATATGCTTCCTACCTGAGAGTGAATCGGGTTCGAATCTTGCGGGGACCCTTCGTAAGTATTCCTTCGTTCTTTTATTGCTTTTCGAGTCTTTTCGAGTCTGAAAGTCAAACTTTGTTTGACTTTCTGCGTTGACCAGTTTATGGTCAACGCGAAGTTCATTTGAACTTCGCAACGTGATTGTAATCACGATGGTTATAGTCCCTTGTGACTATGCCTACTGATTACCACGTTGTCTAGGGTCGTAAGGGTAAGCGATCTGATAAATCGCTTATACCTTCGAACCCGACCCATTTGGTCGATCATTAGGATCCAACCAAATACATTAGGTGACCATAGTATATAGGGAATAACCTTCCGAGGTTATACCTTATGGTCGCTTCGTTTAAGTAGTTGTATGATAGGTAGTTTATATGCCTTAGGTAAATTACCAAAATACCCCTTTGATGCCAAAATTCGTTTTAAACATATGTAACATAACTTTTGTCATCTAAACTGATTTGACAACCATATTAGACATGTTAAGGCATATTTTACTTGTCATAGGACTAGTTAGGCGTTCCGAACGCGTTTTACGCGAACGACGCGTTAAAGTAGCATAAGCTACCTAAACGGGTCGTAGTGGGTCACAAACACTTAGGTTAAGTTTCGTTTTAGCATGAAGGCTTTGTTAAACCATATGACACGAGTCTCTATACTCGTTTGGTTTACGAACCCTCATTCTATCCAATCATCCGATTTAGGTCCGGTTATTAACATAGTTACCTATATTAGGTGCCGTTTGATATCTGCGATCTCTAGCATTGTTTGGTTGTTACTCAAGGACTACTAAGCAATCTCAGGTGAGTACATAGACCCCTCTTTTACTGTTTTCCAAACGTTTTAGGGTGGAACACATGTGCCTACTTGTTACTTTCATGCTTTCTTGTTTTCACATCATACACCTGCTATGTTCGTTAGTATATTATAGTACATGATCTCATTACATTTCATGCTATGTATGCCCATTGTGTGCGTACTTAGTATATAGTTTTACATTACATTTTATGCTATGTATGTCCATTTAGTTTATACTTAGTACATTGTTTTACATTACATTTTATGCTATGTATGTCCATTTAGTTCATACTTAGTACATTGTTTTACATTACATTTTATGCTATGTATGTCCATTTAGTGCATATTTAGTACATTGTTTTACATTACAATTTGTTGCATATACTCATCCAGCATATGAACACATTATATTACATTTTGAACCGTTTATAACTATTTGACTATGTGAACCGTTGTAAACATTTGACTCTGTGAACCGTTTGTATCTGTGAACCGTTTGTATCTGTGAACCGTATTTGACCATACATAAACATTTCTACAATTGTTAAACATTACATCTTGATGGTTTGGTTTGAGTAAGTGATTAAAGTAACGAGGCGTGTGTAATATGATACAAGCATGGTGGATACGCCGCTGGTACTTCCTATATATAAGTGTTTGTATAGTATTACATATCGTAGCGTTATTTGAATCATTTCAGTTTGAGACATATAACATTTTATACAAATAACATACTTTTCACAATACATTGTTTTTACAAGCAACATATCTTATACAAACTCATTTTACAATGGTTATTCATTTAACCATACATTATCCTCTTATTTATACATATCATCTGATCTCATCATTTTTCAAATGATTTACAAAACAAAGCAAATTACAAGGTTCATGACTAAACATTTTCTCAAACATAAGTCATGAAACCTATTTTCACAAAACCTATGTATCTCACAGGCATTTTTATGCTGACGTACCTATTTTCACATGTGTTTTTCAGGAGCTGTTGCATAAGATGATCAAGATACACATAGGCAGACTTGGGCTTTAGTGACAATAAAAGATGCAAGACTAGTTAATTATGTTGTATTTCTTTGTTTGTTAAGACATTGTAACACTTTTAATCAATAAAACGAAACTTCAATTGCCATGGATTTGAAACAATTAATTCTGTTACAACACTCCCCGATGTTTCCGCCACATTTTGTATGTTCTACGTGGTCGGGGTGTGACAGAAAAGTTGGTATCAGAGCCAATGGTTATAGGGAATTAGGTTATTAGTAATGCTTTGACCTAGTCTATAACCTTCTTAGGACCCTAACGCGAGTTTACTTGCGTTTAGTCATAAAACAATACCGTCACCTATCCTTAGGCGACGACCACAACAAGAACATAAATTTCAAAACCGCTTTGAAAACTAATCATATGTTCTAGGATAATTGATTACTAGGTTTTGAACCCTCTATTGTAAGGTTTTGAACCCTCTGTTATATGGTTTTGAACCCCTTTGAGTTTTCAAAATCTCGTCAAGGTTCTGGGTTTTAAATAATGTGAACACGTGCAAACTGGAAGGGTGAATGCCTGTATTCTGGGTTTTCTGTCTAGGCAAGCACTTCATATACATCTCATCAGACGCGAGACCAGTTGTGCTTACCTGGGAATTCTTGGGATGAGTGTTCACTTATAGGCGAGCATGTCTTCGCGATACATTATTTTTGACTCATTTACTTTGATTAGTCCCTGTGTGTCGTTTGTTTACCTGGTGGTAACAAACAAATGACCACTATCCTTGCTTTCATCAAATTTGTTTCATCTCATTCTTTTCGTCTAATTCTCTCACTCGTTTCCTTTCATGTTTCCTCTTTTAGAATGCCTCCTCGACGCGAAAGCCAGACAGCGACTGCCGAATTGGCAGAAATCATTGCGCAGCAAATGGCTGCTCAATTCCCAAACCTCTTTGCTCAATGGAATCAAGCCAACAACAACAACAATGGTCCATGCAATTTCAAGAGTTTTAACTCAGCGAAACCACTCAAGTTTAGTGGTTCTGAGGGAGCGACTGGGCTTCTTCAATGGTTCGAGAGCATTGAGAATACTTTCCGCCACGTACAGTGTCCTGACAATCGCAAGGTCGAGTTTGCTTCGAGTGTGTTCCAGAAGAGAGCCCTTACATGGTGGAACGGGGTTATGAGAGATCGTGGTGCAGAAGTTGCTCTAGCACAGACATGGGCTGAACTTAGGACCCTTATGATGAAGGAATTCTGTCCTCGTCATGAGATCATGGCCTTGGAAAGGGAATTCGACAATCTTGAGCAAGACAGCGGTGAGCATCGAGCCTACACGGACCGTTATGAGGAGTTGAGTCTGTTATGCCCAAACATGGTCACGCCTTTGGATAAGGCAATAGAAAAGTACATTGATGGCCTCCCTGACTCAATACAAGACATTGTGATTGGCAGCAACCCTACTACAGTTAGACAGGCCATTGAGCTATCTGCAACCTTGACTGAATCAAAGATCAGGAAAGGTAAACGTTTCCGAAAAGGTGATAAGAAACCGGTCGAGGAATCGAACCCAATCGAGGAATCAAAGACCATGGATGAACAGATTGGATCCCCTAAAAGTCAAAGAAGCAAAAGGCTTCTCAGAACTTCGCCATGGTTACTCACAATGATCAAGCCGTCCCCAACCAACCAGCTCAACCCCCTGCTAGGAAGCCATACAATGGAACTGCACCCTTGTGCAACCAATGTAGCCTCCATCATCATGCCAATGTAAAGTGCCGCAAATGCCAAACTTGTGGGCTTATAGGCCATACAACAAGAGTCTGCCCAGCTGCAGCTGCACCAAAACAAGCTGGCAACAATACCGCTCAAGGCCGTTTTCTACCAGGTTCTTGCTTCAACTGTGGCGAGATGGGTCATTTCCGAAGAAATTGCCCAAAGCTTGCTAATGCAAATCCAGCACAGGGATGAGCATCTGACCGACAACATCGTTTAAAAATAATCACGTCTTATGTATTATTTTCTTTTGTTGTCAAGGTCCATGAAACAGTTGTTATCATTGTTTATAAATAAATCTTTTATTTACATTACAATGTATTTATGTGGTTGTATGTATAAACAACATATCTCTTACAATACCGACAATCAAGGAACCGTATTCCTTGAAGGACAGACTACCCCCAAACTTTCTTCCACTTTATGATCTCTTGCATTTTCCACGAAATTCCTAAGTACCCGTTTCTTCTAAGGAAAACGAAGTACAAGGCGCAAGTTACAACACTGAACGAATACCCAAAGTACCACTATAAATCCTTAATAGGGTACCTAAGGGTATTTCCGTGAATCCTAAAATTGTTGTGTTCCTTAATTCGACTATTACGTTTCTTTGAAAACAAAATCGAATTTTTGGGAGATCTTCCTATCTCTTCAGATAGATCCCAGAGGACATTGAAGTCCATCGACTGGTTTCCATATCCGTTCTCAATCGATAACAAATTTATAACAAATTAATAACCAAGTTAAACAACTATGTGATTATGTGCTTATGAACATTACAAGACAAACTGTGCGGACTGTGCAAGGAATTACGTAATTATGGATGCATACATAATTATGGAATTTAGTGCACAGAAACCACAGCGAGCTTTGTCATGTGCCTAGAAGTTAACTCTATTCATTTCCGTTTCTAAGGAAGCACCCGTTGAAAATGACTCCGTTTGTTCATTTACGTTTCTGAAGATTGTCCGTTGAGGAAATGAATATCCGTTTGTCTATCATTTCCATTTCCATTTCTGAGGAAGCACCCGTTGAAAATGACTCCGTTTGTTCATTTTCATTTCTGAAGATTTGTCCGTTGAGGAAATGGATATCCGTTTGTCTATCATTTTCATTTCCATTTCTGAGGAAGCACCCGTTGAAAATGACTCCGTTTGTTTATTTTCGTTTCTGAAGATTTGTCCGTTGAGGAAATGGATATCCGTTTGTCTATCATTTTCATTTCCATTTCTGAGGAAGCACTCGTTGAAAATGACTCCGTTTGTTCATTTTCGTTTCTGAAGATTTGTCCGTTGAGGAAATGAATATCCGTTTGTCTGTCATTTTCATTTCCACTTCTGAGGAAGCACCCGTTGAAAATGACTCCGTTTGTTCATTTTCGTTTCTGAAGATTTGTCTGTTGAGGAAATGAATATCCGTTTGTCTATCATTTTCATTTCCATTTCTGAGGAAGCACCCGTTGAAAATGACTCCGTTTGTTCATTTTCGTTTCTGAAGATTTGTCCGTTGAGGAAATGAATATCCGTTTGTTTCTCCTTTTCAATTCCATTTCTGATGAAGCACCCGTTGAAAATGACTCCGTAAGTTCATTTTACGTTTCTGAAGATTGCCCGTTGAGGAAATGAATCCCCGTTTGTTTATTCCTTCATTTCCGCTTCTGAAGAATACTCGTTGAGGAAAATGACTCCGTCTGTTCATTTTCGTTCTGAAGAATGTCCGTTAAGGAAATGACAGGATTATGCCTTACATATCTCTGGTGGTTATTTGACACAAAGTCACAAATAGACTCCTACGAATAAATTTCGGGACGAAATTTCCTAAAGTAGGGGAGACTGTGACACCTGTGTCACTTCAACCATCATACAAATGCCAAACCAATGAAATATTGTATTTCATACTTGGGATTTGTAAAAATATGTGTATCGTTTACACATATCAACTCTTGTTCGTTTTCAAGCTTTAAATCGCTTTCTGGAGGGTTATACGCGCACAAATGCGCAAATATAACCAGTTTAATGCAACGAACACTCTGGAATAGTAAAATAGGCTTAACATACCTTAAGTAACCTTTACATAACTTAGAAATAAGTTTTGAAGGCTTTGGTATGGCAAAATCTAGTTTATTCGCTTACAGGGACTAAACTTGACAAACTGCGAAAGTATGCCAATTTGAACTGTAACGAACATTCCGGAACATGACCATAAGTTAAACACACCTTAAATATCCTTTACATAGCTTAGAAATAGGCTTTGAGGGGTTCGGTGTGCTAAAATAAACTTTTGTGTCATTCAGGGACTAAAAGTGTCAAAAAGTGCACAAGTTTGCACTTTTACGCATAACTTACGTTCTGAATACATCCGGACATCCAAAAATTTATGTAAGCACTAAAATATTTTATTTTAGTGTTTGGCATAAGAAAAATCCATTCGTCACGCCATTTGGATCGTTTTTCGCGCTTATGCGCATTCCGTCGTAATTAACCGAACATCGCAACCGTACGGCTAAACGAACCGACACCCGAGATATTTTTGAACACATTTTAAGTTCCCTATACTTTAACTTCATTTTAGAGCTTTGAAATGGGGTTAACGGGCCTTAAACGCGTCGGAAATGACCTTATAGCACAACAGGGACCAAAATTGTAAATCTGCCAAACTTGGCCCTTGCGCACCGTAAGGGTTTATTTGTTACGGTGCGCAAGCATAGGTCAGATGCAGCAACTCGTTTTTCGGCTGCTGTTTCCTGCCCCTAACCCCTTCCAAAGGCCAATGCCATGTGTCCAACTCTTGTGGTGGGTCAATATCACTTACCACAACCTTACGACAAGTGTACGGGCTAGATCATTCCCTCTTCTCCAAGAAACGATCCTAACGGTGAACCGAAATCTATAAATACCCACCTTGTTTTACCCATTTCCCTCACATTTGAATCTGATTCTACACTCTCTAAGTGGAAGTATATGCTTCCTACCTGAGAGTGAATCGGGTTCGAATCTTGCGGGGACCCTTCGTAAGTATTCCTTCATTCTTTTATTGCTTTTCGAGTCTTTTCGAGTCTGAAAGTCAAACTTTGTTTGACTTTCTGCGTTGACCAATTTATGGTCAACGCGAAGTTCGTTTGAACTTCGCAACGTGATTGTAATCACGATGGTTATAGTCCCTTGTGACTATGCCTACTGATTACCACGTTGTCTAGGGTCGTAAGGGTAAGTGATCTGATAAATCGCTTATACCTTCGAACCCGACCCATTTGGTCGATCATTAGGATCCAACCAAATACATTAGGTGACCATAGTATATAGGGAATAACCTTCCGAGGTTATACCTTATGGTCGCTTCGTTTAAGTAGTTGTATGATAGGTAGTTTATATGCCTTAGGTAAATTACCAAAATACCCCTTTGATGCCAAAATTCGTTTTAAACATAGGTAACATAACTTTTGTCATCTAAACTGATTTGACAACCATATTAGACATGTTAAGGCATATTTTACTTGTCATAGGACTAGTTAGGCGTTCCGAACGCGTTTTACACGAACGACGCGTTAAAGTAGCATAAGCTACCTAAACAGGTCGTAGTGGGTCACAAACACTTAGGTTAAGTTTTGTTTTAGCATGAAGGCTTTGTTAAACCATATGAAACGAGTCTCTATACTCGTTTGGTTTACGAACCCTCATTCTATCCAATCATCCGATTTAGGTCCGGTTATTAACATAGTTACCTATATTAGGTGCCGTTTGATATCTGCGATCTCTAGCATTGTTTGGTTGTTACTCAAGGACTACTAAGCAATCTCAGGTGAGTACATAGACCCCTCTTTTACTGTTTTCCAAACGTTTTGGGGTGGAACACATGTGCCTACTTGTTACTTTCATGCTTTCCTGTTTTCACATCATACACCTGCTATGTTCGTTAGTACATTATAGTACATGATCTCATTACATTTCATGCTATGTATGCACATTGTGTGCGTACTTAGTACATCGTTTTACATTACATTTTCTGCTATGTATGTCCATTTAGTTCATACTTAGTACATTGTTTTACATTACATTTTATGCTATGTATGTCCATTTAGTTCATACTTAGTACATTGTTTTACATTACATTTTATGCTATGTATGTCCATTTAGTGCATATTTAGTACATTGTTTTACATTACAATTTGTTGCATATACTCATCCAGCATATGAACACATTATATTACATTTTGAACCGTTTATAACTATTTGACTATGTGAACCGTTGTAAACATTTGACTATGTGAACAGTTTGTATCTGTGAACCGTTTGTATCTGTGAACCGTTTGTATCTGTGAACTGTTTGTATCTGTGAACCGTGTGAACCGTATTTGACCATACATAAACATTTCTACAATTGTTAAACATTACATCTTGATGGTTTGGTTTGAGTAAGTGATTAAAGTAACGAGGCGTGTGTAATATGATACAAGCATGGTGGATACGCCGCTGGTACTTCCTATATATAAGTGTTTGTATGGTATTACATATCGTAGCATTATTTGAATCATTTCAGTTTGAGACATATAACATTTTATACAAATAACATACTTTTCACAATACATTGTTTTTACAAGCAACATATCTTATACAAACTCATTTTACAATGGTTATTCATTTAACCATACATTATCCTCTTATTTATACATATCATCTGATCTCATCATTTTTCAAATGATTTACAAAACAAAGCAAATTACAAGGTTCATGACTAAACATTTTCTCAAACATAAGTCATGAAACCTATTTTCACAAAACCTATGTATCTCACAGGCATTTTTATGCTGACGTACCTATTTTCACATGTGTTTTTCAGGAGCTGTTGCATAAGATGATCAAGATACACATAGGCAGACTTGGGCTTTAGTGACAATAAAAGATGCAAGACTAGTTAATTATGTTGTATTTCTTTGTTTGTTAAGACATTGTAACACTTTTAATCAATAAAACGAAACTTCAATTGCCATGGATTTGAAACAATTAATTCTGTTACAACACTCCCCGATGTTTCCGCCACGTTTTGTATGTTCTACGTGGTCGGGGTGTGACATCCTCGTACTTGATTCTCTCAAACCAGGGCTCTGATACCAACTTGTAAGACCCAGACGAAAGACTTAAGTAATTACATGAAGAAAAAGTTTTTTTTTCCAATGAATGATAAAACAATGATCTGTAAGTATGCCCGAACCGAAGAAAAGTACAAACGTATACTTCAATATTTAATAAATAAGAAAATTTCAGTTTGACTTGAAAAGTCAAACTACAGAAATTATGCAACTAGCGAATGAAATATAAGGTACGGTATAGCAAATGAACGGGGAATTCGTGAAAGAATCATGGGTGAGTAAACACCATGTAGATGCAAATATGAAATGATATGTGCTAACTATTGATGTTACAGATGAGAATGGTAGAAAAACTTGAAGTGATGAAACTAGTATAGTTGGCGGAAGGATCTCATGAGCGGAAGCTCATCATATGAAGAAAAGGTTAACCCAATTATGGAATGGACTTATGAAGGAACAGGCCGATCCGGGTCGTGGATCGTCAATTTATGTAACAAAAATCGAGGTTAGTAAAATGTTTAACTTAAGACTGATAGGCATGAATTGGTAGATGGAATACGACATACGAAATGAATGATAGGATAGGTATGGTATGGAATGTTTGACTTTCAACAGTCAACAAAAGAAGAAAATTATGTTACTAAAAAGGAAATCGTAAAAGTCTTGAGTGAGTTTTGGGTATTGGTTAAACTCTCGTACGATGAACTTGCACGACACATTTACTTATGTAGAATAAGTAGTGCATGAAGAGAGAGCAAATAGTAATGTGATATGAATGTGATGATTTGAGGCTAACGTAAAGGTATGCATGACATAAGTAACGATAGTAACCGTAGAATGATGTTTTATCCCTGTGTCAAGTATGAATAACTAAAAATAGAAAGAGGGTAGTTATGTTGTAGTATTAATAAACAATTAAATGTTTACGGTACGCGTAAAATGCTATGCTCACGTCTCATGAGAATATGAAAGTAATTAGAAGGAACATTAGTAATGGAATGCTGTAGTTCGGTCAGGATGAACGAAAATGAAAGAATAACTACCTAGTGATAGTGGCAACCCCGAACGAATGTTGGTAATATGCGTATATTCATGGTTTAAATTACCATGCGCCAATGAAAGTACTCGGAAAGAATGCTAATAATAGAATAGCGAAGTAAACTCATGATAGATACTTATGTGACTAACGCTAGAATGGAATATCATGTATGACACACGTGTGAGATAGAAATTAACCGATCCACCATGATTGGTAAATGTATGAAATTCTTATTTTTAATTAGAAGGCGTGAACAAGACATATACTTATAGATGTGCGTGAATGCTACTTCTTAAATGAATCGCAAATGTTTTGCATTGAATTGAGCATCATGAATAAATAGAATGAAAAAGTAAGAGTAGATTTGGTCTACTAAGGAGGAGAAAGGTTTCGGGAACGAAACCTTCTTTAAGGGGGGTAGACTTGTAAGACCCTAACACGTTTTAACCAAAAAGAAGCAGCGAAAATACGAACCATAAAATTTCTTTCACAACAATGCTCTAACATTCTTGAACATCATTTAAAATGACTCTTATCAAAGAGGGACATCATTCGTTGTTAATTGACGTATCGAAAACATCATACAAATACAAGCTATGTGACTACTCCTCCCGTACAATCCGCGCTCTTTGACTCGATCTTCAACCTCTTAGACTTTGTAATGATGTTAAAACCGTGCAACCTGCAATCACGACACACATGCACATCATTAATATTTGGTGACATCATTCATAATCTAAACATATGTAATTAGATGACCACATCGGATTCATTCTGTTCATACGAATCCTTTCGAATTAACTTCCTAAGTAAAATCTTGCATCCCAATGTCAAATCTTCGTAAGGTCAACATTAGCGTACCTGCACTTTCATTTCATTCTCAAGACACATGATTAGTAACGTTAACTTTCAAGCATATTAAAACTAAGTATATATATATATATATATATATATACATGTTCTATTCTTTCGTGTACATTCAATCCCACTTCATATATATACATACACACATACATACATACATACATATTTTTATACGCATACATACATTCATATCCAAACTCTCATATACCTTTCATATCCCATATGAACATACTACAAAATCTTAAATACGAACATCCATAAATATATATGTATAGGTCTTATACATACAACCTACATTCATACTCATACAATTCATTCTTACCTATGGATTTCATCATTTGCAACTTCTTTTGACCCGTTTCACATATTTTTCGATTAGACCGGCCCTGATACGTCCCAACACGCATTTAACTAATATCTTAGTTGATTTTCCTTCTATCCAAACCTTCCCTTAACATTACTACATCCCTATACTAACTGTCATAAAAGCTTTCGATTAAAAGTTTTGACCCATTAACCCCTATAATGAGGTTTTACCGGTTTTACATCATACCGACCATTTGAACGAATCTTACCTTAGCATTTCTCATTTTTTTGTACGTTCCACCTTGATCTCAATTATTCAAATATATGTATATTCATGTAACTAAATACAAAGTGATTCCATAAATCACTTACCTTCAACGTCCGCATTCGTATTCTTTTCATTGCTTCCTTTTTACCTTTTTAGCCTTCCATGCGTCCATCCATCTTGACATGATCCCTATACTTTCATGTCATCGCATTCACATTCTTGTTAGTATACATGGTTATATATATTAACGATCATATCAAATTCATATTCCACATTTGACTTTCATTAGTCAATTCATTCACTAACATGCATGGCTCAATTCACTGAAATTAGACTGTGTTCGGGCGTTTGTTTACTGTACTTAAGGGCTTGCAAAAATTACGATAATTTTACGTGACGTGCTCCTTGGAGAGATTATCCTTGTGTTAAAATTTTAGAGTCTAACTCTCAACCAAAAATTTATAAATAAATTATTTACTAAAAAGCAATCAGATTCGTCACTTTCTGACTGCAGCCCACGGAAAAAATATTTAAAAATCCTCGATTATCCGATTGACATAATTCCAGTTGGAGATTTTCGTAACCTCCTGAAGCTACCTACAGTAAAAATTTAAGATCATAACTCAATTCCTAAATTGATTCATGACATTCGTAATGGGATGCAAATTCTGCCAGAAATCGCAACCTGAACCTTCGATACCGAAAAATTCATAAAACGTTCATTTTTCGTCGAAAAATTGCAATTCCAGTTGGGTTTGAAAGGTTTTTCCTGGAAGTTCATTACAAACTCAATAAACATCAGTATCTTAAAAGATTTGACCCGGGTACAGCCGATTAAAGTCGGCTGTAACTTTCTGGACATATTTAGTTTCATCAAATCTTTTCCAATAATCCCACATTCTAACTTCACCTAGACATTTCATCAAACACTTGGTGTGCATACAACATACTAAGCACATAGTACAAGTATCCTATGCCTATTCCTACTAGTTCATGTCATGTATCAAAAAAATTCAACTAAACTCACATGTCTTTTATTCTACATCTAATTCATTCAACAAATACTCAATACATGTAACTACATACATCAACATTGCATCAAATTTTGCCTTCAAGATCATCATGTTTCAATATAGTTCTACACAAGTGGGTCTTACTTCAAATCATTCAAATGACCAAAATTAAACATAATTCATCTTCTATATGGTGATTCCAACCAATACTCATACATAATTTCACATAATTTCATGGATTATATATAACCCACTTCACCAAAGATCATCAAATCATACAATTCGACTTACCACTTCGATAAACGAGCTTAGAAAATCAAGAATTGGAGTTCATGCAGTTGATTAGCCTTGTAATTCCTTTCCAATTGATTTTATTATAGACAACTAGGCTTCTTCCCTGGTTCTTCTGTTCTGGTCGATCCCAGACACACACATATGTGTTTGTTTTTGGGTTTCATTCACTTTAATACTTTAACTTCAATTTCTATCATATTTAACCCTTCTAGTATTTGAGTTGTTTTATTTTAAACATTCTCCATCATTAAGCTAGTATTTCAACATACTTACTAACTTAGTTATTTTTTTATTTAATTTAACTTATATACATGATAAATCTTAAGTCGAATAAAGGAAAATAGTATGTTAAAGAATGGTCATGTATTGACCCGTTGAGAATGGGTCAAACTATCAACACATTCTTATTTAGCTTAATTTCATCTTTTTTTTAATCCGTCTTGCGGCTTCAAACTTTTCATTGTTTTTATGTTTTGAATCCGTCTCGCGGATTCAAACGTTTCATTCATACTTGGTTGATCCGTTCTTACTTACGGACTCATACCCTTTTCATTCTTACCATTCATTCTTACATGTTTGATCCGTATTCACTTATGGATTCAAACATTTTTCCATCTTATCATTCATGCTTTTCTTTCAGACATTTCATTCTTACAAGTTTGACCCGTACATCAACAACGGGTTCAAACTTTTCATTCATGATTTTCTTTCATGCCTTTCATTCTTACAAGTTTGACCCGTACATTAACTACGGGTTCAAACTTTTCATTCATGCTTTTCTTTCTTATATAGTACTCTCAATTTCCTTAGAGTCTTACTACTCCTTTCACCCACATGTCCACCTACTACCTCATTCCACCGGACATACCTGTGATGATTATCATGGTCTCTCGAATGTCATATGCTTCTTGCATACTGGCCAGGCACGCAATCCACATACTAGTTTCGTGCCTTCATGTAATCATCGCCTTATGTTCGAAGAAGTGTGTTTCAGTTCGTGCAACATTTTTTTAAAATCTTACCAAAACAATACCATTGTCTTTCATTTAAAATTTACCCTTCCCAAGGAGATTCTTTCCTTTTTCCTTTAACACCTGTACCCATAAATGATAATATTGTGTACCTGGGTTCCATCCGTCTAATACATGCTTTTGTATTCGTCTCAAACCGCATCCTCAGATCATCCTTCTCGAACACTTAAGCTTACCATGCATATACAATACCGTTTGCTTCTTTATATAAATACATAAGTACATACTTACATTCTTCTTCTACCTTTGGGTCTTAATCGAGTCTTGGATTGTACGGATTCCTTGTAACAAGAGCACAAGGGTTTGAGTTCAAGTACTTACCTCCTCGTACTTGATTCTCTCAAAACAGGGCTCCGATACCAACTTGTAAGACCCTAACATGTTTTAACCAAAAAGACGCAGCGGAAATACGAACCATAAAATTTCTTTCACAACAATGCTCTAACATTATTGAACATCATTTAAAATGACTCTTAACAAAGAAGGACATCATTCGTTGTTAATTGACGTATCGAAAACATCATACAAATACAAGCTATGTGACTACTCCTCCCGTACAATCCGCGCTCTTTGACTCGATCTTCAACCTCTTAGACATCATAATGATGTTAAAACCGTGCAACCTGCAATCACCACATACATGCACATCAATAGTATTTGGTGACATCATTCATAATCTAAACATATGTAATTAGATGACCACATCGAATTCATTCTATTCATACGAATCCTTTCGAATTAACTTTCTAAGTAAAATCTTGCGTCCCAATGTCAAATCCTCGTAAGGTCAACATTAGCGTACCTGCACTTTCATTTCATTCTCAAGACACATGATTAGTAACGTTAACTTTCAATCGTATTAAGACTAAGTGTATATATATATATATATACTTGTTCTATTCTTTCGTGTACATTCAATCCCACTTCATATATATACATACACACATACATACATACATATTTTTATACACATACATACATTCATATCCAAACTCTCATATACCTTTCATATCCCACATGAACATACTACAAAATCTTAAATATGAACATCCAAAAATATATATGTATAGGTCTTATACATACAACCTACATTCATACTCATACAATTCATTCTAAACATGGATTTCATAATTTGCAACTTCTTTTGACCCGTTTCACATATTTTTCGATTAGACCGGCCCCGATACGTCCCAACACGCATTTAACTAATATCTTAGTTGATTTTCCTTCTTTCCAAACCTTCCCTTAACATTACTACATCCCTATACTCACTGTCATAAAAGCTTTCGATTAAAAGTTTTGAACCATTAACCCCTATAATGAGGTTTTACCGGTTTTACATCATACCGACCATTTGAACGAATCTTACCTTAGCATTTCTCATTTTTTGTACGTTCCACCTTGATCTCAATTATTCAAATATATGTATATTCATGTAACTAAATACAAAGTGATTCCATAAATCACTTACCTTCGACGTCCGCATTAGTATCCGTTTCATTGCTTCCTTTTTACCCATTTAGCCTTCCATGCGTCCATCCATCTTGACATGATCCCTATACTTTTATGTCATCGCATTCACATTCTTGTTAGTATACATGATTATATATATTTACGATCATATCAAATTCATATTCCACATTTGACTTTCATTAGTCAATTCATTCACTAACATGCATGGCTCAATTCACTGAAATTAGACTGTGTTCGGGCGTCTGTTTACTATACTTACGGGCTTGCAAAAATTACGATCTTTTAACGTGACGTGCTCCTCGGAGGGTTATTCTTGTGTTTAAATTTTAGAGTCTAACTCTCAACCAAAAATTTATAAAAAACTATTTACTAAGCACCAATCAGATTCGTCACTTTCAGACTGCAGCCTACGGAAAAAAATATTTAAAAATCCTCGATTATCCGATTGACATAATTCCAGTTGGAGATTTTCGTAACCTCCTGAAGCTACCTACAGTAAAAATTTGAGATCATAACTCAATTCCTAAATTGAGTCATGACATTCGTAATGGGCTGCAAATTCTGCCAGAAAACACAACCTGAACCTTCGATACCGAAAAATTCATAAAACGTTCATTTTTCGTCAAAAAATGCAATTCCAGTTGGGTTTGAAAGGTTTTTCCTGGAAGTTCATTACAAACTCAATAAACATCAGTTTCTTACAAGATTTGACCCGGTTACAGCCGATTAAACTCGGCTGTAACTTTCTGGACATATTTAGTTTCATTAAATCTTTTCCAATAATCCCACATTCTAACTTCACCTAGACTTTCATCAAACACTTGGTGTGTATACAACATACTAAGCACATAGTACAAGTATCCTATGCCTATTCCTACTAGTTCATGTCATGTATCATAAAAATTCAACTAAACTCACATGTCTTTCATTCTACATCTAATTCATTCAACAAATACTCAATACATGTAACTACATACATCAACATTGCATCAAATTTTGCCTTCATGATCATCATGTTTCATTATAGTTCTACACAAGTGGGTCTTACTTCAAATCATTCAGATGACCAAAATTAAACATAATTCATCTTCTATATGGTGATTCTAACCAATACTCATACATAATTTCACATAATTTCATGGATTAAATATAACCAACTTCACCAAAGATCATCAAATCATACAATTCGACTTACCACTTCGATAAACAAGCTTAGAAAATCAAGAATTGGAGTTCATGCAGTTGATTAGCCTTGTAATTCCTTTCCAATTGATTGTATTATAGACAACTAGGGTTCTTCCCTGGTTCTTCTATTCTGGTCGATCCCAGACACACACATATGTGTGTGTTTTTGGGTTTCATTCACTTTAATACTTTAACTTCAATTTCTATCATATTTAACCCTTCTAGTATTTGAGTTGTTTTATTTTAGACATTCTCCATCATTAAGCTAGTATTTCAACATACTTACTAACTTAGTTATTTTTTTTATTTAATTTAACTTAACTTATATACATGATAAATCTTAAGTCGAATAAAGGAAAATAGTATGTTAAAGAATGGTCATGTATTGACCCGTTGAGAATGGGTCAAACTATCAACACATTCTTATGTAGCTTAATTTCATCTTTTTTTTAAATCCGTCTCGCGGATACAAACGTATCATTCATACTTTTCACTGTTTTTATGTTTTGAATCCATCTCGCGGATTCAAACGTTTCATTCATACTTGGTTGATCCGTTCTTACTTACGGACTCATACCCTTTTCATTCTTACCATTCATTCTTACATGTTTGATCCGTACTCACTTACGGATTCAAACATTTTTCCTTCTTATCATTCATGCTTTTCTTTCATACATTTCATTCTTACAAGTTTGACCCGTACATCAACTACGGGTTCAAACTTTTCATTCATGATTTTCTTTCATGCCTTTCATTCTTACAAGTTCGACCCGTACATCAACTATGGGTTCAGACTTTTCATTCATGCTTTTCTTTCTTATATAGTACTCTTAATTTCCTTAGAGTCTTACTACTCCTTTCATCCACACGTCCACCTACTACCTCATTCCACCGGACATACCTGCGATGATTATCACGGTCTCACCAATGTCATATGCTTCTTGCGTACTAGCCAGGCATGCAATCAACATACTAGTTTCGTGCCTTCAGGTAATCATTGCCTTATGTCCGAAGAAGTGGGTTTTAGTTCGTGCAACATTTTTTTAAAATCTTACCAAGACATTACCATTGTCTTTCGTTTAATATTTACCCTTCCCAAGGAGATTCTTCCCTTTTTCCTTTAACACCTGTACCCATAAATAATAATATTGTGTACCTGAGGTCCATCCGTCTAATACATGGTTTTGTATTCGTCTCAAACCGCATCCTCGGATCATCCTTCTCGAACACTTAAGCTTACCTTGCATATACTATACCTTTATCTTCTTTATATAAATACATAAGTACATACTTACATTCATCTTCTACCTTTGTGTCTTAATCGAGTCTTGGATTGTACGGATTCCTTGTAACAAGAGCACAAGTGTTTGAGTTCAAGTACTTACCTCCTCGTACTTGATTCTCTCAAACCAGGGCTCTGATACCAACTTGTAAGACCCTAACACGTTTTAACCAAAAAGACGCAGCGGAAGTACGAACCATAAAATTTCTTTCACAACAATGCTCTAACATTCTTGAACATCATTTAAAATGACTCTTATCAAAGAGGGACATCATTCGTTGTTAATTGACATATCGAAAACATCATACAAATACAAGCTATGTGACTATTCCTCCCGTACAATCCGCGCTCTTTGACTCCATCTTCAACCTCTTAGACTTCATAATGATGTTAAAACCGTGCAACCTGCAATCACCACATACGTGCACATCATTAATATTTGGTGACATCATTCATAATCTAAACATATATAATTAGATGACCACATCAGATTCATTCTATTCATACGAATCCTTTCGAATAAACTTCCTAAGTCAAATCTTGCATCCCAATGTCAAATCTTCGTAAGGTCAACATTAGCGTACCTGCACTTTCATTTCATTCTCAAGACACATGATTAGAAACGTTAACTTTCAAGCGTATTAAAACTAAGTATATTTGTATATATATATACATGTTCTATTCTTTCGTATACATTCAATCCCACTTCATATACATACATACATACATACATACATACATACATACATACATACATACATACATACATACATACATACATACATACATACATACATACATACATACATACATACATACATACATACATACATACATACATACATACATACATACATACATACATACATACATATTTTTATACACATACATACATTCATATCCAAACTCTCATATACCTTTCATATCCCATATGAGCATACTACAAAATCTTAAATACGAACATCCATAAATATATATGTATAGGTCTTATACATACAACCTACATTCATACTCATACCATTCATTCTTACCTATGGATTTCATCATTTGCAACTTCTTTTTGACCCGTTTCACATATTTTTCTATTAGACCGGCCCCGATACGCCCCAACACGCAATTAACTAATATCTTAGTTGATTTTCCTTCTATCCAAACCTTCCCTTAACATTACTACATCCCTATACTTACTGTCATAAAAGCTTTCGATTAAAAGTTTTGACCCATTAACCCCTATAATGAGGTTTTACCGGTTTTACATCATACCGACCATTTGAACGAATCTTACCTTAGCATTTCTCATTTTTTTGTACGTTCCACCTTGATCTCAATTATTCAAATATATGTATATTCATGTAACTAAATACAAAGTGATTCCATAAATCACTTACCTTAGACGTCCGCATTCGTATACGTTTCATTGCTTCCTTTTTACCCTTTTAGCCTTCCATTCGTCCATCCATCTTGACATGATCCCTATACTTTCATGTCATCGCATTCACATTCCTGTTAGTATATATGATTATATATATTAATGATCATATCAAATTCATATTCTACATTTGACTTTCATTAGTCAATTCATTCACTAACATGCATAGCTCAATTCACTGAAATTAGCTGTTTTCGGGTGTTTGTTTACTATACTTACGAGCTTGAAAAAATTACGATCTTTTTATGTGACATGCTCCTCGGAGGGGTTATACTTGTGTTAAAATTTTAGAGTCCAACTCTCAACCAAAAATTTATAAAAAAATCATTTACTAAGCAGCGATCAGATTCGTCACTTTCTGACTGCAGCCCACGGAAAAAATCATTTAAAAATCCTCGTTTATTCGATTGACATAATTCCAGTTGGAGGTTTTCGTAACCTCTTGAAGCTACCTATGGTAAAAATTTGAGATCATAACGCAATTCCTAAATTGAGTTATGAAATTCGTAATGGGCTGCAAATTCTGCTAGAAAATGCAGCCTGAACCTTCGATACGGAAAAAATCATAAAATGTTCATTTTTGGTCGAAAAAATGCAATTCCAGTTGGGTTTGATAGGTTTTTCCTGGAAGTTCATTACAAGCTCAATGAACATCAGTTTCTTGCAAGATTTGACATTGTTACAGCCGATTAAAGTCGGCTGTAACTTTCTGGACATATTTAGTTTCATCAAATCTTTTCTAATAATTCCACATTCTAACTTCACCTAGACATTTCATCAAACACTTGGTGTGCATACAATACACTAAGCACATAGTATATGTATCCTATGCCTATTCCTACTAGTTTGTGTCATGTATCATAAAAATTCAACCAAACTCACATGTCTTTCACTTTACATCTAATTCATTCAACAAATACTCAATACATGTAACTACATACATCAACATTGCATCAAATTTTGCCTTCATGATCATCATATTTCAATATAGTTCTACACAAGTGGGTCTTACTTCAAATCATTCAAATGACCAAAAGTAAACATAATTCATCTTCTATATGGTGATTCTAACCAATACTCATACCTAATTTCACATAATTTCATGGATTAAATATAACCCACTTCACCAAAGATCATCAAATCATACAATTCGACTTACCACTTTGATAAACAAGCTTAGAAAATCAAGAATTGGAGTTCGTGCAGTTGATTAGCCTTGTAATTCCTTTCCAATTGATTGTATTATAGACAACTAGGGTTCTTCCCTGGTTCTTCTGTTATGGTCGATCCCAGACACACACATATGTGTGTGTTTTTGGGTTTCATTCACTTTAATACTTTAACTTCAATTTCTATCATATTTAACCCTTCTAGTAGTTGAGTTGTTTTATTTTAGACATTCTCCATCATTAAGGTAGTATTTCAACATACTTACTAACTTAGTTATTTTTTTATTTAATTTAACTTATATACATAATAAATCTTTTTGGCGTGTTACAGGGATCTTCCTGTGAATATGGTGAGGTTTCATCTTTATAAGATGTAGAAGAAATTTGGTATTCTGGATATTTCTACGAATAGTAGTGGGATTTTTTTTCTTTAAGTTTAGAAATGTTGTGGGTATGCAGAATGCTATTGATAAGGGCCCTTGTTTAGTTAATGATATTCCTTTATGTCTAAAGAGATGGGAAGCTGGGATTTGTCTGGAGAAGTCTAAGCCTTATACTATTCTGTTGTGGGTGTCTATTCCCAATCTGCCTTTAGAGTTGTGGAATAAGGAAAGTATTTGCAGTATGCTTAGTTGTATAGGGGAACCTATTCTTTTTGATAAGGTGACTACTGAAAGGTGTGTTTAAAGGAGGGGCCTCCAGAATTTGCTAGAGTGTTGGTTGAGGTGAAGGCAGATACTGTGTTACCTGATTATGTGAAAGCTTTCTATCCTGAGGATGAGGGAAGACCTGCTTTTGTGAAAGAGGTGAAAGTGTCTTATTAAGCTAAAGTAAAGAAATGTTCTGTATGTAAGGTGTTTGGGCATGATTATGAGTCATGTAGTAAAAGAGTGCTTTCAGAGGATGAACTTAAAGTTAAAGCTCAGGAGCTTCTTGATGATTTAAAGAAGGCTAAGAGTCAGCCTTATCCAGTTTCTGGGTGGATGATGATGGGTTCCAAATCATGGGAAAGAACAATAGAGTTATCAGAAATGGGGGGGGATAATAAAAGGTATATGCAAAAGATGGGTGTGCTTCCTAGAAAGTTTCAAGGTAATGGGCCTGCTATGAATAATTTTGGGGGTGATGGGAAAGGAAATGTAGGGGGCGCGGGTACTTCTGGAACTAAAAACTTTAGGGATGAGGTTAAAGAGGTTGTTGGTAAGATTAAAGTGGTGAATATTCCTGCAGCAAAGAATTTGGTAAAACAAGAGTATAGGGTGATGAATCAAGCTTCTGGAGTGACTACTAAAGTTGAGTCTGTGAAGGAGAAGGGTGTTAAGGTGTCTAATAAATTTGAGGTTCTAGGGGGGTATGTCCTGAGGAGAATGTTGATAGTGTGAAAGGGAAAACTGTTGTAGGAAGAGACTCTGGGGTAAGTATAAAGGGGCAAGATATGAAGGTTGAGAAGAAGGTTCCTTTTGTAGCTGAAGTTGTTATGCAGGAGAATGTTCAAGATAAAATTGATACCAAGATTAATACTAAGTCTGGATATTTCAAGATGACTGAAGCTGAATTTAATGAGGCATCTCATTATACTTTGAATAATATTTGTCTTGCTAGGAACATAATGCAAAGGTGGAATATTGGGTAAAAGAAGGTGTTTTATGAGCAATGGGATGAGTTGATGTTTGAGAAGTTATGTGAAGAAAATGAAGTGGATTCTGAGACTGATGGTATGGCTAAGGCTATGAAAAATGATGGTGGGGGTAGTGGGGTTGTCAAGGACCATTCTGTCTTGGATGGTTCTTCTGATGATATGGTGTACCAATGAAGATTCAAGTTTTGGGATGGAATGTAAGGAGGTTGGGTCTTGATATTCGTCAGGCTGAGGTTAGAAGGTTGATTCGTGAATATAAAGTGGGGATTTGTGTGTTGATTGAGTCTCATGTGACTTTAAATAGTTTGGAAGGGGTTTGTAATAAAATTAATAGGAGGTGGAAATGGGTTTCTAATGGGGATAAATGTGATGATTGGTGTAGGATTGTGGTAGGTTGGGATATAAGGTTGGTGAATGTTTCTATTGTGGAAAGTTGTGAGCAAGTGGTTCATTTCCTTATGCAGCCTGTTTCTAGTGATGAGGAATTCTATTGTTCTTTTATTTATGGATTAAATAGTGTTGTTTCTAGAAGACCATTATGGGAAAAGCTTGTTACTTATAGCAGAAGAATAAATAAACCTTGGGTTGTGATAGGTGATTTTAATGCTATTCTGTTTGGTAATGAGAAAAGTGGAAGGTATAAGGGTAAAAACTATGGGATGGAGGATTTTAGGGGATGTGTTGTTGAGGCTAACACTGTTGATATTTCTATGTCTGGATTCTTTTATACTTGGAATCAAAAGCCGGGGAGTTTTGATGGGATAATGGAAAAGTTGGATAGGGTGATGGGGAATCAGGCTTTCATTGATCAGTTTCCTACTGCTTGTGCTAAATTCGTGCCTTTCTTTACTTCTGATCATTCTCCTGCTCTTCTTACATTTCCTTCAAAGATTAAAACTGATCCTAAGCCTTTCAAATTCTGGAATTACGTGGTTGATAAAGAGGAGTTTATTCCTACTGTGAAAGATGTTTGGGGATTGAGGGTTGAGGGTTTTAAAATGTTTGCTGTGGTTTCTAAGTTGAAGGCTCTGAAGAAGCCTTTAAGGAAGCTTAACTATAAACAGGGTAATCGGCATACTAAAGTTGAAAAGTTAAGGGCAGGATTGGAAAGAATTCAAGAAGCTGTGTGCAATGATCCTATGAATGAAGATTTAAGGGAGGAAGAATATGTTTATTTTATGTTATGTAAAGAGGCAATGCTTGATGAGGCATATTTGCTAAAACAGAAGTCTAGAGTGCATTGGTTAAAAGTGGGAGATCAGAACACTAGGTATTTTTCATCAATCTGTTACATTTAGGGAAAGTAGAAGAAGATTGTGTCAGATTGCTGATGATGAGGGAAATGTGTATATGGAAAAGAATATTAGGGATGCTTTTGTCAAGTACTTTAAGGGAATTATGGGGTTAAAAGGGGTGGTTGAGCCTATTTCTGATCCTAACACTCTGTTTTCTAACAAGCTAAGTAATATTGAGGCTGAGTATATGGTTAAGAAGGTGAGTGGAGAGGAGATAAGGGCTGCCATGTTTCAAATTGATGATGATAAGGCTCCTGGGCCTGATGGGTATACTGCTAAGTTTTTAAAGCTTCTTGGGGTGTCATTGGAGATGAGGTTATTCAAGCTATTCAGGAATTTTTTGCTAGCGGGAAGTTATTGAAAGAGGTTAATTCTACAGTGTTGTCTGTGGTTCCTAAGATTAAGATGCCTAAAGTGGTTAATCAATTTAGGCCTATTGCTTGCTGCAATATGCTTTATAAGTGCATTAGTAAGGTGTTGTGTAATAGGCTGAAGATTGTTTTGGATAAGCTGGTGGATACTTCTCAGAGTGCTTTTGTTCCTGGTAGGTTGATCAGTGATAATATTTTGCTTTCTCAAGAACTGATTAAAGGGTATAATTGGGTGAATGTTACTCCTAGAGTAGCATTCAAAATTAACCTGCAGAAGGCTTATGACTCAGTTGATGATGGGTTTCTTGAAGAATGTTTGGTTCATTTTGGGTTTCATAGGAAATTTGTGAAATGGGTGATGGTGTGCATGTCTTCTGTGTATTATTCTATTGCTTTGAATGGAAATTTGTATGGGTATTTTAAGGGAGAAAAGAGTTTGAGGCAGGGTGATCCTATATCACCTTACTTGTTTACTCTTGTAATGGAGGTTTTAAATCTGATGATAGAAAGAAGAATCAATGCTAGTGGGAACTTTAAATATCACTGGAGGTGTGAAAAGATAAAGTTGACTCATTTGTGCTTTGCAGATGATCTGTTTATTTTCTGTGAACCTGATGTTAATTCTGTCAAGGTTATAAAGGGAGCTTTAGATGAATTTAGTCATACTTCTGGCTTAGTGCCCTATATGGCTAAGAGTGAAGTGGTGTTTGGAAATGTCAAAGAAGAAATTCAGAAGACTATTCTTAGTATTCTTCCTTTTAAAAAGGGGTCCTTCCCTATGAAATATTTGGGAATTCCTTTGTCTTCTAAAAGGTTGTATCAGAAGGAGTGTAGTGTTTTGATAGAAAAGGTGAAGAAAAGAATTTCTGACTGGAGAGTGAAGTTTTTGTCTTATGCTGGAAGGGTGCAACTTATTAAATCTATACTTGCTTCTTTGACGCTATACTGGGCTTCATTGTTTGTACTTCCTTACAATGTTACAAAAGATATTGAGAGACTCGTTAAGGGTTATATTTAGAATCAAGGGAAGGGGAAGAGGGGAATGGCTACGGTCAGTTGGGATGAGGTTTGTAGTCCAAAGTGTCAAGGAGGGCTAAATATATCTTCTTTGAAGTTTTAGAATATGGCTCTTATGTCTAAGCATATGTGGAATGTTCTTTCTGATAAGAACACAATATGGGTTAAATGGGTCAAGTGTTATAAACTTCATCATAGGAATATATGGGAGGTGAATGAAACAAATGTTGATTCCAGGAGTTGGCAGCAAATTTTAAAGCACATGAATGCTTTTAGGAGTAATTTTGTTGTTGATATTAGTGATGGGTGTGGGACTAGTGCTTGGTTTGATTGTGGGCATAAAAGGGGAATGTTGATTGATTTAATAGATATGAGAGATATAAAAGAAGCTGGTTTTAATTATAAAACTAAGGTAAATGACTTAGTTGATGAATCTGGCTGGAAAATTCCTTTAGAGTGGCACATTAAATACCCTTGGTTAGATCAGGAATTTACTTCTTGTATTGTGGCTGGTAAAAGGGATAGGGTTAGATGGAAGCAAAAAGATGGTAGTGTTTGTGATTATTCTACTAAAGCTGTGTATAGAAGACTATGTAGTGAGGGGGAGGATGTTGGGTGGGGAATTGTGGTGTGGTTTAGCCAAAATATACCTAAGCATGCTTTTATAGCCTGGCTAGCTTTTAAATATAGGTTGCTTACTCAAGATAGGCTAATTGGTTGGGGGTGTGAGGGGGAGCTAAAGTGCTTATTTTGCAAGAAATGCCCTGATAGTCATACACACTTGTTTTTTGAGTGTGAATACACCAAGGCTGTTTGGAAAAGAGTGAAAGTTCATGCTAATCTTATGGGGGCCCCTGATGTATGTCCTGATTTAATTGAGTATATGAAGAAACTTAGCAATTCGAAAACTATTTGGGGAATTATTAGGAAGCTAGTATTGGCTGCCTCAATCTATTTTATTTGGCAGGAAAGGAATGGGAGGTATTTCAATAATACAATGAGATATGTGAAGGTATTATGTGAAGAAATTGTGAGGTTGAGACTTTTGGGGTTGTCTTATAAAAGACACCTGGTGTTATGATGGTTGCTGCTTTGTGGGGGTTTTTAGTGCAGGAAAAGGGGGTTAAAAAAGTTTATTATGTTGAAGAATTTTATTTGTAGTGTGATATTTTGGATGGTGTGTTTGGTTTGGGGAGGGTATGTGGAATGGTGGAGGATGGGGGTTAGTTTAGGTGGGTTGGAGTTCTTGATGGGTTGGGTTGTTGTTGATTGGTGGCAGTATGGATATTATGAGGGGAGGGTTATATTTGATCAATGAGTTGAAAGTATTCTGCAAAGGGGTTGGTGTGATATTTGGGATGGGGGTATTCTGGGAATTGCTGAAATAAGGAGACTTTATAAAACGTGGGTAGTAATCTGGCCTTATGGGCTTCCTTTAAGACTCTTGGGTTCTTTCTTTCCTTTGTGTTGTGTTCTGGGTGTGTATGTTCTCTTAAATCCTATCTGCATGACTGTGCAGGGATTTAAGTCTGCTTATGAGTATTGGGGATTAGGATTTTTGATACTTGGGATAAGTCTTCTCCTGGGAGTCATAAGGGTGGATCATGTCTTTGTGTTTAGGCATATTTTTCTTATCTCTATATGTTATTTTTATGTTTATAGAACCATGCAAAGACATGAAAACCATTTAACAGTACAGAAGCATGTGTGTGTGATGTTAATTAGTTCCATTTGGATCAGAGACTTTGGGATTAGGGGGCGTTTTGTATTGGGAAAATAGGTGGAATAAGGGTATTAAATGCCTTTTGGATAGTCATCTCACTATATTTCTTGCCTATTAGGACTGTTCTTGTTTTTTATTCTTGTTTATGTTTTTGTTTTTTAGGAAATTTGAGCCTACTTTACATATTTGTGGTTAGTCTAAAGGGTACATTGACCATTCTATCCACTTCTGCGGTTGTTTATGGGAATTTAGGATTTTTTGTGCTAATGGGATGCACTTTCCTGGGAGTTATAAGAGTGGAGACTGCCATTGTGTATAGGACAATTATTTCCTCTATAAATATTTTTTGCATTTTTATAGATCTTTGCAGTGGCAGTCAATCCTGGAAATTCTGGTTTTATTGGATTTTTTCTAAACCTTTTCTTGGGTTTCAGTTGAGTTGTTTGAGTCTAATATTTTGTGGATTGTGTGGGAAGGTTCTTGTGTTGGGTTGGGTAGGGATAAGTAAGGAGTGGAGGTTTTGGGGTTTTCTGGAAGTCTGGGATTGGAGTTGAGTTGCTGAGGTTGTTTTTGATGACTTTGGTATGGGTTGATATGGGGCTGGTGTTTTTACATAATATATGGTTATTATGGTTGATGTCATTATAATTGAGGTTTGGAATATGATGATAGGGGTTGAAGTGGTGGATAGTAGTAGAGTTGCAGAGGCTACTGTAACGAGGAAGGTGAATTTGCTTAGTGGAAATGGTAGTTTTGTACTGTTTTAATGTTTGAGGGTAATGCTAGGAAGGTTGGTTGTTTTGTCTATTGGTTTGGGTTGGTTTGGATTTGGTTTGATATGCATGATATATGGTCTAGTGTGACTCATGCAAGAGGTTGGAAGGTTGGGTTGATTTTGCTATCCTGGTGTGGGTTAAGGAGGGTGGGATTTAATTTGTTAATTGTGCTTACTGTTATGGTTATTGAGTTAAGGATAGGGATTGGATGCTGGTGTTTTAGGGGTATTAAAGGAATTTGGGAAATGGTTTGGGAAGATGTGATGGTCAATGTAAAAGGTTGGTATGATTGTTTTTTTGGGATTGGTTGCTGTGAGGGAGATTATTTTTTGATGGTTTGGATTCTAGTGTGTAAGGGGCATTATGGGAATTTTGAGGGGTGGTGGGTTATAGGTCTGATGGTTTATCTTGGGCCTGGTTTGTGGTGCATTGAATACATTTGGCAATTGGTTTGCAACTGTTATAAAAGGGTGTTTGGAGTTGGGCTGTGTGTATTGAGGATGTGCAGGTATGAGCATCATAGAAATTGGGTTTCATTGAGAAGGAACTGGTGGAAAGCAGGTAATGTTGAAGATATGAAAATTGCTTATGAGAGGGATGTAGAGTGTATGGCTGCTGGAATGAAGAATTGTGATATGAGTCTTTTGAAATTTGATTGGATTATAGATTGCTTGAATAGGATTATACTTGTGAATTATTTTTGCTTTTGGTTTGACTGCAGATTATGTTCAGTTTTTTGTATAGAATGGCGAGGGGCCGGGTATTTAAGGCCCATTGTGACAACTGTGTTCTTTAATCATCGTATAATGTAAAACAATGTTGATTATCAATAAAACAATGTGCTTTGGTGTTATTATATGTGTTATTGTGTTTGATGATTTTACAATTTGATTCGATTCCGATTTCAAGCTTTAAATCACTTTCTGGAAGGTTATACGCAAACTGGTGCGTAAACGCAATCAGTTTAACGCGACGTACACTCCGGAACTGTGACGTAAGCCAAACATACCCTAAATACCCTTTACATAACTTAGAAATAAGTTTCGAAGGATTCAGTATGGCAAAAACATGTTTATTTGAACTAAAGAGCTAATTACGACAAAACTGCGAAACGAACGTTGGTGACTGCCCGGATAATATTTAAACCCAAAAATATTCTGTTATGATTAAAATTTAATTTTAATCAGGTTTGTGTTGAAAAATAAATTAAAACGCTTAAAAACGTTATTTTTCGAGTTTAAAGCGCGTACCGCGTGTTACTACGCAACACAGTGCTTCTACTGCAAAACGCAGACAACGCAGCCAGTCTCGGCAACTTAAATTTATTTCAGTAATATTTTGGCGAGTTTATTTTTATAGAATAATAAAAATAATTTAGAACGCCATAAACCGGGATTTAAACGCTAGATAAAATACCCGGTATCCAATTAAATACCTATTTTTTTTTATCAATTTTTACCAACAAAGTTACACATGGACCCCCTCCCCCTTATGAATTTACGGTCATATGTTGGGTGGCCCCACCAAATTTTTACAAGATCTCCAAATATTTTCCTTGATCTTTGCTAGATTGTTTATGACAAGTGTAAGTGCATGCATCTCTACATAATCTTTCCATATCTTTTTATATCTTACATATCACACAAGATCACAACTCAATCTAAGCAAAATCCTTCTCTCTCCTATCTCCCCAAACCGTCCACCCTCTCTCTCTCCATATTCATATCTTCAAACTTAGTTCATCAAGATTCAACTCCATTCCAAGCATATTTCAAGTGGTTGTGAAGATCCAAAGGTGTTTCCAATGTGCATTCAAGTAATTTCAAGCTTCCTATCATCAAAATCACATCCCACAACCTACTTGAATGTTGAAGGTATAACATTTATGTTTAAATCATACTTTTGATTCTTGGTTGTTCTTGATGATTTGAAGTTTCTCTTGAATCTTGGAATTTTCACAAACTTGAAATCTAAAAAGAAATGGGTCTTGAAACAAATAAAAATGGTGGTGTTATATATGTATATATAACCGTACATATGTATGGGTGTATGAGATTTTGGAGTTTGACATCTTGATAAGTACTTGTTTATGTTGTTGCTTGTTCTTGAATGATAGTTAAAATGCAAGTGTTTAATGATCTATGCATGATATGATAAATGTAAATTACATCAGCAAATAAACATGAATAACTTGCATATTTAATGCATCTAAACTCATATGAAAAGTTGGTGATATGATAGTATGCTTTAGACACTTGTACATGAGGATGCATGTTGATTTAAAGCTCAAGAAGTGATAAAAAAATGGTTATATGACAAAAATGTTTTAGATCAGATTACAAACACTAAAAATGACCTTATTTGGTATATTATAATGGCATGAAACTTTGACATAGGTTTGATAGCTTTGCATGTTGTACATATAGCTTAAAAAGTGGTAAAATATGTGAAATTTGCATGATTTATGTGCTTTACTTAAGACCTGCACTATCATGAGTATAACCATTATTTTATTCAGTAAATAACATGTTAAAATATCAAGTCGTTTTGATTTGGGATGGTTCGGGTAATGTTTGATGCAAAACTATGCGGTAAAACGGTTAAAAATCGCCTTTTCGGAGGATTTCTATAAAACTGTTTTAGATCAGTAAGTAAACTGATATTTTTGATATAAAATTAAGTATTTTAACTTATATTAAGTTTACTTAGTGTTTGGTTGGTCATACGTGACTTCCGACGCCCAAAAATGTTACCGAATCGCTAAAATAAGTGTTTTTCGGCATAACTAGAATGGGTTGTTCATGGGTAAATTTTATGTGTTACAATGTGCTATGTATTTTGCAATATGTGTATGATGATGTGCTAGTGTTGACGAGATTATGTGTATTACGCTTGAGTATATATATATATATACAAATACACCAAAATAATAAAAAATAATAACTTTTCGAGAAAACTCAAAGTTATGTGAAAATTCTAAGTATCAGAGAAACTTATGTATTTTGTGGGTTTTTGATTATTAAATCATTCTATTTAATTTAGGACGAATAAACAATTTGAGGGATTGTGTTAACATATAAAAACGCACCAAAGGTGAGTACATAGATCCCCTCTTTTTATTGTTTTCGATTGTTTTGGGGTGATTCATATGTATCAAAACGATTTCGATATTTCAACGATGATTTCAAAAACGATTACGATGGTTTATACTAAATTAATAACGATATCGACAATGTGAACGAACTTGTTGGTTGTAGTTACATAACGAATGACATTCATTAATTTTGGCCGAACCGACCAGTATTAGGTTATGGTACCATAGGATCCGACAAATCCCGTTATCAGACTGTACCCATGGTTATGTGTGGGTTAAGTGGGTAACAACTGAACCTGATGGTTTGTTAATACGAGTTGATTGAGTTGAACGATGAACGAGTCACGAAGGTTTGAATGTTATTAGCGAGACAACCAAAAGTAGTTTTCACAATTAAAACGAGAACGATTGGAACGAGAACGATATTAAACGATTGTACGATTTTTGAACGATTATGAATGATATAAACAAATGAACGATGATCTATAACGAGAACGAGTTACACGATGTCACACAACGATGTTTACGAAACTATATAAACCATACGAGTTTTATTACGAGAACGATTTACGACTTGGTTTACAATAAGAAATGTTTTGGGTCAAGATCATGTCATCGAGGTTTATAAATTATAACCAATCTGTTTTGACTTGGTTATTCATTTTACAATACAAACATTTTCCAAAACAAGGTTTCTAATATCGATTAACGAAGTTGTACGAGATATTTCATCATGTAAACGAGCCATGAATTTGACACTCACACAAAAACTATGTGCTCGCCAGCATTTCTTTGCTGACTTTGTTTTTACATATGTTTCAGGTGATGTTGCCTAATGTTGATTGCGAATAGGATGCATGCTCACTTAGGACTGGACGAGGCCTTAGTGATTTAATAACGATGATAGACTATGTTTGACTTGCTTGTTTAACTTTAAGACAATGTTAATGAATAAATAAAACGAGACTCTTTTGTATCCATGGTTTCGAAACAATAATTCTGTTACAACACTCCCCGACATTTCCGCCATGATTTGTTGTTTTACGTGGTCGGGGGTGACACCCATTTTGTTAGGTCCCTCGTCGATAGGAGTGATGTGTTCCTTGGGTAATATGTCCCGGGTTCCTAAGCTTCTCTAGGTGTAAATATTTTTTGTTATTAATAAAATTTACCTGAGGTGTCGTCCTCCTTTACCAAAAAAAAACTTGAATGCAAACCCTAACAACGTTGGCATCATCTATAAGAAAGGAATACGATACAATGTACACTGCCCCAAATTTAGTGAATTTCAACATCAACAAAGTATGAAAGTCAAACAAAAGAGGAACCCTAACTAATGAATGCCCCAAATTAAAGAAACTGATCTACAAGATTAATAGATTACACGAACAAGAGAGATAGGGTGAACATAAAATAGCAAAATATGATGTTATAAGTAACTTATTTGGATCAATAAAGTTATGATTAATAGAACATACAAGATAGGTCGGCGGAGACAATGGTGGAACTGTTCCGACCTCCGACTCCGATGAGAGTGAGCAAGAAGGAGCATCTCGTGAAGAGGCAACGGGCGTTGGTGGCAAAGTTGATCTATTTAATTTTTTTTTATTTTCTTCAACAAGAAAATTTCCATTCCTTCTTTTTTCTGTCATCTCATCTCATCTTCTCTTCTTTTCCTTTTACTTTCTTTGAAGGGTAAATTACACTTTTCGTCATTTATGTTTGTACCGGATTGCAACTGATAGTCTTTAACTTCAATAATTACAGTCACAATCCTTTATTTGCAAAACCCGTTACACTGTACGTCCTTTAGCACTAACCTGGTTAAATATTTTTGTTAAGTTTTTTTTTCACTTAAGGGTATTATGATCAATTCATACTTTTATTTAAATGTTTAATAAATAAAACAAAAAAAAAATGCATATAGACATCATCTTCCCCAATTTCCTAACCCTAAAACCCTAACCACCACATCTTGCCACCGCCACCGCCACCACCACCACCTCATCCTGCCCCCAACCTCTGCAACTCCCCCTCTCCCTCTCTCTCTCTATATATATACCTTTTCTCCACCACAGACGTTTAGGCTTCAGAATGTGGAAATATCAAGTTATTCAAGGCAGATTGGGTGTTGTATAAAACACATTCATTTCCATTCACACCACCAATTAACCAGAACCTTGAACATATCAAACACAAAACTCACAAAATCAACATTAATTAATCAATCTTAATCTATCAAATAAAAAAATCAAATTTTAAGCATCAAAAACACCAGTTTGTAAGCTAAAAGATGCTGATACAACCTTGAACCACACCCGTTTGTTTTGCAAACCTTCAGCAGTGTTCTGTGATGATAAACTCAAATCAAATTAATTGATTCAAGAAACAAGGGTTTAGCGTGGGATGAATATATAATTGTACCCTAATTTTCCAATTAACCTGGTGAAGTGTTCTATGTAGTGGGTGAGGAATAGTTAGATGGAGTAGTCCCTGGTGGAGATAGGGTCGATGGTGGGGTGGAGGAGGGTGTGGACGGCGGCGCAGTGGTGGGTGTGGGTGGCACAGGCAGCGAAGATGATAAAAAGATGAGTAACTGGCAGGGGTGGAGAAGAGGGGGTGACAAGAGTTGGTGTGGAGAAGATAAGTAACTACCGGGCTCATACCCACGTTTCGTTGGTTCGTTTCACTAGCACCCGTTCGTTGAACCTTGGTGTCTCAACCGGTTATTTACTAACCAAAGGTATATCTAAACCCACTATGGTTTGTGTTTTTATTTCGTGTTTGCATGTCGGTGATCTGATTCCATTGCGGATACTACTTGGTATAAAAGTGATCATATTATTTATATATTGTTATCTATGCTTCCGTTGCCTTAAAATGTATATATGTATTTTCACTAGTTAAAGTTTATTTTAACTAACATATATTTATGTAGGGTAGGGATAGTGTACAAAGTGTCTAAAGTGTAAGAAGTGTTTTAAACCATTAGATCTTTGATATAATGGTTAAGATCAATAGGGACCAAATTATAAATTGTGTTTTAATTATTTGGACTGATTTGAAAATTGTAGGGGTAATAGTGTCTTTGTATATGTTTCAAATTAGGTAACCTCTCCTAAATTCTAGCGATTCACTCCTAAATTCTAGCGAATCAATTTTAAACTTATTCTAAAATCCAGACATTCTAAAAAATCCAGAAATATTTAACTGCTACAAGAAATATATAACACTATATAACACCATATAACACCGTATAACACTATGTAACACCATATAACACTATGTAACACTATATAACAATATATAACAATATATAATACTATACATCTATCATAGACATGCTATCAGAAAAATATAACACTATAACACTATATAACACTGTATAACACTATATAACTCTAAATAACACTATATAACACCATAGATTTAAGATCATGTGCATTAATTCAAAAGTGTGAGAAGTGTGAGAAAATATTATGGAGATGACATGTGTCCTCAATCTAAATTAATTCAAAAGGGTGAACAAGTAATTTTTTATTTATTTATTTAATTGATATGTGACACCTGTGTCACTTCAACCATTAAACAAATACCAAACCAATGAAATATTTTATTTCATACTTGGGATTTGTATAAATATGTGTATCGTTTGCACATATCAATTCTTGTTCGATTTCGAGCTCTTAACCGCTTTCTGGAAGGTTATACGCGAACTGATGCGTAAAACGTAATCAGTTTAACACGACAAACACTCCGTAATAGTGATATAGGCTTAACATACCTTAAATAACCTTTACATAACTTAGAAATAAGTTTTGGATGGTTTGGTGTGTCGAAATCAAGTTTATCCGCTTACAGGGACTAATTTAGACAAACAGTGAAAGTATGCCGATTTGTACTCTAACGAACATTCCGAAACTTGATCATAAGTTAAATATGCCCTAAATATCCTTTATATAGCTTAGAAATAGGCTTTGAGGTGTTTGGTGCGCAAAAATAAACTTTCTTGATCAATAGGGACTAAAAGCGTCAAAAAGTGCATAAGTTTGCATTTTCGCGCATATCTTACGTTCTGAATATATCCGGATATCCAAAATTTTATGTAATCATTAAAATACTTTATTTTAGTGATTGGCATGATAAAATTCCTTTCGTCGCTCAATTTGGATCGTTTTTACGTTCGTTACGACTTCTGTCGTAATTAACCGAACAACGCAACCGTACGACCAAACGAACCGACATCCGAGATATTTTTGAGCATATTTTAAGTTCCCTATACTTTAACTTCATTTCAGAGCCTTTAAATGATGTTAACGGGGCTTAAACGTGCCAAAACGCATCAAAAATCAAGTTTGGAGATGCAGGGGCCTGTTCTTCCAATTTTGCAAAGTTGCTGCCACCACCTAGGGTCCTTACGGACCGTATGGGACCTCTTACAGTCCGTAAAGGAGTTCCAGACCAGCAGATTGTAGAAACAATGAACCTGGTCCAATTCAGCTCATTTGATGGTTTTCAATCCCTGATTTTTGATTATATGGACTGGCATTTGAGTACCCATTGTATTCTAAACCATGTGCCCAAGTGTAAGGCCAAGATTCAAGCTCGGATTTCAAGAAACAATCTTAACGGTTCAAGGAAATCTATAATTACCCAACCCCAAGTTCATTTCAACTCACCTTGATCCGAATTCATTCTCTAAGTTGGAGCTCTTATGCTTCATACCTGAGAATATTTGGATCAAATCTCCATCGCTTAGACCCTTTGTAAGCTTCTTTCGTTCTTTTATGCGTTTTTAAGCGTGAAAGTCAAACAGTGTTTGACTTTCTGCATTGACCAGTTTATGGTCAACACGAAGTTCATTTGAACTTCGCAACGCGAGCGTAATCACGATGGTCATAGTCTCTAGTGACTATACCTACTGATTACCACGTTGATTAGGTGTAGTGACGAGTCATAGTTTCGGCCAAAATGCGTATTTATGCGTATTTTGTAACCAAACTATTTTTGGGTATCAAGACCCTTTGTCTTGATATCAAACTTATTTTTAAAACTTCGTTAAACATGTCTTAACATGTTTAACTCGTCACTTTAGGTTTAGTGCTTATATAGGGTCATAAGATAAGCGGTCTAAACAACCGCTTAGACTTTCGAACTAGACCCGTTTGGTCGATCATTAGGATCCAACCAAGCATTTTTAGTGACCATAGTTGTATAGGGGATAACCTTCCGAGGTTATACCTTATGGTCACATAGTTTAAGTAGTTGTATGATAGATAGTTTATATGCCTTAGGTAAAATGACCAAAATACCCTTTTCATGCATAATTGAATTTTAAGCATATGTAACCCAAACTTTTGTCACTTAACTAATTATGCAACATAATTAAACATGTTTAGGCATATAATACTTGTCATAGGACTAGTTAGACGTCTCGAACGCGCGTTTGCGCGAACGACGCGTGAAATTAGTGTAAGCTACCTAAACGAGTCGTAATGGGTCGTAAGCACATAGGATAGGTTTCGATTTAGGATGTAGGCTTTGTTTAACCATATTACATGAGTTCCAATACTCATTTGGTTTACGAAACCTCATTCTATCCGATCTTCCGATTTAGGTCCGGTTTATTTACTTAGTTACCTATATTAGGGGCCGTTTGATTCCGTGATCCCTCTAGCTTTGCTTGGGTGTTATTCAAGACTTCTAAGCATCCTCAAGTGAGTACATAGTCCCCTCTTTTACTGTTTTCAATGTTTTAGGGTGAAACATGTGTACCTAATTGTTATATTCATGATTTTGAAGTATAATTGATTATACATGTTAGTACTTATCTTTTTGACAAACCGAATGATTATTTATGGTTTAAAAACTAATTTTTCAAAGATTATAAAATTAATTGTTGGATTGTACTTATTTTATATGTTCACCAGACCGATTGGTAGTATGATATAGCCCTATAGGATTTGACACCCCAATCCCGTTGTCATGGAATATCAGAAACCGATATTTTTATCCAAATAGAGATTGCCTTTGTGGTATTTCTATAGTCTCAATTGGTGTAGTTTGATGCACTAAGGTTTGGTTAAATTCTTAAATCACATTTTTATTGTGTATTTTGTTATACTCCCAAAAGTATAGTTTAATATACTCTCATATGTGATATTGTACAAAACAACATATATTTTAATAATTACTATAACATAGTTTAATATGTTATTTATAAAACCAAAGCATAGTTTAATATGTTATTTATAAAACCTAAGCATAGTTTAATATGTTATTAATAAAACCAAAGTATACTTTTGATATACTACTGAAAATTTATTATTTTGACGACTAAAGTATATTTAATATACTATCTGTTTAACCATTTTTGGAACCGAAATATATTTTGATATATTACTTATTCTACTTTCTTAAAACCAAAGTATATTTTCATGTATACTACAAACCTTTTTTGTAAAATATTGTTATACAAACTCATTTTACTTAATTATTTATTTATGCATCTTTCTTTTATATCATCTGTTTTCTTATCTCTTGTTATATGATTTATAAAAGAAAACATTTTTAAAGTTCATGACTATTTTTGTTAAAACATTCTTTTAAACTTACAAGTCATGAATCCTATTTTCAATAAAACCTATGTAACTCACAGACATTTTATGCTGACGTACCTATTTTTACACATGTTTCAGGTGCTACTATGTGATGATTGTTGATACATGCTATACATAGGATGGACTCGTGCCTTAGCGACTTTAAAATTTGAAAGACAATATTTGTATTCATTTAATTTGTAATAAAACAATGAGTTCAATAATTCAATAAAACGAAATTATTTAATCCATGGTTGTGAAACAATGATTCTGTTACAACACTCCCCGACGTTTCCGCCATGTTTTGTTGTTTTACGTGGTCGGGGTGTGACAGAAAAGTTGGTATCAGAGCCAATGGTTATAGGGAATTAGGTTATTAGTAATGCTTTGACCTAGACTATAACCTTCCTAGGACCCAAACACAAGTTATCTTGTGGTTAGTTTTAAAAGAATACCGTCACTTATCCTTAGGTGACAACCACAACAAGAACACAAATTTCGAATCCACTTTGAAAACCAATCATATGTTCTAGGATGATTGATTACTAGGTTTTGAACCCTCTAAGTTTTCAAAATCTCGTCAAAGTTTGGGTCTTATAATGTGAACACGTGCAATTTGGAAGGGTGGATGCCTGTACTCTGAGCTTTCTGTCTAAGGCTAGAGTGTTCGTACAAATCCACGTAATCGGACCAGTCACTCTTACCTGGTAACCCTTGGGGGTGAGTGTCCACTTATAGGCTAAAGCATGTCTTCGCGATACATTAATATGACCCACTTACTTTGATTAGTCACCATCTCATTTGTTTGCCTTAGGTAACAAACAAATTATTACAATTTTTATGCGTTGTCATTCTGTTTTCATTTTCCCTTGTTTTCTCCCATGTCTTCTATTTTCTTCATGATGCCTCTTCATCGCAACAACACTCAAGTATCCAAACTAGGTGCTTCAATCGCTCAACAAACAGGCATCGTATTCCAGGGGACCGTTGATTTAGCTATCACCATGACTCGCCTCAGGGATGAAGCCGTACAAGGGACCTGCTCCTTGGTGCAATCAATGCAACCATTATCATCCGAATCAAATACCCTGTTTCAAATGTACCCACTGTGGACGATGGGGACATTTGGTTAACATGTGCCGCTTTGCTATCCAAAACAAAGCTGTTGCAAATCCTGCTGCTGCTCAACCTCTTGCAAGGAAACCTTATGCCGGTATTGCGCTGATGTACAACAAATGTAATACACCTCACCAAGCTTACCTGTAGTGTTGTCTGTGTGCATCATGTGGATGACTCGGTCATCTGACAAATGCTTGTCAATTCAACCCAAACCAAGGTGGTCTAAACCAACCCCAAGTCAACCCTGCTCGTATGATCGACTTAACATACGTAGTACCCAACCTCCAAACTCTACTTTATATGTCGCCTTGGCATATCTAGCACCTCAACCTCATGAACATTTTACCTCGTGTATCGATTTAAGCACGTCTAGTGCAAGATTTCAAAACATCTCCCGTTATTCAAATTCCAAAATCCATATAGGATCTCTTTATCTTCACAATTAGATCTTTGTGGATGATTATCGTTCAAATCGGAGCCCTTAATTGAATTATTCGTATGCCTTAATACGTACATTACAATTCAATAAGGACAAAGCCGAATTCTTATTTAGATCTTCCTATCTTCATAGTTAGATTCTTATGTTTAAAGTGCCAAATGAAATCCACGGATTGGATTCCTGGTGTACTTTAAATACCCGTGTCCAAAGATAACAAATTGAAGATCAAGTTAAACAATTATGTGATTATGTGCTTATGTGTTTTCTTATATGTTTTGTGTTTTTGTGTGATCCGAATATTCATTATCCAAATCCTCATAGAATCTTCCATATCTCATATGAGGGATTCATAGTAGGATATCCAAAGGTACTATCTTAAATCCTTAATGGACTTCTACGTTGTAGTTAAGTCCCTTGGATTATAAAGTACTATTCTATAATTGGACCCCTTGAGTGGCCTAGTTAAACAGATTGATTTAAAAATCTGGTTAGGAATATCATGTGATGATATAACTGAAAATATCCCTTAAGTGGTCTATTTAAGGAGATCGTACGACGGTCTAGTTAAAGAGATCATGTGTTGATCTAGTTAAAAAGACCATTCGTTGATCTAGTTAAAAAGATTCTTTGGTGGTCTAGTCAAGTCACTTCATGTTTATTCGATTGATTTTCCCCCTACACATTATGAAATGAACTATGCAGACTGTGCAAGGAATTACGTAATTATGGATGCATACATAATTATGGAATTCAGTGCACAGAAACCACATCAAATTTTGTCACGTGTTAAGACCTATAGTGACGAGAATAACGAAACGGGAACAATGTAAAAAGGGGCATGGTGGATACGCCGCTGGTACTTCCTATATATAAGTGTTCCTTATTACATTGCAAACGTAGCGTTATTTAAGTTACTAGAAGTCCTAGACTTTGACCAATGTCATTTTATCTTACACTCTCCGACTCTGATTTCGAGCACACACAAGTTTCCTATGATAATCTTCAAAAGAAACGTTCTTCTGTCCGTAGTTCGAAACTCCATGTTTTGTTACTACAAGGACTTCACTTTGACAGTTGACAATTTCGCTAAGAATCCAAACATGACCCAGAGTTCTACTTAGGGTTCGAGGGATTCATTCGAAAGCGAAACCATCACAGTTGTCTTCACAAGTTTCCTATAAAATTAAATTTCGGGATGAAATTTCCTAAAGTAGGGGAGACTGTGACACCTGTGTCACTTCAACCATTAAACAAATACCAAACCAATGAAATATTGTATTTCATATGTTGGATTTGTATAAATATGTGTATCGTTTGCACATATCAATTCTTGTTCGATTTCGAGCTCTTAACCGCTTTTCGGAAGGTTATACGCGAACTGATGCGTAAAACGTAATCAGTTTAACGCGACAAACACTCCGGAATAGTGATATAGGCTTAACATACCTTAAATAACCTTTACGTAACTTAGAAATAAGTTTTGGATGGTTTGGTGTGTCGAAATCAAGTTTATCCGCTTACAGGGACTAATTTCGACAAACTGTGAAAGTATGCCGATTTGTACTGTAACGAACATTCTGGAACTTGATAATCATTTAAATATGCCCTAAATATCCTTTATATAGCTTAGAAATAGGCTTTGAGGTGTTTGGTTCGCAAAAATAAACTTTCTTGATCAATAGGGACTAAAAGCGTCAAAAAGTGCATAAGTTTGCATTTTCACGCATATCTTACGTTTTGAATATATCTGGATATCCAAAAATTTATGTAATCATTAAAATACTGTATTTTAGTGATTGGCATGATAAAATTCCTTTCGTCGCTCAATTTGGATCGTTTTTGCGTTCGTTACGACTTCCGTCGTAATTAACCAAACAACGCAACCGTACGACCAAACGAACCGACATCCGAGATATTTTTGAGCATATTTTAAGTTCCCTATACTTTAACTTCATTTTAGATCCTTGAAATGAGGTTAACGGGGCTTAAACGTACCAAAACGCATCAAAAATCAAGTTTGGAGATGCAGGGGCCTGTTCTGCCAATTTTGAAAAGTTGCTGCCAGCACCTAGGGTCCTTACGGACCGTATGGGACCTCTTATGGTCCGTAAAGGAGTTCTAGACCAGCAGATTGCAGAAACAATGAACCTGGTCCAATTAAGCTCATTTGATGGTTTTCAATCCATGATTTTTGATTCTATGGACTGGTATTTGAGTACCCATTGTATTCATTTCAACTCACCTTGATCTGAATTCATTCTCTAAGTTGGAGCTCTTATGCTTCATACATGAGAATATTTGGATCAAATCTCCATCGCTTAGACCCTTTGTAAGCTTCTTTCGTTCTTTTATGCGTTTTTAAGCGTGAAAGTCAAACAGTGTTTGACTTTCTGCATTGACCAGTTTATGGTCAACATGAAGTTTGTTTGAACTTCGCAACGCGAGCATAATCACGATGATTATAGTCTCTCTAGTGACTATACCTACTGATTACCACGTTGATTAGGTGTAGTGACGAGTCATAGTTTCGGCCAAAATGCGTATTTATGCGTATTTTGTAACCAAACTATTTTTGGGTATCAAGACCCTTTGTCATGATATCAAACTTGTTTTTAAAACTTCGTTAAACATGTCTTAACATGTTTAACTCGTCACTTTAGGTTTAGTGCTTATATAGGGTCGTAAGATAAGCGGTCTAAACAACCGCTTAGACTTTCGAACTAGACCCGTTTGGTCGATCATTAGGATCCGACCAAGCATGTTTAGTGACCATAGTTGTATAGGGGATAACCTTCCGAGGTTATACGTTACGGTCACATAGTTTAAGTAGTTGTATGATAGGTTGTTTATATGCCTTAGGTAAAATGACCAAAACACCCTTTTCATGCATAATTGAATTTTAAGCATATGTAACCCAAAATTTTGTCACTTAACTAATTATGCAACATAATTAAACATGTTTAAGCATATAATACTTGTCATAGGACTAGTTAGACGTCTCGAACGCGCGTTTGCGCGAACGACGCGTTAAAGTAGCGTAAGCTACCTAAACGAGTCGTAATGGGTCATAAGCACATAGGATAGGTTTCGATTTAGGATGTAGGCTTTGTTTAACCATATTACATTAGTTCCAATACTCATTTGGTTTACGAAACCTCATTCTATCTGATCTTCCGATTTAGGTCCTGTTTATTTACTTAGTTACCTATATTAGGTGTCGTTTGATTCCGTGATCCCTCTAGCTTTGCTTGGTTGTTATTCAAGACTTCTAAGCATCCTCATGTGAGTACATAGTCCCCTCTTTTACTGTTTTCAATGTTTTGGGGTGAAACATGTGTACCTAATTGTTATGTTTATGATTTTGAAGTATAATTGATTATACAGGTTAGTACTTATCTTTTGACAAACCGAATGATTATTTATGGTTTAAAAACTAATTTTTCAAAGATTATAAAATTAATTGTTGGATTGTACTTATTTTATATGTTCACCAGACCGATTGGTAATATGATATAGCGCTATAGGATTTGACACCCCATTCCTGTTGTCATGGAATGTCAGAAACCGATATTTTTATCCAAATAAAGATTGACTTTGTGGTATTTCTATAGTCTCAATTGGTATAGTTTGATGCACTATAGTTTGGTTGAATTCTTAAATCACATTTTTATTGTATATTTTGTTATTCTCCCAAAAGCATAGTTTAATATACTCTCATATGTGATATTGTACAAAACAACATATATTTTAATAATTACTAAAACATAGTTTAATATGTTATTTATAAAACCAAAGCATAGTTTAATATGTTATTTATAAAACCAAAGCATAGTTTAATATGTTATTTATAAAACCAAAGCATAGTTTAATATGTTATTTATAAAACCAAAGCATAGTTTAATATGTTATTAATAAAACCAAAGTATACTTTTGATATACTACTGAAAATTTATTATTTTGATGACTAAAGTATATTTAATATACTATCTGTTTAACCGTTTTTGGAACCGAAATATATTTTGATATATTACTTATTCGACTTTCTTAAAACCAAAGTACATTTTCAAGTATACTACAAACCTTTTTTGTAAAATATTGTTATACAAGCTCATTTTACTTAATTATTTATTTATGCATTTTTCTTTTATATCATTTGTTTTCTTATCACTTGTTATATGATTTATAAAAGAAAACATTTTTAAAGTTCATGACTATTTTTGTTAAAACATTCTTTTAAACTTACAAGTCATGAATCCTATTTTCAATAAAACCTATGTAACTCATAGGCATTTTATGCTGACGTACCTATTTTTACACATGTTTCAGGTGCTGCTATGTGATGATTGTTGATACATGCTATACATAGGATGGACTCGGGCCTTAGCGACTTTAAATTTTGAAAGACAATATTTGTATTCATTTAATTTGTAATAAAACACTGAGTTCAATAATTCAATAAAACGAAATTATTTAATCCATGGTTGTGAAACAATGATTCTGTTACAGCACTCCCCGACGTTTTCGCCACGTTTTGTTGTTTTACGTGGTCGGGGTGTGACATGATAACCTTCCATAACCGCCACCCTTAATTATAGGAATACGAATTGAGAATTAATCTACGAATTTGTTTCATCTCGTTCATCAATTATTAATTTTGAAGATTGCAGAATGAAAATTTATAGAGTGTTATATAGTGATGGATGTAGAATGAAGGTTTTTATATAACACTACAAATCTCTATAAAACGGTACGAATATCATATAACACCATAAAACCCTTTTATAACTCTACATAACACTACAACATTATATATAACACTGCAACCACCATTCAGAACTGTATAGTGTTATATATTTTTATATAGTGTTATAGGGTGTTACATAGTGTTATATGGTGTTATATAGTGTTTTTTGGTGTTATATTGTGTTATATGATGGATGTATAGTGTTATATAGTGTTATATGGTGTTATATGGTGTTATATGGTGTTATATGGTATTATATGGTGTTATATAGTGTTATTTAGAGTTATATAGTGTTATAGTGATATATTTTTCTAATAGCATGTCTATGATAGATGTATAGTGTTATATATTGTTATATAGTGTTATATATTGTTACAAAGTGTTATATGGTGTTACATAGTGTTATACGGTGTTATATGGTGTTATATGGTATATTACATAGTGTTATACGGTGTTATATGGTGTTATATGGTATAATTTGGTCCCTATTGATCTCAACCATTAACACCGTATAATTTGGTCCCTATTGATCTCAAACATATATTGTTACAAAGTGTTATATGGTGTTACATAGTGTTATACGGTGTTATACGGTGTTATACAGTGTTATATGGTGTTATATGGTGTTACATAGTGTTATACGGTGTTATATGGTGTTATAATTGTAGGGATAGTGTACAAAGTGTCTAAAGTGTAAGAAGTGTTTTAAACCATTAGATCTTTGATCTAATGGTTGAGATCAATAGGGACCAAATTATAAATTGTGTTTTAATTATTTGGACTAATTTGAAAATTGTAGGGGTAATAGTGTCTTTGTATATGTTTCAAATTAGGTAACCTCTCCTAAATTCTAGCGATTCACTCCTAAATTCTAGCGATTCAATTTTAAACTTATTCTAAAATCTGGACATTCTAAAAAATCCAGAAATATGTAACTGCTACAAGAAATATATAACACTATACATCCATAATATAACACTATATAACACCATATAACACCGTATAACACTATGTAACACCATATAACACTATGTAACACTATATAACAATATATAACACTATACATCTATCATAGGCATGCTATCAGAAAAAAAAATATAACACTATAACACTATATAACCCTGTATAACACTATATAATTCTAAATAACACTATATAACACCATATAATACACCAAATAACACCAAATACACCGTATAACACTATGTAACACCATATAACACCATATAACTGTAACACCCCAACCCGGAAGGGCTGACGTGTCACAATAATAGTAGTATCATAAACAAAAGTCATAATTCCATTTATTTATTTATTTATAAGGATACAACCACATGACAACTAAACTTAAGGTTAATATACAAGCGGAGACATTTGACTTAATTAACTAACATCTTTAGATTTATTCCTAGGCTTTATTCTTCTTTCTTTCCCCGCCCGAAGTAACCTGTGAACCTGTAAATACAAAAATTTTACGGAATGAGCCGAATGCTCAGTACGGAATTATAGGCTCAAAAGAACAAATAACGCTTTATATGAAATGTTATTCGGAGGAAACTTTATGTGAAAATGATATGATGCAAGTAACGAAATTTCATAATCATATCATACGGATGTACCCATGAGCCAAACTTAAAACGTGACAATACACAGGTAGCTACTCCTGCATAATTATCACACGAGATGGCGAGTTGGCATACCCGCTATCCACCTCCTTAACTTAAATCCTAGGATCGATCCATACGCCTCCTAATAGCCATATGTACCACACTTGTACTTAAGAGACGCCGTGAACTGATCTCTCCGTCACGGATGGAGCACATGATGTCGATGCCGCAACAACATGCTCGTGGGACACTCCACGAGAAGCGATACTCAGGGTATCAGAGTACAAATGGTCTTATTTACATAACTTATCAAAATACTTTTCATAACAAGACGTAACATATATTGGAACATGCGATAATGAGTACAACTAACATAATACTATCGCATGATATGAAAGCTAAATCCAAAGTTATGATTAGAATAGGAATCAAACGGACTGTCAAATGAATCGATAATCAAAGACGTGATGAGGTTGAAAAGATATACGAACTTAACGGGTTTATAACAATTGAATATTAAACAACAAGGAGTGGGGTAAGGATCCGTACCTTAATAATTCCAAAGTTATGGTACCTTGTGATAATATTTCAGATTTATACGGGCAGAGTTTAGACTACTGATTAGTCTTTTAACCTAATTTAAATAATATGCACACAAACTAGGTTAGTAACTTAATACAGCATTTACGATAACTCACGAGATTAAAATCCTCACAACGAATGACAAAGTGCGATACTTAAACATCCATCGGATTCACAATTAATGACAAAGTGAAATCACTTAAACATCCATCGGATTCACAACGAATGACAAAGTGTAAACACTTAAACATCCATTGGAATCACAACTAATGACAAAGTGAAATTACTTAAACATCTATCGAAATCACGACTAATGACAAAGCATAACCCAAATTTGAGCAGCACTTAAACATCCATTGGATTGATTTCAATCAATCTGACATTGAATCGTATCAGCGATTGAGTTAATACCCTGTTCTGCAGCACCCTGCTATACTAATTAGTGTTTCGTGTGTGTTTTGAGAGTAATTGGACGATATCTCAGCGCGTATTTGGAGTTTCTTCGTCGTTTTTGTGCCCAGAATCAAGTCCCAATCGCTGCTATTTATAGGTGAATTTTGACCTTGTCGCGGCCCGCGTGACATTTAACCTATCCTTACGCGGCCCGCGTAGAAACTTATTTTATGCATAGGGTTGCCACGTGTGGGACTAGCCTAGCTGAGTCGACAGATTTTAAAATTTCAACTTCGGCCGCAAATTATTAGGATAATCATCAAGTAGGGAATACCCCCCCTGAGTTTTAGGGGCCCTAATCCTGATTCTGAAAATTCTAGGGTTTGTACGGAATTACTTGGGTGTCTTAATTAGAGTTTCCTATTGGATAATTTTATAAATAATAATAATAGTTTTGGTTGATATACAGAAGGATGGATCATAAGATAAATGTTTAGTTTATTATAAATTATTATAATTCTTTTATTTCTAAAATAATGTTTTTAAATTTATGGTTATTACAACTATTACCCCCTTAAAAGAAATTTCGTCCTCGAAATTTTTCAAATAAGAACATATCACATAAGTAACGGAAACGGAATTTTCATAGCAGAGTTACTAACTTATATTACAATAATCTCCTAAACACACATGTGTATCTGAAATTCATAATTAAGTTCATGACTATAATTGTCAATTACCTTACATATGTGCCCTAATGGTCCTCCTATAACGCATCTTAATAAAATATCTTACCGTACGAAAAGTCAATGGAGACTTACAGATAACAAGAGTGACTATTGGTACTGATAACTACATAAACATACTTAATCATAACTAAGATATATATTCACATAAGGTAAGCATGAATGACCGTAAACAGAAACAATTGAACATATATCAAAGAGCAAGATTTACCGTTACTTCGACTAAAATTCTATTACTAGAATAGATTAGGGTATAGAGAGCAAATAGATTCTTCAGATTCCCATGTTGCTTCGTGTTTAGAGTGATTTTTCCAAAGGACTTTAACAAACGGAATTACTTTCCTACGCAAAACCCTTTCTTGTCGATCTAAGATGGCTTCTGGTTCCTCTTCGTAGGACAAATCTTCGTGAATTGTAAGTAACGGATAACTAATGACATGGAGTGGATGATAATTATATCCTCTTAACGAGGAGATATGAAAAACGTTATGAACGTGAGAGAGTTGAGGCGGTAAAGCCAGTCGATATGACACTTCTCCAATTCTTTCAAGGATTTCAAACGGACCGATGAAACGGGGACTAAGCTTACCTTTAATTCCAAATCTACGAACGCCACGCCAAGGTGATACCTTTAAGAAAACGTGGTCGCCAATTTTAAATTCGAGTGGTCGTCTATCTTGATCTGCATAGCTCTTTTGTCTGCTCTGAGCTTCTTTCAGTTTTTCTCGGGCCATAGTGACTTTTTCATTTGTAATCTGAACTAATTTTGGCCCTTCAATAATCTTTTCTCCAACTTCATCCCAGCAGATCGGTGCGCGACATTTTCGACCATACAAAAGCTCAAAAGGTGCCATGCCAATACTTTCTTGCCAACTATTGTTGTAAGCGAACTCAACAAGGCATAGATATTCATCCCAGTTTCCATACCAAAGTGCACATGCTCGGAGCATGTCTTCCAAGGTCTGAATTGGGCGTTCCGACTGCCCATCTGTTTGTGGATGGAAAGCCGTACTAAACTTCAGTCGTGTACCCCAAGCTGCCTGAAAACCTTTCCAAAATCGTGAGGTGAAACGTGGGTCTCTATCAGAAACAATGGAAGATGGTGTGCCATGGAGTCGAATAATTTCTTGAAGAAATATTTCGGATAACTTATTAACCAAAAATCCTTGCTGAATCGGTAGAAAATGTGCTGACTTCGACAATCTATTGACAACAACCCATACAACATCATTCTTCTTGAAAGTCTTAGGCAAACCGGTAACAAAATCCATTGTGATCTCATCCCACTTCCATATGGGAATATCCAATGGCTGCAACAGACCGCTTGCTCGTTTGTGTTCAATTTTCACTTGTTGGCAAGTGAGGCATTTACTTACATATCGAGCAACGTCTTCCTTCATGCCATTCCACCAGAAGTTCTGTCTTAAGTCTCGATACATCTTGGTAGATCCTGGGTGAATTGAAAATGGTGAGCTGTGAGCTTCGGCTAACAATGACTCACGAAGGGTGGAGTCATCGGGTACACAAAGTCTTTTACCGCACCAAATCACCCCATGATGGTCTATACGAAATTCAGATTGCTTACCCACCTCAAGATTTTGCACAATTGCCCAAAGTTCTCCATCTTGCTTCTGTGCATCTTTGATCCGTGATATGAGGTCGGGTTCAATCTACATTCTAGCTAGATATCCATCAGATTTATTAACCTGAAGCCAAATGTTCATTTTTTCGAGATCCCTCCTAATACGAGGCTGAATTTGTAAGCAAGATATAGTCCCGGAATTCTTTCGGCTCAACGCGTCAGCTACAACATTGGCTTTGCCTGGATGGTGTTGAATATTTGCGTCGTAATCTTTTAAAAGTTCTAACCACCTTCTTTGCCTCATATTTAGCTCTTTCTGGGTGAATATGTACTTGAGGCTCTTATGGTCGGTAAAAATGTCACAACTTTCACCATACAGATAGTGTCGCCAAATCTTAAGTGCAAAGACGACTGCGGCTAGTTCTAAATCATGTGTAGGGTAGTTAACTTCATAAGGCTTTAACTGACGGGAGGCATAAGTGATAACCTTCCCATGTTGCATTAGCACACAACCTAATCCTTTCTTTGAGGCATCACTATAGACTTGGTAACCTCCTGATCCAGAAGGGAGAGCGAGTATCGGAGAGGATACAAGTCGTTTCTTCAATTCTTCAAAGCTTTTCTCTTGTTCCTCATTCCATGAGTACTTCACCCCTTTCCTTAGGAGTTTTGTGAGTGGTAAAGCAATTACCGAGAATCTTTCAACAAATCTTCGGTAATAGCCAGCAAGACCCAAGAAACTTCGTATTTCGGTAACAGAAGTAGGTCTTGGCCATTTTGTAATAGCTTCAACCTTTGTTGGGTCTACCATAATTCCCTCGGCTGATATGACATGACCTAGAAATGCCACTTGGCTAAGCCAAAAGTCACATTTGGAAAACTTAGCGTACAACTTCTCATGCCGCAAGGTTCCAAGTACTGCATGTAGATGTGCTTCATGCTCTTCACGACTCTTGGAATATACCAGAATGTCATCGATAAAAACAATTACGAATTTGTCTAGGAATTTGTGAAATACGCGATTCATCAAATCCATGAAGACTGCGGGTGCATTAGTTAGCCCAAAGGGCATAACCAAAAATTCGTAATGACCATAACGAGTACGAAAGGCGGTCTTGGGAACATCATCATTTTTGATCTTTAGCTGATGGTACCCGGACCTCAGGTCGATTTTTGAAAAGAACTGAGCCCCCTGAAGTTGATCAAAGAGATCATCAATGCGAGGCAGAGGATACTGATTACGAATAGTAATCTTGTTCAGCTCTCGGTAGTCAATACATAAACGCATACTACCGTCTTTCTTCTTCACAAATAAGACCGGAGCACCCCAAGGTGAAACACTGGGTCTTATGAATCCTAGATCTAACAATTCTTGCAATTGTTCCTTCAACTCCTTCAGTTCCATTGGAGCCATACGATATGGAGCTTTAGAAATAGGCTCGGCGCCAGGAATCAAGTCGATGGTGAATTCTACCTGACGGTCAGGTGGTAATCCCGGTAGTTCATCTGGAAATACATCAGGATATTCACGAACAACGGAGTGGCTATCGATACTCTTAACACTAGCAGAAGTATCCTTAATCGATGCTAGGAATCCAGCACAGCCGTTTGATATGATTTTTCGAGCTTTGAGCGCAGAGATAATTTTAAGAGATTTATGAGCTTGAGTTCCATGATATATAATATCAGGATGATGAAGATCGCCGAAAATAACACGGCGAGAATGACAATCTATAGTTACGCGATGTCGAGACAACCAATCTATTCCTAGAGTAACATCAAAGTCACACATATGTATTGGAAATAGGTCTGCCTTACACACAATAGATTCAATACGGATCGGACAATGTTTATATACGTAAGTGATTACGGATGAATTTTCCATGGGAGTGGAAATGGTTAAAGTATGATTTAAGAGAGTTGGTCTTATCGGAAGGTACTTAGTAAACGAGTGGGATAATAAAGAATGAGTCGCTCCTGTATCGAATAACACATAGATACTATGTTTACCAAGCTGAAGGGTTCCCGACACAGTACCTGGGGCATTAGCAGCATCAGTAGCAGAAAGTGCGAAAACTCTTCCTCCAACATTGGGTGGTGCAACGTTTGGTCGGTTATTCTTCTTAGTGTCTTTCTTTGTACACTCCTTGATCATGTGTCCAGTTTGGCCACATCTAAAGCATGCTCCTGTACTTCGGTGACATACGCCCTGATGTCTCTTACCACAAGTATTACATAGAGGATATGTAATTTGATTCGGGTTTACATGTTGATTCAATGGTTGAGCTCTAATAGGTTCTGCATACAACTGAATCTGGTTTTGAGCAGGCCTCGGGTTTTGCAGTCTAGGTTGCCATGGACGTGCCTGATTTCCAGGGTTTTGATTTCGTTGCACTTTGCGATCTTAATGCTGTGACGTAGTGGATGATTGGCCGATTTCCTGCTTAAATTGTCCTTCCCTATTTCTCTTCTTATTATCCCCAGTTCGAGATAAAAATTCTTTCCTTTCGAACTCAAAAGTTTTGATTGCATCAGCAACTTCGGTGATATCCTTAAATTTCATATACATGATCGACTTCCGAATTCGATCATTGACTGCCCACTTGCATTTTTCTGCCTGGACTTCTGCTGATCCTGCAACGTCTCCTACTATACTAGCCAACCTTGAAAATCGAGTAATGAACTCAGAGGCTGGTTCATCACTCCCCTGTCGAATCACTGCATACTCCCTGATATAAGCTTCTTTATCAGCGGTAGAAAAATACTTGTCGTAAAAGATGGTACGAAAGTCGACCCACGAAAGATTAGCGTCGAAATCATCCCCTCCTTTGACATGCTTATATCCTTCCCACCAAGTTTGTGCGTCATCTTCAAATTTGTAGGTAGCCAGTCTAACTTTGTATTGCTCCGGAACTCCAAGAACTCCGAAGATCTTTTCAACATGAGCTATCCAGTTTCTTGCTTCGACTGGATTAGTAGCGTGACTAAAGGATTTCGGCTTTTGTTTTTGGAATTTACTAATCCATATGTCTATACTATAAGTAGTATTGTTCGTGGTATTCTTACGAATTTCTTCACCAGAGATTGGATTCGTGTTATTACGTTCTGGATGACGAGTTTGTTGAATAACGACCTCAGCTGTTTGAGCAACAAGGTTTGGAAGCAACCCGGCAACAGCCTGGTTGATAGCATTAATTATGTTTGGATCAACTGGAGTCTCATTCGAAGAAGTGTTGTTACGTTCATGGTTAGTACGAGTATTCCTACGTAGCGGACGACGAGGAGGCATCTATAAGAATAGACATAGGAGTTAAACCAAATAAGAGACCAAGTTGAATCCTATCATAGATATCTACCCATTCCTCACAGGTTTTAATTACTATCTTCAAGTTTTCTACAGGAAAGAGCCTTTGCTCTGATACCATAGCTGTAACACCCCAACCCGGAAGGGCTGACGTGTCACAATAATAGTAGTATCATAAACAAAAGTCATAATTCCATTTATTTATTTATTTATAAGGATACAACCACATGACAACTAAACTTAAGGTTAATATACAAGCGGAGACATTTGACTTAATTAACAAACATCTTTAGATTTATTCCTAGGCTTTATTCTTCTCTCTTTCCCCGCCCGAAGTAACCTGTGAACCTGTAAATACAAAAATTTTACGGAATGAGCCGAATGCTCAGTACGGAATTATAGGCTCAAAAGAACAAATAACGCTTTATATGAAATGTTATTCGGAGGAAACTTTATGTGAAAATGATATGATGCAAGTAACGAAATTTCATAATCATATCATACGGATGTACCCATGAGCCAAACTTAAAACGTGACAATACACAGGTAGCTACTCCTGCATAATTATCACACGAGATGGCGAGTTGGCATACCCGCTATCCACCTCCTTAACTTAAATCCTAGGATCGATCCATACGCCTCCTAATAGCCATATGTACCACACTTGTACTTAAGAGACGCCGTGAACTGATCTCTCCGTCACGGATGGAGCACATGATGTCGATGCCGCAACAACATGCTCGTGGGACACTCCACGAGAAGCGATACTCAGGGTATCGGAGTACAAATGGTCTTATTTACATAACTTATCAAAATACTTTTCATAACAAGACGTAACATATATTGGAACATGCGATAATGAGTACAACTAACATAATACTATCGCATGATATGAAAGCTAAATCCAAAGTTATGATTAGAATAGGAATCAAACGGATTGTCAAATGAATCGATAATCAAAGACGTGATGAGGTTGAAAAGATATACGAACTTAACGGGTTTATAACAATTGAATATTAAACAACAAGGAGTGGGGTAAGGATCCGTACCTTAATAATTCCAAAGTTATGCTACCTTGTGATAATATTTCAGATTTATACGGGCAGAGTTTAGACTACTGATTAGTCTTTTAACCTAATTTAAATAATATGCACACAAACTAGGTTAGTAACTTAATACAGCATTTACGATAACTCACGAGATTAAAATCCTCACAACGAATGACAAAGTGCGATACTTAAACATCCATCGAATTCACAATTAATGACAAAGTGAAATCACTTAAACATCCATCGGATTCACAACGAATGACAAAGTGTAAACACTTAAACATCCATTGGAATCACAACTAATGACAAAGTGAAATTACTTAAACATCTATCGGAATCACGACTAATGACAAAGCATAACCCAAATTTGAGCAGCACTTAAACATCCATTGGATTGATTTCAATCAATCGGACATTGAATCGTATCAGCGATTGAGTTAATACCCTGTTCTGCAGCACCCCGCTATACTAATTAGTGTTTCGTGTGTGTTTTGAGAGTAATTGGACGATATCTCAGCGCGTATTTGGAGTTTCTTCGTCGTTTTTGTGCCCAGAATCAAGTCCCAATCACTGCTATTTATAGGTGAATTTTGACCTTGTCGCGGCCCGCGTGACATTTAACCTATCCTTACGCGGCCCGCGTAGAAACTTATTTTATGCATAGGGTTGCCACGTGTGGGACTAGCCTAGCTGAGTCGACAGATTTTAAAATTTCAACTTCGGCCGCAAATTATTAGGATAATCATCAAGTAGGGAATCCCCCCCTGAGTTTTAGGGGCCCTAATCCTGATTCTGAAAATTCTAGGGTTTGTACGGAATTACTTGGGTGTCTTAATTAGGGTTTCCTATTGGATAATTTTATAAATAATAATAATAGTTTTGGTTGATATACAGAAGGATGGATCATAAGATAAATGTTTAGTTTATTATAAATTATTATAATTCTTTTATTTCTAAAATAATGTTTTTAAATTTATGGTTATTACAATAACACTATGTAACACTATATAACACTATACATCTATCATAGACATGCTATCAGAAAAATATAACACTATATAACTCTAAATAACACTATATAACACCATATAATACCATATAACATCATATAACACTATACTTCCATCATATAACACTATATAACACCAAAAAACACTATATAACACCATATAACACTATGTAACTCTATATAACATTATATAAAAATATATAACACTATACAGTACTGAATGGTGGTTGCAGTGTTATGTATAATGTTGTAATGTTATATAGAGTTATAAAAGGGTTATACGGTGTTATATGATATTCGTAGTGTTTTATAGAGATTTGTAATGTTATATAAAAACCTTCATTCTACATCTATCACTATATAACACTCTATAAATTTTCATTCTGCGATCTTCAAAATTAATAATTGATGAACGAGATGACACAAATTCATAGATTAATTCTCAATTCATATTCCTATAATTAAGGGTGGCGGTTATGGAAGGTTATCAATTAATTAAATCAATAAAAAAATTACTTGTTTACCATTTTGAATTAATTTAGATTGACGACATATGTCATCTTCACAATATTTCTCACACTTCTCACACTTTTGAATTAATGTACAGGATCTTCAATTTATATATGTATACATATTTGTCAAAAAGTGTTTTGACTAATCTTTGTAAGAAATAAATATATACATATATGAACCGGGTTGAAAAAAAAATTATACCACGGATTCCCTTCAGATATTATCGTATCCGTAACTCAAATGTGATTTAAACATACATGAGACACGTTCTTTCAATGTCGATATTAGCATCATCCAAATATTTATCAACTTCAGTGGCATATTTTACGAATAAAAATTGATTTAGTTCACAACTTTAACAAAATAAAAGGAGGTATTGAATGGACCAATGGGTTTTATAAATTAAGAGAGAAAATAGGGAATTGGATAAATGAAAAAATAGTCAAGTAAAACTAACAAAAACTACAGAACTATTATATATAGAGTAAACTGCAATTTTATCCCCTGAGGATATAGCGGATTGGATATAGCGGATTGGCACTCTGACCCCCTACCTGGAAAATATTGATGTCTGACCCCCCAACGTTGTCGATTTACCGCAACATTACCCCCTGGCCTTTGTGTCCGTTAGTTCCCAACGTTATCTTCAAACGATCAAAGGGCAAACTGGTAATTTCACCCTAATCCTTACTTACATCCCTTTATCTTTCACATTTCCTCAATATGAAACCTGAACTTAACCTAGTTCTCAAATCTAATGTTTATGTCCATGGCGATCCTGCACATTTGAACTATTACAAGCGAAATCCAAGTTGTTACCAGTATGGATCTTCGATTATGGAAGATTAGAGCTGAAGATCAGTATTTCGAACCAGACGAGATGTACCGTAAGTGACATGCAAGCTCACAGAGTCTGATTTAGGTAAAAAGTTGCACCTTTTGCTGTGTTAATATGTTGTTGATGTTTGTTTATAGGTGACACTCAGAGACAATTTACAATAAAATTACACCATGGAGGTAATTTTGTAGAAAACCCTAATAGAGAATACTTAGATGGAAAGATCAACTACATTGATCATGTAGATTTTTGTGTGTTGACTACGGATTTTTAGAGGAGATGATTAAGAAAATAGGCTACGACGATGGTATCTTTTTCTGCATTCATTACAAGGAACCTTACATGTCTTTGGATTTTGGTCTTAGGACATTAAAATGTGATGTTGATTTAGAAGCTATATTTGATCATGTGCGTCAAGGAGTCAACCTGATAGACATGTATGTTGAACACCGGAGGTCAACAATCTTGATGGAGTCCTATGAAGTTTAAACAAGGCCATGTAGGGAAATTGTTCCAACATCAGTTTTAATTCAAATTGCAGATGAAAGTCAGAATGAAAATGAGGAAGAAAGTGAAGATCAGAATGAAGAGGATGAAGAAAGTGATCCTGATTATGAGTATGTTGAGGAAGATAATATGGTTTATGAAATAGAAGTCGATATGCAGAGGTTCAGGGCTAATGTAGAATTTACTAGGGAAGAACTGGATGGTTCAAGTGATGGGGATCATGATGATGAGAGAAATGTAGAAGGTCATCTTCCTGTAGAGCTGGAGGACTTTGAAAGTGGGTCTGATGACAATACAACACTTAGAGATAGGGTTGCCAGGAAGATAAGGAGGAAAAGGAAGGTTGCTATCAAAGAGAGGGGTGAAGATGATGTACCCTTCTATTTTGGTCAGCTTATCGATGACAAGATTAAGATGAACGAGATGGTCAAAAAGTATGCTCTTAAGGCTAGGTGGGATGTTTTTATACTAAAAAACGAGTTGTTGAGGTATAGAGTAGTGTGTTTTGGTAGTAATCCACCACTACAGGGTGTTGCAAAAAAAAAGGAGATGAGGGGCAAAATAGTAAAATCAACAAGGTAGGGCAAAATTACTGGCACATTATAAGGCATACAAAGCCCACCTGCCCTTGGGCAGTTCATATCTCAAGGAAGATGGCTAAGGAGAAGTGGTGTGTGAAGACAGTTCATAATCATCATAACTGTTTGACAACCAGAGACGTATCATTGTATACAATGATTTCGATTGCCAGGGAGATCCAACCTATGATTGAAAGCAATCCAGAGATGCCAATTCAAGCAATTCAAAGTCAACTTCTTAGGAAGCATCAGCTAGAAGTATCACTACATAAGGTCTTCAGAGCTAAAAGGATAGCAACTACCAGGATTTATGGTGATTACCAAGAGCAGTATGGTCTTCTAAGGTCGTAGTGTGATGAACTTCTCAAAGCCAACCCAGGTAGTACAATTAAGATAGATGTGGAGCCATGTGGGAACCCTAGTAGTCCTACAAGGCAGTTTTGCAAGATATATGTTTGTTTTGCATCTATGATGAGAGGATTTAAGATGATTGGAAGACCACTGCTGGGTGTCGATGGGTGTTTTATGAAAGGTCCTTTTCCTGGACAGATCTTGAGTGTTGTTGGTATAGATGGGAACAATAGCATATATCCAATTTGTTATGCTCTTGTTGAGGCAGAAACAACACAAAGTTGGAAATGGTTTTTGCAACTATTGAGAGATGACCTAGAGTGCACAGTTGATTCATGTTTCACTTTCATCGGCGACAGACAGAAGGCAATCCATTATTACATGTTAATTCCTAACTTTCTTTGTAAACTTTGCTTGAAAAATAAGAGGGATACTTCCAATTTGTATGGCAGGGTCTGATTCCAGCTATGCTAGCAGTTTTTCCTAATGCTGAGCACAGGTTTTGTTTGAGGCACATTCATGAGAACATGAAATCCAAGTGGCGAGCAGATGTTTACAAGAATTTGCTTTTGTCAGCAGGTAGGAAGACCTCCATTCCTTATTTTAACAAGGCTATGGAAGAAATTAAGACAACAGAACGGGCTATGTATGACTGGCTGAATGAGATCCCATACACAGCTTGGTCAAGAGCATATTTTTCTGGAAGAGCTAATTGTGATATGTTGCTGAACAACATATGTGAAGTTTTTAACAGACAAATCATAGGGGCAAGGGATAAGCTGATTATCACATGCTTAGAATTCATTAGGGAGTACATGAGCAAGAGGATAGTGAATGTAAAGAAATTACAAGCAAAGTGTATGGAGCCACTGACACCTCATGCCACTGAGGTCTTCGATGGGATCAAGAAACAGACCTCTGAAATGTCTGTTTTAATGGTTGATACAGACAAGTATCAAGTAACAGGTACGAGATCACAGTGTGTTATGAATGTTAAAAATAAAACTTGTACATGTAGGAAGTGGGACTTGACAGGGATGCTTTGCAAACATGTTGTTGCAGCCATATGGGATATGTCAAGGAATAGCATTGATGCTGGTATACCAGAAGAGTGGGTTTCGGATATGTATTGGTTGCCATCATGGAAGAAAGTTTATGAGAATGTCATAGAGCCAACCAATGGGCCGGAGATGTGGACTCCGTCTCAATGTCCAACAACACTTATCCCACCAAAGCATCATACACAGGTTGGAAGGACAAAGAAGAAGCGAAAGAAGGCATTTGGGGAAAAAGAGCTTGAGAAGGAGTTCGACAAAGCAGGTAAAATGACTAGAAAGGGCACCGCCAACAAGTGTGATAAATGTGGAAACATGGGACACAACATCAGGAGCTGCAAAGGACAAGGGGGTGAACAATCTGCTGCTTCACAAGAATCGCATACTGCCACTCAAGGTGCCCCAATTGACAATCTTTATGATTAATGAAAGTTTTTTTTGGTTTCTAATATCTCTAGTTGTATGGATGTTTGTTAACTTTGTTACAGAAAATGTTTGTTTTCATTTCTGCACTTATGACTATGTTTGTTATGTTATTATGTTGTGATGAAAATGTTTGGTTGTTTATATGGATGCATCTGAGTATTTTTCATATTTGTGTTCAAACATAATTTTAACAGAAAGTAATTCGATTACATTGCAAGCACTAGTACAGGTTCCATAATTTAGTGGTCCAAAATACAACATACAACAAATTTAGATGTTGGTTTCTAGCCTGTTTCCAGTGACAATGATCCAAACAAGACCAATCCGAATCTGAATCAGAACCATGCTCCCCTTCATATGGATTGTGGTACCAATCATCCTCTTCATCCCAATAACTGTAATCCCATGCATGTTCCAGCACTTCATGGTCATAGTCTTTTGTCGGGTCTTAGAGTGTCACTTCATTCTCTGTTTGTTCCTCCAAATAAGGTCTGAGTACCTCAGAGTCTTGATCCTCAAAGTATACATAACTGTCTGGTTCTTCAGCTGTAACTACATCTTCATCCTTATCATTCTCATTCTCAGCAATAGCTTCAGGATTAAAATCAGGCTACCAATATAACATTAAAACAAACAGTAAGAACTTGGAAAAGGAAAATTTACCATTGCAATAACTGGAAAGTCAGTTACAACTAGTAGAAAATACAAATACAAATACAAATACTAATACAATTTGTCTACATTTATCTACTTAAGCAAATAAACTAGCACAATCAGGACCCAAGTAATCCCTAAGTACAACTTCCATTTGAATACATCGTAATTCTTGTACCGAGCCAATTCGTCTTTGCATTTAGCCAACTCATCCTTATCTTTGATACTTTGAATTAAAGCAGGCATTACCTCACGACAAATCGGACATCCCTGTTCTTCACCAACATCAGCCCATCTAAGGAATCCACATCCTCCAATCTAAATTCGGACATCAATATCAACACCACAACTCAGTAATTATCCCACAACTACATTCAATATGCATAAATCAGAATTCACTTACACATCGCAGATACCGTCTTCCAGGATTTGCCTTCGTTTCCGACTGTTTGTAAACAGTTTGGCCACCACAAGGACATATAATGTCTGAGGGTTGGGTATTCCCCATTTTTTTCTTTCGATCGAAACATGGTGGAAGAAGAGCTAGACATTTTCAACGAAAGGAGCTGGAGCGATAGATGATTTAGTGGAGCAGATGCAACGATTGAAGATTTGGGGGAGCTAAGGTTATAAGTGATGAAGATAAAGATGGATGGAGGGTATAATGGTCATTTCAGCGCTTCCAAACGGTCATAATAACGTTGAATGGACGGAGGGGGTAATGTTCGGTAAATCGACAACGTTGGGGGGGGGGGGTCAGACAGCAATATTTTCCAGGTAGGGGGTCAGAGTGCCAATCCGCTATATCCCCAGGAGGTAAAATTGCAGTTTACTCTTATATGTATAACAGGAGGGTTTAATTTGTAACACACAATGAAACTAATACAATGGATGTTAGATTGTTCTCCGGCTCCCTCATGTTTGAGTGTGGTCAGCTCATCACGAAACTGCAAGGCAAGAACTCTGTTGCTGTTTTTTTTATTTTTTTTTATTTTTTATAATACAATGATACAAAAGGCAAAGACTTATATTTTGAATACGAGCATGGTAATGAATGGCATATTTATCTATTACTAGGTTATCTCCCGTGGTACCCATGGGTTGTTTTATTTTATTAGTTATTAATCATGTATTTTTTTTTAAATTTGTGAAAACATTCACTGATAATCCTATATAAATTATGAGATAAGATTATTTGTTTACTGTTTGAGGATATAATCTTTGATTTAAAAAAATAGCATGTGGCTATTGAAACGTCTAGTATAATTACTTAGCATACCAACTTCAACATAATAAAGTAGTCAATATAAGACACAATAAAGTAGTCAATACAATTTGCGCAAATTTATTTCAAACCAAAATAACTTAGAGGAAAACTTCAAATACATCAAACCGAAAGTGAAAATTACATCATAAGTTACCAAATATCTCTTTGTAAACCACGTTAGATGTCTGCATTGTCAGTTTACCATCAGCATCAAATATTAAAATTTTGACACCTTCTCTCGTCTTGACTCTTGATAAATCGACGTACAATTGACCATATAAAAATTTGTAGATTAAATGATTTATTAGAAATACTTGGAATAGAAAAAACAAAACAAAACAATTGAATTCAGAACATAAACCTAGATACTCAAACCTCTAATAATAATAATGAGACTTATGAAACTCTGGAAGGAACTCAACATCAAAGTATAATCAAAAGCTTATAGTAACATCAAAGTATAATCAAAAGTTATTTAGATTAATTATTAATGATTAATTTATAAATAAAAATGAATAAATGCTTATATAAGTCTTTTAAATTACTTATAGCTTTATCTAAAATAAAGAATAAAACTATATGCCTCCAAGTAGCAAGAAAACTTCCACATTGTTTAATGTAAATCAATGCTTTTGTGTAATACCCAATAAATGATGCCCCAATCTTCTTAACTAATACAACATCTATGTTCAAATGCGATGCATAAAATGGTTGTACTCCACACATGTTTATATTGTTAACTAATACCCAGCTTGACCCAGACCAAGCCAACCATTTTTTAAATCGACCCATCCTGACCCGAACCCATCATGTCCGATATCCAGTCTAACCCGCCACCCAGCCCAACCCGACCGGCCCATTTTTGTCGGGTATAACTGTAACCTTTTAAGTTTTTGCCCACATCCCATTCAAAACTGCACAACATAATAGTTTTTAACATACATATGTCATCAAGATGGTCAAGCTACAGTGAAATAATTTTTGTAGCTAATATCAAAGCATTTGAGTTCATTTCAAACCACTACCTGTTATGTTAAAAAAAGGATATCTTTAAGCATTTGTTTTAATATATTTTATCCATCTCTTAATTAGAGTATTTCTTGATCTAAAAAGTCAAATCATACTCTTGTGTGGCAAGTACTTCTGGAGCAATTCTGGTGTTCAACTGTTGATTTTGGTTGTGTATGCAGGACTAAAAACTGCAGTAGAGCTTTTAGAAATTAGGCCAAAATCAAGAATATGAGAAGAAAATTAATGGATGGGTAATGGGTCAAGACAGGTTTAGATCAGAACCCGTAAATTTTTAGTGTGGATCAGAATTGATAAAGGTGAGCCACACTTCAACCCATGTTTTGACCCAAAGAATTTTTAGTTTGTTCAATCCAACCCATTTTGACCACACTTCAAATGATATGTTTTGACCCAAAGAATTCTGAAACAAACATGTTTGACATCTGCAGTGAAGCAATAGAGTTACCATACCCCTTCTGACCTGTTCGACCCATTTTTAAAAGAATAATTACCAGGAAATAAAGAGAGGAATTTGTTGTATAGTGGCTGCTGCATCGAGCACTTGGCTGAAAACAAACTGTGTCGCGTCTGGGTGGGAGCGGCTATTGATCCTAAGCTCAAAAAGTTTTGTTTGCCCTCTTAAGGCTTCAAATGGTTGTATGGTACGTGGGTATGAGTACTTGTGTTCAATAACCATTTGTGTGCATCTTGTCTTATGAGCCACTTGACAGCATCATTAAGTAGACTGACTATTGTTTATCCTGCAAACATTATTATCATTAAGAAACATTAGTAGACCACCGACACGAAGTTGGCAAAAAAGAGATTTTCTAATTCTTTTAGGTCACGAGTTCTAGACTGATGCAAAAAAAATATTCAAATTTAACCTATCTACACTTAAAGAGTCCCACAAAACTAAAAGGTATTTTTCTACCACAAAAAAGTCCCACATCGGGCATCTTAACAAAACACAAAGTTTTCACACCCATATAAAGTAAACCCAGCACCTGAACCACATTGGATGTGGTTCAGCTGTTCGTTTAGCAAAAATGAACAGGCACACCTTCTGAATCCCGATTGAATCGGCTTGTCCGTTTATTAAAACAATGAAAAAATAGTCATCAAATATGTAATGACTGTAGGTATTAAATTTACGGGCCCTATTGTATGCAAACCCAGGAATTAAATTGAAGTTCCGAGGACTTGCTACTCTGCTAACATCCAAAGCCTGCTCACAATGCAAATTTAACTAATAAAATAAACATATAAGGTAGCAGCTATTGCTTTAAAGAAAATCACTAACTTTGAAAATGTAAACATGGAAATTAAAAAACTTAAAAAATAACCCATACCCCAACAACCCGACCCCAACAAACCCGAACCCGAATAACCCATACCCGAACTTTAAATGGGTCATTTATCGGGTCACCTTTTCCTAGCAAAAAACCAAACAAACCGACCCGAACTAACCCGAACAACCCATACCCGAACAACTTGAACTTTAAATGGGTCGGTTATCGGGTCACCTTTTCTTAGCAAAAAAACCGAACCACCCGACCAAAAAAACCCGAAACCCGAAGAACGTCCCTACTCAAATGGATCAAATAGATCAAAGCTAATAAATTTAACCAAAAGAGTTGAAAGTCGTTCAAAATGTATTCAAATGCATAAAACCTTCTAATTCACTTTATTAAAAAACGGTTTAGATTATTATCGTATCGATAAGTTTTGTAATCATATTTAAAACAATAACATTTTTTTGTTATTAAGGAAACTTTAAACAAGAAAGTGTTTGCAAGCAGGCCCAACCTGACCTGTAATCATATCTATAACATTAACTTTTTTTAAGAAAAATGAAATAAGATAGTGTTTCGTTTGCAACTTGCAAGTAGGTCCAACGTTACTTGAGCTACCTGAACCCATTTTGACCCATTACCCAACCCGCTTAACACACCCAGATTTTATTTACGATCTTTTACCTTTGAATTTTTATCTTTATCTACCAGCAACGCCCTACATCCCTGCATTAGAAAAAGAGTTATGGTCTCATGATGGAAAAACTCAAGTATAGTTCCATCTATATTGCATACAGTACATGTGCCATGCAAAAGTGTTAAGACATATGGTTGATGGTCAAATAATATGAAGCCTTTTTTTTTAGAACGGATAAAGTAATAAATTGGTACCTTAAAGAAATCCCTGCAGACTTTTCCTTGTATGACGGTACAACTCATTCTGTATTCACGAATAACACATTGACCGATGCCTTGAAGTCTCCCTGTTCTAATTTGCAAACCGTAACTTAAGAAATTTAGACCATAAGAAGGGAACCTCAGTTATAGTATAAACATTGGCTTATAATGGAGATAAGTACATATTTGTACATATTGAATATATAAAATCAAGAGCACGGTAAATACTTACAGAGCGAAGAGAAATTTTGAGACTTGTTGGTGATGCTTTCTTTAAGGTTTTGATGGTCCATAAGATCCAGTCATCCATGTTTTTATCAACCTCCTCATCCTGGCAAAAGTGAAACCATTTGATCTCAAATGAGCGGCGAGTTGCAGCAGGTTGAAGATTCAAATCAAAAGTATTCTTAGGAACAGATGTGGAAGTCAAATAACAACCAGCCAGGATGAGATCATGAGGAACTGATACTAACCAATCCAATGTGAGGGAATAATGTATAACAGAAAAAAATTCAAAATAGAAGGTTCAAGACAAAATAAGTATGTCAATGAAGATTATATACCATCACACATTTACGAAAAAAATTATAGAAGATAACTTTATATGGTAATATATTGTATAAGAAAATGATAATTATAAGAAAACATAAAGCCCTTTACCTTTGTCTATCATCACATTTCAACATCCACCTATAGAATAAGTGATCACCATAGTGCAGATGTATAACTTGCTATAACCATAAGAAATTTAGCGAAGATACCGTCTCTGTTGATGATACATTGCAAATCTGCAAAACATTCTAATAACAATTTAGTTAACTATTAAGTGAACATTTTTGATGTAGTGTAGATAAACCTACTTAAAAAATTAGTCAAAAGGGTAAAATTAGCCAAGTAAAAAATATTTACAAGGTGACCAAATTACTTAAAAAGGTAGCCAATTAGGTCAACTGAGAGAAGTAACAAAGAGCTAACAGGTGACAAATTTAGTAACAAACAGAGTCAAACGGGTTGTGTTTTATCTAAAACATATTAAATGGGTCAATTAAAAAAATAGCTAAAAAGTTGATTCATTACCACCTGTTCCTTGAGACCCTACTATTGTTCCTTTAGAACCAAGCCTCTTCAAGCAATTCCACAAGCTAAATGGAGGACATGACTATTATAGTTCATCAGATGATAAAACTATCCATATACATATTCATCATATATTTGTGGGTTGCTTAAGCTTATGTTGACTCTTCTTCCAAACTGTTAAGAAGCTTTATTGAGGTGCTTGGCTACCATAATCCGCAGTGTTCTCATCAATGTCCCACCGACATGCATATTAAATCAAATCATAGATGTGGTGATTTTGAAAAGAAGCTCGGTATCCCAGTTTCATGTGGATAGAGTACCATCAGTTCCTGCCTCTTGCCTCTGTGATAACCCAAAACAATAAAATATAAGACTACTGGTAAAACAAATATTAACTCACATAGCCAACAAATCTAAATATCTGCAAAAAAAGGAATTTTATGGCAAACTGAGACCTCCAAAATAAATTTGTTCAACTTGAGAACTACGAACAATTAGGGCAGCTATTTAATATGATTTTTACCATTAGAACTTGAAAAAAAAAGCCTCATTTACCGATCACTATGTAGCAAGACAATGAACCAAAGCTAAATTACATATAATGTTTTGCTGAGCCTATGGTTCCGAATTCAGTAGTTTAGGAGCCATATATTATCTAATGTAGAATATATCACAACATTATAAAGCAAAACGTCTCAAACCCTAAATAATCAATGGATGCAATCCAAGGCAAAAATCAATTTATTTGACTGTTTTAAATGAAGAAACCCAAAAAAATGATTTTTTTTGTGGCGTGATGTTTACCTTCAGATCTGGAAATTTTGAGCCCTAATCATTACCACGATCATCAAGATCGTCTAGATTATAGACGCACACACCTGGAAATCGGAATTCATCCATCATTTAGGTCAAACATTAAAATCAAATATGCACAATAGGGCGATCAATGGAATTAAAGGTGTTGGTGAGCAACAAACCTGTTGAAATCCAAAGATAAGATGCAGCGATGAATGGAGAAAATCCAAGTTTCAGTCTGAGTCGAAGGAAGAATGAAGCGATTTAGGGTTTAGTATGGAAAAAAAGAAGGCAGCGATGAATGGTTGATTTTAGGGTTTCTGATTAAGGAAAAGAGAAGAAGACTCAGACAGGTTAGAAAGACGAATGAGGGATTATATACACGGGTTTGGAGCAAGACACGCGGTATCCATAGAAACTAAATTTAACCCGGAATTTTGAGCGGGAAAATGGAATTGAGAAGCTCTAAGGTAATGCCACATCATTTTACATGCTCTTATCAATTGACACATAAGCCCTTATTTAACATGTTTATTATATATAATAGATTTGACTGGAAGTAGAGTAGGAGTAAACCTGACATATCTTTCACTTTGGGAGAATCGGCTCACAGGTGACTTACTTGTTTCACTCACCCATTTAGAATACCTTGATCTTTCTGTTAACAATTTCAGTGGTAACTTACCCGTCTCTTTCACCAATCTCATCCATTCAGAATACCTTTCTCTTTCTAGTAACAAATTCAGTGGTAACTTACCTGTTTCACTCACCAATCACACCCATTTAAAACACCTTGATGTTAAAAGTAACAATTTCAGTGGTAACTTACTGGTCTCTTTCCTAAATCTTATCCGTTTAGAAAACCTTTCTCTTTCTAGTAACAACTTCAGTGGTATGTTGCCTCTCGATTTCACCAAACTCACCCATTTAAAAGAGCTTGATCTTTCTGATAACAATTTCAGAGGCAAGTTGCCTGTCTATTTCACCAATCTCACCCGTTTGGAATATCTTGATCTTTTTAGAAACTACTTCAGCGTTCAGCGGTGAGTTACTTTGTCGTTCACCAATCTCATCCATTTAGAACACCTTGGTCTTTCCACAATCACTTTTAGTGGTAATCTACCTGTTTCCCTCACCAATCTCACCCATTTGTTGTTCCTTTATCTCAGTAAAAACCAATTTACGAGTCCAATCCCATCATCTTATGGTTCCATGGTCAACCTCAGAGTCCTAGACTTTAGCACAAATCAGCTGAATGCATCCATCCTAATATTCTCATTTAATGATGTCACGGGTGCATGAGAATCATGTTTTATTCATTCCCTCTAAGATAATACCCCCAAAGACAAAACAAGCCAAATGATGTCGTATTTCCATTAATTCACTTTTTATGGATTTTCTTGGCGAAAATTACACTGTCATTAACAGGAATTCTTGATAAAAACTACAAGGCGCAAATCATATTTATTGTTTCTTTTTTTTTTCACCTGATGATCTTCTTTTTTAAACAAATCCGTTGATTGTTTCTTTTTTTTTTCACCTGATGATCTTCTTTTTTAAACAAATCCGTTGATGAGCACTTGGCTCTGATACCAATTGTTGGCGCATTCCTTTAATTGGTCCACACAAACACACAAATTGAACACCAACTCTGTTCAACACTTAAGTGATATAAATCGGAAACACAACACGCTCAAACCTTGATTACACATCGATCCTATTTATAGGAAACACTAACGTTAACCAATTAGGCTTAGAAATGAAACAACTAAACAAGTAGATAAACCATAAGTAATTAGCCTGATAACCATGACGCAACAACTGGATAATGACTAAACAAATAAACCAAAACAGCCTGTATCTCTAGCCCATTCATTTCTTATTAGGATTATGGTTAATCCTTTAACAATATCTTATCTAAGCACACAGCTCAGAAGTATGACACAAGTATAAATAAGTTCCTGACACAATTATAACTACAGGTTGTTCTCAATATGACAAAGCTTGGAGAAGGCCTAAATGATGTGCTCAACATGATAATTCCTGAGACACGTTTCTCATTGTTGGTCGACCCTTTGGATCTGTGAGAATGCATGCTAGTGCTACGTTATATACACGCATGATTTCCTTTACAATTGACTTATTGGTTGGATAAGGGAGTCTCTTATCCAATATATTTTCAAACATTGCACCATGACTAGTTGAATAGTTCAAGGATGAAAGGAGGTCTCCAGGATGCTTCCCTCCAATTGTCTCAAGCACCACAACCCCAAAGCTATACACGTCACATTTTTCAGTCACAATCATGTTGTAGGCAAGTTCTACATGTTCATATATACAAAACGGTCGTTAGAAAAACTCCAATAGCTAATAGACTTAGAAGAAGTGTAATCTTACGTAAAATAAATACCTGGAGCAATATATCCCAAAGTTCCTGCAACGGCCGTTTGGTTGGAGGAATCTGGGTCCAGCAATCTGGCTATTCCAAAGTCAGCAACAAATCCTTCCAGTTCTGAGTTCAAGAGAATGTTGTTGGTTGATATGTCTCTATGAACAATAGGAGGGTTGCAATCATGATGCATGTATGCCAAACCATGGGCTACACCTTTGATAATGTTCAACCTCTTGAGCCAGTCCACTTGAACAGCTAATTCACTGTTACTCAAGGCACAAAATAGGCTCCCCTTTTCCATGAATTCATACACAAGGAAGTTGCATTTGTTATGCAAACAAAAACCATAAAGTCTGATAATGTTTTTGTGCCTTAGGTTGGTTAACACTTTGATTTCATTCTCGAAAGTCTGGTTGAATACTGGTTGCTGGGCTTCAAAACGATGGAGCTTTTTTAAAGCAAATATCTTACCGTCAGGCAGTTTTGCTTCATAAACACTACCGTAGCCACCAGTTCCAATGCAGTATTTGAGGTCAAAATCCTCTGTAGCGGTGACGAAGTCTTCATATGCAATTTTTCCGTCATAATTCAATACCGAGCACACATTTCCGTGTCTTTTTGTTTCTGGCTGGTTTTTCTTTTCGGTAGCTTTGTGATTCTTGTAGAACATGTAACCAAGAAGCAAGAAACCAAGTCCCCCGATGATGGGAAGAAAAATGGTTAAATAGTGGACCAATTGTTCAGCATGTGACGCTTCCTGTCGACCATTTGATTTATTATTAGGACCCATCCTGCACCTAGGAAGAGGATACCCACACAGCTCGGGATTATTTGAAAACCTGTCGGCTGGAAAAGTGTCAAAAGGAGCAGATGCCGGGATGACACCAGACAAATTATTGTTGGAAAGATCGACATCTCCAAGACCAAGACTGGATAATGAATTTGGGATCGACCCGTTTAGCCTGTTATGTGATAAATCAATAATCGCTGCGTTTTTTAACCGGCTTACCTCTTCGGGTATCGGTCCGGTGATATTGTTGTGACCCAAATTCAGTATATTGAGATAGTACATTGACCCGAGTTCTTTCGGGATTCCACCCTCCAGTTTATTGTACGAAAGATCAAGAAAGATCATTGACCCGTTGTGATTGAAATTCGGCTCAGTGATCCCTAAATACACTCTGGTGTACTTACACGGGTGTCTCGATGAAAACCGTTCTAAATCCACCCGGCGGATCCCTCCGAATTCCAGAATATTCCCGGAACCATGACACTTGCTACTCCCGTCGTTCTTAATGTACAAATATTGTTTCTCAGTGAAATACCGAGAAGCAATGTATCCAGATTGCTTGAAAAGTTCCGGCGGGATCGTCCCACTTAACTGATTGGTGTTCAAATCCAACCATACCAAGCTCTTACAATCTCCAAGCTCTCCTGGTATCCGGCCAGAAAACGAGTTGTTCCCTAGTTTAAGAATAGCAAGATTCGACAACCCACCAAGGGCTGCTGGAATTTCTCCGACCAATTTATTGTTGGAAAGGGAAATCCAGTTCAAATTGGTGCAGTTGCTTAATCTAGCTGGAATCGAACCCGTTAAATAATTGAAATCTAGAATCAAATTTTCAAGAGTTTGAACATACATAAGCTCTTCCGGTATTTCACCTGTTAGTAAGTTCATCCATATTATCAAATCTTGAAGTTTAGATAGATACCGGAAACTTTCAGGTATTTTTCCGGTGAAATAATTGAAACTCAGATCAAGTGAAACCAGTTGAGAACAATTGCTAACAGTTGCAGGAATAAAACCAGTAAGCTTATTGTTCTGAAGGTACAACACTTGTAACCTGGTTGTACCACCTTGACAAATTCCGGCAGGAATCTCACCGGAAATCCGGTTAGAACTCACGTCAAACCTCTCCAAATTCGTCATCTCCGACAACGATTCCGGCAACTCACCGGTAAAATTATTAAACCCGAGGTTCAACGTCTTCAACCTGCTCAAACTAAAAAATGTATCCATCGGTAACTCGCCGGAGAAACTATTCCGGGAGAGATCAACCACTTCAAGCATCGAACATGCCTTCAAGCTAACCGGAACCGTACCGGAGATGTTGTTGCCGGAGACGTTAAACTCCAAGAGCTCGCCGCAACCGTCGGATAACATCCACGGCATAAACTCCTGCCCGGAGATAATATTAAATGACAGATCAATAACCTCTAGTGTAAGCGCTGCTAACGGTTTCGTTAGATCACTCGCCTCAATAAAATTTCTCGACAAAATTAAGGTTTTTAAGTTTAAACAACCAGATAATGACCTCATATCCTTAACCGAACCGGATATCCGGTTTTCGCTCATATCTAAAACTTTAAGAAGGTTACTACACTGAGATGTCATAACAATAGTACCAATAACATTGCAGTTTTTAGCAACAAATGATTCTAGAGTAGAAACAGTTAGTAAAGTTGACGAAATTGAACTGAACTCACAGTTTAAATGTATACCGGTCAGATCTATAGCTGAAACTCTAGTGTCTGCTGCGCATGAAACACCGGTGAAGTTGCACACGTTGTTACCGGGTAACCAGTTTTGTAACAGGTTGGGGTTTTCTAGCGATGATTTGAAGAGCAAAAGTTGTTGAGAATCCCCGTTAACAACAAGCAGCAGCGTAAGAAAGAGAAAATGATTAATGAAGCAGAGAGTATTCATCATTATCATCATGATGCTGGTGTGTGAGAAATAAGACGATGATGCTATGTTATGAACCAAATCACGTGTGATGAATATAAATAGTTCATACTATAGCTTATGAATACGAAAGTCAAATTTGGTAGACCACTGTGTACACACATTTTACACGCGTTTCAGAATTAGACTAGCTTAAGGCTCTTCGGTATGGTGACGGAAATGAAGACGGAACGGGATGAAGACGGAGGGGGCGGGATGGGGTGACGGAGAGGACGTCGGAGAGAGAAGAAAGGGGGCCCACCATTTGGATCGTCCTCAACGTCGATATTCCGACGTTGAAGACGGGGACGGAGCTCGACGGGAGGGGGGCGGGATGGGGTGACGACGGCGCCGGGCAGAGACGGGGTGGACGACGCCACCATACCAACCAGCCTAAGGATAAATAATGTGTCCTAATAATTACACACACATCTTAAAACCTTTTTCTCACATGATGGGTTATACGGCCCGTATAGAATAAAATGAACTGACAAATCAGTCTTTGTGAGATAAGCTTTTAGGGTGGTCGTATATAATGCTCGTATGATGTTATACGACCAATATACATTTGGTCGTATAACATTATATTGCTCGTATAATGTTATACGGCTCGTATACATTTGGTCGTATGACATTATATTGCTCGTATAATGTTATACGGCTCGTATACATTTGGTCGTATGACATTATATTGCTCGTATACAATTGTATACGGCTCGTATAATTAATGTTATACGACCCGTATGCATGTGAAACAAAAAAAAAACATTCTATTGCATCTATTTCTGTGCAACAACATTCTATACGGGTCGTATAATGTTATACGGCCCGTATACACCTAGGGATGTGAAAATAAGGAAATAGGGGCGTGAAAATAAAAGGACCTTAAATAATTTACATAATATAATATCTTTCGTTGAAAAGCGTGCTACTCTCAACTCACGTACTGTACTGTTTAAAAGACGTTATATAAGTTGACATCACGTGTATGATTCCTTCAATATCTATATCTATACTATATGATAAAAGAAACAAATGAAAAAACACATGTCATTCATTGAAACCATCTATTTTTTATAGATAATTAATATCAATTAAAAGATAATTATAAAATTAAATTTAATATAAATTTAAACAATTCATATAGGAGATAATCTAATATTTTAAAATATTTAAAAATTATTTATCCTGAAATTAACAAAAGATGTACGATAAATATAAATTATAATATAATGTAAATGATTTATTTATTTTATTAAACTAAAGTAGTTAAGGGTAGAACATATTTCAAAAATGTTTACAAGAGGTAAACAAAAATATTGATCAATGTTTATTGGTTCTATACTTTTATTTTCGTGTTCAACTCTCAACTCAAATACGGTAATCACTATCTTTACGTGACATTTATAAGAACCATCACCGCAATCACCTCATCCATCGTATATCGAGTATATCCGTTAGTTTTTTTAAAGATATAGATTTTTATTAGATTCATTCAACTCGTGTAATAAACGAGGTTTTTAAAGATATAACAATTTTATTTTTTTCTATACAAAATTACATTTATGCAACTCATGTAATATATAGGGTTTTTAAAAAATATAACTTTTTTTATTATGTAGTATATAAAATTAGATTTATTGAATCCATATGATACATATGGTTTATAAAGATTTAACTTTTTATTGTTTGGTATATAAAATTACATGCGCTCAACCCGTATAACACATGAGGTTCTTAAAAATGTAATGTTTTTCATTATTTAATATATAAAATTAAATTTACTCAACCTGTACAATACGCGGGGTTCTTAAAAATACAACATTTTTTATTATTTAATATATAAAATTACACTTATTCAACCAATAACCAGATTTTTAAATATATATTTTTTTAGAGTAAACTACAATTTTACCCCCCGGAGTTAGAGCCAATTGGCACTCTGACCCCCTCCCAGGGAAATTTCGCACTCTGACCCCCCAACTAATGGAAAACGCTGCACTCTTACCCCCTGTTAACGGTCAACGGTTGTTTGACTGTTATAGGTAAAGGTATTTTGGTAATCTTACCCCATATTTATTATTATTATTATTACTATTATTATTATTATTATTATTATTATTATTACTATTACTATTATTATTATTATTATTATTATTATTATTATTATTATTATTATTATTATTAGACACCTGCATCACCATCCTCAAAACCATTTCAACTTTGTTCATCTTCTTCTTCTTCAGCTGACCAAATAAGGGTTTTCATTTTCTTCAAACTTTCAGATCACATGAAGGACTCCAATCTGGATCTGTTCGATTGTAACAACCAACACCCTCACCACAGCCAACACAAATATACACCTGCAACATCAGATTGGAGGGTTTGTTTGGCAATCAACGTGATTCACCACCATCTCTGACCACCGTCGCCATTCTAATCGCTGGATCTATTGCAAACCTATACCACCGTCGTCGGCCATAGACCTCGTGTCGTCGACATTGTTGCCGGATAACCCTAGCCAATAGGAGGTAGAGGTGGGTGGCGGGGTTGCTGGTGTGTGGCAGAGTGATGGCGTGGTGGTGGTGGTCGTCGTTTAAAGGTAAGTTCGTCATCATCATCTTTATGTTAAAGTTTGATTCTAGTAGATTATAGATTGTTATGATGTGTTGTTAGAATATAGGGTTTATATAGATGTACAATTTGAATGTTTGAAAGAGTTTAGGTAAATCACTTTTTGATCGAAAAAAATTGACCAAGTCAACTATGATGTTGTTGGTCCGGGGTATTGAGGTACCAGATTATTGACTTCTGTAGTTCGGAAGTTCAGAATATAATCTGGTTCCGAGGATATGATCCAGACTATTACAAAATGGATAAAAGAATAAGAAATAACAACTCTTTTTACACATTAAGATTTTATCCAGAGTTTAGAGTGAATTTCAAGGATTGTCCTTTATCTTTATACCCATTTTCAGGCGCTGTCCTTTATGTTTAAAATTGACGAGTTTTATCCTTTATGTTTTCATATCATACATGTTTAACCCATTTAGTTTTTTCAGTTACATTTGGTCATATGCTTTGCACATGAGGGCATTTTTGTCAATTCAAAGGTAAGTTTAACGGCAGATTTACAGCTCAAAGCTTCTGCAACCTTTGAATTGACAAAAATGTCCTCATGTGCAAAGCACATGACAAAATTTAACTGAAAAAACTATCTGGGTTAGGCCTAAAGGACAAAACTCATAAATTTTGAACATAAATGACAATGCCTGAAAATAGGTATAAAGATAAAGGACAATCCTAGAAATTCACTCCAGAGTTTATTTTCTCTTATTTAATGTCTAATACTTGCAATTCATCATATACTTGCAACAGATCCTCCAAAAGCTCGAGACTCAGAAGCTAGAGAGGTTCAGTTCTCCATCAACAAACACCAGTGTCACTTCATTGATTCATCCACTCAAGCAAATTGCTGAATCGTTTTTAGCCAATGGGAGTTCATCAACCGGCCACTCGCATAACGCATCAGTCGTTCTTGACACCTCTTAACACGAATTTATATATCTGTGAAATTGATGCAGATGAATTATATATTCTGATTTACATGATCATCAATCAAATAGAAAAAGGACAGATCGATGTCTGTGTAGTTAGTTACTTACAATCAGTTGGTAATTTCTTGGTCATAATTTACATACAATTCATTAAAGAGTAGTTTGTCTCCTGGGTTTCCCATCAAGTTTTTATTTTTTTAGAATTATGAAGAAAATTGCACAAACTATTTACATATTTTATTGTTGAATCCACCGGGGGGTAAGGTTTGCAACAAATATTTAACACTGGGGGTAATATTGCAGAGTACAACAAACCATAGGGGTTAATAAGAAAGGGTAATTGTGACAACTCGTATTTTCGAACCTATCTTTGTACCTTGATGTAACGTAAACATTATGTGACTATGTGAATTGGATGATTTAATGGAATGTTATGTTATTAAATGTTATGTGAATATGTGTTGTGTTTGTATATATGTATGTATTATCACACGAAAGAAACCGATTGCACAATCCCGAACGCACAAGCCTTTGGGCTTTATTACTCTCGGCCCACACCTCTCTTGTGAGTGAACCGAATGGGCAGCCCATTAGGAGGGTTTGGCCCACCCCCTTTGTGTCGCATAACCCATGAGTGGAGGGTATGCTCCTCATTTGTTGCAAAACACCCACATACACAAACCCTAGCTCTCCTCTCTCTCCCTCACGAACTCGACGGCAGCCACAAACACATCCTCTCTAGCGAAGATCTTTTCTTGTTCGGATCAATCGTCTATTCCATCCTCTTCTCAATCGGTTAGTGTTCATGATGTTATGATTCCATGATTGATATAATGATTTGATGTGGTATATATGATGAACAATGATGTTTAGGCGATTATGCTTAGGTGGATCGGATGTTATAATGTTAATGTAAGAACCGAATAGATGTTTATAGATCATCATGTCTTGTTTTCGGATTGTTGTTTAATGATTTGGAGAATGTTATATGATTGCTTATAATTGCAAATCACTAGGGGTTGCTTATGTAGATCGAATCACTTGTGTAGGATGCTTAAACCGAATTAGAATTGATGTTTATGTGATGATAATTTTAATTCAGATGCATGTAATCGGCTGTATATTCATGAAATTGGACCAAGCAATAGGATTTGATAGGTTGTTGTTCATAAATATGATGTTAGGGTTTATGTGAATCAATTGTTAAAAATAATGTTTTGATCGATTTCTGTTTGATATGGAAGTTGTTAGCATTTATTAATAAATTGAGAATTTGGAAACCACTAAATGTTTGTAACTGACATGCATGAAAAATGGAAACTTAAAACCATTCGCACAAGACCTCTTGGTCGCACAAGAGGTCCAGTCGCACAAGTCATGACCAGTCGCACAAGAGGTCCAGTCGCACAAGTCATGACCAGTCGCACAAGTCATGTCCAGTCGCACAAGGCATGTCCAGTGTTGGTGCAGTCATCTGTCGACTACGTCTTAATATCAAGTTTTGGGTTCGTTGCGGTTATAAGACGAACATGATGTCATCATCTTGGATGATGACATCATGTAATGACATCATCAGTACATAAGCTCATGGGATAAAAACGACAAAACTCATTTAATTGGATAGTGAATTGTGGTCTTTGTTATGATTGGACCAATTAATGGTCCAATGAGGTCTTACCATTTCAAGATCCAATGAGCATTCACCATTTATATGACCAATGATATGCAATCACTAAAGACAAAAAGATGGAAGGTGGGATCGCTTTTAAGGAATCAAGTCTGGACCGCTTTTGTGTCTTAAAGTCTGGATCGCTCATAGGGTAGTTTGTGGATCGCTTTTATGTCAAGTCTTCTGGACCGCTTTTGTGTTATGTCATACGAGCGGACCAGAAGTAGTATATATAGGCTGATGTTGTAATTCATTTGTAACAATTTTCAGATCTGATACCGAGGTATTGCCGGTTTTTCCTTGTAATTGAAACGTTGTAAAATCAATATACAAGAGGATTAAAGTGTGATACAAGCTGTGTATGCATCTGTTTCTTTGTTTCCACCTCTGAAACGGAGTTGAGCTCTTCCGAATGACTCGTTTAGGTCGAAATCCGATCCTACAATTGGTATCAGAGCCAAGGAGGAGGAGATCTCGCATATACAGCTCGTTTTCATCATTTTTTCTGCTTCTACATCTTTCTATTTTGAAAAACCTGAACTTTTTACGGATAAAATCGATTCAAACTTTCACAATACGTGCGCAAACATGTTTTAATCAATCCTTGAGAGTTTCAGATCTAAAAACGGAATAAAACTTGTTCAATCAGACCATAATCAGTTCGCTAGTACTGACGTCATCGAGGTCCGCTCGTCTGATCCACTTATCTGGTCCGCTTATTCGAACAGTTGAGGTCCGCTTTTAGTGCAGTTGAGGTCCGCTCTTAGTGACATTTGAGGTCCGCTCTTTGAAACAATTGAGGTCCGCTTATATGTCATCATCTGGTTCGCTCTTGTGAACATCAAAGGCTGTCAGTTTGCGTAAAAGAGATAGTAACGTGTATCAGTTGTCGGTTTGCATGTGTTGGATAGTTTGCATAGGATAACAATTAATTCAGTGTGTTGTGTGTCAGTCGCATGTGAATTAGGTTCACAAATTTGACATAGTGTCTCGGGTCTACAAGTGGAAAATAAATCATATGGTAGTGTCAGTTCATATGGATGTGACAATGAGACTTATCATTCAGTTTGGCAGTGAAAGTGTCGGATAAAGGCCCAAGTCAGCGGCCCAATCACGTTGTTTGAGTATTAAAAGTTGTTTCCTTGTTTTGCCTGATTCAGCACCACCCCTTGAAAATCTAGCCCAATCTTCGGTCCAATCCACTATATTTGATCTATACATCCACCGCCCATTATCATTCAGTTACCCAATCTTGTTGAACTAAAATCTTGTTGGCCATCATTTCATTTAAATAAAATCTATATGTTAGTCTAATGGATTTAGGAGGCCCAATTAGGTGATGCCGCCCACTAGAGACTGTGTGGCCAATCGAATTTTTAAAAAAATATATAGCTGCCCAAATGTTTAGTTCTACATGTGATATTGTTAAAAGGTTCATTAAAGTGTTCATAAAGTGGTGTTAATCGACCCAAGGGATAATCGACCAAAGTTTTTTTTTAAAAAAAAGGGGCTTATGTGTTAAAAGTTGCGGACCATAGTTTGAAATTCTACTCACATCAGTTCATGTTGTTGGAAGTTTGAATTTCTTAGATCACCAGAGAGGTTCAGGTTACTTAAAAAGGTCTTCTTTTCACTTGGAGTGGTTAAAGTCATCTCCTAGTCGTACGAAATTTCAGGTCGTTTGAATATTGTACAGTTCGTTTGAAGTATTCATCCGGTTATTTGAACATCAGTCAGTCTACACGAAAAAGGGTCACGCCATTAGTATTTGATCCAAGTCATAGCTATCCGTTCAGTGTGTCAATTTTCAGTCCGTACAGTTTGTCAACATTCGGTCCGCACAGAATATTCATCGGTTCGAGTATCAGTATTGTACTGTTATTTGACAATTTGTTAAACTGATTGTGTTGTATTTGTTTGTGTTTTGTCAGGTTTCGTCAGGAGATTCCAGTTGCTACAGAAAAATGGATTCCGAGTTCTACAACGCATTTGCTACAACCCCGACTACTCCGGCTACAATTGCTCAAAACATGAATGCAGAAAATGAAACAGGAACAATGCAAAAACCTCCAAAACTTATGGGTATTGAAGAGTATCATGGATGGAAGAATCGTTTCGAGAACTGGGTTCAGGCAAATCATCTTAGAGCTTGGGAAAGCATTGAAACAGCATACATCCGACCACAGACTGCTATGAATGTTGATAAAATTATCTCGGAGTTTTCAGAACAAGAGAGAGAGAGTTATAAAGGAGAGAAAATGATGATAAGTCTGTTGCAGCAAGCTATTAAAGAGGATATATTTGTTTTACTTCAGCATGATGGAAATGCATTTTCGATCTGGAAAGCTCTTGAGAAGAAGTTTGAAGGAAGTACAGAGATGCTCCAGAGTAAAGCAGCGTTACTGAAGAAGGAGTTTGAGTTGTTTACAAGCATGCCGGGTGAGACTACAAAGACTCTCATTGAGAGATATTGCCATCTTGTACGCACCATGTCTCAGTTGAAGATTACTAAAACCCCAGCAGAATGGGTTGAAAAGCTTGTTGACGCTTTACCTCAAAAGGAATGGGGTACATATCTTATGATTCTGAAGAATTCTGGACAATTTAGCAGATTGTCGATTGGTCAGTTTATTGAAAAACTGGAGGCACAGGATCTTGAACAGCAGAAAATTACAAGAATGAACAGTTCAAGCCATCAACAAGACATCAAACTGTATTACAAAGGAAATGTTCAAACTGTTGAAGCTAGTCCAAAGATACAAACTGCATTTAGTGCTGGAAATCAATCTACACCAAGCAGTCAAGGATCAGTCAACACTAGTGGGTTTTCAACGGTGAATTCTCCAAGTGTTCAAAGTTCATCTGCTGGAAATGGTCATCTAATTCAGTGTAATGTAGCTTTACATCTTCAAAATGGTCAAAATTATTCTGAAGAAGTTGTAAAGCATCATATGGGATTATTGGTCACTGCATTAGAATCTTATGAAGGGTTGATTGCTGGAAGAATTGGTAATCCGATGCTCACAAAGGAAGATTATGACCAAATCGATGCAGAGGAGCTAGAATTGATGGATATTAAATGGGCTTTAGCTAGTGTTTTGAGGAGAGAAGAAAAATTTAGATTGGTTACAGGAAGAAATGATTTCTTGGATGCAAATCTTTCTAATCTTGGATTTGATAAATCTAAAGTTGTTTGTTTTCGTTGCAGGGAGAAATGCCACTTTAAAAGGGAGTGCAAGAATCAGGAACCGAGATGAGCAAAGGAGTCTACTGGGAAAGATGATTATTATCGAAAGACCATTTATCAGCAAATTACTCACCAACCGCAACAACAAAAGGAACCTCAAACAGCACATGGAAGAATGATCGAGGATGCAAACAAGAAGGCTTACTATGGCATCATGGATCAAGATGACGAGAAAGTGGCTGAAGGGTTTAGCTGGGACAAGTACATTCCAGCTGATCCAAATGTTAAAGCTTTTATTGCTCAGATTGTGCAAAAGCCAGAGTTGCTGAAAGAGTGGATGGATGTGATGTCTGATAATGATGAGAGTCAAGATGGAAAATCTGTTTCTTCTGAAAGCAGTGATGATGATGAAGAAGTTGAACAGATAAACATTGGAAAATCTCATTTATCTTCTGACAGTTTTGAATTTTATTTTGCAGATAAACTGAAGAAACTCAAAGAGAGGAAAGCTGCAAAAGAATTGAAAGAAATCAAAGTGGTTGAGAAAATTGTGGAAGTTGAAAAGAGAGTAGAAGTTGAGAAGATTGTCGAAGTCACAAAACCTTGTCTTATTTGTTTAGAGTCATGTAAACAATGTATAGAAAAAGATGAAAGGTTTAGTGAGTTAGAAAAGTTGAAAGAAAAGTTGTTGTTTGATGTAAAAAATTTGAAACAGTCATATGATGTATTGAACAGAACTGTGAATAGTCTGGAAAAGACTAACTCTGAAAGAGAGAAAGCTTTGAAGATGTTGAATGCTACTATGATGACAAAGCAGAAAGAGATCAACATGTACATAGAAGAATGTGCAAAGTGGAAGAAAGAGTTGGATAGTGAAGCAACTGAAAATGAAAGAATCAGAAGATTGTTGCAAAGTTACAAAGGTTGTGACTACATAATCGATAGAATTTATCCAACAGTTGAAGGATTTGAAGCGTTTAAAGGTGAAGAAACAAAGCCAAAGAAGAAAAAGGATACTGGTAAGAAACAGGGTGTCTGTTATAATAAGTGTCCGCCTCCGATTTGGGAAGGGTACTCGTCCAGAAAACCTAACGAGGAAGAACTAAAAAAGGCAGTCAATATAAAATTGGAGTCCGAGATAACCGATGTTTTACCTGACAATATTGACGTCACATTCACAGCGTCCGACACAGATCATGAGTCAGAACTGATAAAAAGAGTGGTTGATCAGGTGTTGGATAAGGATGAGGAGTCAGAGTCAAAATCCGAGTCCGAAAGTTCGTGTCAGTCAGTCGGGAGTTCGAGTTCGTCCGAAAAGAGTTCAAAGTCGTCGGGAAAACGGGTTTATAGTAAAGAATTTTTGTTGTCAAAATCTAATTTGAATGAAGAAACATTTGAAGTTGTATATACTTTGAATGATTCTGACAAATTATATTTTGATAAAGAGTTTCCAATAAGAGGTGTCAAAATTGATTTGATAAAAAAGGTTTTCAAACTAACAGAAATTAATATTTCTGAAATAAAAGATGAAAATCTTAATGTAAAACCTAAACTTTACACCTCAAGAGTACAACAACGTTTGAACAAGAAAAAGGGTTACAATTCTGGTTCTGGTTCTCAAAAGAAACCAAACCACAATCGTAGCTACAAAAAGAAAAGACTTGGTTTTATTCCACATGAAAACTATAAAAATGAAAAATATGTTCGAGATTTTAAATCAAAAATGGCATATGTTGCAGGAAATAGCCATGAAGAAGAAGCAAAGAGCTCATTCTGGAAACAGTCAAACCAGGAGTTTCTTGCTGAAAAGATGAAGCATGGAGCTTATCAGAAGAAAGAAACAAGAACCTGTTTCCGATGCAATGAAGCTGGTCACATCGCGTGGAACTGTCCGAAAGCGACAAATACAAAACAGGGAGTTTCTGGGAAACTGAAAGAAGTTGTTGTTGACAAAGCTGAACCACCAACTGAAAGATTCAAAGTGTTCAAAAATTCAACATATGAAGTTGGAGAGTGTTCGAAAAAGTTTTACAAGAAGAAGGGAAATCTTGACAACCAAGCTTGGGTTGTTAAGAAATCAGAGGTAAAATCTGGCGATGAATCTGATTCCACAAAATCGGAGGAGCCACAGGTTGAGGTAAAAAGTGAAAACTCAGTGCCTCTAATGGATGATGTTCATTTTCCACCATTGAGAGCTGAGAATTTTAAATCAAAGGTTGGAAAGGTTGAAATTTCAAATCAATTTTATTCTGATAAGAATGATTTTGATGTTGAGAAAGCGTTTAATGGAAAAATTAAGAAGATTTTTGGAAAGATGGTCGATGGGAAGGTTAAAGGGGTTAAGGAGTTTTATGCTAAAAAGAAAGCAACTTACACTCCAACTGCTTCTGAATTGAAAACACCCAAGGCTGGTCAGGCTTGGGTGGACATTTTCTTTGCTTGAAAAACCTGACTTGCCGGAGATCCCAAGTTTATATTGTGGATCAGGAATCGACATCTTTCTTGAATATTGTTTTTGTGAATGAATCTTGTAATAGTTAAATTTTGGCAAGTCATACTGCAGGAATTGCCGGAGCTTCCAGGTTGGTAAGTGTGAAGCAGGAATCGGCATCTTGATTGGTAAAATGGTTTGTGTAGATGTTTTATTCCTACATGTGATTAATTGTTTTGGATATACTTACAAGTGGTAAGAGGTTGATTCTGACAAAGTGATTACTCAAGGTCATTAGTTTGAACTTGATGTAATCCTGTTACAAGATATTGAATGGACAAAATGATGAACCATTCTCCTAACCTACAGGTGGTAAAATCAACAAAACTTATTTTCCGGAAAAATCATTTTGGTTAAAACAAACTTGAGTGTTTTGAAATCATAATGAGAAAATAGTTTTGTGAAAAGGGGAGTTCTGATTGTTTATGCCAAGTGGATGGCGAATTGAGGTGATTCGATATCGGTTGTCAAGTTTATTGTACAGTTTATTTTCAAATTTCCTAAAATGTGTTTGCATTTTAGGGGGAGTAGAAATTTTCAGAAAATCCAAAAACATTTGAAAATTTGAAAAAAAACAAAAACATGATAAAATCAAAAATGAGTTTTTGTGTCAAAGAAGAGGAAATGATAGTACATCAGTAGACAGTCACAGTATGCTAAAGAATTGTATTGTTTAAATAGCGTTAAACAGTCTCACTGATGATATGCCGATAGGTTTTTACACATTTAGTAAACTTTTTCGGGATATAAACTAAATTTCAAACTTGCTTATTTCGTGGGGAACACTACTTGGATATATAGGTAACCCCTGAAATCTCGTTTGAAAGGTCCCTTATTCTGAGATACTAGGTCTTTATGCTCAGTGATATCTGGGGTATTATCCCGGGACTTCTGCTGAAAGAAATTTCTGACCTAGTCCCCGGAGAATACTTTCCGCATGCTTGAAAAATAGCGCAGCCCTCAGCAAATTGATGAAACAATAAAATTGATAGTCATTGCTGTTGTAATGCAAAAGATCCTCTAAAGGGGACCCACCAAAAGTCGAAGCCGTCATCTCTCTGCGTATCGAAAGATCGACCTGAGCTCTCACGGCCCTCGTACTATAATTTATTCCCCTGATAGATATCATCTGTGGTATACTCACCTGTAAGACTGAATATTGGGATCTGGATACGGGAGTATATTCAAGAGGTGGGACACATGAATGAGTTTAAGTCTTTAAAACACCTAACTCATATCCTGAATTAGTTGAAATTTGTGTGAAAATTTAAGTGGATCAGTATATTGGCAATCTAAGTGAATTGTTTAATTCTTAATGTGTAACTAAGCTCAACGGTACTTGTGACTTGTCAAAGACTGATATGATCCTCTTACACAAAACTCACAAAAATATTGTCTGTAAATATTTCTTTACTGCATTTTATTTCTGTTATGTCAAAAATCCAATAAGATTTTCGGTGTGTTTTAGCATAAATTTTTGAAAATTTCAAAAAGATTTTCGACAACTGGTATTGAAAAGTTGATGTTCAAAATTCCGAGTGCTAAACATGTCGAACAGATGGTTTGGGAGAGTGTGTTGGTTTTTGAAAACAAAAATGATATATATCTTCAAGTGGTTCTTTAAATTGTAACATCATTCTGTGATTGTATAATTTCTGTGAGTGACTCATTAGATCTTTACATGTTATCATCGGAAGTTTTATTTTTGGGTAGAGGATGTGCAGGTTTCAAAGAGATAGAGAACCAGGTTCCGATACCTGAAGAATTTGTGATTTCAACACGCCAGACTACGATCTCAGCATATCGAAAGGGGGAGTCTGAAGACATCCGAGTAGAGATTGTTCGTGGGGAGTTTGTTGATGATGTAAAGAGAAGAGAAAGATTTGAGGATGCTTACACTGTTAAAGACTAAAGTCGTTGAAGACTCAACACTTAAGACTCGTCAACATCTGAGGGGGAGTCTGTTGGTGCAGTCATCTGTCGACTACGTCTTAATATCAAGTTTTGGGTTCGTTGCGGTTATAAGACGAACATGATGTCATCATCTTGGATGATGACATCATGTAATGACATCATCAGTACATAAGCTCATGGGATAAAAACGACAAAACTCATTTAATTGGATAGTGAATTGTGGTCTTTGTTATGATTGGACCAATTAATGGTCCAATGAGGTCTTACCATTTCAAGATCCAATGAGCATTCACCATTTATATGACCAATGATATGCAATCACTAAAGACAAAAAGATGGAAGGTGGGATCGCTTTTAAGGAATCAAGTCTAGACCGCTTTTGTGTCTTAAAGTCTGGATCGCTCATAGGGTAGTTTGTGGATCGCTTTTATGTCAAGTCTTCTGGACCGCTTTTGTGTTATGTCATACGAGCGGACCAGAAGTAGTATATATAGGCTGATGTTGTAATTCATTTGTAACAATTTTCAGATCTGATACCGAGGTATTGCCGGTTTTTCCTTGTAATTGAAACGTTGTAAAATCAATATACAAGAGGATTAAAGTGTGATACAAGCTGTGTATGCATCTGTTTCTTTGTTTCCGCCTCTGAAACGGAGTTGAGCTCTTCCGAACGACTCGTTTAGGTCGAAATCCGATCCTACATCCAGTCGCACAAGGCATGTTCAGTCGCACAAGGTGTCGCTAGTCGCACACGTTGTAATGTTACTTAACTGTTGGGCCGGGTATATGTTTGGGCCGGATTAACCCCAATCGTACAAGGGTTCTCGGATCGCACAACGGATCCGTGTTTAATTGGTTAGGCCGGTTACTTATTGAACTACTTATGTTTATTTGGGGCTTCTAGTTATTTGGGCCGGGTGTCTAACGGAATCGCACAACATGTTGTGGATCGCACAAGGCTGCGCTGAACGCACAACATGTTGGGCCGACTGTTATTGGGCTATATCCTTCGGATCGTACTAGTTAGACATGATGAGTGCTTGACTGTTACTGTTAAGGTGTTAACATGTATTATGTGTTTGCCATGATCAACCTGTGTTCATAATCTGCTACCTATGTGTAATCAAACGTGCACCTAGACCTGACTTGTATGGTAACCATGTTAGGACGTGGTTGACCTCTAGCAGCGATTGACCTTTCGTTTACCTACCGAGCAATCTAAGGTGAGTTCACACTCTAGAAATCATGGGATTCCCAGGGGTTGGGAATGGGGTTAAGGAACATGGATTCCTCGTCCTTTCTTGGGTAGGACAGTACTGGTTCAGGAATGTAATTCCTCGTCCTCACGGACAGATAACTTTTACTAGACCAAAACTCTAACACGAAGTCCCTCCTTTTTATATCGACTTAATCGCCGAGCCAATGGCGAGCGGGTCATTAGTTAGATAGCGCTATTTAGGTCTGACAAGCCTCACACTGTGACGCAGAGGACGGGCGTGAACTAATGGATCTGGGCACGTCAATGATGATAGACATTGACAGTTCAGGGCACATAAACATGACTACAGTCAGCAGTCGATATGGTAACAAGTCTAGTGTATACATGGGGTAGCCCCCACGGCCGAAATGACAGATAACTATCATGGGGTAGCCCCCACGGCTGGATTGCCAGAGTTAATGGGTTAAACAAATCACGTTTTCAAATATGGGGTAACCCCCACGGCAGGGATGCCAGTTAAAGGAACTATTTTTGGAACAACTAAAACCAACACCCAACTGTGAACTCGCTCAACATTATTGTTGACTCGTTACTACATGCTTTGCAGGTCAATAGGTACTTAGCTGGAGCTTGCACAAGGAAGAGTCGTTGTGGGACATGGACAGCTGTGTGCCATGTTAAACCTTTGGATATTTAAACTTATGATTTGGTTTTAAACATTATGCTTCCGCTTACAACTTAAACTATGTTTGTTTTGAACACTAATTGTGTTTGTTGGTCTTTTACAATTAATTACTTGCTTGTTCAATATGATTGGTGGTTTGATCCTGGTCAGTCACGCCTCCAAGCGGTGATACTCCGCATGTGGATTTTTGGGGGTGTGACAGATTGGTATCAGAGCCATTGGTTATAGTGAACTTGGTTTTAATAAAGGAAAACGATTTTGTTAAAACCAGACTATAACCTGTACAGTGCTCTACGATCCACAACGACGCTTCACTCCACGTGCAAGGCTCGACATTCTAGGTGATATGGTTTATGTTATATTGCCTACTTGCTAGTTACATAGAACATTGCTCATGATATGGTTAGATAACATAGTAGCCATTGTTTGTAACAACGCGTGCTTGCTCCCTACTGTCACTACACACTTACGCACATTCGCGACGCCTTTTCTACTTGTGTTTCCTTCGATGTGAAGATCATGAATGGACTTGTGAACTAACTCAAGCCCAGCTGACGGCTCTTATCAACAAACAAGCTACGGCAGCACTCACAGCCGCTCAGGCAGGAAGTATAACCTGCTATTCTGAACCTAACCTAGGATGTTAGATCCTACTCTCATGACCCAACTCTCGCGCTTAACCCAGTCTTTTCTTCCTCGCGCAACACGGTCAGAACGCTCAGCCACCTGTGTGCACATTCAAAACTTTTATGGACTGCCAACCTACTACTTTCAGCAGCACTGAAGGAGCTGTTGGACTCCTCTACTGGTACGAGAAGCTCGAGTCTGTCTTAGAGATGTGTGAATGCCCTGAGGCTCATAAGGTGAAGTACGCCACTGGTACTCTCGAAGGCACTGCGCTAACTTGGTGGAACGCGCACGTTCAGATGCTGGGGCTGGCGGCTGCTAATGCCACCCCATGGAATGATTCTTAAGGAACTGATCAAACGTGAATACTGTATTCATGATGACATCCATAAGCTGGAAGTGGAGCTCTTAAACCTGAAGATGACGGGGTCAGAGATAGAAGCGTACGCTAAGCGATCCAAGGAACTGGCAGTGTTATGCCCAACTGTGGTGGGTCCTCCCATCAAACGCATCGAGTTGTTCCTCAAAGGCTTATTACCTGAGATTCAAAGCCATGTGACTGCTGCTAACCTTGCTACTATCCAGGATGTCACACGCCTCACAGACCAGGCAGTGGAACAGAACAGGCTGCCTAAGCGTATAGGTGCTGCCACTACTACTACTTCTGCTACCCTCAGTGACAACAAACAAGGGTTCGACCACGGTTCCATCCCAGGCACAACAGCGAAAGATCGATGACAACCAAAGTCCTGGTCAGCAACCTTTTGGTAGTCAAGGGCAGGGTGGATACAGGGGAAACCACCCTAAGTGCAAACGATGTAAATTGCACCACAACGGGCAATGCAACCGAAATCATTGTCAATGATGCAACAAGCTTGGTCATGGAGCCAAAGATGGTAGAAGCTCACGTCCTGTAAACCAGAACTAACAGCAACAGCAGGGTAACAAGGGATGTTATCAGTGTGGTGCTGAAGGTCACTTCAAGAGACACTGCCCACAGTTGAACCAGAACCAGAATCAGAACCACAACCAAGGAAACGGGAACAATAATGGAGGCAACACGGGGGTAATAACGACAACAATGGTGCCAGGGGCGAGTGTTTGTGAATGGTCAGGGTGATGTTAGGAATGACCCCAACGTTGTGATGGTTTCGACATTATTACCTCAACATCGAGCGGAGACTCTTTGCGAAGAAAAGATCGTCCGCATTCCTCGTGCTGGTTAAAAACCTTTGGTAATGCATGGTGACAAGCTCCTGTAGCAGCGCCTCGTGCACCGTATCGCTTAGCTCCATCAGAGTTGAAAGAACTCTCTACGCAACTACAAGAACTCTTGGATAAAGGTTTTATTCGTCCTAGGTCTTCGCCCTGGGGAGCTCCAATGTTATTCGTGAAGAAGAAAGACGGTACCTTCCGTATGTGTATCGACTATCGTGAACTCAACAAAGTGACCGTGAAGAATCGCTATCCTCTTCCACGTATTGACGACTTGTTCGACCAGCTGTAGGGGTCGAGTTACTATTCAAAGATCGATTTGAGATCAGGATATCACCAGCTGAGAGTCCGAGAAGAGGACGTCTCTAAAACAGCCTTTAGAACCCGTTATGGACACTATGAGTTTTTGGTCATGCCTTTTGGGCTGACAAACGCACCTGCGGTCTTTATGGACTTGATGAATCGAGTGTGCAAGCCGTACCTAGACAAGTTCGTTATAGTTTTCATCGACGACATCCTGATCTATTCGAAGAGTCAGGAAGAACACGAGCAGCATCTACGGCTCATTTTGGAACTTCTTCGAAAAGAATAGCTGTACGCCAAGTTTTCAAAATGCGACTTCTGGCTTCGTGAAGTCCATTTCTTAGGCCATGTAGTGAACAAGGATGGGATTCACGTTGATCCATCCAAGGTAGATTCGATCAAGAGCTGGCCTGCACCTCGTACACCAACGGAAATTCGCCAATTCTTGGGCTTGGCAGGTTACTACAGAAGGTTCATTAAGGATTTTTCCAAGATTGCACAGCCTCTCACCTCACTAACGCAGAAGGGTGTTGTTTATCGATGGGGAAATGCACAGGAGTTAGCGTTTCAGCACTTAAAGGATAGACTTTGCAGTGCACCTATCCTTTCATTGCCAGAGGGCACAGGCGACTTCGTGGTTTACTGCGACGCGTCCATTCAGGGTCTTGGTTGTGTATTGATGCAGCGGGATAAAGTTATAGCCTACGCCTCACGCCAACTCAAAGTTCATGAAAAGAACTTCATTATACACGATCTAGAGCTGGGAGCGGTTGTTTTTGCACTTAAGATATGGAGACACTACCTGTATGGTACCAAATGCGCTATCTACACTGATCACAGGAGCCTCGAGCATATCTTCAAACAGAAGGAACTCAATATGCGGCAGCGACGATGGGTCGAGCTACTGAATGACTACGAATGCTCGATCAGATACCACCCGGGCAAAGCCAATGTTGTGGCCGACGCCCTCAGTCGAAAGGACACTGCGCCCAAGCACGTACGAGCTTTACAACTCACTATACAGTCTGGTCTTCCTTCTCAGATACGGGACGCTCAGGTAGAAGCAGTGAAACCAGAAAACGTCAGGGCTGCAGCCCTACGTGGCTCAAGGAAACGATTAGAATGAAAGGAAGACGGTGCTTACTACGTAACAGGACGCATTTGGGTCCCACTTTATGGCAACCTACGAGAGCTTGTGATGGATGAGGCACACAAGTCTCGCTACTAAGTATCTTGGTTCGGATAAAATGTACCACGATATCAAAACTACATATTGGTGGCCTAGCATGAAGGCCCACATAGCAACTTACGTTAGCAAGTGCTTGACTTGTGCGAGAGTCAAGGCGGAATACCAGAAACCTTCAGGCCCACTTCAACAACCAGAGATACCACAATGGAAATAGGAGCAAATTTCCATGGATTTTGTTACCGGCCTGCCTAGATCTCAACGTGGTAACGATACTATTTGGGTGATCGTGGATCGACTCACAAAGTCTGCTCACTTCTTGGCTATCAAGGAAACGGATAAGTTCTCCACACTAGCAGACGTATATCTTAAGGAAGTTGTCTCGAGGCACGGGGTGCCCACCTCTATTATCTCGGATCGAGATGCACGTTTTACTTCAGAACTGTGGCAAGCAATGCACAAGTCCTTTGGCTCACGTTTGGATATGAGCACAGCTTATCACCCGCAAACGGATGGGCAGTCTGAACGCACCATCCAGACCCTAGAAGACATGCTTAGGGCATGTGTAATTGACTTTGGCAACGGCTGGGAAAAGCATCTGCCACTTGTGGAATTTTCGTACAATAATAGCTACCACACCAGCATTAAAGTTGCTCCGTTTGAGGCATTGTACGGGCGTAAATGCCGGTCACCTCTTTGTTGGGCAGAGGTGGGGGATAGTCAGATTACTGGTCCAGAACTTGTGGTAGACACAACAGAACGAATTGCTCAAATACGACAACGAATGGCGGCAGCTCGTGACCGTCAGAAAGTCTACGCCGATAAGGGCAGAAAACCACTAGAGCTCCAGGTTGGGGAGCGAGTACTACTCAAAGTTTCACCCTGGAAGGGTGTGGTTCGTTTTGGTAAACGAGACAAACTTAACCCACGATACGTCGGACCTTTCGAAGTCATTGAGAAAATAGGCAAGGTGGCCTACAAACTGAACTTACCAACGGAACTCAGTGCAGTTCACAACGTTTTCCACGTGTCAAATCTGAAGAAGTGTCTGTCAGATGAGACCCACATAGTTCCTTTGAAGGAGCTCACTATCGACGAGCAGTTACGATTCGTCGAGGAACCAGTTGAAATCACGGACCGGGATGTTAAGGTCCTCAAACGTACTAGAATACCTCTCGTTCGAGTTCGTTGGAACTCACGTCACGGCCCAGAGTTCACCTGGGAACGCGAAGACCAGATGAAACAAAAGTATCCCCAACTGTTCGCAAACGGTACAACCACTACTGAGGCTGAAGCTACGGAATTTCGGGACGAAATTCCAGATCAACGGGGGGAGGATGTGACACCCCAGGAAAACTAGGAAAACCATGCAACTTAACTAGCTTCCTCAGTGAGTACGTGCTAAATTTCGGGACAAAATTTCTTTCAACTTGGGGATAATGTGACAACTCGTATTTCCGAACCTATCTTTGTACCTTGATGTAACGTAAACATTATGTGACTATGTGAATTGGATGATTTAATGGAATGTTATGTTATTGAATGTTATGTGAATATGTGTTGTGTTTGTATATATGTATGTATTATCACACGAAAGAAACCGATTGCACAATCCCGAACGCACAAGCCTTTAGGCTTTATTACTCTCGGCCCACACCTCTCTTGTGAGTGAACCGAATGGGCAACCCGTTAGGAGGGTTTGGCCCACCCCCTTTGTGTCGCATAACCCATGAGTGGAGGGTATGCTCCTCATTTGTTGCAAAACACCCACATACACAAACCCTAGCTCTCCTCTCTCTCCCTCACGAACTCGACGACAGCCACAAACACATCCTCTCTAGCGAAGATCTTTTCTTGTTCGGATCAATCGTCTATTCCATCCTCTTCTCAATCGGTTAGTGTTCATGATGTTATGATTCCATGATTGATATAATGATTTGATGTGGTATATATGATGAACAATGATGTTTAGGCGATTATGCTTAGGTGGATCGGATGTTATAATGTTAATGTAAGAACCGAATAGATGTTTATAGATCATCATGTCTTGTTTTCGGATTGTTGTTTAATGATTTGGAGAATGTTATATGATTGCTTATAATTGCAAATCACTAGGGGTTGCTTATGTAGATCGAATCACTTGTGTAGGATGCTTAAACCGAATTAGAATTGATGTTTATGTGATGATAATTTTAATTCAGATGCATGTTGTGTAGGATGCTTCTAGTTATTTGGGCCGGGTGTCTAACGGAATCGCACAACATGTTGTGGATCGCACATGGCTGTGCTGAACGCACAACATGTTGGGCCGACTGTTATTGGGCTATATCCTTCGGATCGTACAAGTTAGACATGATGAGTGCTTGACTGTTACTGTTAAGGTGTTAACATGTATTATGTGTTTGCCATGATCAACCTGTGTTCATAATCTGCTACCTATGTTTAATCATACGTGCACCTAGACCCGACTTATATGGTAACCATGTTAGGACGTGGTTGACCTCTAGCAGCGATTGACCTTTCGTTTACCTACCGAGCAATCTAAGGTGAGTTCACACTCTACAAAGCATGGGATTCCCAGGGGTTGGGAATGGGGTTAAGGAACATGGATTCCTCGTCCTTTCTTGGGTAGGACAGTACTGGTTCAGGAATGTAATTCCTCGTCCTCACGGACAGATAACTTTTACTAGACCAAAACTCTATCACGAAGTCCCTCCTTTTTATATCGACTTAATCGCCGAGCCAATGGCGAGCGGGTCATTAGTTAGATAGCGCTATTTAGGTCTGACAAGCCTCACACCGTGCCGCAGAGGACGGGCGTGAACTAATGGATCTGGGCACGTCAATGATGATAGACATTGACAGTTTAGGGCACATAAACATGATTACAGTCAGCAGTCGATATGGTAACAAGTCTAGTGTATACATGGGGTAGCCCCCACGGCCGAAATGCCAGATAACTATCATGGGGTAGCCCCCACGGCTGGATTGCCAGAGTTAATGGGTTAAACAAATCACGTTTTCAAATATGGGGTAACCCCCACGGCAGGGATGCCAGTTAAAGGACCTATTTTTGGAACAACTAAAACCAACACCCAACTGTGAACTCGCTCAACATTATTGTTGACTCGTTACTACATGCTTTGCAGGTCAAAAAGTACTTAGCTGGAGCTTGCACAAGGAAGAGTCGTTGTGGGACATGGACAGTTGTGTGCCATGTTAAACCTTTGGATATTTAAACTTATGATTTGGTTTTAAACATTATGCTTCCACTTACAACTTAAATTATGTTTGTTTTGAACACCAATTGTGTTGGTTGGTCTTTTACAATTAATTACTTGCTTGTTCAATATGATTGGTGGTTTGATCCTGGTCAATCACGCCTCCAAGCGGTGATACTCCGCGTGTGGATTTTTGGGGGTGTGACAGTAATATAGTCATTTAACACCGGGGGGTAATATTGTAGAGTAGAACAAAGCATAGGGGGTAATGAGAAAGAGTAATATAGTCATTTAACATATCATTTAACAGAACTGTTAAGTTCTTTGACTGCAGGGGGTAAGAGTGCAGCGTTTTCTATTGTTGGGGGGTCAGAGTGAGAAATTTCCCTAGGAGGGGGTCAGAGTGCCAATTGGCTCTAACCCCAGAGGGTAAAATTGCAGTTTACTCATTGTTTTATTATTTGATATATAAAATTACATTTATTCAACACGTGTAATAAACGAGATTTTTAAAGATATATATATATATATATATATACACATATATACATATATATGTATACATATATATGGGAAGGTTCTATCCAGAACACTAAATATTGCGAGAACACGCAGAACAACATGAATTACTCATTTTTTCAATCATAAAAAACCTAAAAAGTAAATGAAAATGTTATAAATGTAAGATTTATTGTTTCTCACAATAGAATTTAAAACAAAATATAAAAAATCTTCAATTTTTAAATAACCTACATGCATGTAGGTTTTGTGTAGGCTAAATTACCTACATGTATATAGACTATGTGTAGGGAAAAATATATGATTTTTTTATGTATATATAATACCCATATGAATGTAAGAAACATAAAATTTAAGAAATATAAACCTTAAATCCCAAAATTTAGTGATTTAGAGTTGTTCTTTTTGTTCTCACAATAATTAGTGTTCTGTAATGATCCTTATCCTACATATATGTATATATATATATATATATATATATATATATATATATATATGTCACGGTCCCCGGCCCGGTGTGACCCGGTCCAGAAGCCGCGGGACAGAAAACCCGTGGTAGTTGTATTTAGTTTGGCAGCAGAAGTATTAACAGGATCGTTTAAACTTAAAAATGCCCAATTTATTTTATTATTATAATTTGGGACAAACCCCCATAATTTACAATAAATGTGATTTCACTGGGAAATTCCTGTTTTACAAAAACATGTTTATTTATTTTATTGAGCCACTTCTTCAAGCTTGAAGTGCTACATAGCACTTTTCCCTAGATCATAGCAGATCACCTTAAACATGTTTAAAAATATTTTATCAGCGGGGAAATACTGGCGAGTTATTCAATTTGCACAAACGACACATTGTTATAAATTTACAGTATTAAGGGTTTTTATATTTGCCCCTATAATATAATTATCTGGTTCAGCTGTCACTCGACCGAATCTATGACTATGGACATATCACTAATTAGGCTAGCCCACCTAACGTGATAAATCGTTAGTAGTAATGTGCACAAAACCCCTACATACTGCCAGTAATTAAAGATTAGCAAAGACTTAATCACTGCAAAATATAACAGGAAAATATTTAGGGTTTTGCAAAGCACTTTGATAAAAAGAGAATGACTCACAAACGGTGAGAAAAGAGAATGGACTCAAATTGCAAGTTTAATTGGACAGAACCTTGCCTACTGATATTTGAATTTATCAAAAGCAAAACTATAGTCTATACAGATCATGCAGCCATTCGATATCTCTTCAAAAAGCAGGACGCAAAACCACGTTTGATTCGGTGGATTTTACTCCTCCAAGAATTTGATATTGAAATCAAAGACAAAAGAGGAGCTGAAAACACCGCAGCAGATCATCTTTCACGCTTAGAAGACCCAGCTTTGGAGGCAACTAGGGACGAGCAAATCAACGAAAAATTTCCAACAGAGTCCCTAGGAATGGTGGAATACAAAGAAGAACCATGGTACGCCGACTATGCTAACTACCTAGCTAGCGGTATAGTCGCAAAAGGTTGGCTACATCATCAAAGAAAAAAAATTCTTTGCTAATGTGAAGCATTATTTTTTGGAAGACCCTTATCTTTTCAAAATGTGTACCGACCAACTCATTCGACGATGCGTACATGGTAGCGAAGCAAGAAGAATTCTCCGCCATTGTCATGAAGGTTCATACGGAGGACATCATGGTGCCGCTAGTACCGCATGAATGGTATTTGATTCAGGGTTTTATTGGCCAACCATTTACAAAGACGCTCAAAGTCTTATCAAGACATGTGATGCTTGCCAAAGAACAGGTAATATTTCTTCCAAAAACGAAATGCCACAAAATGGCATTCTTGTTTGTGAAATTTTTGATGTGTAGGGACTCGACTTTATGGGACCTTTCCCACCGTCAAAAGGAAACAAATATATACTTGTGGCAGTAGATTACTTGTCTAAATGGGCCGAGGCCGAGGCACTTCCAACAAACGATGGAAGAGTTGTGGTAAGATTTCTGAAAAAATTATTCTCTCGTTTTGGAACACCTAAAGCATTAATAAGTGATAGAGGTACCCATTTTTGCAACCACCAACTCGAAAAAATTCTAACAAGATATGGGGTCTATCACCGGGTCTCAACAACATATCACCCTCAAACAAACGGACAAGCCGAGGTGACTAATAGAGGTTTAAAACGAATACTTGAAAAAACCGTAGGGTTAAATAAAAAGGAATGGGCCGATAAATTAGATGATGCATTATGGGCCTTTCGAACTGCTTATAAAACAACAATAGGTACAACCCCATATAAGCTAGTCTATGGAAAAAACTGTCATTAGCCAGTAGAAATTGCACACAAAGCCTACTGGGCAATTAAAAATGTAAACTTAGATTTAGAATTTGCCGGTAGAAATCGATTTTGTCAGTTAAATGAATTAGACGAATTTAGGAATTATGCATACTCGAACTCCGAAATTTATAAGGAAAGAATGAAAAACTTTCATGACAAACATATTAAACCTAATGAATTTCGAGTAGAAGACCAAGTTCTTTTGTTTAATTCATGACTTCGATTGTTTCCTGGTAAAAATTAAAGTCTAGGTGGTCAGGACCTTTTTCCATCACCCATATTTTCCCACACGGTGCAGTAGAAATTAAGTCTCGAAATGGAATTCCATTCAAAGTCAATAGCCAACGGCTGAAACTCTACCAAGGATTTATTGAGGATGAAGAGGAAGAAATCTCGCTTCAAACGATCGAAGAATAAAAGCAACAACATCATACCTGGTAAGTTACGAACCAACGGGATGACATCTTAATCGGTAAGTCTTCTAACCAAGTTTTGGGAAAACAAGGGCACGAGGGCGTGTCCGCACGACTGTCGGGATAAATCCCCTTTTTCATAACAGTTACACCATTCCACATGCCCCGTTTCCCCAAAAACGCTCTGGTTCAAGGCGATTTTCCGCAGATTTCCGACGTCTCCTCTACTTCTAACAACACCAAGGTATGATTCTATCATCATTAGTAGTTAGATTAAGCATTTGCATGTAGTTAAAACTTCAAAAATTTGGGGAAAATCTAGGGTTCTTGAACTTCATCCGGATCGAACCTCAAATTTTTGCTTAAATCTGTTAGCATTAGTTTAGATTAGTGTTATAGGGAGTAAATCCACTTGTATTGTTCAAAGATTCGCCCGATTTCTCACAGAAATTTCAAACCCTTGTTTTTGAACCGAAAAAGATAAAATTGAATGGGTAAACGGTTTGTTTTGGGAAAAACGGCGCTTGGGGTATCATTTTCGGGGGAAACCGCACCTATTGAACCAAAAAATTTCAAGTTTTCGAAACCGGGTCGAAAAATGAAATTTTTAAGTAACAGATGCCTGGACACGGGGTCGTGTCCGCTGAACACGGGGCCGTGTCCAGCTCGCTGTTTGCAGTTTTGTCAGAAAATTCCACTGTTTCATACTAACTTTTGGTGTATTCTTTCAGATGTCAAGGAAATTCACGAGGTTCAACGCAAATGAGCTCGATGCTAGGGCTAGATACGAAGTACTTCAAACAAGACCGGAAGAATACCCAAGACAAGCATGCATGGATTTGTTAGCATTGGTGAACCAACTTGACCGGTTTAACAACCTCGTTACCGGCCCACTAAGAGTCACCCTAACCACTCGACTTCGCTCAGTCCACAAGTGCACTATGGAATTCTATAGCACCTTCACGTTCAATTCAAGGTGTGACCCATTTGACAATGATGGGGTAGCATTCCGATGTGGTTGAACTAGGTACTCGATTTCGATGGCACAGTTTGGGTCGATAGTTGGGTTGTATGCGGAGGAAGATGCGGGTAATGAAGAAAACACCGGAGGAGTGCGGGATTTGGATGAAAACGAGCGCCAAGTCGCTTGGGCAAAAATTGGAGAAGGGCACTACAACCCGAGCAGCACTAAGAGCACTAAGCTGAGGGACCCACTTTATAGTTACATCCATAGGGTCCTCGCTTACTCTCTTAGCCAAAGGCATGATAGTAGTGGCGTTGTGGGGTTGAGAGATTTGGTGGTCCTTCATTGCACCCATACTCACAGACACCTAGATGTTCCGTATCTCCTGCTTCGTAACATGCATCTGAACCGGCTTGCTACTTCACCAACCCCTATCTTCTTCGGAGGGTGGATATACCGTCTCTTCAAGCACTTCGTGAACATTCCTAGGTCCTTCGAAAGGAGCCCGTGGTCGGGAAGAGTAGACATACACATCTGCCTCTCCATGAGCTTGATCTATGAGGCTGAAGACGGGACAATTAGCTTCCAAAGGATGCAGGGACATGCATGGAACCCGCAAGAGGCACTCGTCCTTCACGCTCCACAGCATCATCAATACCAGTACCAGCCCCACGGTGATCCGGGCCAGTCCTCCTCACAAGGAGGTGGTTTTCCTAACTTCCAAAGTTTACATGATTTATTGCAGGAAAAGCTCATGTGCACCAGGAACACCTATAACATGGCAAGCAACACGTATGCCCGGGTTGGAGAAATCGAGAGAAACATAACCGATATCCATGATGATATTGGGAATATCCGGGAATACATAGCTGGGCATGATGGAGGAGGAGATGATGATGAGGACGAGGACATGGACTAGGCAGGAGGTGCGGAGGCGGAAGCGGTTGGTTGGTGATCCCACAGGTTAACCCCAACAATTTCCGGCCTGCGTGTCGTGTGTTGAACAATTTACTTTCCTTTAACTCTTTTTACTTTCTGCATTTGTTTTTCTTTTTAACTTTGTGATGTGGATGTTGAACTTGGTAATTTAGGATGTTTGCTATGGTTTGGTGTAGTGTTTATTGATAAAACAGGTACATACGAGGCTTAGAGCACTAAACATAAGTGCTACTAAAGCCGGGACAGGAAAAGCGGAGCCAGAAACCTGTTTTTCAACTTTGCAGATTGTCTACACGGGGTCATGTCCAGCCGACACGCCCCCGTGCCCACTTCCCCAGACCTGCTGTTTGTTTAAATCTGCAGACTTTTGCTAGACACGGGGTCATGCCCATTGGACACGCCCTCGTGCCCACCTTCTGTAAGTTTTCGTTACTGGCACCTGAACACGGGGTCGTGTCTATCGGACACGGGGCCGTGTCCAGACGCCCAGTAACATAAAATTTTGCTTTTTAACATTTTTTTACACATTCAATCAACCTAAAAACTTATTTTTGGGACACATTGAGGACAATGTGTAATTTAAGTGTGGGGGGATGCTAAACCTTTGAATCTTGTAAGTCCTAATCACAAGCCTTACACAAAACTCTATTGGAACCGCTAATCACCCCAATTTTTTTCAAAAAATTTCATTTTTTTACTTGTCTAGGTTTAACTTGTGAATTTCAAGTTCTAAAAAGGTTATATTTTTATAAATTTGCAACCGATAGCGTCGTGATAAAAAGAACCAACATAAGAAAATTATGAAAAGGCATGACAAGTTTAGTTAAAATTTGATTATATATACTTGATCACATAAAAAAAACCATTCCCACAAAAGTGAGTTTTGAGCCTTTATTGAGCATACAAATACATATCTTTAAACTAAATGCTCATTTTTCGTTTCTTGTGTGAATAGCCGCTTGGTTCTTACGACTCTAGAACTTGCCACGACGATACATTCCAGGTCCTTACCAACTTAAACCCTAGTAAGTAAATGATGGAGGCATTAGGACTAACCATTTTTATTTTTACACCATTATTTTTCTTTTTTTTAACCACCTACCCAAAATCCCCCTAGTTAACCCCTTTGAACCTAAACCTTTTCATTTCTTAACCCAAACCAAACACCCTTTCACCCACCAAAACCTTTTCATTTTTAACCATTTGTTTTAGTAACAAGCTCGGTTTCTCGTATGACTTTTCAAAAAAAAAATGTGTTGATGATGAAGCAAAAGAAATAAACAAGCAAGTTCATCAAAAATAACTTTGTTTGAATAATAGCTTCATCCAAATAAAAATTTGCAAAAATAAAGTCTTACGAAAACCGACGCTTTTTTACGCTTTTTCACCCTTTTCTACTAACCACTAACCCAACCACCTACCTTTAACCCAAGCCTAACCCTTCACCCCAAAAGTCCTCTTGATATTTACAAAGGTTTATGGTTAAAAAGGAGGAGGATTGATTGCTTGGCAAGCCTATGGTAGGAGTAAGTTCCATGCCATCTTGAGTGATTCACTAAAATACACCTTCGGCCGAGTGTTGAGTGATCCCCCGTGAGGTATGTGAACTTGTATATAAATGGAATTTTAAAAAGGCATGTTATGCCCTAATAAGTAATTTATCTTATGTAATGTTTTAAATAAATCATGACGAATAGGATTGTAAATAAATAAAAATAAAAACATAATAAAGAATCTTGGAAATCCCGACACTCTATGACAAGCCCAAAAACCTTCTCTTCTACCCATTCCATTTGGGAGTGTAAAGCCACATTATAAAGAGTTTTGCTTGAGAACAAGCAAAGATTCAAGTGTGGGGGTATTTGATGTGTGCAAAATGCAACATATAAATTACATCAATTGTGGCATAAAATTAACCCCTTTTTAGTACTAATGTTGGAAAAAGTGTGCTTTTGTCTTCCTTTTGTATTTTCAGGATTAAATGAGCTCAAATTAACAAAAGAAGCAAAAAGGCAGCTAAATCTAACATAAATACAAGAAAAGGAACAAACGTGGCATGCCCGACCTCCCCGACAGCATCTTCCCAAGCAAAACAAGAGAACAGAAGGCTGAACACTCCCCGTGTTCAGTGAACACGGGGGCGTGCCCAAGTGCCAGCATAAAAGACAAAGCTATAGAAGCTTCTATCGCCCACCACGGGGCCGTGCTCAGTGGACACGGGGCCATGGTCAACTATAAGATTCGCAGAATCCAGGAAAATCTTGATAGTACAGATACGCTTCTGCACACGGGGGTGTGCCCAGCGGACACGCGGGCGTGGTCAACTAATGCAGATAAACTGCAATTAATGAAGACAGAAAAGAGGATGGACACGGGGCCGTGCCCACTGGACACGGGGCCGTGCCCGAGCTACTGTTCAGGCTATAAATAGGGGTGCTTGGCTCATTTGCAAACCATCCCTTGGCACACCACCTCTCTCACACTTCACCCACCACCCGCCACCATCACAACACCATCATCCACCACCATCATCCATCATCCATCATAGAGTGTGTGAGTCGTCTGGGGATCCAAGATTGATCGTAAGAGTTCTTGACAATCAAAGGCCATGTTTGCCTAAGTCTCTTACATCACTTGGTGAAGACAAGTGTCTAGTGTAATACTTTTTATTTTTAATCTTTTCGCACTTTTTACTTGGTTATGTATTAATGACATTAATAACTAGTTTCTTACGTTGAAGGTGATTCTTCCTTATCGTTTGTCCGTGGTGTCTTGGCATTATTTTACTGTCTATATAAAAGAAAATATTTTCATCATTCATATCTCCACGGTCTATATGGAGGTATGTTGGCTACCTGGTCGGGGGTTAAGGGAACGGTTTGGTAAGAGTCTTGCCTTGTCAGTGTATAGATCCTACAAGGACCTGTGTCAAATTTAGTAGGACCTCCTTCAATACCCACCGGTATTGGATGGAGGGGGTCCAAACTCTTTGATCCCCTCATTTGTAAGCTACTATTAATAATTTAACCCGGCTACTTAGGATTGTATCCCTGCTGACTCAGACTACTTAGCCGAGGGTAACGTCACTTTTAAAAGAGGGGCCAACCACAATACGCATTAATAACTTAATTAATTATCTTTCAATAATCCGACCCTTTAGGATTGTATCATTGCTGACTCAAACTACTGGGTTGAGGGTAACGTCACCTTCAAAAGAGGGGCCTACTACAATAACTAAGATAATCTCTTAAAAAGTGCAAAAGTGCGGAAATAATCAAATGTTACACTAAACACGAGTTGGAGCCAAGTGATTCATCTTGTCTATCTGTTTTTACTTTTATTTTTATTTTTCAGCATTTTAGTTAGTTTTTATTTTCTAGTTTAAAACCTTTTTCTAAACTTTTGATTTGATTAGATGTTGAGGATAAACCGGTACTAAAAGCTCTTGTGTCCTTGGACGACCTAGGTATCTTACCAGCACTATACTACGCTCACGATGGGTGCACTTGCCCATATGTGTGTTTAGTGTTAGTAAAAATCGTGTTTTATAAATTTAAAACATGGCTAAAAAGTGTAAAAGGGCTAAAAATATACTTAAACTTATATATACACTTCACACGCATCAGAACTCGATCCGAAACGTGTCTCGTTCATCATTAGTTAACCTCCATCTTTCAGTCACCACCCATAACCATCACCATCAACTTCAATCCGATAATCGCCTCCGAAAATCACGTCCGACAAGTTCCGGCACCTGTTCTCCGTCATCCTATTCAAATACTGTTCATATCATCTCCGTTTTCTTGATGATGTGTTTTAACAGCAAGCAGATTAATACAGTTGTGTTTTAGCATTCATGTTTGTAATGCTGGAGGATTTCTTGACGCTGTGTTTTACCATTCATGCTGGTAATGCTGGAGGATTTCTTGACATTGTGTTTTAACAGCTAGTAGATTAATACAGTTGTGTTTTAGCATTCATGTTGGTAATGCTGGAGGATTTGTTGACGCTGTGTTTTACCATCCATGCTGGTAATTCTGGAGGATTTCTTGACATTGTGTTTTAACAGCAAGCAGATTAATACAGTTGTGTTTAACATTCATGTTTGTAATGCTGGAGGATTTCTTGACGCTGTGTTTTACCATCCATGCTGGTAATGCTGGAGGATTTCTTGACATTGTGTTTTAACAGCAAGCAGTTTGATACAGTTGTGTTTTAGCATTCATGTTTGTAATTCTGGAGGATTTCATGACACTGTGTTTTACCATCCATGCTGGTAATGCTGGAGGATTTCTTGACATTGTGTTTTAACAGCAAGCAGTTTGATACCGTTGTGTTTTAGCATTCATGCTGGTAATGCAGGAGGATTTCTTGACGCTGTGTTTTACCATTCATGCTGGTAATGCTGGAGGATTTCTTGACATTTTGTTTTAACAACAAGCAGTTTGATACAGTTGTGTTTTAGCATTCATGCTGGTAATGCTGGAGGATTTCTTGACACTGTGTTTTACCATTCATGCTGTTACGATGTGTGACATTTGTCACGATGTGTTTTCTTGATGTTGTGTTTCTTCATGAAGGATAGAAGGAAGAGAGAGAGACGAGAGAAAGGGAGAGAGAGAGAGAGAGAGAGAGAGAGAGAGAGAAAATCGCAAGAAATGTGGGGTGGTTTATGGAATGACAGTTATTTCCATATTTAAAACAAGCTAAGTGACATATCTAACCCAGATTAATTAAATAATCCTATTTTTAAGACACACATATTATCAAAATGCCACCAAGATGATGTCAACCATTAAACACACCCATTGGATGACCCAGTTCGCTTCCTAGACTTTCTAGGAAAAACACACTTTCCGCAGGATCCCCACTATATATATAATATATATATATATATATATATATATATATATATATATATATATATATATATATATATATATATATATATATATATATATTACTTGGTATATAAAATTACATTTATTCAACCCGTGTAATACACGGGGTTCTAACATAGTTAATCAATATAAGATTCACCATCCAGCCACTCCCTTCACCCTTGAGTTCGTCCAGCTTTCCTCTAGGTTATTTATTATAATTACCTTACGATCCAGACATCCTCAATGTTCTTCTGGATAAATGATTCAATACTTGTTTCCTTTTCGGTCCAGCGATAAAAACACTAATCTCTTCACATCCAAAGTATAAGGGTTGAATAGTATATAATATAAAGTAGTTATGAAATACAAGGACTGAAGGTGTAAAACTGAAAGATAATAACCAACATCCCAAGGGAATCGACATCTCCCTTGGAGTCGCATCTGTTGGAATTGGTGGTAATCAGGAAGGATCAAGAGACACACCTCTTCATGTTTGTTCATAGCCACAAGATTCAAGAGATACAACCGTTTGTGAAGAGACACGTCTCTACAATCGCACCTTTTAGATTCTATAAATAGGGCATTAGGTTTCATTTGTAAAACATTACATGTATTCAGAGATTCAAGATATATTCAAGTTCAGTTTGTTTTATTCGATTGTTCTAGAGATCAAAGATCACGTTCTAGGCAACAATTGGTATCAGAGCATTAGGCTCTAGGCATCGTAGCAATCATTTGCGATCAGGTTTTCTCATTCTAATTTTTCAATTTGCAAGTTTCAGTTTTTCGATTCAAGGTTATCGAACCATGGTTAGAAATTTAGGGTTTTGATTTCGGGGTTTAGTATGAGTTGGATGGTTATAATTTTTCGGTTATTACGCGTTGGGGTTATACGCGGGTTAAGAATTGAAAGTTCTAGAAAGTCAAAGTTTACCGGTACACGAGTTCGTATTGGTGGTTAGGAAATTTTTGAAACAGAATATAAGGTTGTTTGATTACAAGGTCATAAATCATGTCAGGAGCAACCGGATAAACTCCACAAATTGTAATTCAAAAGGAAGAAAGTTCTCTTTCCCAATTTCAATGCCCAGTCTTGAAACCGACAAATTACACGGCTTGGGCAATTCGCATCAAAACAATTTTAGAAGCGATGGACTTTGGGAAACGATTGAACCGACAAAAAATAGATAACCAAATGTTAAGAAAGATAAGTCGGAAATTGCATATTTGTTCCAAGCAATACCAGAAGAAGTTGTATTGCAAGTTTCAAGACTGCAGAGGTAATTTGGGACAATTTGAAAACAGGATATGTTGGTGTTGATTAGGTACAAAAGGCATGTATGCATAAATTCTTGTTAGAATTTGAGTTATTGCAAAGAAGGGAGGATGACATCGTGGACCCTTTCGTCGCAAAGATAAACAGTGTTGTTACCCGGGCAAGTGAAATAAGGACAACACTGAATCAACCGGTATGCAAACTCCTAAATGCAGCGCCAGATAAATTTACGCAGATTTTCGCCTCCATGGAACAATACTCCGATCTAGACACAATGACGCTAGAAGAAGCAGTCGGGAGGTTAAAGACTATGAAGAAAGGCCAAGGTTAAAGAAAGGAAGCCCAGGAGATAGTCAAGACAGATTGATGTTTACACATCATGACAACAACTCTGGTAGAGGATGACAGTTTGGAAACCGTGGGCGTTGCAGGTTCAACCAACCGCATGGAAATTGACGAGACAATAAAGACAAGCAAAGCACTAAGAACGAAGGATCTTCATATAGACCTAAAGGTGGAAATTCTAGGAATTTGGGGAAGTTTGGAAGGAATCAAACAGACCCAAGCAAGCTCCAGTAGGGATGAGCTCGGTACCGACCGGTACCGAACCGGTACCCGAACCGAAAGTACCGGTACCGAAAATCCTCAAAAGTGGGTACCGGTAGCGGTACCGAATATAACCGGTACGGTACAGTTCGGTACCGGTACCGATTCGGTACCGGTACGTTACCGGTATTTGAGGGTAAAAACCGGTAAATACCGGTACCGTACCGGACCGGTACCGAACCGGTACCGAAAATGTCAAAAGTCGGTACCGAATCGATACCGAAAAGGTACCCGGTTCAGTAAATTCGGTACCGGTTCGGTACCGGGTCCATTTTGCTCATCCCTAAGCTCCAGTGCTTCAAGTATTAGAAGTTTTGACACTTTAAGAAAGACTTTCCCGAGAAAGAAGTCGTACAAGAACACTCAAATCTCATCGAGGAAGACGAAGCACCTGTATTGCTAATGGCAATCTATACTATATAATAAAAGAAACCAACTTTGGGACACGTGTTATTCATTGAAGCTGTCTACGTTTTAATTTCATGTTTTTTCATAGTTATCTTATATCAATTAATTAAATAATAAATAGTCAATTAATATTAAATCTTATCTTACTTTGAATATCGGATAAAATCATTCTATTTTTATAATAAAATATTTTCTTCAAATTTAAATTATAAATTTAAGATATTTTTTTTAAATAATAGCACAAAACAATAATCTTAAACTTAAAAAAACAATAATACATTCATATCAAAAATTTAAAGTACAAACAAAATATACAAAATAACTTATTAAACATTAGACCAAACTTAAAAAAAAACATTAAATAGGAAGAGAAACGAATAATATTATTCTGTTTTTGGTTTTTTTTTTCAAATTGGGGTTCTAATCAATTCGAATTAAACTTAACCAAGTTTATAATTTGATTCGAATTAAACCGAACAAAATTTATGATTTTTTAACCGAATCCAATAGCATATTATTTACTATACAAAAAGTACATTTATTTAACCCGTGTAATACACGATGTTTTTAAAGATATAACTTTTTTTTTATTATTTATTATATATAATTAGATTTATTCAACCCATATAATACACGGGGTTTATAAAGATATAATTTTTTTTCTTATTTAGTTTATAAAATTACATTTATTCAACCAGTGTAATACACAAGGTTGCAAAATTACATTTATTTAACCATAATCTTAAACTTAAAAAAACAATAATACATTCATATCAAAAATTTAAAGTACAAACAAAATATACAAAATAACTTATTAAACATTAGACCAAACTTAAAAAAAAACATTAAATAGGAAGAGAAGCGAATAATATTATTCTGTTTCTGGTTTTTTCAAATTGGGTTCTAATCAATTCGAATTAAACTTAACCAAGTTTATAATTTGATTCGAATTAAACCGAACCAAATTTATGATTTTTTAACCGAATCCAATAGCATATTATTTACTATACAAAAAGTACATTTATTTAACCCGTGTAATACACGATATTTTTAAAGATATAACTTTTTTTATTATTTATTATATATAATTAGATTTATTCAACCCATATAATACACGAGGTTTATAAAAATATTTTTTTTTTATTATTTAGTTTATAAAATTACATTTATCCAACCAATGTAATACACAAGGTTGCAAAATTACATTTATTTAACCCGTGTAATACACAATGTTTTTAAAGATATAACTTTTTTTATTATTTAGTATATATAGTTAGATTTCTTCAACCCGTTACCCGTATAATACACGGGTTTTATAAAGATATAACTTTTTTTATTATTTAGTTTATACAATTACATTTATTAAACCCGTGTAATATACATGTTTTTTAGAGATATTTTTTTTTATTTGGTATAAAATATTACACTTATTCAGTACAAGACATGGGGTTCTTAGAGATATAATTTTTTTATTATTTAATATATAAAATTACATTTGTTCAACTCGTGTAATAAACGAGATTTTTAAAGAATAATTGTTTTAATTTTGTTTATAAAATTACATTTATTCAACCCGTGTAATACACGGGGTTCTAACCTAGTACAAGAATAAAGAATTGTTCAAGAAAGGGTTCTACTAAACGAAGAACGCATAGAGCCAGCAAGGTATGCCACAGAAGATGAAAGTCTATGGTACTTAGACAACGGTGCAAACAACCACATAACAGGTCTGCGAAGTCACTTTAGAGAATTGGATGAAAAAGTAACAGGTCAAGTATGTTTCGGTGACGGGTCGCACGTAGAAATTAAAGGCATAGGTTCAATACTACTGGAATGTCTTAACCAAGAACAGAAGATTTTTTTCTCAAGTATATTACATTCAAAGTCTGAAAAGCAACATATTAATCATCGCACAACTTACAGAGATCGGCTGCAAAGTAGTTATGGATGGAGACTTACCAACACTCTGCGACAGAAATGGAAAGTTACTAATGCAAGTCAGGAGAATGAAGAACAGACTGTACAAAGTCAAGTTGAAGATTGGAAGAACAATTTGCCTGCTCTCAAACACAGAAGATTTACACATGAGAAGTCGACCTTAAACATAGTCCCGAACATAGTGAGTTTACACATGAGTTACTTAGTAATTATGTCAATTAATTAATAAAGTGTTCGCATTTATGATTTAACCAAATGTCCAGAAATATAGACTCAATAATTCAACCACAAATTTCCAAATTATTATGATGAGATCCCATCCACTGAACCACAACCGCAAAAAGCCCATTGTGTGAATCCAGATAATGCATTGTACAACTGGGTTAGCAGAATCTAGCCAGGCAGATATGCACATGGAAAACGTAATATCCGTACTTATCTTGGACTTTTAGGTAACGGGGCACGTGACACCATGTGGGTTGTAAAGTTATATTGGGCTCAAACCTGGCCCACACTTCCACTCATTACAGTTACAATTTGTGACTATGTGGGACGTGAAACTAGCCCATAACAGAAGGTGAAAATGAAGTCTTACCAAAACAAGGAAAAAATTATACAATCTAATTTCAAGCATTTATCCATTAAGGTAATGGTGTAGTGGTCAGGGAAATACTTGATTTTTCTTGTGACCTAGGTTCGACTCTCACTCTTCTCATTATTTTCTGCGGCATCCAGGTGAAGGGCGAATACGTGTGGCACCGGTTTGTCTTGGATGGGAGGCAAGGTTTTACCGATTATTCCACTGTCGTGCCTTCGGGCGGGTGGAGGTCGGGTTTCCGCGCATTTGGGAGAGCCAACAGGCTGGCGGCGGTCGAGTAGTCGACCTTGGCCACAACGCCCGGTGTCACGGTGGTTGACACGTCGTTTCTTGCCGTTCAAAAAAAATTTCAAACCTTTAATTATAGATATTTATTTAAATTCAAACCACGATTATCAAAATTTTCAAATATTGTTGTTCTTTAAATAATGCAAACAAACAATCTTCCTTGTTTTAATCCATTTGAAGCTTGACACCGTTGTTATAAATGGTTCAAATTTGAATAGACTTACTTCAGCGTATTATAGACATTTAATAGATCCTAATAAATTTATGAATGTATTTTCTTTATCGATTATATACATTTAATAGATCCTAATAATTTTATGAGTGTATTTTCTTTATCGATATCCATTGATTTCTTGATGAATGGATCACGATTACCGGATGTAGTTTTATACGATATAATCGAAACTATTAAACATGATAAAGTATTTCAAACCAGGTTAAAGGGGTACTTGGACTTCAACAAAAAAAAAAATGTCACAATGTACCAAGTAAATGTTCAAAAATCAAATCAAAAGAACTAAGTTGTCACTTGTACCAATTAAAAGTGAAATTGTATAAAAATAAAGAAAGATGACAAAAGATTTAAATAACCTTGACGGACCATCCGATGCTGGCTTACTTCTATCCCTACCCTTTGGTCGTCGCAACTCTTGCGGTTCTTGCGGTTGTTCAAATTCCTCGAAGTCGTCGTTTAGATTAATAGTAGTACGAGCATCGGACTCGGATGGTTCGGTAGCGGATGTTGATTTGGACCGTTTTGACCTATGGGCGGTTGGGTCAAACGACGGTACAAGATGCCACTTGGGAGATTTGAGAAGAAGCTCCCACGAAGGTATCATCGTAAACGCATGCCAATGATTAATTCTATAGTCATTATGGGCGGCGGTCATAACGTCCACGTCGCTCGAACTGCTTCTTCTTCTAAGATTGTTGACGAAATTATGATGTATGTTGTTGAAATTGCTAATCTTGGTCCGCATTGCGGTCCACTAGCCCGAAAAAGAGTCGCCCGTACGATATTCACCACGACCCATTGCGGCGAAAAACTTCTCACGTATACGCCTCCAAAATACTTTTACATCTTGGTCGTTTCCTATAAAAATGTATAATTATAAATATATATTTACAAAAGTATGTAAAAAACGTTTATGGAGAGAAAATTTACCAACAATCTCATCTTCCGACACGTCGAGCTATGCTTGTGACAACACAAGTTCTTCCCTACGCGCCCACTTTTCGACCATCTTAAGAGCACGTGCTTCGCTCTCACCCTTCTTACGATGCTGATATTCATTAAATTATACATGTTTAAGTCCCCCATTTTACTTTCGTTTTATGCGTTTTTGACCAAAACTTCGTTGTTTAGGTACTTAATCAGGTACATTTCCATTTACAGGTCTTAAACAGTGTTCCAAAGACAAAGTTGGAGAAAAAGGGGCAATTTAAGGACGTTACGGATGAATTCTGCACAGACTGTTGAAACTGCAGCTGACGCACGGTCGTGCGCCCCAACTGCACGACTGACCATGCATGACCTACGACGTCGGAAGCACTGGCAGTGTAGAAGCCAATGCAGCTGATTCCTCGGAATGCACGACCGTGCGCCCTATTGGGATTCAGTGGTGTCAATTTAACTTTTTATCAAAACGGGTTTGACATATTTTATTAACTAAATATATAATTAATAAAAACACGCAGCGGAATAAATATAAAAATCGATACCAAAAGTGAACCGAACAGGATCATGGTTACAAACATGCAAATACGATACATAAAACAATTAATCTACCGATGAGATTAAATATACCTTATGGTTAATAATAACCGCGTGAGACACCGAGGTTGTAACAACCCGCTTTTTGGAAAGTCAAAGTACAAGTCAAAGTCAAAGGAAGAAAAGATTGCTAAATGCAATCTGTCACTCCTGGCTTAATCATTGACCGTACTCCTTGACTTGTAATCGATACTCTATTTTAAGTTACTTTAGTTGTATTATGTGGAGTAAATGCTAATAATCGCAGTTTATCGCTAATCGACTTATCGCTATCACATCGCTATCGCGCCGCAATACGAATTATGAGTTATGGATATTGTTTTACGTGTGTGTGATATTATGTGTTACTTGTGCATGTTTATAATTGTTTTGGAATGTAAATCACAACGCAATCGCAAATCTATCACAACGCAATCGCAACACAAAACGCAAAATGGATATGTTTAGGTTTATGACTGTTAGTTTGGTTACTTGGATAACTAATGTGAAATACTGTCGCATCGCATCGCAACACTCAACGCCCGAAACAAAACATCGAAAACCAACTCGTCAAACCCATCCGATCGAATGACCATTCGATTAATGGTCATCCGTCCGGATGACCATCCAATCAGATGGCCATCCGATCGAACCGCCTCTCGAACCTACCTCTTTGCACCACCTTTCCTCTTTTGGACATCTATAAATAGCCCTGTCACATCCCTATTCATGATGTGACAGCTCTCTCGTTCGACCAGCTCATTCCAGCCCTCTTTTCTCTCGATTCCTCGCGATTCTTATAAGTTTCCAATTCAAATCTTGTACTTCTATGATCTACACACACTTCTTCATCATTTTCACCATCAAATCTTCATTTTTCACCATGAAATCGGTTGGTTTGAGGTGTTCCAGGATGATGTCATCATGGAGTTCTTAAGAACTTCAAGATTTGACCTCATTCCGCCAAGAAAAACTCAGATCTAAAGGATTTCAACATGATTAAACACTACTATCACCTAAATTTAAACATTTTTCAATCAATCTAAGTTTCTTTCAACACTTTTACACTCTTTAGCTCAAAAACGATAGAATCAGAGCTTGTTCTGATCTTCTACTCGTTTTATAGTGAAGTATTGGACTGATAACAGATTATATCGGAGAGACAATCGATTAACGGATTGAACATGAACAAACCGTCAAGGACAGTTAACTGATCTGGACGGGGTGATTCCCATCCGATCGGGCGACCTGAGCCTGATGGGGTTCCGTTGTTTAACACGTTGTCACAACGTCTTGGTTCAAAAGCCAAACTTTCAACTTAACAAATTCTACAAAGTTTCACGAACGAACAGGTTACCGAACGGATCACCGTCCGATCGGATAGCCATCCGATCCAACCGCAAACCAGTCGGATGGCCTATAATGTTCAGCACTTAACCATTTCAATCAATTTCCAACATGTACCATCCACTCGGATCACCATCCGAGCGGACGGCCATCCGTCCGGATGACCGTCCGACCGGACGACCTGAATGGTAGGAATACTTCTTGTTTTATAAAATAATACAATGAAAAACTTCAAAGCCATCATACACAAACACATCCATCCCAAACGAAGGACAATCCGACCGAATGGCCATCCGTCCGGATGACCATCCGTACGGATTGTCATCTGATCGAATGACCATCCGTCCGGATTGTCATCCGATCGGATGACCCTCCGTCACCTTGTTCACTTGTGTAACACCTCGTAAAAATCACGACCAATGATGTGTTGACACGTGTACTAAACCCTAATGAGGTCAAACGTTGACTATGAGGGACTAATTTTGCGAAAAATCAAAAACTTTGAATATAGAAGGACTAAAAGTGTTAACATGCTTAAACTAAGCCTCTGAATAACAATGCACGGTATTCAAAATTAGAATTAAAAGGGTTAAAAGCGTCAATATGTTTAATTATACCTCTGAATGACCTTTTAATGAACCTGAAGTATTATGAAGTGCAATCATACTCTTGGGAATGCTTAATATGGATTGCACAGGACTTTGATGCGATTAAACGATGATACGCGCAAGTTTGCGCGTTAGAGGGACCAAAAGCGTCAACTTTTAAATCTACACCTTTGGGTGACTATTTAAGCAAACGGGAGCATTGTAATATTTAAGCACATGCTTGGGAATACTCAATATGGGCCACAAAAGGCTTAAATATCGTTAAACGACATTACGCGCTACTTTGTGCGATTAAGGGACTAAAAGCGACGACTAGCTAAACTACGCCTTAGAGAGGCGTTTTGAACAAACCGGGAACTCCGTGTTACTCAGTCGCATTCCTGAGTATGCCAAAGGATTTACCGTAAGAGGTTTCGAACCTTGTATTAACATATTATGGGAATTTAGAAATTTTGTGCCAAATACGTCAACTTTGGAAAAGTTGTTTGTGCATAAAAACTTATAATGACCTTTCATGACATAACCTCAATCTGTTTTCTGGACCCAATGTGATTCATGAACCGAAAGCTATTAGACTGCACCTTCGCAGGCTATCTAAAACTGCAACTTTAGCCATTACGGACGTTTATGAGTTCAAAATATAACTCAGGGACCAGATCTGTACATGCTGCCAAAGTTTCATACTGGGCCAGATGTCTTGGCTGGCCGCGAAACCCTCTTGGGTTGCCCTTAAGCTGGTTGTGAATATGCAGCAGCAACAGTAACATTATAATTTCAAGTTATGTGCTTAAAATAAAGGTTTTGAAAGTTTAAATAAGCATAACAAAGGACAGTGTAACAACTCTCGCCAAAATTATTATTTCTTATTTTATTATTGTCCAATAGGAAACCCTAATTGAGACCCCCAAGTAGTATGGCATGACCCATAAAATTTTTAGGACAATCGAAACTAGGATCAGGGCCCCCTAAAACTCAAGGGGGATAACCCCTAATGGATAATTATCCTTCAAAATAGTTGTAAATCATGAATTTTTGTTAAACTTGACTCACCTGGCCTATGTGGGACACGAGGCTACCCTATCCTAAAAGGGGAGCCGTCTAGCCACGCGCCAGGACCAGGTGGGTCTGGCGCGCCACGCGACAGGGACCATTTTTCAGTATATAAATCAGGGGTTTGGCACTTGCATGGAGGTGTTGTTACGACGTTCAAATTCGTTTCGTACGTTGAGTTATTCACTGTTTCGTTCAAAAACACACACAAGCACGAATCTCTGCTGCGACAACAGGGTAATAACTCGATCACTGCTACGATACAATGTCCGATCGATTGAAACCAATCTGATGGATGTTTAAGTGCTGCCTGAATTCGGGCTATACTTTGTCATTCGTCGTGAGGGTTTTGATTTCGTGAGCCTATCATAAATGTTGTATTAAGTTACTGACCTAGTTTCGTGTGCATTGTTATTTACCTAGGTTACAAGACTAAATCAGTAGGCAAGGTTATGTCCAGTTAAACTTGCAATGCGAGTCATTCTCTTTTTACCAAATTGTTTCCAAAACCCTATTTGTTTGCAAAGTTATAATTATAGGGATTAAGTCTTTGTAATCTTCAATTACTGCCGGTATGTGGGGTTTTGTATACATTACTTGATAGCCGTCACCAGTGGACAACGGGTTAGCCAATGGGTGATCTGACCATAGTCACCGATACGGTCGAGTGACAAATACCGATTGGGGTAATTGGTTGATAGAAACAATATAATCACCCTTAATACTGTATATTATAACAATGTGTCATTTTTGTACTAATTGAGTGACTCGCCAGTATTTCTCCGCTGATAAAAATCTTTCTTTTAAACATGTTTCAGGTGACTTACTGTGAATCAAGGAAAAAGTGCCGCGTAGCACTAAAGCTTGAAGATGTGGCTCAGTAAAATAAATAAACATGCTTTGCAAAACAGGGAATTTCCTCGTGAATTTTCCTTTATTGTAAATTATGGGCGTTATCCCCAAAAATGTAAAATAAAATAATTGGGTATTTTCAATTTAAAAAAGATCTTGTTAAAATTTTCGCTGCTAAAATAAACAATACCACGGGTTTTATGTCCCGCGGCCCCTGAAACGGGTAAAACCGGGTCGAGGGGCGTGACAGAAAAAGGTGGTATCAGAGCCACTGATTTAAGCCAATTAAGTATTTAGAAATACTTAATTTTTCTGATTGCCATTCTGTGATTTTGTGAAAATTTAATTTACAATAAATAAAATTTTAACTTAAATTTGTGTGTGTCTTCATGTGTGCTAACATCATGAATGAACTATCGGAGGCACTCCGAAATTTCACTATCCATACCACCGATATGGATACCATAGGAAACCCATCTGGCTACCAGGCAGACACTGAAGAGCCAATGACATTCCAGGCCTAGGCCCAGGAGAAACCAAAGCCGAAAAAGAGGAGGAGAATCTTGGATTGGAAGCGTGGGTGTGGGCGTAGGAAGAGGCCAGCTGCCTAGAAGGTTAAAAAGACTGAGGATCCGAAGGATAAAGGCAAGGGAAAGGAGATCGGGGAAACTTCTTGTGGGCCTATACTAGTGGTGTGTCTATTAATATTGTCCCGGCTCTTCTAACCGGGTCGTGAACGGACGGCAAATATATAAATATGTATACAAGATTATTTTAATAATTGTCCCAAGTTATAAAAGATTTTATGCCTTGTGCATCTAAACCAATTTTATAAATACTTTTCAAAAGAGTCAGTTAATTGTATTTACCAGTGTAAACTGACGTATTTTTCAAAAAGATTAAGTGCAGGTACTACGCGTAATGGGCTGGAAACTCCTGAGTATTAAATAAAGAGTCTTGCAAGCTTTTAATACTTAAAGTCTGTTGAACAATATTTCTTTCTGTTTTAGATCCATCTGTGGATCCATTTACAACCGTTGTGTAATATTTTATTATACTTTCAATTCGGTTTGTATTCTTATTTTAGACTTCCGATGTGCATTAAACTGTGATTATTTGACCATGATGATATCAACTACGTCACGATATTCCCCACCGGGCCCACCGGTAATACGTGGAAATAACGGGGTGTGACAGGTTGGTATCAGAGCCAATGTTTGAGTGAATTAAACACTAGCCTTTAGTGTTTAATCTCAAATGACACAGTAGCATATTCCTTAGACCTTCTGAGTCTTGACTTAACATAGGAATGCTCCCATCCCTATTAAGTAAACATTGTTTTCGATTTTATGTATTTTGAATATGTCGCCAGGCAAAGAAGCCGTGATGGAAATTCTCCACATCCGAAGCCTAGAAATGCCAAGCTTCGTACCACGGCTAGGATAAGCATGCAACCGATGGAGAAAAGATCTTTATGGACATATTCCCAAAACCAAACTTGTTTAAACCCTTAACCAGACTACAGAGTCCATTCCAGAAGGTCCCTGAGGCTCCCATTTGGAAGATGATACATGTGGATGTTATTAATCCCTATTTCTTACCTTCGAGTTTTGGAATCTCAGACTTAGACTATACCAGTCAAAACCTAATCCGTGATCCATGTCATTTCTTTAATCATTGAATCCTTGGACTCTACTTCTACAATGGATCCTGATTTGAAATATTTACTTTCTTCACTAAAATCTTCAGAGTCGCTGTTGCGCGCGATAAATAAAGAAGAAGAAACAATCAGAATAAAGCAAGGAAGACATTAGAAATCCTTCTTCCATCACATTTAAATTTTTACCTTTAAGTCCCTGTATAGGCATTTGATTACTAAAGTCCTTTGTGGACATATTATCTCATCATAGTCCATTGTGGACCTATGTCTCCTAATAAGACTTCGTATATGCGTATGTTTATCATAGTCCCTTCGAGGACATTATATTTCAAAATAGTCCCTTTGTGGACATTGTAATTCAATAAAGTCCCTCGGTGGGCGTGCTATTTCAAAATAGTCCTTTCATGGACAAGTGATTTTATTAAAAATCCCTTTTGTGGATACACTATTTAATAATTTCCTGTGTGGACATGCCTTTTGACTTAAGACCCAATATGGGCATTTGTTATATAGTCCTTACATGGACATATTATTTTATTACAATCTTTTGTAGACATGTTATTTCATCAAAGTCCCCTGGCGAATATAATAATTTATCCTAGTCCTTTCAATGACATATCGTCTTAGTGTAGTCCCGATGTTGACGTGTCTTATAGTCCCTAAAACGGACTTATATTTTTCCCTTTCATCCCCGCTTGGACAGGTATTGCTTCAAAGTCCCTATTAGGACCTATCTTTTCTATATAATCCATGTGCGGACGATGGTTTATTATAATTCCTTAATGAACATATTTTTAATTTAAGACCCTGTGAGGGCATCTGTTCAGCAAAGTCCTTTGTGCGCAAGCTGTACCAATATAGTCCTTTTTATGGACACGTTATTTCATTAAAATCCCTTTGGGGATATGTTATTTCTAAATAGTCCTTCCGTGGACACGAGATTTCATTATAGTCCCTTAGTGGACATGATATTTCATTATAACCTTTGTAGACCTGATATTTCATTATAGTCCTTTCATGGGCAAACTATTTTAATATAGTCCCTAAACGGACTTATAATTTTCTTTTAGTCCTCTGTGGATAAATATGATAAAAACGTCCTGATTAAGACACTATTGTAAATTTCCTAATGATTTATGGAAAGCTTTGAAAATTTTATATAGGTATTCATTTCGTCCTTTATCAAACAATAGTATCAATTTTATTCGAACTTTGTCGATCTGCTAAATAATCTCATAAGATATTCTTAATGGTATAACCTAGCCAATATGTAAATACAGACATGCTATGATGGAAAAACCCTCTTAAGACAATTAATCCTTGTTAACATCTAAAAACATGTTAACACTCCTGGCCGTGTGACTTGAGAAACCACATCAGCCGTCAAGGTATTTGGACTCTGTCCAAGCCTTAAAGTCTATATGATCAAATTAGATCATGACAAGTATCATCAATATGATGATCATGATATAAACATCCAATAGTGATGAAGTGCCTACGGTCTATACTTGTTGTCCCTTAAGACAACGACAATTGTGGTCTATGACCCCCGTTTAAAGATATTGGATTATGTCTAAGCATAATAGTCTATATGATCAATGCGATCATGACTAATATCATCTAATACGATGATCATATTATTTAACATCCTTTAGTGATGTTTTGCATACGGGCTATATATTATATTGTCCATTAGTGACATTGACAAAAATGTGACCATTATGGTTCATTGTCCAAGATGACGGGCAATGCACAAGCCTTATAGTCTACAAGATCGATAAGATCGTGACTAATATCCTAAATTACGATAATTATATATATGTGTATGAACATCCATTAGTGACGTCCATTGATTGGCCTCTGTGGCAAAATAAATGGTCTTTCAAGCAATGACAGATGTAGTCCATAACTCTCTGCCCAAAGGTAAAGAACTATGTTCAAACCTTAAAATCCCTGATCAAATAAGATTACGGTATATATATTAATGTCCTCTGTGACAGGCCTTTTGTGCCATATACTATGTGTCCTTTGTGACAAGGCCTTCGTGCCTTATGGCTATTAATGTTCTTCATGACAAGCCTATGTTGTCACATCCCCAAAATCCACAAGCGGAGTATCACCGCAGGGAACGTGACTGACCAGGATCTAGCCACCAATCATATTGAATGATATAATTAAATAATTAAATAAATAAAAGTCTAAACCAAACAATATAATTGGTGTCTAAAACAATTCAACAAAACTTAAGTTATCAGCGGAAGCATTAAGTTCAAAGCCATAATAAAGCATAAAAGTTCATAAGTTTAACATGGAACTCAACAGTCCATGTCCCACAACGACCTCTTCCTCCTGTGCAAGCTCCATCTAAGCACCTAACGACCTGCAAGGCATATAATAACGAATCAACAACAAAGTTGAGCAAGTTCACAGTTGGTTGTCCATTTTAACATTGTTCCAAAAACCATAGTTATGTTTCGAAAACCACGAGTTAACCAGTTCCTTGTTTCCCAAACCATACTCAGTGGGGGCTTCCCCATGTATCCCACTAGACCCGTTACCATATCGACTACTGACCGTAGTTATGTTTATGTGGGCCCTGCGTTAATGTCTATCATCATTGACTAGTGCCCAAGTCGATTAGTCCACACCCGTCCTCTGCGGCACGGTGTGAGGCTTGTCAAACCTAATAGCGCTATTTAACTAATGACCCGTTCGCCATTGGCCCGGCGATTAAGTCGATATAAAATGAGGGACTTAATGATAGAGTTTTTTTCTAGTGTCAATGTTGTCACCCTTCAGTTAAGAGGGTGGGAGTACGTGTCAAGAAGAACACGCAGGTTTCAATGTTGTCACCCTTCAACTAAGAGGGTGGGAGTACGCATTCTACCCAAGGAGAATACGCAGGTTTCCTTAGTATACTTAACCCATTCCCAAACCACCGGGAATCCAATGCCTTGTGGAAAGTGTGAACTCACCTTAGATTAGCTTGGAAAATTAAATTAAGTGTATGAAATCTAGAGCGACCGACCACGCCCTATAATAGTTACCATGGTATATTAGATTTTATTTAGACCTTGCAAGAAAGTCCTACACATGTCTAGCAACTAGCACACAAACAAGCAATCACATAGCACGTCTATCATATGGTTCCCTAATCATGTTCACAACCTTTCTACGATTTTAAATATGCTATCTATACAATTATCAAACAAGCATGGATACTAAAAGTAGCAAGTTCGGTCGTTATGCATTCATGCTTTATTGCATAGAAAAATCACTAAAAATAGGATGTTTTTGGTGACCTGTTTAACCTGTTTACAAGTCTTCAAAAATTATGATTTTTCTATGTGACGTACCTCTCGGATGGTTAGGCCTTGTGTTAAAATTCAAGGTCTAACTCTTTACCAAAAATTCGTAAAAATTCATTTACTAAGCTGCAATCAGATTCGTCACTTCTGACTGCAGCTTACGGAAAAAATCATTTAAAATTCCTCGTTTATCCGATTGGCGAAATTCTAGTTGAAGATTTTTGGAATCACCTGGAAGTACTTTCAGTAAAAATTTCAGATCATAACTTAATTCCTATATTGATTTATGACATTCGTAATGGGCTGCAAATCCTGACAGAAAACGCAGCCTAAACCTTCAATACGGAAAAATTCATAAAACATTCAATTTTCGTCGAAAAAATGCAATTCCAGTGGGGTTTGAAAGATATTTCTTGGAAGCACATCATAGGTTTAGAAATTGCACGTTTTTGTTAAGTTTGGACCCCGTTACAGCTGATACAAGTCGGCTGTAAATTCTGATCAGATTCTGTTTGAATTCAGCTTTCAATTAAAACATGTTTATAACACTATAAACCCTATTTTCAGCAATCAAAACCCCAACAACACCACAGACACGAATTTAGCATCAAGTTTCATCATCAACATCAAACATAATCAAAACCCTAGCATGCATACATGATCATCAAGTTGCTATACTATCAAGAATCATTACATAAACATCAAAATACATGTTTTTTTTAGAAAACCCTAATATGTATAATATCATGTTTTCATGCATCAAGAATCAAAGCAAGATCAAGATTTCAAATCAAACACATGTAAATGCAATATAATAACCAAGATGTGATTACCAGAAGCAAGCAAATAGCCTAGAGACGGAGAAGAAGATCAAACAAGCAAGATTAGGGTTCTTGGTTTTCTTGAAGTCGCCTAGAGTGAGAGAGAGGGAGACGTACGTGAATGGGAGGGGAGGCCTAGGTTTGATTTTATTATTATTGTTTTTTTTTTTTAAAATAACTTACAATAAATGCATAATTGGTCCCTCAAGTTTCTCAATTCAAAGCTTGGGCAGAAAGTTGTCACAATAACTTTGTAGAATGACATTCAGGTCCTTCATTTTGCAAAGTTAACCAAATTAACTCCGTATTTTTGTTTGTGTGCTACTAACTTGTGCGTTTATAAATTGTAATTAACAGAAAAAGGGTTAACGGCGTTAACCTAAAAGTTCGGGATGTCACATTATCCCCATGTTGAAAGAATTTTCGTCCTGAAAATTGTGTAAGCAATCACCGAAGAGCGTTTTCGTGAGGTGTCACATCATCCCCAAGTTGAAAGAAATTTCGTCCCGAAATTTAGCACGTAATCACTGAGGAAGCTAGTTAGGTTGCGTGGTTTCCTGGTTTTCCTGGGGCATCACATCATCCCCCCGTTGGTTTGGAATTTCGTCCCGAAATTCCGCAGTAGCTTCAGTAGTGGACTCACTTTTCTTAAACAACTGGGGGTACTTGCGTTTCATTTGGTCTTCTCGTTCCCAGGTGAACTCTGGGCCACGGCAAGAGTTCCAACGAACTCGAACAATAGGTATCTTGGTACGCTTGAGAGTGTTAACTTCCCAGTCCATAATTTCCACCGGTTCCTCGACGAGTCCCAACTGGTCGTCGATAGTGAGTTCCTTGAAAGGAACTATGAGGGTCTCATCTGACAGACGCTTCTTCGAATTTGACACATGGAATATGTTGTGAACACCACTGAGCTCTTCGGGCAGATTTAGTCTGTACGCCACTTTGCCGACTTTCTCAGTGATTTCAAATGGTCCGACATAACGAGGATTTAGCTTCCCCGTTTACCAAAGCGAACCACACCTTTCCAAGGTGAGACTTTAAGTAGCACTCGATCCCCAGCCTGAAACTCGAGCGGTTTCCTGTGTCTATCAGCGTAACTTTTCTGACGGTCACGAGTTGCCGCCATTCGTTGTCGTATTTGGGAAATCTTTACCGTTGTGTCGACGAGGAGTTCTGGGACAGTGATTTGGCTGTCGCCAACTTCGGCCCAGCATAAGGGTGATCGGCATTTCCGTCCATACAAAGCCTCGAACGGAGCAGCCTGGATGTTGGTGTGGTAACTATTGTTATACGAAAACTCCACCAAAGGTAGGTGCCTTTCCTAGCCGTTACCAAAGTCGATTACACATGCTCGAAGCATGTCTTCAAGAGCCTGGATGGTGCGTTCATTTTGCCCATCCGTCTGTGGATGATAAGCTGTGCTCATGTCTAGAAGTGAGCCAAAGGATTTGTGCATCACCTGCCACAAATCAGATTCAAAACGTGGGTCACGATCGGAAATGATGGAAGTTGGCACTCCGTGCCTAGCAACTATTCCTTTAAATAGATGTCTGCGAGTGTAGAAAACTTGTCGGTTTCCTTGATTGCCAAAAAGTGTGTTGACTTGGTAAGTCGATCCACGATCAACCAGAAAGTATCGTTTCCTCGCTGAGATCTAGGTAAACCAGTAACAAAATCCATGGAAATTTGCTCCCATTTCCATGTTGGGATCTCTGGTTGTTGGAGTAGTCCTGATGGCTTCTGGTATTCAACCTTAACCCTTGCACAGGCCAAGCATTTACTAACATAAGTTGCTATGTTAGCTTTCATGTGGGGCCACCAGTACAAAGTCTTGAGATCTTGGTACATCTTGTCAGAACCAGGATGCACCGAGTAACGAGTCTTGTGTGCTTCGTCCATTACGAGTTCTCATAGGTTTCCATAGGATGGAACCCATATACGCTCCATGAAATAGTAAATGCCGTCTTCCCTGCGTTCAAGTTTCGTTTCCATGCCCCGAAGGGACTCAGCTTTGAGGTTCTCTTCCTTCAATGCTTCAACCTGAGCGTCACGGATTTGGGTAGGAACACTGGAGTGGATAGTAAGCTATAACGCACATACACGCTTAGGTTTGGTTTCTTTCCGACTGAGGGCATCGGCTACAACATTGGCCTTGCCTGGATGATACTTGATTGCGCACTCGTAGTCGTTGAGCAGTTCGACCCATCGACGCTGTCGCATGTTTAACTCCTTCTGATCGAAGATATGCTGGAGACTCTTGTGATCGGTGTAGATGGTGCACTTGGTACCGTACAAGTAATGTCTCCATATCTTGAGTGCAAACATTACTACCCCCAACTCCAAATCGTGGGTAGTGTAGTTCTTTTCATGAACCTTGAGTTGGCGTGATGCGTAAGGAATGACTTTCTCACGTTGCATCAACACACAACCAAGTCCTTGGATAGACGCGTCACAACAAACGAAAAACTCGTCTGTGCCATCTGGTAGTGAAAGAATGGGTGCACTAAAGAGTTTCACTTTCAACTGCTGAAACGCGGATTCCTGAGCATCACCTCACCGGTAGGTGACACCCTTCTGAGTTAGAGTAGTAAGGGGTTGCGCGATCTTCGAGAAGTCTTTGGTGAATCTTCAGTGGTAATCCACCAAACCCAAGAATTGACGGATTTCGGTTGGAGTTCGAGGTGCAGGCCAGTTCTTAATGGAGTCAATCTTTGTTGGATCGTCATGAATCCCATCTTCATTGAGTATGTGGCCGAGGAAATGGACTTCATGAAGCCGAATGTCACATTTCAAGAATTTAGCATATAGTTGCTTGTTTCGTAGGAGTTAAAGAATAAGACGCAGATGCTGCTCGTGCTTCTCCTGGTTCTTAGAGTAGATTGGGATGTCGCCAATGAAAACAATGACGAACCTATCAAGGAATGGTTTGCACATTTGGTTCATGAGATCCATGAAGACCGCATGTGCATAGGTTAATTCGGACGGCATAACAAGGAACTCGTAATGGTGGTATCGAGTTCTGAAGGCAGTCTTTGAGATATCTTCATCTCTGAGTTATCTAGGGCTCGTTGCTCCTCGAGTAACATTCGTAGAGGGTGATTTAACCAAGCGAGGGTTAGCGCAGAATGGAGTTAGACAAGAATGATAGTGTTCATGAAGTACAACATGATAAGACGTGAAAACACACCAAAGTGTAGCCTAAGTCAATGCATTTAACTTGATGCGACATATAAATGTTGTAGGATCAGTAGTAAGGTTCTATCTAATGTCGAGAGTGCAGTTGGTGTCGCAACCCCCGCCCCCTATCTGTCCCGGGAACGGGCGGCCGCGAACAGCAGAGTAGGTGGTATCGGTGTTTATTAATTTGGCAGCGGAAATTACATCAGGACCGTAGTTAGGAAATATTTTATCAGAGTAAAACACCACATTTTATATAAATAAATATATTGGGACAAAACCCAAGTTTTCATTACAAACTGATTTATAGGGATAAATCCCATTTTATTGAAATAAAATGCCTTCTTTATTTAGGTAACTTTTATAGCCACTTTTCCAAGCCTTCAGTGCTGTCCAGCTGGCTTCTAATTGGCTTTCACATTGTGTTACCTGAAACGCGTTTAAAAACATTTTGTCAGTGGGAAATACTGGTGAGTGAATCCCAGTTCAATCAAGAAAAGTTTTATTAATTTAAACAGTATTGAGAGCGATTACAATGTTTACATTTACCCAATTACTCATTCAGTACTGTCAATCCTGACTGGTGGGTCATATTACACATTGGCTAACTCTTCGTCCAATGGTAACGTGTCTCACATTTTGTATACAAAACCCCAACATACCGGCAATAATTGTAGAATTACAAAGACTCAATCACTGCTAAATTGCATTGTAAAATATTTAAGGTTTTGTAAAAACTGTTTACAAGAAGGAGATTACTCACATTGCTGTCTTAGGTTTTCTGTAAGGATTTCCTGGGAATTATCTATAATTTACACAAATGCACACGTGTTAGTATAATAACCTATTTTAACATTAGTAATACCCTCCCCGAGACGGCATTTCAATGACTACGTCGGGCAGAACCACGACAGCCGTTACGGAACCCTAGATCAATCGGGCAGCGTATCCAATACGTATCCAGGGGTTATGATACTTACAACGGAGCAGAACTTCATTATTTAGGGGGGGTATTATATCCGAGATTATGCCTACAATGTGAAAATTGAGAGAGAAAGAAAGATTTGGGACGAGTTGGGACTGAAGGCCCGAAGCCTTCTTATATAGGGTTGTTCTGGCATGCCGTCGCGCCCCGCGACGAGATCAGGGGTAGGGCATCGCGCCCCGCGACGTAGGGGTCGTAGGCCCTAGCTTCGATGTGTCACCGGTCTAGCTTCACCATGTGGCAACACGTGGCGGCTTCTGGAGAGAGCCTCGTAGCCAGGCCTTGGCGGCCCGCGATGAAAATGACCAGGGGCGTCACGCCCCACGACAGCCCAAAATTTTTTGTTTTTTTATTTAATTTTTCAATGTTTTAACGCATTTTGGGCTCGGTTTTCGCATACGGGTTATATTCTAAGACATATTGGGACATTTTAATATATTTTAGAGGTGTCGAAATATTTTGGAGGGTTGTTATATCCTCCCCACCTTATTTTAGAGCTCGTCCTCGAGATCTACTGGAACAAGTGTGGATATTTCCTTTGCATTTCTGATTCAACCTCCCATGTGTATTCTGGTCCTCTTTTGGAGTCCCATTTCACTTTGACTAGAACTAATCTCTTGTGCTTGAGATTCTTAACCTTTATGTCCTCAACCTGTAGAGGCCTCTCTACAAACTTTAATTGTTCATTTACCTCAATGTCCTTAAGAGGTACCATTAGTGATTCATCAGTTAAGCATTTCTTGAGATTAGATACATGAAATATATCATGTATTCCTGCCATTTCCTCTGGCAGCTATAGCTGATAGGCTACAGGCCCTATTCTTCTAATAATCTCAAAAGGTCCAACATACCTGGGACTTAGCTTCCCTCTTTTGATGAATCTTACCACTCCTTTCCAAGGAGAGACTTTTAACAACACTTTGTCTCCTATCTGAAATTCCAACGGTTTTCTCCTGTTATCAGCATAACTCTTCTGTCGATCACGCGCTGCTTTCAGTCGTTCCTTGACTTGAATGATTTTATTAGTCGTTTCTTGCACTATCTCAGGTCCAGATAGTTGCTTTTCCCCAATTTCTGCCCAACAGACTAGGGTTCAGCACTTTCGTCCATAAAGTGCTTCGAATGGTGCAGCGTTGATACTTGTGTGGTAACTATTATTATAAGAAAATTCTATTAAGGGTAAGTGATCGTCCCAATTACCTCCGAAATCAATTACACAAGCTCTAAGCATGTCCTCCATTGTCTGAATTGTCCTTTCGCTTTGTCCGTCCGTTTGAGGATGGTAAGCTGTGCTTAGATTCAACTTGGTTCCAATTGCTTTTTGGAAACTTGTCCAAAAATGAGAGGTAAAACGGCTATCCCTATCAGAAACAATTGGTAAAGGAATTCCATGTAATGAAACTATTTCATTTACATACAACTTAGCTAACTGTTCCATACTGAAAGTTTCCTTCATTGGTAGGAAATGAGCTGACTTAGTGAGCCTGTCTACAATCACCCAGATTGTATCATTACATTTCCTTGTTTTAGGTAATTTGGTAACAAAATCCATTGTTATCAATTCCCATTTTCATACGGGCATTTCTAATTGTTGCAGCAATCCTGAGGGTTTCTGATGTTCAGCTTTGACTTGTGAACAGGTTAAACACTTAGAAACATAAGCTGCTATATCCTTTTTCATTCCTATCCACCAAAAATTCTTTCTTAAATCCTGATACATCTTATCACTTCCAAGATGCATCGTATATTTAGACTTATGGGCTTCTTCTAATATACGGTGGCGTAGGTTTCCTAATTTAGGTATCCACATTCTTTTCTTATGGAATCTCCAAATTCCATCTGTTCCTCATTCTAATACTTTGATCATACCTTTTAATTTTTCAGTATCATCCTTGATTACTGATTTTTGTGCTTGTCTAATTTGATCATTTAAATCTACCTGCAAATTTAATTTAAGAGAACGTACCCTTTTTGGCTTTTCATGATACTTTCGGCTTAAAGCATCAGCTACCACATTTGCTTTTCCTACATGATACGGGATATTACAATCATAATCACTAAGTATCTCCATCCAGTGTCTTTGTCTCATATTCAACTCCTTTTGCCCGAAAACATACCTTAAACTCTTGTGGTTGGTGAAAATGGTAAATTTACTACCATAAAGGTAATGTCTCCAAATCTTACGGGCAAAAATGATGGCTCCTAATTCTAGATCATGGGTTGAATAATTCTTTTCATGGTTCTTAAGTTGTCTAGATGCGTAAGCTATAACCTTTTGACGTTGCATTAATACACATCCATAACCTAATTTAGAAGCGTCACAATAAACTACAAAATCTTCAGTTCCTTCTGGTAATGCTAGTATGGGTGCACGGGTTAGTCTTTGCTTAAGAATTCTAAAGGCTTTTTCCTATTTTGGTCCCCATTCAAACTTAACAGATTTACAGGTTAGCTTAGTTAAGGGAATGGCTATTCTCGAAAAATCTTGAATAAATCTTCTATATTAACCGGCCAATCCTAAGAAACTTCTAACCTCGGTTGGTGATTCAGGGGTTTTCCATTTGGTAATTGCCTCGATCTTTGTGGGATCCACATGAATTCCTTCATGATCGACTAAATGTCCAAGAAACTGTACATGTTCTAACCAAAACTCGCACTTTGAAAACTTAGCATAAAGCTTTTCCTTTCTTAGTAAACTTAGAAGTGCGTGCAAATGCTCTGCATGTTCCTCTTTACTCTTAGAGTAAATGAGAATATCATCTATGAAGACAAATATGAATTTATCCAAATATGGCTTACATATTCGGTTCATCATGTCCATAAATATAGCTGGGGCATTGGTTAAACCAAATGGCATGACAGTAAATTCATAATGGTCGTACCTTTTTCTGAATGCGATTTTAGGAATGTCCTCTTCCTGTACCTTTAATTGATGATATCCTGACCTTAAATCGATTTTAGAGAAAACTCGAGCTCCTTGCAATTGATCGAACAGATCATTGATTCTTGGTAATGGACACCGATTCTTAATCGTGACCTTATTCAATTCACGGTAGTCAATGCATATACGCATCGATCAGTCTTTCTTTTTAACGAATAAAATCGGTGCTCCCCATGGTGATGAACTTGGCTGTATGAATCCTTTCTCCAACATTTCGTCTAACTGTTTCTTCAGTTCCTGCATTTCTGCGGGTGCCAAACGGTAAGGTGCTTTGGCAATCGGTGCCGTTCCTGGTAGTAGATGGATTCTGAATTCGACTTCCCTGTCTGGCGGTAGTCCTGGTAATTCTTCTGGGAATACGTCTGAAAATTGAGATATTACTGGAATATCTTTTAATTCTTTTCCTTTAGTGTTAGTGATTATAGAAATCAAATACACTATAGATCCTTTTCTTATACAACTTGCTGTTTTTATCACAGAGATGAATTTTGTGGATCTAGATGGCTTATCTCCTTTAATTGTGATCTTTTCACCCATTGGTGAATCTACTTGAATTGACTTTTGATCACATAAAATACTGGCTTCATTGGCTATTAACCAATCCATTCCTAATACAACATCAAATCCTGCCAGATTCATTGGGTAAAGGTTTGCCATAAATTTTTGATTTAAAAATTCTATTCTTGCTCCCTGCAAGATTTCAGAAATCCTAACGGTTTCCCTATTTGCGGTCTCTACTAGACATTCTTGTGGGAGTTTAGTTAATGATTGATTCAGAAGTTTGCAAAATGAAGTATTAATGAAACTGTAGGATCGTTTTACCGACCGAAACGAGTCGTTCAGAGGTGTTCTACTCAATATGAAAGGCGGAAACAGACATATCGAGTTCGATTTAGCTAGATATTCACTTTAAATGTCTTTTTGATTGATTTGACAAAGATTTACAGCACGTTGACACTTCAGCAGCACTTCGGCTCTCAAACCGGAAAAGTTACAACTGAAACGAAATCAGGGGTATATATAGGCTGGTGATTTCACACGAACCTACACAAGCGAAATCATGTTTCACACGAAATTAGTATTTCGTGCGAAATTACCAAGTAATTTCGTGCGAAATTACTTGTCCTATTTCGTGCGAAATTAACCCCTTGACATGTTTTCTCGTTTTACGTGCCCTGATCTATCTATACAAATACAAGACTCGATACAAGATGAAGTCGACAGACGGATGCACCAACAGACTCCCCCTCGGATGTTGACGAAGTCTTCGGTGTCGAGTATTCAATCTTCAGTATTTATCTGTCTTCTCGAACCCTTCCGAAATATTTGACAATGTAAAGCTTTATCAAACTTTCTTCTCTATTCATCAGCATCAACAGATAACCTCCCCTCGGATGTTGATCTAATCTTCAATCTTCTCTTTCTCTCTTCCAGGATCTCAATCTAACTCTATCTTCTCTTGATCAGATTTCTTAATTCCTTAAGTTCATCAGCATCATCAGCTTGCATGAACGTCAGGATCTGAACTTGACTCTACAATCTTCAAACTCCTCTTTTATTAACAGACTCCCCCTTGAATTGTGCTCGGGATCGTAGTCTGGCTTTCACAGGTTCAAGATCGTGACTTGACTCTCCTTTCAGGTATTCCAAATCTGGCTAACCTGCACAATCTCTACCTCACAATAAATTTCACAAATTTAAAATTTGACAAATTTATAATTCATTTACAGAAATCAGATAATCAAGAAATTATTTTACAAATTTAATCTCTAATGAACCACATGTATGCAAAATATTCAAAATCTTTTCTTATTACACACAAACTCCCCCTCACGATATGTTCATCATGTCTAGCACTTGGAATTTTGAAAATCAGCTCTTCACATCAGTTGTCGAAAATAAGATGAAATAAAATCTTTTTGGATTTTTAAAACTTTATGCTAAAAACACTAAAATCTTTTTGGGTTTTTGTTTTGAAAGAAATGCAAAAAAGAAATACTTTCATACAATATTTTTGTGAGTTTGTGTAAGAGGATCATATCAGATTTTGAGACAAATCACTAACACCGTTAAGCTCTTAAACATTTTAAGTTCTAAACGATTCACTTAGATTGTCAGTATACTGGTCCACTTAAATTTTCACACAAAGTTCAACTGTTTCGAGATATGAGATTAGTGTTTTAAGCACTTAAACTTATTCGTGTGTCCTACCACTTGAATATACTTCCGTATCCAGATCCCAATATTCAGTCTTACAGGTGAGTATACCTAGATGATATCTGTAAAGGGTTAAATGCGAAACCATGAGAGCTCAGGCTATTGCTTCCGCAAAATCAGAGAGATGATGGTTCGACTTTAGGTGTGTTCCCTTTAGAGAATCTTTTCTTCAACAGCACATGATTAGCATTTTTCAATGTTTCATCATTTTTTATGCTGAGGGCGAGCTTTAAGATTAAATCAAATGCAAAGTATTATACGGGACTAGGCCATTGCTTCCGCAAAATCAGAAGTCCCGGGATAATATCCCAGATATCACTGAGTATAAAGACCTAGTATCTCAGAAAGAGGGACCTTTCAAACAAGATTTCGGGGGTTACCCATATATCCGAGAGATGTTCCCCACGAGATAAGTAAGTTTGAAATTTAGGTTTATATCTCGAATACAATCTACCAAATGTATAAAAACCTACTGGCACATTCATAGTGAGATTGTTTATTACATTTTTACTTACCAATTCTTTAGCATGTTGTGATAGTCCACTGATGTACTATCATTTTCTCTTTTTCACAACAAAACTCTTTTTCAATTTTATCATGTTTTTGACTTTTTCAAAATTTCTAATGTTTTTGGATTTTCAGAAATTCTTACTCCCCCTAAAATTCAAAACCATGTAAAGAAAATTTGAAAACAAACTGTACAAGAAAAGTAACAACTGTTGTGAATTGCTTCAATTCGCCATCCACTTGGCATAAACAATCCGAAATCCCCCTTACAACAAACCATTTTCCCATTATGATTTCAAAACACTAAAGTTTGTTTTAATCAAAATGGTTTTTTTCGGAAAATTAGTTTTGTTGATTTAACCACTTGTAGGCTGGGAATAAACTCATCACATTGTTCATTTTTTTAATCATTTGAAAACTTTAACAATTTTAGATTCCATCAACAATCATCGCTTGTAGAAAATCAAGTACAAATTAATGTCCCTGATTTACCACTTGTAGGTATAAACAATCACCACTCGAAGATCGAAATATCACATAACATGAATTTCTCAAGAAAGATGCCGATTCCTACTCCCCAATTACCAACTTGGGAGTTCCGGCAAGTCAGAATTTTACTAATGAAAAACAGACATCCAAGCCTGACCAAACTTGGATGTTTCCTCCTCAACTTCACTTGTGTAGGATCGTTTTGTGACCCAAACGAGTCGTTCAGAAGAGTTCTTATCTATACGAAAGGCGGAAACAGACGTATAGACTTGGAAACGGCTTGATTCACACTTTAAACGTCTTGTATATGGATTTAACACTGTTTACAATCACTAGACAGACCGGCAGCACCTCGGTATATCAATCTAATTCCGTTACAAATGACTAGACATGAAGCCTATATATAGTGGAGGTGATTCCGCTTGAAAGTGGCACTGACACTTTCAAGCAGAATTAGAAATGTTAATTTCCCTTGAAAGTGGCACTGACCATTTCAAGCGGAATTACAATGTTAATTTCCCTTGAAAGTGGCACTGACCATTTCAAGCGGAATTACAATGTTAATTTCCCTTGAAAGTGGCAGTGGTTGTTTCAAGCGAAATTACCCACTTTAACACAAACCCTAGTTTCTCGTACAATGTGCCCTGATCTAACAATTCTAATACAAGACTCGATACAAGACGAAGTCGATAGACGTAATACACCAACAGACTCCCCCTCGGATATTGACGAAGTCTTCGGTGTCGAGTCTTCACAATCTTCAGTCTTTATCAGTCTTCGGGCTTCTTTCAAAATGTCTAACAATTGTAAGTATCCATCAAATCTCTATCTCTTCTTTTCTCTCATCCTGGCGCTCAATCATTCAAACTCACCCTCGAATGATGATTTAATAATCTCTTGCAATTTCCAGGATCATCTGGCTCATATTCTGCTCACATGTTTATAGATTCAGGAATCGCAACCTGGCTCTCTCAAAACCATAACCTGCATAAACTCTACCTCAAAGTAAATTTCACAAATATAAAATTTGACAAATTTAAACTCTGCTTACCATTCGAAAACACAAACTAAACATATCATCTTCAAGTATCTTACAAAATTATTCATCATTTTAATCTCTGATTAACCACTTGTAAGAATAACATTTTCAAATCACACACTCCCAAACCTGTTCGTCATGTTTTGCACTTGGAATTTTGAAAATCAGCTTTTCAACATCAGTTGTCTAAAATCTTTTTGAATTTTTGATTTTAAAAAGAAATGCAGTAAAGAAATATTTACAAGCAATATTTTTGTGAGTCTGTGTAAGAGGATCATATCAGTTTATGAGACAAATCACCAACACCGTTAAGCTTGATCCACTTAAATTCTCACACAAAGTTCAACTGTTTCGAGATACGAGATTAATGTTTTAGAGACTTAAACTTATTCATGTGTCCCACCTCAGAATATACTCCCGTATCCAGATCCCAATATTCAGTCTTACAGGTGAGTATACCTAGATGATATCTGTAAGGGGTTAAAATTGCGAGGGCCGTGAGAGCTCAGGTCAGAACTTCCGTTCAGCAGAGAGATGACGGCTTCGACTTTTGGTGGGTCCCCTTTAGGGGATCTTTTGTTTCAACAGCACATGATTAGCATTTTGCAATGTTTCATCATTTTTTATGCTGAGGGCGGGCTATATTTCAAGCAAGCGTAAAGTATTCTCCGGGGACTAGGCCATTGCTTTCCCAAAATCAGAAATCCCGGGATAATACCCCAGATATCACTAAGCATAAAGACCTAGTATCTCAGAAAGAGGGGTCCTTCAAACAAGATTTCGGGGGTTACTCATATATCCGAGAGATGTTACCCACGAATTAAGCAAGTTTGAATTTAGGTTTATATCTCGTCACAATCTACTAAATGTGCAAAAACCTACTGGCACATCATCAGTGAGACCGTTTATCTCATTTTACATTCCAATTCTTTAGCATGCCATGATTGTCCACTGATGTACTATCATTTCCTCTTTTATACAACAAAACTCGTTTTTGTTTTATCAATGTTGTTGGATTTTTCAATTTTCTAATGTTTTTGGATTTTCAGAAACTATACAAGGTAAAGCGACAACTATTGTGAATTGCTTCAAATCGCCATCCACTTGGCATAAACAATCAGAACTCCCCCTCACAACAAACTATTTTCCCATTGTGATTTCAAAACACTTAAGTTTGTTTTAATCAAATGATTTTTCCGGAAAATAAGTTTTGTTGATTTTAATAAACCATTTGTAGGTTAGGGGTTCATCACATTGTTCTCTTTTTCAAATCCACTAGTAGTAATGATCAAGTTCAACTTAATGACCTTGATTATTCACTTGTCAGTGAAAACCTCTTTCAACCACTTGTAAGTTCACTCACCAACCAAAAACCATTTGTAAATCAACATATAACAATATAAAGATATCACCTGTAGATTTACCAACCAAACCTTTCAAGAATGATGCCGATTCCTGCTCCACTCTTACCAACCTGGGAGCTCCGGCAAGTCAGGATTTCAGTTAGGAAACACTTTCCCCCAAGCCTGACCATCCTTGAGAGATTCTGGTACACACCTATCCCACCAACATTTTGATTTGTAAAATTCTTTAGCACTTTTAACCTTCCCATCAACCATCTTCCCGAAAATATGTTTAACTTTTCCATTAAACGCCTTTTCAGCATCAAATTCTTTGTGACCAGCAAAGAATTGACCTGAAATCTCAAACCTACCTTTTGATTTCAAATTATCTTTTGTCAATGGCGGAAAATTTTCCTCGTTCAACTCAGGAACGAAAATATCAACCTTTTTCTCAACAAATGACTCCTCTGATTTTATGGAATCAGATTCATTGTCAGAACTTCTTTCAGATTTTACAACCCATTTTTGTTTGTTTAAATCGACTTGTCTTTTGTAAAACCGTTTTGAAGTTTCACCAACTTCCACAGTCAATTTATCAACACCTTTCCTTATCATTTCAGAGTTAGAAGACACTTCCTGTTTTGAATAAGTGGATTCTTGGCAGTTCCAAGCAATGTGTCCAGCCTTTTGACACTTAAAGCAGGTTCTTCTATCAACTCTTGAAGCAAATCTCTTCACATTCTTCTTTACTTGAGCAAGAAACTCTTGATTTGATTATTTCCAGAATGGTTTCTTTTGCTCATCTTCATAACTTCCTCCTGCAACAAATGTTGTTTTTTATTTATATTTTTTCTCATTTTTATAATTTTCTGAAGAATTAAAACCAAGACCTTGCTTTTTGAAATTACCGTTGTGGTTTGGTTTCTTTCGATAACCATAACCATAACTGTAACCCCTTTTCTTCTTCAATCTCTGTTGAACTCTTGAAGTGTACTTTTTAGGTTTTTCAGCAAGATTTAAATCTTTTATTTCAGAAATATTAATTTCTGTTAGTTTGAAAACCTGTTTGATCATTTTAGTTTTGACACTTCTTATTGGAAATTCCTCATCAGAATATAATTTGTCTGAATCATTCAAAGTATATGCTACTTTGATTGGTCTGTCATTCAAATTAAATTTTGATAACAAGAATTCTTTATTGTAAACCCTTTTAACCGGTGAATTCGGACTCTTTTCTGACGAACTCGAACTTTCAGACTTAGACTCCAGTTTTGACTCTTCATCCATATCCAACACCTGATCGACCACTTTCTTTAATAACTCAGACTCATGATCAGTGTCAGACGTTGTGAATGTGACATCAATATTGTCTGGTAATTCATCAATGATTTCAGACTTTAACTTGATGTTGAGAGCCTTATTTACACGTTCCTCATTTGGCTTTCTGGGAGAATAACTCTCATGGATCGGGGGCGGACATCTGTTATACTTGACACTTTGTTTATTACCAGTATCAGTATCTTCAGTCTTTTCCTCCTTGAATGCTTCAAGACCTGCAACAGTAGGATAAACACGATCAATCAAATAATCACAAGTTGTATAACTCAACAACAAACGTTTAATCCTTTCACTCTCAATCTTTTCAAGCTCCAAATCTTGTTTCAGTTTAGCACAGTCTTCAATATATTCATTGATGACTTTCTGCTTTGTCATTAAAGTAGAGCTCATCATTGTCATAGCAGCATCAACCTCTTTGTTTGTCTTGTTCAAACCATCAACTGTTTTGTTTAGAACATCATACGACTCCTTCACATACTTCACATCAGACAGTAAATTCTCTTTCATCTCTTCAAGTTCACAAATCTTCTTGTCTTTTTCTTCACAGTGTTTGCAGAATTCCAAACATTTCAGACAAGGTTTGATGACTTCAACGATCTTTTCAACTTCTACTATCTTCTCGACTTCAACAATTTTTTCTACCTTGACAATTTTCTCAACTTCGATGAGTTTTTCAACTTCGACTATTTTTTCAACTTCATCAATTTTCTCTACCACTTTCTTCACTTCAACGATTTTTTCTATCACTTTCTAAGCTACTGGTTCAACATTTGCTTCTTTAGCTTCCATCTTTGCATTTTTCTGAATATCCAACTCGTGTTCTTCAATTTTCTGAATAAACTGTGCTAGATTCATATTTTCAGATTTTCTAATGTGTTTAAGGATCAACAAATAAGTTCCCCATTTTTGTTGTGGTAATGCATTAGAAAGTTTATCAACCCATTCATCATCGTCTTTCTTAATGTCCAATCTTCCCATTTCCAAAACAAGATGACAATATCTGTCGATGGTCGTTTTTGTTGATTCACCTTCGAAAGCTACAAACATATCAAATGATTTCTTCAGTAACGCCTTTCTGTTTTTAATCATATCTGCACTTCCTTTGAACTTTTGAATTAATGCATTCCAAATCGATCTAGCAGTACCCTCATGTTGGAGCAAAACAAAGATGTCTTCTTTAATCGCTTGTTGAAGAATACTAATCATCATTTTTTCACTTGTATACTTCAATTTATCAATCTCTGTAAAGTCACTGAATCCCTTTTCAAGCCCACGTTCATTTTTCGGTTTTTCGTAATCTTTCTCCAATGAACACCATGTGTCAAATTTGTAAGCTTGCACCTAGTTCTCGAATCGATTTTTCCATCCTTGAAAATCTTCAATGTACATAAGCTTTGGCGGTTTTTGGTGAGTTCCCGTCTCATTCTCACTGTACAAAGTTTCGGCAGCTGTAACAGGAGCAATCGGTGTCGCAAACGCATTGTAGAATTCCTCTTCCATGTTTCGAAAAATTGTTTCTCAAAAGTTTAAGTTTCACACGAAATACAGAAAATTTTCTAATTTCCCTTGAAAGTGGCAGTGGTTATTTCAAGCGGAACACTTTTCAAGCAGAATCACTTTTCAAGCGGAATACCAGTTTCAAGCGGAATTAGGTGTACTTTTCAAACGGAATTACAATTTCAAGCGGAATCAGATGATTTTTCAAGCGGAATAGCGATTTCAAGCGGAATCAGGTAATTCCGTTTGAAATTACCACAACTTTTCAAACGGAATTAGATGTCTCGTTCAAACGGAATTACCTTTTTGGCCCATTTTTATCAGATTTAGTCCGAATTTAGGTCTGATTCTTTCAAGGGTTTGTTAAAACTGTATTTTACACGTAATATCAAAAGATCAGTCCATTTTAACCGTAAAAACTTGTTCAATTTTGAAAAGAAGGTGTAGAAGTCAGAAAATATGGTTGTTTTGGCAAGAACTCTTCTTCCTGAGCTCTGATACCACTTGTAGGATCGTTTTGCGACCCGAACGAGTCGATCAGAAGAGCTCTCGTCTGTTTCAGAGGCGGAAACTAAGAAACAGACTTGGTAAACAGCTTGTTTCACTATTAAACGTCTTGTTTTATTGATATCATAGCTTTACAGATCAAACGACGCGTCGGCAGCACTTCGGCACCGGAATGATCAAGGTTACAAATGATTTCGCATCAAGGGTATATATAGGGGATGCTATTTCGTTTGAAAGTGGCATGTGTCACTTCAAACGAAATTACACATGTTAATTTCGTTTGAAGGTGTCACATGTCATGTTCAAACGAAATTACATCAAATACTCATAAAACCTATCCTATTTCTCGTACAACGCGCCCTGATCTAACAATTGTAATGTAAGACTCGATACAAGACGAAGTCGACAGACGCATGCACCAACAACTTGGGTAAAGAGTTGCCTTCTTTGTTTCTTAAAAATCTTTTACCCCTTTCACCTTTCCCTCAACCATTTTTCCAAAAATCTTTTTCACATTTCCATCAAAAGCTTTTTCAACATCAAATTCTTTCTTTTCAGAATAGAATTGATTTGAGATTTCCACTTTTCCAACTTTTTGTTTAAAATTTTCAGCCCTCAATGGTGGAAAATTCATATCATCCATTGGAGGAATTGAGTTTTCTTCTTTTGAAACAACATGTGGCTCCTCTGACTTTGTGGAATCAGATTCATCACCAGATTTCACATCAGATTTCTTAACAACCCATGTTTGGTTGTCAAGATTTCCCCTTCGTTTGTAAAACCTTTTCGAACACTCTCCAACTTCATATGTTGAGTTTTTGAAAATTTTGAACTTTTCAGTTGGTTGTTCGGTTTTATCAACAATTTTTTCTTTCAGTTTAGAAACAACTTCCTGTTTGATTTTGGTAGCCAATGGACAATTCCAGGCTATGTGACCAATTTCTTGACATCGAAAACAGGTTCTTGTTTCCTTCCTCTGATAAGCTCCATTCTTCATTCCTTCTTGCCTTTTTGCAAGGAATTCTTTGTTCGATTGCTTCCAGAATGAGCTTCTTGCTTCTTCCTCCGAACTTATCCCTGAAATAAATTTTATATTTGTTTTAGAAATTTTCTCATTTTTATAATTTCAGGTGGAATGAAACCCAATCCTTTCTTTTTGAAATTACCGTTATGGTTTGGTTTCTTTTGAAAACCAGAACCAGAACTGTAACCCTTTTTCTTGTTTAATTTTTGTTGAACTCTTGAAATGTAATTTTTAGGTTTTTCATTAAGATTTAAATCTTTTATTTCAGAAATATTAATTTCTGTTAATTTGAAAACCTTTTTGATCTTATCAATTTGAACACTTCTTATTGGAAATTCCTCATTAGAATATAATTTGTCCGAATCAATCAAAGCGTAAGCTACTTTAATTGGTTCAACATTCAAATTAGATTTTGATAACAGGAATTTTTTATTATAAACCCGTTTAACCGACGTCTTTGACCTGTTGACTGACGAACTCGAACTTTTGACAGATGAACTTGAATTTCCAGACTCGGACTTTGACTCAGACTCCTCATCTTTATCCAACACCTGATCGACCACTTTTTTTATTAACTCAGACTCATGATCAATGTCAGACGATGTAAAAGTGACGTCAATGTTTTCTGGTAAATCATCGGTTATTTCTGACTTTAGCTTTATATTGACTGCCTTTTTGACTTGCTCCTCAATTGGTTTTCTGGGAGAATACCCTTCCCAGATCGGAAGCGGACACTTGTTATAACTGACACTCTGTTTCTTACCAGTATCCTTTTTCTTCGGCTTCTCATCTTGAAATGCTTCAAGACCTGCAACAGTTGAATAAATTCGATCAATCAAATAATCAGAACTAGAATAACTTTGTAACAACTGTCTTATTCTTTCATTCTCTATCTTTTCTGTTTCCAACTCTTGCTTGCATTTTGCACTTTCTTCAATGTAAAAATTTATGGCTTTCTGCTTTGACATCATCACAGCATTCAACATGTTCAAAGCATTATCTCTTTCAGAATTTGTCTTCTGTAGACCAGTTACTGTTCTGTTCAACACATCATATGATTCTTTTACATAGTTAAGATCAAACAGTAACTTTTCTTTCATTTTGTCAAGCTCATTCAACTTTTCATCTTTCTCTTCACACTGCTTGCAAGATTCCAAGCACTTTAAACACGGTTTGATAACCTCAACAATCTTTTCAATTTCGATTATCTTTTCCACTTCAACAACGTTTTCAACTTCAACTATCTTCTCAGTGACCTTAACATCTTCATACTTTTCATTCTTCTTTGTCTCAGCCACATTCTCACACTCTAGCTTTTTCTGTTCTTTTGCTGCTCGTCTCTCCTTCAGCTTTTCTAATCTATCTGCAAAATAAAATTGAAAACTCTCAGGAGATAAAGAAGTTTTTCCAATGTTTATTTGTGTTTCTTCTTCATCATCACTATCATCAGATGATGATTGATCAAAGACAGTTGTCTTTTCTGAACTATCATCAGAAGAAACAGATTCTTCCTCTTGACTTGTCTCATTCCTGGCAAACATTTTCATCCATTCTGTCATCAAATCAGGTTCTTGAACTATTTGTGCAATGAGAGCTACTACTTTTGAATCAGGTGGAATATATTTGTCCCAGCTGAAACCTTCTGCCATTTTTTCATCATCTTGATCAACGATACCAAAATAAGCTTTCTTATTTGCTTCCTCGATCATTTTAGCATGTGCAGTTTGTGGTTCCTTTTGTTGATACGGTTGATGAGCAACTTGTTGATAGATGGCTTTCCGATAATAGTCATTACCACCGAATGGATTCTTTGCTCCACTAGCTTCTTGATTTTTACATTCTCTCTTGAAATGTCCTTTCTCCCTGCATCGAAAACAAGTAACTTTAGATTTATCAAAACCTAAAGTAGAGACATTTGCATCCAAGAAATCATTTCTTCCTGTAATCATTTTGAAATTTTCAGCTCTTCTCAAAACACTCTCTAAGCACCATTTAATGTCCATGAGCTCCATCTCTTCTGCATCGATTTGATCGTAATCCTCTTTTGTCAGCATAGGATTTCCGATCCTCCCTGCAACCAATCCTTCATACGATTCTAAAACTGTAGCAAGTAATGACATGTGACTTTTAGCGACTTCTTCAGATAAATTATGACCATTCTAAAGATGCAACGCGATGTTGCAGTCTAAAACTTGACCATTACTGCTGTTTGAGCTTTGAAACTGATGACTTGAAGTTGAACTCTTTGGATTAACACTTGGATATGAAGAAAATTCACTGCTCCTGCTTGGATTTTGACTCACTGATCCAGATGAATTCTCTGCACTGAAAGCAGTTTGGATTTTTGGACTTGCTTCAATCTCCTGAACACTTCCTTTGTAATACATTTTAATACCTTGTTGACCAGTTGAACTGTTCATCCTAGCAATCTTTTGTTGTTCAAGATCTTGACCCTCAATCTTCTTAATGAACTGAGAAATTGTCAATCTATCATATTCTCTAGTGTTCTTCAGAATCATCAAATAGGTACCCCACTCTTTCTGAGGTAAAGCATCAACTAGTTTATCGACCCATTCTTCTTGATCTTTGTTAATATCCAACAATGACATTGATCGCACTAAATGGCAATATCTTTCAATTAGCTTCTTTGATGATTCACCCGGTAAACTTGAAAACAAATCAAACTCTTTCTTTAGTAATGCTTTCTTGCTCTTGATCATCTTTTCACTACCTTCAAACTTAATTTTAAGTGCATCCCAGATCGAACGTGAAGTATTGTCGTGTTGAAGCAATATGAAGATGTCTTCTTTAATAGCTTGCTGTAACAGACTGATCATCATCTTTTCTGCTTTATACATATCTCTTTCTTTGTCTGACAACTCAGAAATTGCTTTGATAACTCCCAATTCAGTACGTGGTCTAACATACTTTTTATCGATACATTCCCAAGATCTCAAGTGATTTGCCTGAACCCAATTATCAAATCGATCTTTCCAACCATAATACTCCTCAATTCCCATAAGTTTCGGGGGTTTTTGTAACGTTCCAGTCTCATTTTCCATATTCATGCTTTGAGCAATAGCAGCTGGAGTAGTCGGGGTTGTAGCAAAAGCGTTATAGAATTCTTCTTCCATGATTCGGTAACAAGTTTCAAAATCAGACACTCTCAAGAGAAATTAACTCTTTTAAACGAAATCCCTTCTTCAAGCGAAATTACCTGTTCACACGAAATAGCAACTCACACGAAATTAGTAATTTCAAACGAAATAGAGATTTGATGCGAAATAACCAAACGAAATATAATTTCATGCGAAATTAACTGGTTTTCAAACGAAAATATCCTCTTTGGAACGAAATACTAATTTCGCATGAAATATCTCAAACGAAATCTAATTTCGTGCGAAATTAACAGCAATTTCAAACGAAATTAATCACAAAGTGTAATTTCGTGCGAAATCAAGTGGCTATTCCATGCGAAATTATGCTGATGTCATCATGTCGGCCAAACCCTTTTCTCAAATTGATCAGGTTTTAAGCAGATTTTAGGTCCAATTCTTTCAAGGCTTTGTTAAAACACTGTTTCGCATATAATGTGTGAAATTCAAACCATTTTAACCGTTAAAACTTATTCAATTTAGAAAAGAAGGTGTAGAAGTTAGAAAAACTGATGAAATCAAGCTGAAATCGGTAGAACTCCTCCTCCTGAGCTCTGATACCACTTGTAGGATCGTTTTTCCGACCGAAACGAGTCGTTCAGAGGTGTTCTACTCAATATGAAAGGCGGAAACAGACATATCGAGTTTGATTTAGCTAGATATTCACTTTAAATGTCTTTTTGATTGATTTGACAAAGATTTACTGCACGTTGACACTTCGGCAGCACTTCGGCTCTCAAACCGGAAAAGTTACAACTGAAATGAAATCAAGGGTATATATAGGCTGGTGATTTCGCACGAACCTACACAGGCGAAATCATGTTTCACACGAAATTAGTATTTCGTGCGAAATTACCAAGTAATTTCGTGCGAAATTACTTGTCCTATTTCGTGTGAAATTAACCCCTTGACATGTTTTCTCATTTTGCGTACCCTGATCTATCTATACAAATACAAGACTCGATACAAGACGAAGTCGACAGACGGATGCACCAACAGAAACTTTGGTTTGCACCAGAGTCAAATAATACTTTAGCAAAAACATCATTAACTAAAAACGTACCGGCTATCACGTCTGGAATCATCTTGGCTTCATCTGCAGTCAGAACAAATGCTCTAGCATTCTTGGTGTTCTTGTTGTTCGTAGCTGGAGCTAATTTTGTACAGTTTGGCTTAATGTGGCCTTGTTCTCCATAGTTGTAGCATATCCTGTTGTTGGCTTTCTTCCTGCAATCTTCTTCCTTGTGTCCCAATATTTTGCATAAATTGCAATATATGGAGCATCTTCCAGAATGCTTCCTTTTGCAATACTTGCAATAAGTTGCAGATGTGGAACCTACATTTTTCCCACGGTTGAAATTTCCAGAACGGAATTCCTGGGTAAGTCTTTGAGCTAGGTTCCTCCTTTGATCCTCTTCTCGTGTACGTACTAACTCATCTGTCAAGGTATTTGCTAGTTCTACAGCTTCTTCTATAGTTTGAGGTCTAGCTGCCTTGACTACATGTCTAATTTCCCTGATTAATCCCCAGATATAACGGGAGATTAATACTGGTTCAGGTGATGTAAGGGTTGGCACTATTCTAGTATATTCAAAGAATAATGTAGTGTATCCCTTACTATCCACTCCAGTCATCCTAAGGTTCAGAAACTTATTTGCTGTCTGTTCCTTTTCATTGGGAGGGCAGAATTTCCTTTCTACCATATTTTTAAATTCCTCTCATTCCATATTGTAAACCCTGTCACTTCCTCTAGACTGGAGGATAGTGTTCCACCATTCTAAGGCTGAGTTCTTAAACAAATTAGAAGCAAACATTATCTTATCCTCTTCCGCACATTTGCTTATTTTTAAGACAACCTCAGTCTTTTCTATCCAGCGTAGAGTTGCAATGCGTCCTTCATTGCCCGAGAATTCTATTGGTTTGCAGGACCAGAGTTCTTTATAAGAACAACCATAAGGCATGGTTCTTCTTCTTTTGGGAATGGGCGCTTGAAGTACAGGTCCATTATTCACGCTGTGTTCTGGTTCAGTTGGTCGCTTACTGCTATGTTTACTTTTATTATCAGCTTCCTTAATAGTTTGAATAATAAATGGCATTGCATCTATAATTCCTTGTGCCACTATGTGTTGGATGTCACTATTATCCACTTGGTTTCCATTGTTATTGTTGTTTGGATTCTCATTAATCGGGTTATTGTCGTTCTGGATATTATCATTCTGGTTTTCCTGGTTCACTTTGTTGTCCATATGAATTTTAAACATTTACCACATATTAATATCACAAAATAATATTTAGTACAACCAATCACACAACACGCAGGTTGATCAAAAACGTCGATCATTGCGACTTACTCTTTTTATATCTATATATGCATCTACTACACACCAACACTGGAAATTAAAATTACAATATAGCTTAAATGGAAATTATACTATTAGTAGTAGGCATCCATAGTTTTTTTTCATACACATATTATATATATATATATATTATTACTTCCTCCTCCATCACATTCACGGATATGGATTCATCCAGAAATCCATATTGCGCTTGTCGTACTTCCAGACGAGTCGCTCTCCCACCTGTCTCATACTTTCGCTACTCTCTAAAATTTCCTCACCAAATGTCCTGAGTTCATGTACATTTTCTGCATTCATTGGGGGTGCAGGTTCTAGGACTGGGTTTGGAATCTGGGGTGCGGGTTCCTGGTATGGGGGTGTGGGTGCCTGGTATGGGTAAGGATTCTCTAAAATCTTCCTAATGAATACATCGTTATCGTAATAGGGATCTAGAGGGTCCAAACCTGGGTAGGCTCCTAGATTCGGCATGGGCAGATCTTCTTGTATGGGGTAACGTTGCACATAGTCCCTATTGTCGTCCCACAACGGGTCATAATTTAGGTCTAAGGGGTTAGGTGCTGGTACCATAGATATTTCCTCCTCTGGGTTGAAATCATGCATTTCTACTTGATTTTTAGGGTTTTCTATCTCCATCGGCTGGTTGGGAATTGGGGGTAGTGGTTGGGGTGCTATTAGTTGTTCCAGGTTAGGGTCGGCTGTAGTGGTTGCTAAGATATGAAAATTGGCTAAACCCCTATTAATCATAACCCGGGCATGGGCATCTGTCTCTCTTTTGGCGGCTGCTAGGGCTCTCTGTTCTTGTAACTTTTTCATTCGTTTCCTGCGCTCATGTGCTCCCCTACTGAACCATCCTCTCTTTTTCTGAGTGAATGGTTCTTTAGACTGAGCCTTAAACATGAATATTCCTTCTTCAGTATCAGCAGAATACCCTGAGAGGGCAGGCTGTGAAGAGGCACCTTCGCTTCTAGGCGAACCAGTTAACTGACGATACACGTCGGATGGTCCTTGGTCATTCATACTGTAAACTAACAAATAGTCAAATAACACATAACAATAAAATATAATTATGCACGTATTTCTGTAATTTATTTCCTAACACATTGAATAATAGTTTGGTGTCAGCAGAACACTTCTGTGGCTGAATCAGTGGCTTACCTCTGATACCACCTTCTGTCGCAACCCCCGCCCCCTATCTGTCCCAGGAACGGGCGGCCGCGAACAACAGAGTTGGTGGTATCGGTGTTTATTAATTTGGCAGCGGAAATTACATCAGGATCATAGTTAGGAAATATTTTATCAGAGTAAAACACCACATTTTATATAAATAAATATATTGGGACAAAACCCAAGTTTTCATTACAAACTGATTTATAGGGATAAATCCCATTTTATTGAAATAAAATGCCTTCTTTATTTAGGTAACTTTTATAGCCACTTTTCCATGCCTTCAGTGTTGTCCAGCTGGCTTCTAATTTGCTTTCACATTGTGTCACCTGAAACGCGTTCAAAAACATTTTGTCAGTGGGAAATACTGGTGAGTGAATCCCAGTTCAATCAAGAAAAGTTTTATTAATTTAAACAGTATTGAGAGCGATTACAATGTTTACATCTACCCAATTACTCATTCAGTACTGTCAATCCTGACTGGTGGGTCATATTACACATTGGCTAACTCTTCGTCCAATGGTAACGTGTCTCATATTTTGTATTCAAAACCCCAACATACCGGCAGTAATTGCAGAATTACAAAGACTCAATCATTGCTAAATTGCATTGTAAAATATTTAAGGTTTTGTAAAAACTGTTTACAAAAAGGAGATTACTCACATTGCTGTCTTAGGTTTTCTGTAAGGATTTCCTAGGAATTATCTATAATTTACACAAATGCACACGTGTTCGTATAATAACCCATTTTAACATTAGTAATACCCTCCCCGAGACGACATTCCAACGACTACATCGGGCAGAACCACGACAGCCGTTACGGAACCCTAGATCAATCGGGCAGCGTATCTAATACGTATCCAGGGGTTATGATACTTACAACAGAGCAGAACTTTGTTATTTAGGGGGGTATTATATCCGAGATTATGCCTACAATGTGAAAATTGAGAGAGAAAGAAAGATTTGGGACGAGTTGGGACTGAAGGCCCGAAGCCTTCTTATATAGGGCTGTTCTGGCATGTCGTCGTGCCCCGCGACGGGATCAGGGGTAGGGCGTCGCGCCCCGCGACGTAGGGGTCGTAGGCCCTAGCTTTGATGTGTCACCAGTCTAGCTTCGCCACATGGCAACACGTGGCGTCTTCTGGGGAGTGCCTCGTAGCCAGGCCTTGGCGGCCCGCGACAGAAATGACCAAGGGGCATCGCGCCCCGCGACAGCCCAAAAATTTTTGTTTTTTATTTAATTTTCAATGTTTTAACGCATTTTGGGCTCGGTTTTCGCATACGGGTTATATTCTAAGACATATTGGGACATTTTAATATATTTTAGAGGTGTCGAAATATTTTGGAGAATTGTTATAGTTGGTCATACGCAAGTGGTATAAAAATAGAAATAAGGAACGTTATTCGCTGGTAAAAGTGTTACGTCAATGGTGTTGGCACAACAAGAATTAGCCAGAGAAGAATGGTTGTTATACGAGTTCGTAGCGTTTATGTTCGCTGAAACGTCTGTCAAAGTTTTCGAGCTCGTCCGGGTGCGAAGGAGGGATAATTCACCTTGATCCATGAGCTTAAATGAGTCTGTGATTTATCAAGCCGGTAAGCAACTAAATTTAAAATAGTTGCCTTAAGTTAGACTAAGGATTAGCCACATAACAGGGTAATGGAGGGTAGCCTTGTGGTCGATGGGGATCATGATATGGTTGTTAACATTTCTCTACTTCGGTTGTGGATCGAAGGAACAGAAGGTTGGTAATGCTTAGGCGAAGTATTAAGCGAAAAACAAAGAATCTGGCATATAATCGAAGAATTCCGACAATTATTCTGGTCATCGGTGGTAGCTCTGGCAATGGTCGATGGGAAAAAATGACACGGGATGAAAGTTCGTTGCATCACGGTCACGTGGATATGTCATTTGTCCAAGATGGAGTTCGGATGATAGAGTTTCGAGTTGCGCGATAACAATCACGCAAAACTGTGACTTCCGGCCACCGTTTCATTTTCCGGCGATTGTAGCGGTTTTTTATTCCAGAAATGGCAACAGGTGGAGATGATGGGGTTCGTCGACAAGAACGCGTGGACATATTATTCGCCTAAATTGGAATTCGTTTGGGTCGGTTCTGGTCTACTCGAATATTGACGCGTAAAACCGAACGAACGGATAGTCGGATCTGTTTTCTGGAAGCAGTAGCGACATTAGTGGATGACACTGATAATTTTTGAATGTCAGTCATGTTGAGACGTTCGCGTGGATAGGTAGAACGCATGAAACGGATTTCGTATGGTCAAGTTATGGGTGAAACAAGATTCTACAAGCATGTTGTGTTAGGAGTTCAGAGTATAATAGACGCGCCAAGAGCTTCACATCCAGAAAACAAAAGTGAGAACGATGACATAGGGGTGTGAAAGGAATGATAGAAGAGAGTGTGCACATAAGGTTTCATGCAAACAGTTGAATGTCAAAGAGAGCACATTAGGGCTAATCGACACCATGCTACTACCCTAACTAGGCATACCATATGCAACACACCATGCAAAAGTAAACTATCAAGTATGCAATATAAACATAAATCATACCACCTAAAGTGTTGAGCCTTGCACGTGGAGCGAAGCGTCGTTGTGGATTGTTCAGCACTGAGCAGGTTATAGTCCGGTTTTTTCAAAAAGATTTTTTACCCTTTTTAAAACCAAGTTCACTATAACCAATGGCTCTGATACCAATCTGTCACACCCCCAAAATGCACAAGCGGAGTATCACCGCAGGGAGCGTGACTGACCAGGATCCAGCCACCAATCATATTGAACGATATAATTAAATAATTAAATAAATAAAAGTCTAAACCAAACAATATAATTGGTATCCAAAACAATTCAACAAAACTTAAGTTATCAGTGGAAGCATTAATTTCAAAGCCATAATAAAGTATAAGAGTTCATAAGTTTAACATGGAACTCAACAGTCCATGTCCCACAACGACCTCTTCCTCCTGTGCAAGCTCCATCTAAGCATCTAACGACCTGCAAGGCATATAATAACGAATCAACAACAAAGTTGAGCGAGTTCACAGTTGGTTGTCCATTTTAACATTGTTCCAAAAACCATAGTTATGTTTTGAAAACCACGAGTTAACCAGTTCCTTGTTTCCCAAACCATACTCAGTGGGGGCTTCCCCATGTATCCCACTAGACCCGTTACCATATCGACTACTGACTGTAGTTATGTTTATGTGCCCTGCGTCAATGTCTATCATCATTGACTAGTGCCTAAGTCCATTAGTCCACGCCCATCCTCTATGGCACGGTGTGAGGCTTGTCAAACCTAATAGCGCTATTTAACTAATGACCCGTTCGCCATTGGCCCGGCGATTAAGTCGATATAAAATGAGGGACTTAATGATAGAGTTTTTGTCTAGTGTCAATGTTGTCACCCTTCAGTTAAGAGGGTGGGAGTACGTGTCAAGAAGAACACGCAGGTTTCAATGTTGTCACCCTTCAACTAAGAGGGTTGGAGTACGTGTCAAGAAGAACATGCAGGTTTCAATGTTGTCACCCTTCAACTAAGAGGGTGGGAGTACGCATTCTATCCAAGGAGAATACGCAGGTTTCCTTAGTATACTTAACCCATTCCCAAATCACCGGGAATCCCATGCCTTGTGGTATGTTGGTGCATGCGTCTGTCGACTTCGTCTTGTATCGAGTCTTGCATTGTTCATGGCACGAAGTTCAAGAATTCAAGTTTACAAAGTGATTCCGCTTGAATATGCTTATTTCACTTGAACCACTTGATTTTGCTTGAACTGCTGATTTCGCTTGAGTGTAATTGATGTGATTTCGCATGTAATGATATTCCGCTTGAGTCTGTTCAAGCAGAATCAGAAGTCTATATATATATGTACATCTGTGTCATTTGGAGCGGAATTAGGTTGAGTGTTTCCGACGGCGAAGCTCTGTCGAAGTGTCATCTTGCTGTAAAACTATTCCAGGTCAATATAAACGACAGTTAAAAGTGATATCTTGCTGAATTCAACTCATTATGTCTGTTTCCGCCATTCATTTTGAGTAGAACGCTTCTGATCGACTCATTCGGGTCCGAACACGATCCTACAAGTGGTATCAGAGCTTAGGAGGAGGAGTTCTACAGATTTCAGCTTGATTTCATCTCTTTTTCTTATTTCTACACCTTCTTTTCTAATTTGAACAACTTTTCACGATTAAATTGGCCTGAATTTTTCACAACACAATCGAAACAGTGTTTTAACAAACCCTTGAGAAAATCAGAACAAAATTCAAAGTAAAAGTGACAAAAATGGACCAAAGTTTTTATTCCGCTTGAACGAGTTACCTAATTCCGCTTGAAAGTTTGAAAATGGAATCAGTGATTCCGTTTGAAAACCTATTTCAATTTGGTGATTCCGCTCCAAGTGGTTATTCCGCTTGATATTTCAAGCGAAATCAGTTAATTTCGCTTCAAGTAGTTGATTCCGCTTGAAAATAGTGTTTTCAAGCGAAATACCTAATCTCGCTTATCCCGCTTGAAATCTTAATTCCGCTTGAAGTTGTGTGCAGGTAATCTCACTTGAAGGTTATCTCGCTTGGAAGTAATCTCGCTTGAAAATACCTGTTTTGTGAAAAAGTTTACCGAATCATGAGTGAGGAATTTTACAACGCATTTGCAACATCCCCAACTACTTTGGCTACCATTGCTCAAAACATGAACTTGGAAAATGAGACTGGAACTACGTAAAAACCCCCGAAGCTAATGAGCATTGAGGAGTATTATGGTTGGAAAGATCGGTTTGAAAACTGGGTTCAAGCAAACCATTTGAGATCTTGGGAGTGTATTTTGAAGAAGTATGTTCTACCACGTACTGATCTGCAAGTTGAGAAAGAAATCTCTAAATCCAATGACAAAGAACGAGACATGTACAGGGCTGAAAAGATGATGATTAGTCTACTTCAGCAAGCTATTAAAGAAGTTGATTGAATGATATTGCCACTTAGTGCGTTCTATGTCGTTGCTAAGTATAACCAAAGAACGAGAGGAATGGGTCGACGAATTAGCTGATGCATTACCTCAGAAAGAGTGGGGTACATTTTTGATGATCTTAAAGAACACTGGATTTTATGATGGTTTGACGATTTCTCAGTTCATCGAGAAGATTGAGGGTAAAGATCTTGAACAGCAAAAGATTGCAAGGATGAATAATCCGAGTAATCAACAAGATGTGAAAATGTATTACAAAGGAAATGTTCAAGAGGTTGAAAAGAGTCCGAAAATTCAAACTGCTTTCAGTGCTGGAAACTCATCTGGAATTGTTGAACAAAGTCCAAATAGCAGTAGTGGATTTTCTTCATACCCAAGTGTTGATCCAAAGAATTTAACTTCAAGCTTTCATTCTCAAAGTTCAAAAAGTGGAAATGGTTGTGTGATACAGTGCAACATTGCATTGAATCTTCCAGATGGTCAAAGTTTTTCCTGAAGAAATTGCAAAAGATCACATGGCGTTACTTGCAACTGTGATACAATCCGATGAAGGTTTGGTTGCAGGAAGGATCGGTAATCCTATGCTGACGAAAGAAGATTACGATCAGATAGACGCTTAAGAGATGGAGCTCATGGACATCAAATGGTGTCTAGCAAGTGTTTTGAGAAGAGCTGAAAAGTTCAAAATGATTACAGGAAGAAATGATTTTTTGGATGCACATGTATCTACTTTGGGTTTTGATAAATCTAAAGGTACTTGTTTTCGATGCAGGGAGAAAGGTCATTTCAAAGAGAATGCAAAAATCAGGAAGCTAGTGGAGCAAAGAATCCTTTTGGAAAAGATGATTATTATCGGAAAGCTATATATCAACAAGTTGCTCATCAACCATATCAACAAAAAGAAACACAAACTGCTCATGGGAAAATGATTGAAGATGCAAATAAGAAAGCCTATTTTGGTATCATTGATCAAGATGATGAGAAAATGGCTCTTGGATTCAGTTGGGACAAATATATTTCAGCTGATAGTAAAGCATGTCTAATAAATCAAGATGATGAAAAATTACCTGAAGGGTTCAGCTGGGATCAGTTTGTAGATGAGAATGGGAAGTTTAAAGCTTTCATTGCAAAGATAGTTCAAGAACCGAATTTGTTTACAGAATGGATGAAAGCAATTGGTGTTCATGAAAAGAATCAAGAAGAAGAATCTGTGTCATCTGATGAAAGTTCAGAAGAAGCAACTGTTTTTGATCAAACATCATCTGATTCTGGTTCTTCAAATAAAAGTTTTGAAAAGACATTAGATTTTGATCAAACACCATCTGATTCTAGTTCTTCCGATGATAATTCTGAAAAGACAATCGATTTTGATCAATCACCAACCGATGACAGTGGTGATGATGAGGAAGAAAGACATATTAATGTTGCAAAAAATCATTTGTCTCCTGAAAGTTTTCAATTTTATTTTGCAGATCGCTTGGAGAAGCTGAAGGAGAGACGTGCAGCAAAAGAACAAATGAAAATGAAGAGTGAAAGTGTTGATAAAAAAGAAGAGACTGTTCAAAATGAAGAAGTTAAAGCTGAGAAGGTGATTGAAGCTGAAACAGTGATTGAGGTTGAGAAAATCATCGAAGTAGAAAAGATTGTGGAAGTCATCAAGCCTTGCTCGAAGTGTTTGGAATCTTGCAAGCAATGTGAAGAAAAAGATGAGAAATTGGTTGAGCTTGAAAAGATGTAAGAACAATTATTGTTCAATCTCAACTACATGAAAGAATCTTACGATGTGCTAAACAGAACAGTAACTGGTCTACAAAAGACTAATTCAGAAAGAGAAGATGCGTTGACCATGATGAATGCTGTGATGATTACAAAGCAAAAAGCCATAAATCATTACATTGAAGAATGTGCAAAGTTGCAACGAGAGTTGGGAAATGAAAAGATAGAGAATGAGAGAATTAGACGTTTATTACAGAGTTATTCTAGTTCTGATTATCTCATTGATCGAATTTATCCAACTGTTGCAGGTATGGAAGCCTTTAGAGATGAGAAGACTGGCAAGAAGGATACTGGTAAGAAACAGAGTGTTAGTTATAACAAGTGTCCGCCTCCGATTTGGGAAGGATATTCTCCTAGAAAACCGAATGAGGAGAAAGTCGAAAAAGCAGTCAATATAAAGTTAAAGTCCGATATAACCGATGAATTACCAGAAAACATTGACGTCATCTTTACATCGTCTGACACTGATTATGAGTCCGAGTTAATAAAAAAGGTGGTCGATCAGGTGTTGGATACAGATGAGGAGTCGGAGTTAAAGTCTGAGTCAAAGTCCGAGTCTGGGTGTTCAAGTTCGTCCGTCAAAAGTCCGAGTTCATCGGTCAACAGTTCAAAGTTGTCGGTTAAACGGGTTTATAATAAAGAATTCCTGTTATCAAAATCTAATTTGAATGACGAATCAGTTAAAGTGGCATATACTTTGAAGGATTCAGACAAATTATATTCTGATAAGGAATTTCCAATAAGAAGTGTTAAATTTGAAAAGATCAAAAAGGTTTTCAAACTAACAGAAATCAATATTTCTGAAATAAAAGATGTAAATCTTACTGAAAAACCTAAAAAATACACTTCAAGAGTTCAACAAAGATTAAACAAGAAAAAAGGTTACGGTTCTGGTTCTGGTTTTCAAAAGAATCCAAACCATAACGGTAATTTCAAAAAGAAAGGTTTAGGATTTATTCCACCAGAAAATTATAAAAATGAAAAATATGTTCGAGATTTTAAATCAAAGATGATATTTGTTTCAGGGACAAGCTCGGAAGAAGAAGCAAAAAGTCCATTCTGGAAGCAATCAAACAGAGAATTCCTTGCCAAGAAGCAAGAGAATGTGAAGTTTGAAGCTTATCAGAAGAAAGAGACTAGAACCTGTTTCAGATGCAATGAAGCTGGTCACATTGCATGGAACTGTCCTAAGACTATAAATACAAAACAGGGAGTCTTAGAAAAACTCAAAGAAATTATTGTTCATAAAACTGAACCACCAACTGAAAAATTCAAGGTTTTTGAAAATTCAACATATGAAGTTGGTGAATGTTCAAAGAGATTTTACAGGAGAAGTGTGAATCCTGAAAAACAAAAGTGGGTTGTTAAGAACTCTGAGGTAAAATCTGGCAATGAATCTGATTCCACAAAGTTAGATGAGCCACAAGCTGAGATAAAAATTAAAACATCTGTACCGCCAATGGATGAAGTCAATTTTCCACCATTGAGGACTGAAAATTTTAAACAAAAGGTTGGAAAAGTTGATATTTCGAATCAATTCTATTCTGAGAAGAAGGAATTCGATGTTGATAAAGCTTTTAATGGAAATGTTAAAAAGATTTTTGGGAAGATGGTCGATGGGAAAGTAAAAGGGGTAAAAGATTTTTATGAAACAAAGAAAGCAACTTATTACCCGAGTGCAGGTGAAGTTAAGGAGGAAACATCCAAGCTTGGTGAAGCTTGGATGTCAGTTTTTCATATGTAAAAGTATGACTTGCCGGAGTTCCCAGGTTGGTAAGTGTGGAGCAGGAATCGGCATCTTTCTTGAGAAATTCACGAAAGTGATTTCGACTTACAAGTGGTTGGTAAAGGTTTTTGCTTACAAGTGGTAAATCAGGGACATTAAGTTGTACTTGATTTTCTACAATTGATTGAGAAAAACAATTTGATGAACCTTAACCTACAAGTGGTAACCCCAACAAAACTTATTTTCCGGAAAAATCATTTTGGTTAAAACAAACTTAAGTGTTTTGAAATCATTATGAGAAAATAGTTTATTGAAAGGGGGAGTTCTGATTGTTTGTGCCAAGTGGATGGCGAATTGAAGCGATTTGATATCAGTTGTCATTTTAAACTGTACAGGTAGATTGTCAAACTGCTTATACAGTTTGTTTTCAAATTTCCTTAAATGTGTTTGCATTTTAGGGGGAGTAGAAATTTCAGAAAATCCAAAAACATTAGAAATTTTGAAAAAGACAAAAACATGATAAAATTCAAAAATGAGTTTTGGTGTCAAGAAGAGGAAATGATAGTACATCAGTAGACAGTTACAGTATGCTAAAGAAATGTAATGATTGAAAAGTGTTAAATGGTCTCACTGATGATATGCCGATAGGTTTTTACACACTTAGTAAGCTTTTTCGGGATATAAACTTAAATTCAAACTTGCTTATTTTGTGGGGAACACTACTTGGATATATAGGTAACCCCTGAAATCTCGTTTGAAAGGTCCCTCTTTCTGAGATACTAGGTCTTTATGCTCAGTGATATCTGGGGTATTATCCCGGGACTTCTGATTTTGCGGAAGCAATGGCCTAGTCCCCGGAGAATACTTTACACTTGCTTGAAATATAGCGCCGCCCTCAGAATAAAATGATGAGACAATAAAATTGCTAATCAATGCTGTTGTAAAAAAGATCCTCTAAAGGGGACACACCAAAAGTCGAGCCGTCATCTCTTTGCTGAACGGAAGTTCTGACCTGAGCTCTCACGGTTTCGCAATTTAACCCCTTACAGATATCATCTGTGGTATACTCACCTGTAAGACTGAATATTGGGATCTGGATACGGGAGTATATTCAAGAGGTGGGACACATGAATGAGTTTAAGTTCTTAAAACACCTAACTCATATCCTGAATCAGTTGAAATTTGTGTGAAAATTTAAGTGGATCAGTATATCGGCAATTTAAGTGAATTGTTTAATTCTTAATGTGTAACTAAGCTCAACGGTACTCCTGACCTGTCAAAAACTGATATGACCCTCTTACACAAAATCACAAAAATTATTGTCTTTAAATATTTTTTTTACTGCATTTCATTTCATTTAAAAATCCAAAAAGATTTTCAGTGTGTTTTAGCATAAATTTTTGAAAAATACAAAAAGATTTTCGACAACTGATATTGGAGAGCTGATTTTCAAAATTCTAAGTGCTAAACATGATGAGCATGAGGTGAGGGGGAGTGTGTGTTTAAATAAGAAAAGTTTTTGAATATTTTTCGGTACAAATGGTCATCTAAGGTTTCTATCATTGATAAATCATTCTGGATTAATTTGAGAGAGAGTTTGTATTTAAATTTTGTCAAATGTTAAATTTATGAAATTTACTTTTGGGTAGAGAATGTGCAGGTTAGTTGATTCTGTGTGATAAAGTGCCAGGTTCCGATATCTGAGAACTTTTTTGATTTCAAAGCCAGACTGCGATCCTAGCAAATCGAAAGGGGGAGCCTGAAGACATCTAAAGGAAGATGAATTTATTCGAGAGGAGTATGTTGATGCTGAAAAGAAGAAAGAGATGCTTACACGATCAGACTGATAAAGACTGAAGACGTTGAAGACTCGACACTTTAAGACACGTCAACATTCGAGGGGGAGTCTGTTGGTGCATGCGTCCGTCGACTTCGTCTTGTATCGAGTCTTGCATTGTTAATGGCACGAAGTTCAAGAATTCAAGTTTACAAAGTGATTCCGCTTGAATATGCTAATTTCGATTGAACCACTTGATTTCGCTTGAACTGCTGATTTCGCTTGAGTGTAATTGATGTGATTTCGCTTGTAATGATATTCCGCTTGAGTCTGTTCAAGCGGAATCTGAAGTCTATATATAGATGTAGATCTGTGTCATTTGGAGCAGAATTAGGTTGAGTGTTTCCGATGGCGAAGCTCTGTCGAAGTGTCGTCTTGCTGTAAAACTATTCCAGATCAATATAAACGGTAGTTAAAAGTGATATCTTGCTGAATTCAACTCATTATATCTGTTTCCGCCTTTCATTTTGAGTAGAACGCTTCTGATCGACTCATTCGGGTCCGAACACGATCCTACATGGAAAGTGTGAACTCACCTTAGATTAGCTCGGCAAATTAAATTAAATGTATGAAATCTAGAGCGACCGACCACACCCTATAATAGTTACCATGGTATATTAGACTTTATTTAGACCTTGCAAGAAAGTCCTACACATGTCTAGCAACTAGCACACAAACAAGCAATCACATAGCACGTCTATCATATGGTTCCCTAACCATGTTCACAACCTTTCTACGATATTAAATATGCTATCTCTACAATTATCAAACAAGCATGGATACTAAAAGTAGCAAGTTCGGTCGTTATGCATTCATGCTTTATTGCATAGAAAAATCACTGAAAATAGGTTGTTTTTGGTGACCTATTTAACCTGTTTACAAGTCTTCAAAAATTATGATTTTTTTATGTGACGTACCTCTCGGAGGGTTAGGCCTTGTGTTAAAATTTCAAGGTCTAACTATTTATCAAAAATTTGTAAAAATTAATTTACTAAGCTGCAATCATATTCGTCACTTCTGACTGTAGCTTATGGAAAAATTCATTTAAAATTCCTCGTTTACCCGATTGATGAAATTCCAGTTGGAGATTTTTGGAATCACCTTGAAGTACTTACAGTAAAAATTTCAGATCATAACTCAATACTTATATTGAGTTATGACATTCGTAATGGGCTGCAAATTCTGACAGAGAACGCATCCTGAACCTTCAATACGGAAAAATTCATAAAACATTCAATTTTTGTCGAAAAAATGCAATTTCAGTGGGGTTTGAAAGATATTTCCTGGAAGCACATCATAGGTTCCGAAATTGCACGTTTTTGTTAAGTTTGGACCCTGTTACAGCCGATATAAGTCGGCTGTAAATTCTGATCAGATTCTGTTTGAATTCAGGTTTCAATGAAAACATGTTTATAACACTATAAACCCTATTTTCAGCAATCAAAACCTCAACAACACCACATACACGAATTTAGCATCAAGTTTCATCATCAACATCAAACATAATCAAAACTCTAGCATGTATACATGATCATCAAGTTGCTATACTATCAAGAATCATTACATAAACATCAAAATACATGTTTTTTTAGCAAACCCTGACATGTATAAGATCATGTTTTCATGCATCAAGAATCAAAGCAAGATCAAGATTTCAAATCACACACATGTAAATGCAATATAATAACCAAGATGTGATTACCGGAAGCAAGCAAAGAGCCTAGAGACGGAGAAGAAGATCAAACAAGCAAGATTAGTGTTCTAGGGTGAGAGAAAGGGAGACGTACGTGAATGGGAGGGGAGGCCTAGGTTTGATTTTATTATTTTTTTTAAACAACTTACAATAAATGCATAATTGGTCCCTCGAGTTTCTCAATTCAAAGCTTGGGCAGAAAGTTATCACAATAACTTTGTAGAATGACATTCAGGTCCTTCGTTTTGCAAAGTTAACCAAATTAACTCCGTATTTTTGTTTGTGTGCTACTAACTTGTGCATTTATAAATTGTAATTAACAGAAAAAGGGTTAACAGCGTTAACCTGAAAGTACAGGATGTCACATTATCCCCATGTTGAAAGAATTTTCATCCCGAAAATTGAGTAAGCAATCACCGAAGAGCGTTTTCGTGAGGTGTCACATATGTACTACACTTTCATGTCCTACATGATGGACTTATGTTCCAACTTTAAAAATTTCTTGAGGCAAGCTTTCGAACTATCCAAAATCGTCAGTATAACAAAGACCGTTGTGACATTGTGATCCCCTGTCTAAAAGGTAATGGACTCGGTCCAAACCCTAAATGCCATTGATAGTCCTTTTGTGACCTAGGCTGAATGTAATTGATGTGCATACAAACAACATTCATTAGGAATGTTCATAACCTATTAGCCTATATGGTGTAATGATACCATGGTTAGTATACGTTAGGTCATCAGGATGATGACTAGATGTTGTAATACAACTAAGTAATTGTTTCATTTGATGTTAGGGACCAAGTCTCGAGTATGGCAAGCTCGGATAAGACAACCAACAACCACGTCATCAATGATGCGACGCATGCTAATGATGCTACAATTGTGAACCTCAATATTAACATAGATGATCTTCAAGCTATGATTGACGCGGCTGTTGGAAAAGCTATGAGAAAGGTCATGAAAAAGTTCAAAGAGCCCAATGCTACTTGCTTCGAATCCCATTTAAAACCACACTTCTTTACTCGTGAGAAGGATTTTGTTCATGCCTCGAATGCAAAGAATGAACCAAAAAGGAAAAGGGAGAAGGATAATTCCCAGGTTTCTAAGAAAAAGGGTAAGATTGAGCTCAATAAGAATCAACAAAAGTCCAATAAGAAACCTGTATGCAAGACTTGCCATAAAAGGAACTGGGGACAGTGTCGAATGAAACAAAGGCCAAAGCAGTGTGGCGTCTGTAAAAGAACTGGTCATCAATCCCATGAATGTAGGGACATAAAGAACGCAGTCTATTTCGGCTGTGGCGGCCACATCGGGACTAACTGCCCTAAAACTGTCAAAAAGGGTATAGCTAAGCTTGGAAAAGCTAAGCTTGGAAAGGCTAAGGAAGGAAACGCCTGAATTACCGAATAAATGCCAGAGACAGTACATATCAATAATATCATCAGGTACATTCCTTATCATTATCAACGAAAATTCCTGCTAAGTGTCTTGATTTAATTCAGGGAATAATAAGTCTTTCATAGATCACAAGCTTAGCGAACTTTCTAAATTCCCCATAAGAACTCCAGATATTAAGTTTAAGGTAAAACCTACCGACAAAAATCATAGGAACCATTTCTTCTATTCTTATCGGGAATCTTCATCCATAAGATCTACAGTACTCTATCTTCAGATGGAGTACGACAATATATGTTATTTTATTTTTGATATCTCATTGATTTCTATCAATTGCGAATGCCAGATTATGCCTGATAAAAGCGCCATATGAGGATTGGCGTATCCTAGTGTGTCCCGTAGATTGCTTCCATGCCTGATCAGTATGGAGGTTTAATGCACGGAACCACTGAGATATTCGAATGGTTATATTGTACTAAAGTCAGCTAATGGTATTCAAAGAAGATATTCAGTATAGAAATGTCCAAATAGGTGTCACTAATTAAGGCGTCCGTGCATTCAGAAAGAAAAAAATGTGTCATTTATATGGCAAGAATAACGAAAGATGAACTAAAGCCTGAGATTCAGAATATCTCTGTTATCTTTGTAAATCTCGTCGGTCTTCTTCAAAGAACTACCCTATATATTTTTTCCTAAGACAAGCAAAGTTAAGATTAATATCTCGCTTAGGACTGCATTTATTGTAAGAACTCCATATCGGGTTGTACCAACGGAAATAGAAGAACTAAGAGTCAATCAGAAAAGCTTTTAGAGAAGATTTCATAAAGCCTAGGTCATCATTCTTAGAGCTCCAGTATTATTAATTAAGGAAGACGGTTCAATGTGCTTATGCATTGATTACCGCAACCCTAACTAAGTAACAATTAAGAATTGCTACCAGCTACCCAGGATCGTCGACTCGTTCAACTAACCTTGAGGTTATCTACTCTTTAAGACTGGCTTAAGCAGCAGTTGGAATGGCTATCTCACCTTAAATAAACTCTCCTATAACTAATGGTTGTTATATAAGTACCCTGGGCTGCTCCTTTGGGGACCTTGTATAGATGGAATGTCAAACGTCCGTTTGACGGGCAGGACTTTGGTAAGCCCAATCATCAGGAACTGAAATTTGCCCTGGAGACGACGGATAAGATCATATAAATTTATGATCGTCTGAAAGCTGCCAGTAATCGGCGGAAAGTCAATGATTGATGAAAGTCGCAAACCTCTTAAGTTCTTAATAAGGAATAAGATTCAACTGAAAGTATCACCCTAGAAGGGTGTGCTGAATTTTTTAATTTAACGAGCTAGTTAAGCTCTGGATATATAGGAGCATTCGAGAAAATCGAATATATCAAGATCAGTAGCCTATAAGCTAAAACTTACCTAAGGAACTTGATGGTAGTCACAATGTGTTCCACACTGATGATTTAAGGATATGTCTAGCCGTTAAATCAATAACATCATCACATATTGATATGTAGATTAATGAGAACTTATGGTTTATTGGGAAACCCATATCGATTAAGGATTGACAGGTTAAGAAGTTCTGAAAAGAAAGTATGTACCTATTGTATAGGCCAACTAAGATACCTTAGAAGCCCAAATATGTCGTGGAAGTTAAGTCCATTATACGACAGAAAGTGCTTCCATCTTTTTGAGCAAATCTCGAGGTCGAGATTTCTTTTAAGGGGGTGAGGATGTAACACCTCATAAAAATCGCGACAAATGATGTGTTGACACGTGTACTAAACCCTAATGAGGTCAAACGTTGACTATGAGGGACTAATTTTGCGAAAAATAAAAACGTTGAATATAGAAGGACTAAAAGTGTTAACATGCTTAAACTAAGCCTCTGAATAACAATGCACGGTATTCAAAATTAGAATTAAGCGACTCGATGGTCGAGAGGAACCGTTTACGCAATTATTTGAAAGTTTGCGCGTCGAAGGGTTAAAAGCGTCAACATGTTAATTCTTACCTCTGAGTGACCTTTTAACAAATCGAGAGCTTCATGATAATTGATTACACTCTCGGGGATGCCTAATATTGGCCATTAAGGGCTTTTATGCCTATAAGTGACGTTACGCGCAACTTTACAAGTTAAAGGGGTTAAAAGCGTCAATAGGTTTAATTATACATCTGAATGACCTTTTAATGAACACGAAGTATTATGAAGTGCAATCATACTCTTGAGAATGCTTAATATGGATTTCATAGGACTTTGATGCGATTAAACGATGATACGCGCAAGTTTGCGCGTTAGAGGGACCAAAAGCGTCAACTTTTAAATCTACACCTTTGGGTGACTATTTAAGCGAACGGGAGCGTTGTAATATTTAAGCATATGCTTGGGAATACTCAATATGGGCCACAAAAGGCTTAAATATCGTTAAACGACATTACGCGCTACTTTGTGCGATTAAGGGATTAAAAGCGACGACTAGCTAAACTACGCCTTAGAGAGGCCTTTTGAACAAACCGGGAACTCCGTGTTACTCAGTCGCATTCCTGAGTATGCCAAAGGATTTACCGTAAGAGGTTTCAAACCTTGTATTAACATATTATGCGAATTTAGAAATTTTGTGCCAAATACGTCAACTTTGGAAAAGTTGTTTGTGCATAAAAACTTATAAGGACCTTTCATGACATAACCTGAATCTATTTTCTGGACCCAATGTGAGTCATGAACCAAAAGCTATTAGACTGCACCTTCGCAGGCTATCTAAAACAGAAACTTTAGCCGTTACGGACGTTTACGAGTGCAAAATATAACTCAGGGACCAGATCTGTACATGCTGCCAAAGTTTCATATTGGGCCAGATGTCTTGGCTGGCCGCGAAACCCTCTTGGGCTGCCCTTACGCAGGCTGTGAATATGCAGCAGCAACAGTAACATTATAATTTCAAGTTATGTGCTTAAAATAAAGGTTTTGAAAGTTTAATTAAGCATAACAAAGGACAGGGACCAGAACTGCCATAGCGGAAACATTTTTATGCCAGACTGGGCCGCCTCGCGGGCCGCGTAGGCCTGGGACTGTCTCGTTCGCGGGCCGCGACTTATCAACATCAGCAACCAGATTTCATATTTTGATGGTTTTTGAGTTTTCCTTGTTCACCACTTCTAGCAAAACCATTTCTAATCAAACCATGGGCTGCATACTGATTTATAACAGCTGTCTAGACACTTGTGATGATCTTATGAGTCCCAAAAACACAATGCAAGATCCTATTAAATCACAAAAACTATATATAGGCTTCAACCTTCACAATTTCACTCACACTTTCAATTCAATTCTGCTATATCTCTCAATATGAGAGGATCCAGAACTTTTGGGAACCTCCTTTCAGTCCTAAGGACCATATGTAAGTGTCCTTTTGGGACAAATTTATTTTATTTGGCTTAAAAAGCCGAAAAGTCAAGCGTTTGCGATAAATGCTTTGACTTTTAGCTAGACCATAAATGGTCGAGCCATTGTTCGCAACGAACATGGCTACGTAATCGTAATTAGGTAGGTGTTAAACCCTCAAAATGGCACCTCCTAATTATCACGTTTACTTAGTTAATTGTTGGGTCAAAGTAATTAAAATAAAAGTCAAACGGGTGAATTTTTAAATAAAACTCATAACTGATGATGTGGAAGCTATAAAATCAGTATTGTCACTTTAATAACTTGTTAAATATTAATTGAACATGTCTAAGCATGTTCAACCTGACAATTCTGAGTTTAGGCTCGGTTCGCAACCGAAAGTCACAAAAGTAGACTTTTGCTTTGACTTTCAATTCTGACATGATTTAGCTTAGTTTAGCTATGACCTAAGGTTCCTTTGGGAGCACATTATATGTTAGTATAACCCTCTGAGGTTATACCATATGGTTCCATAGAAATCTGAATCATTTGCATGTTTCCGTTAAATGCTTAAAAATGGACCATTGTGCCCTTTTGTTAATAAAACGAGATTTTAGAAAATGTGAGAGGACAAAAAATTTTATTACTGATATATAAGTATGTCCTAAAAATTTGACATCAGTTTATGGTCTGAAATAAAAGTTATGCAAGATATCGTAAAACAAAATCTTTTTGTTAATTAAATGGCATTTTCAGCATAAATCATATTTAAACCCAATTTTTGGCACCAAAATTTCTACCCACTGTTATGATATAATATTTAGGGATTTTTGGAAATTTTTGTCAAATTTTGTACTGACCATAACATAGAGTTCTAGCATAAATTCGGTAATTGACGATAAAGCCCTTTTTGTTAAAAAATGAGTTTAACATATGATTTGCATACCAAACCTTTTCCTACTGATGTCATATGTTAAATAAAATATTTGAAACACTTTAAACTGATCAAAATCTCATATTTCCTTAAACAACCCGAATATCGTCAAATACCGACTTTTATGCGAAATTGGCGCATAGTATGGTTTAAAACCATATTTAGCACCTAACACTTGTTACCTACTGATTTTAAAAACAAAATTTTTAATACTTTAACAGTAAGTATAAGTCTTGAACTCAGATTTCCAAATTTGACCTAAAAAGCATATGTGAAATGACCAAAATGCCCCTACGGTGCATAGTTTGGCCATAAACGATAAACCTCACATGTGTATAATATCTTACTGATAGAACTTGTTAAAATAAATATTTTTACTGATTGTTTTAGACCAGAACCTCAGATTTCTATTTAACCTCTTTTATAAACTTTAAAATGACCAAAATATCCCTACGGGGCTTAAATTGGTTTTAAATTCGTTTTGGGCATAATGGGAGATATCATACTGATATCTCAACATAATTTTAGCATAATAACTTATGGAACTTGTACATGACTCATTTGGTACCCGTTATGCATATACGCGTTCGGTAAGGTTTATGTAACTAGTTTGCATAAATTAGCCGAAACGGGTCAAACCTTATCATTTTTACTTCAAAATCCAGAATGTATTTAGTTTACCCAATTTATACAAATCTTCCTACTTGTTGGGTCTAAAACATATTCTAATCCGGTCTTCGCTTAACCTTGCGTTTTGAACCGTAAACCTTTCATTAAAACTAACCGGTCTAAGTTAAAACTTAAATAAGACCCGTTAGGAATCTAATAGGTTATTAAAATATCCGTTCCAGATTAGGAGCCCAGTAAAAGCTACTTGTACTTGCTGATTTGATGTACGGCGAAGAATAAAATTACATTTTAGCTTAGGTAAATACTTTTAACTTATTTTCCGTTATACGGGCTTGGGATACGGTATTATAATAATACCGCTTGGTCGGGTATGAAATCATTTAATCGGATTGTGATTAATAAATTTACATAACCCGTTTTAATCTGTTTTGTTTGATACAATGCCTTTGGGGGGGTTAATAACCGTGTCCTGGATATCCTCGGCTCATTCATTAGAAATGGCCACGACTTAAGCACGAGGTGTAGGCATACACCTGATAGTTGCGTATGTAAAACGGTATCTCACTCGTGAGGAAACTTCTTGTGGGCCTATACTAGTGGTGTGTCTATTAATCTTGTCCCGGCTCGTCTAACTGGGCCCTGAACGGACGACAAACATATAAATCTGTATATAAGATTATTTTAATAATTGTCCCAAGTTATAAAAGATTTTATGCCTTATGCATCCAAACCAATTTTATAAATACTTTTCAAAAGAGTCAGTTAATTGTATTTACCAGTGTAAACTGACATATTTTTCAAAAAGATTAAGTGCAGGTACTACGCGTAATGGGCTGGAAACTCCTGAGTATTAAATAAAGAGTCTTGCAAGCTTTTAATACTTAAAGTCTGTTGAACAATATTTCTTTCTGTTTTAGATCCGTCTGTGGATCCACTTACAACCGTTGTGTAATATTTTATTATACTTTCAATTTGGTTTGTATTATTATTTTAGACTTCCACTGTGCATTAAACTGTGATTATTTGACCATGATGATATCAACTACGTCACGATATTCCCCACCGGTAATACGTGGAAATAACTGGGTGTGACAACTTGCATCGTTTAACGCGCCACTCATCGCTTATACTATCGTTAACTGTTCAGGCTAATCCCACAACGCTCCCTTCAATCCAAGAGAGTGTTTATTTACTAAACACAATCTGTGAGTATACTCAATCCCTTTTTGCTTTAAGCGCTTTTGGGTGTTACATACGTTACTTATATTAAATCACAACGATCATACAACGCAAACACTTTTTATACGCTAACCGTCACCGCATGTTGTACGTGTTACTCGATGAACACTTGTATGTTATGTTTACACAGTGATTGTTGCCTGACATCTTAGCAACGATAGTACTATAGTTTGGACTCGGCACCTGTCGTGGACGGGGGTTGCTAAGGGTATTTCTTCACGTGTCACGGTGGTGATATGTGTTGCGTACTCTACAACTCGCAGTCACGTCTGTGCATATTTCATTGTCGATAATTTACTTGCTTCACAATATACATGTTACATGCTGGTTATGCGTAAACTCGCTTTCGCTACTATTTTAATATTAAACCTGTATGCTCACCTTTACACTCTGTGTATTGACCTCTATTTTAACGTATGTGACAACTGTTTAGGATTGCTTTGCTTGTTACTTGCTGGAATCAAGCTAGGATGGAGTCTAGAAACAAACCTAATAAAATCTGAGTTTTCAGAACATTTTATCTGTCTTTGAGAAAACAATGTCTGTAACAACTGCTTTTATTTAATATGTTATGGTATGGGATGTAACCTTTAATATCTGGTAATTTAGTTGTTATGGATTCTCTTGGACAATCTGTTTCGCTCAGTGCCGCGTCCCGATGTTTCCGTCATCGGTTGGGGTGTGACAGAGGTACAACGAACGAGTGCTAGACACAAACACGAACCGAGTGGTGGCGGATTTGGCTTGACTGATCATAATACAAATGAATGAAAATAGGGCAGCACCTTTTCTGAAAGTGGTGGCCTTTTTTTTTTCTTTTGAGGCAGCTTGTATTTTGGTTGATTCACAAAAGTGAATTACCTTATTTTCTAAATGTCTACGGCAGAAGACATCCACCAAATTAGATTATAATTGAAAACAATATATGTGATAATATATATTGAGGTTAACTACAATAACCCTAATTATCTCTTAGGCCACTAAAGCCCAACACATCTAGTACAAGCCCAAATGCAATACGAAGCCCGAAAAACAAAGTTTAATTAAATAAGTAGTTAAACGTTATATTATTTATAACCGGTATAAATAATAAATCCCGTTTCTCGTGGATAATTATTCTAGATAATTATATATTTCGTTCAGTTAATTGTTCGTGATCACCAGTTAATCGAGTTAAGTGGATTTAATGTTCGTTGCCCAAGGTGTAACTCTTAAGGGTCATAGCTCGGTCAGCAGCGTTGACTTATCGAACCTGTACATATAAATCCAACAATGTCCCACTTGGACGGCCTTCGATAAAATCCTCAACGCAGACAGTCAGCGGTGCTCTAGCTGCAGATGGTTGCCCCTAACAAGGTATGACACTTTAAAGTCATTAACCAAAACACCTTGCTATTAGTAACAACTTACTATTGCAAGATAATAGACTTATGGTAATTGTTGTCATTTATCCTTTCTGTAAAAGACATAAATTGAATCAATGAGACGTGGATCAAATCCATTCTCATATGGTGTTCAATTATTATTGTTCTCGATCAAGAGTCAAAGTGGTCCGAACAAACATACAGTAAGTTTGGGTAAGGCCTTACACTTCACCAGTTTGAATCAACGAGGGCGCCACAATGTCTAACTGTTACATATCATGTAAGAGTACAGACTCCCTTATCGACTACATACAACTCCCACTAAACTTCAGAACTATTCCCAATTAAAGCCTTTATGACTGGCAGTTACGTGACAGTGGTTGACAGTAATCAAAGAATAATCCTTGGTAAACGGAAGTTCTAATATGTATCTCAGGTCAAAGGATACTAAATGAGTATACCAATATCAAAGCATCTTATGTCTAAGATCCATGAAGATGATTTGATGCGAGTTACATCCAACGTCATTCTCAATGAGGTCTGTGAATTTGAAAGTCAACTCCTTGAGTCGAAAGTCAGAGTAGTCTTAATTCAGAATCGTTCCCACGAGTCTGACCGACTACGGATAGTTTAGAATGCAAGATTCACGGATTAAACATATTAAAATCGAACACAGTTATAAGATTCAGAATTGTATTTAACTAGTAAATCAACAATGAATTCAAAAGTACAACTGTTAAAAGTTCGTACATCCAAATACTAAATCAAAACATACTACTAGCTAATCTAAGCCCGATAGCACCCATGTGCTGATCATGCTTGTCCTGAGTCATGGGCTTAGTAAACGGGTCTTCTAGGTTTTGATATGTGTTCACTTTGCTTATCACGATGTCTCCATGTTCCACAATTTCCCGTTATAGTGGAACTTTCTTAGAATGTGCTTGGCCCTGTGATGAGATCTGGGCTCTTTGGCTTGAGCAATAGCACTCGTGTTATCACAGGATATCTCGATGGGTTTCTTAATGCTTGGAACCACATCGAGGTCGGTTATGAATTTCTTCATCCAAGCAGCCTCCTTTGCAGCATCTGATGCGGCTATATATTCAGATTCGGTGGTTGAATCCGCCACCACACTCTGCTTGGAGCTCTTCCATGAGATAGCTCCTCCATTTAGAGTGAATATAAAACCTGATTGTGAGCGAGAGTCATCTCGGTCAGTTTGAAAACTGGCATCAGTGTAACATCTTACAGTGAGCTCTTCTTCTACTCTTCCAAATACTAAGAACATATCTTTAGTTCTTCTCAGATACTTTAGAATGTTCTTAACAGCAGTCCATGGGCAATGTCAGGAGTTTGCTGATAAATACTAATCATGCTTAAAGCATGCGAGACGTCAGGTCTAGTACATAACATAACATACATGATAGAACCAATCGCTGAAGCATATGGAACTGCTTCCATTCGCTTAATTTCAATGTCCATTGAAGGAGATTGCGATTTGTTCAATACAGTCCCTTTAGTCATAGGAACACCTCCTTTCTTAGAGTTTTCTATTTTAAAGCGTGTCATCATTTTGTCTATGTATGTACTTTAACTTAGCCCAAGAAGTCGCTTAGATCTATCCCTATAGATCTTGATTCCTAGAATATAAGCTGCTTCTCCAAGATCTTTCATTGCAAAACAAGTTCCCAAATAGTGTTTAACTTCGTTAAGCATAGGGATGTTGTTTCCAATGATCAGTATATCATCCACATACAGGATGAGGAATGATAAAGTGCTCCCACTAGCCTTTATGTCAACACAAGGCTCATCTTCATTTTTAACAAAACCGAACTCTTTGATCTTTTGGTCAAAACGAAGATTCCAGTTACGAGACGCCTGCTAGAGTCCATAAATGGACTTATTCAGCTTGCACACCCTATTAGGATATTTTGGACCAACAAAACCATCTGGCTGAACCATATAGACATCTTCAAAGAGATGCCCATTAAGAAAAGCGGTTTTGACATCCATTTTCCATATATCGTAGTCATAGTATGCGGCTATGTCAAGCAATATCCTGATCGATTTGATTATAGCAACGGGCGAGAAGGTTTCATCATAGTCAATACCCTGAGTTTTTGTGAAACCCTTCACAACTAGCCGTGTTTTAAAGGTATGTACATTTCCATGCATATCGGTTTTTCTCTTGAAAACCCATTTGCTCCCTACTGCCCGAGATTCTGGGGGTAGCTCAACCAAGTCCCAGACTTGATTATCACGCATAGATTGCATTTCAGCGTTCATGGCTTCCAGCCATTTCGCAGATTTAGGATCTGAGATAGCAGATTTGTAGTTAGTAGGTTCGTCATTAGACTCATCTACTACCAAGACTTCAGCACCTTCGAGATGCCAAAGGTATCTGTCAGGTTCTTTACGAGTCCTGCTACTTCTGCGAACGCCTGTGTTCATGTCTGATTCATCAGCAACAATTTCTTGTTGTTCAGACGTCCCGACTTCAACAGCGGTTGTTGTTGGTTCTCGAATTTCTTCAAGATCAACCACATTATTTCCAGTTCCTCGATTAAGAAGTTCTTCCTCGAGAAAGTGCCCCTTCCTTTTAATGGAAATAACATTTGCATCAGGATGGTAGAAATAATATCCCCTTCTTTTATAGTATCCGATGAAAACAACCTTTTCGCCTCGAGGATCGAGCTTATCATCAGCATCACTTGAGATGTATGCATCACATCCCCATACTTTTAGGTATTCCAAATCGGGTTTACGCCCATGCCATATCTCATATGGGGTTTTGTTTACCCTTTTAGTCGGAGCCAGATTGACAATGCGGGTAGCAGTAATAAGAGCATGACCCCAAAAGGAGTGAGGCAAGTTAGTTCTACACATCATCGATCGAACCATATTATGTAGGGTTTGATTTCTCCTCTCACTTACGCCATTAAGTTGGGGTGTGCCAGGTGGAGTGGGTTCTGAAATTATTCCACACTCTTTGAGATGATTGAGGAACTCTAAGATGAGGTATTCGCCACCTCGATCTGATCGAAGTATTTTTGTCTTTCTAGTAAGTTGGTTTTCTACTTCGTTTTGAAACTCTTTGAACTTTTCAAAAGTTTCATGCTTATGCATCATAAGATAGACATAAGCATATCGACTATAATCGTCGATGAAAGTAACGAAGTATCTTTCATGGTTCCTTGTCATGGTTCTGAAAGGGCCACATACATCAGTGTGAATGAGTCCTAGCAGACCATTGGCCCGTTCACCAACACCAATGAAGGGACGCTTTGTGAGTTTGCCAGCTAAGCAAGATTCGCAATCATTAAAGGAGTCATGTCCAGTGGATTCAAGAATCCCCTCGGATTGGAGCCATTTTATGTGTGCCTTACTTATGTGGCTAAGCCTACAATGCCATAGAAAGGTTTCATTCATACCAGCTTTGTTACGCTTAGAAAGATGATATATGTTATTACATGTTTGAACATCAATCTCATAAATATCATTTCGAGGTTTAGCCTCAAAATAAAAGATATCATTCAAGTAGGCAGAAATAGAAATACCATAAAAAACGTACTTGAAACCTTGTTCAAACAAAAGGGAAACCGAAATAATGTTTCTGGTTATACCAGGTGCAAACAAACAATTGTTTAAATTAACTACAAGGCCAGAAGGACATGAAAAATGAAATGTGCCAATTGCAAGAACGAGCACTCTTTTCCCATCACCAACGATGAGTTCCATGTCGCCTTGTTTCAGCTTCCTCCACTTTTCAGGCTCCTGCAAAACATTAGTGATGTGGTAACCACACCCGGTATCAAATACCCATGTGTTGCTGGAGACAGTAAAAAGTTCAATAACATAAATAAGAATACCTGAAGAAGTGCCAATGTTATTGGCGTTGTTCGCCTTCAGCTTGGTTAGATACTGTGGGCAGTTCCTTTTCCAGTGCCCCATTTGGTTGCATTCAAAGCACTGACGCTCCTGGGGAAGGGGTGGTTTAGCAACTTGCTTGTTGTTGGTGGCAAATTTGGCAGCAACAATAGACATTTTTTTGCCTTTACTGTTATGAGCCCTTTTCTTGTTGTTGGGCTTCTTAACACCACCAGACTTGACCATCAGAACTTGGTTGGTTTTATGTGGAATGTTCATCTCGGCCATTTTGAGCATACCATGTAGCTCAGGCACAGTCTTCACCCAAGCATTCATATTATAGTTCATAATGAACTGGTCATATGAGCTAGGGAGAGAGTTCAAGATGAAGTCCGCTGCCATTTCATCTTGAAGGGGATAACCAAGTTTGTTCATCTGGTCAATGTACCCTGTCATCTTAAGCACATGAGTACTGACACACGATCCTTCTTCCATTTTACAGCTTATGAGCTGCTTCATGGTGTCATATTGCTCCTGTCGGGCTTGTTTCTGAAACATGCCTTTCAGTTGCTGGATCATGTCATAAGCATCTTTATCTTCCATGTTCTTCTGAAGTTTAGGAGACATGGTGGCTTGCATAAGGCAGGCTACCTCAACGGCATCCTTGTTATGCTTTTCCAGTGCCTTACGAGCAGCATTAGTGTTATTTTCAGGCTTGGTGGTGCCATTCGAGAAAGTTGGTGTTATTCAGTTTTTTCCTTTTCAAGTATAGACTTGAGAACGAAGGAGTTGTTTTCATTAGACATCTGTTACATAAGTAAAGAGATTTTAGTTAGTATTTTCGATGTATATTTCCTTATTTAATTAATGACCCATTACAGTAATTAGAACAAGGAATGAGAATCTGGCTTTGTCAGTAGTAAAAGCAGCTGTGGCATGCGCTTTAGTAAGTGACTAGGCAGACTAACAACGAGTGTCAATTGTGAGAATTGCACAACTCTCGAGTATGAGGCCGCTAAGACAACTCTTGTCTATGCATTGATACATTTAGCCTCATCTATGCCAACTTTTTACTTTCGAGACAGCTGGAGCATGTGGTGAGAGAAGAAAAAGTAATAGTCGTCCTAAAAGAGGTACTTGTGGAAGGGCCGGATGTGTCAAGGAAACCCTTGCACCTTGGAAGGATATGCTAGACATCAAGTGTGGTGCTGTGGCTCCAAACACTGATGGTTCGCTTTTACGTTCCAAGTGTAGCTTGTGATAGGATAGCATAGACTATTGATTTTAATTATGGGTTAATTTAATATTTACCAAATAGGGTCGTAAGAGCCAATTTTAGTATATATTTAGTCGTGATATCTTGATGAACCCTTTCATCTCTCAGGACACTTAATTTTAAATAACTTATTAAAACTAAGTTTGTCGCGACTTGTATAACCATATAAAAGTTAATATTTTTAAAACTATTAAGTTATGAGTTTTAGAAAGTTAAAATTTGTTAAATTTCAAAAACTCTAAGGGGCTGTTTGGTAGCCTCTAAATGGTCATTAAGAGGCTACCTCTTAATGGAACCATTAAGAATTTTACCAATGAGAAGTTAGAAGAATGTGACATGTGATGATTTACCATTCAGACTTGAGGTTACCTCTTATTCATTCAGAGGTTTTAAACCATTAAGAGGTAGCATCTGAATGGTCATTAAGAGGCTACCAAACAGCCCCTAATGGTTATTATTTATTTTTAAAATAAATTATTTGTTTTATAACAAATATTTACAAGTTGTAAAAATCAATTTAGAACTTGTTATAATTGATTGTGAGCATTTTAAAACACCTTTTAAAAGTTTGGTATTAGGTTAGTTGTAATATAACAACTTATATGATAAAAGCAACCATAATAGAAAAAATAAATATGTAAATCTTTAGGCCATTTTGTTTGATCATGCTAGAGCCAAATAGCAAGACCAAACTCGGTCACGGGGTAACAAACAACCACAAGGATGGACCTAGTGCATCTAGTTGTCTTTAGCACCTCCTTGATTCCTGTAAAGTCTTCAGTTTTATCTTCGGGTCTTCAACATTATAATAAAAATATAATAAAATTGAAACCCTAATCTAATACAACTTTGAGCCACAAAGTGGGCCAAAAACCATAAAACAAAAAAACAAAACAAGAACAAAATACAAGTACAAGGTCGACCAGATTTACATATTCAACACAATCATATTGAAGTGGGCAATCTTTTGGTCAGATAAAAACAAATAAAACATTTGACCAAACAACTTCTTGCCCAAGGAATATTTAGATCTGAAACTTTAAACAAGTTAAAGTTTGAGATCTATACCCGGTTAAAAAGACCGGTTCCGATTTGCATGTTGTAAGTGTGGCTCTGATACCACTGTTGGGATTCAGTGGTGTCAATTTAACTTTTTATCAAAATGGGTTTGACATATTTTATTAACTAAATATATAATTAATAAAAACACGCAGCGGAATAAATATAAAAATCAACACCAAAAGTGAACCGAACAGGATCATGGTTACAAACATGCAAATACGATACATAAAACAATTAATCTACCGATGAGATTAAATATACCTTGTGGTTAATAATAACCGTGTGAGACACCGAGGTACAACGAACGAGTGCTAGACACAAACACGAACCGAGTGGTGGCGGCTTTGGCTTGACCGATCGTAATACAAATGAATGAAAATAGGGCAGCACCTTTTCTGAAAGTGGTGGCCTTTTTTTTCTTTTGACGGCAGCTTGAATTTTTGTTGATTCACAAAAGTGAATTACCCTATTTTCTAAGGTGGTGTTTGTTTTTTGGAAGAAGAGCTTCCTGGCCTCTTCTGTCTGCACCGTGCAGACGCGGGAAGAGGTTTAGCCTCAGAAGAGTGTTTGTTTTTTTTTTTCGTGAAGTGCTTTTTACCTCTCCCCAACCTCTTCTTGGAGAAGTGATGAGAGGTAAGCTTCTCCAAGCAGAGGTTTACCTCTTCTTGGCACCACCTTCACCTCCGACACTGCTCCGCCACCACCTCCACCTCCGACACTGCTCCGCCACCACCTCCACCTCCGCCACTGCTCCGCCACTGCTCCGCCCTGCTCCGACCCCAAATCGAACCCCCAAATCATCACCAAATCATCAAATCGAACCCCAAATCATCATCATCAACAACATCACAAACAAAACCCCCAAATCGAAAACCCTAAAATCGAAAACCCTAAATCGATTCGTTGCAGAAAACATTCAACTTACAGACTGAAGATGACGGTGGTGCTGATGGCGGAGGTGATGATGGCGGTGGTGCTGATGGCGGAGGTGATGATGGCGGAGGTGATGATGGCGGTGGTGCTGATGGCGGAGGTGATGATGGCGGTGGTGCTGATGGCGGTGGTGCTGATGGCGGAGGTGCTGATGGCGGAGGTGATGATGGCGGTGGTGCTGATGGCGGTGGTGCTGATGGCGGTGGTGAAGTGCTGGCGGTGGTGATGATGGCGGTGGCTAGAGAGAGAGTAGAGAGAGAGTGGAGGTGCAGATTGTCTGTGTGGTGTGTGTTAAACCTAGAAGAAGAAGAGGTTTTATATAAAAGAAAAAACAAACCCTCTTCTCCTTGCAGACTGAAGACATTTGGTCCACCTCTTCTGCTGCAGATGCCTGCAGATGTGGCCTGCAGCAGAAGAGGTTTTCAAGAAGAAAAAACAAACAGCACCTAAATGTCTACGCAGAAGACATCCACCAAATTAGATTGTAATTGAAAACAATATATATGATAATACTAGGTTATCACCCGGGTAGACACCCGGGTAGGAAAATTTAAATTACATTAATACAAAATTTCCACACACAGATTCACAAGGTAACTAAGATCCCAGTGAAAGATCGTTCACAAAAAAAGTATAAAAAAACAGGTTGATTAATAAAATGTGCATATTTTCCTAATATTCACATGGATATTCTATTAATATGTTATCACCCGGGTAGGAAAATTTAAATTAGATTAATCATAAGTGTATAAAAAAATGCAAATATAGTGAATTACATAAATTAGTAACAAAGTGGATTGTATCATTTAGGTATTAGGTATGAAGTTTTCTTTATAATCCGAGTACAAAAACATCAACAAAAAGACATAATGTTACATTTACAATTTGATAAAAGTAACGTGAGCTCATTCCGATTGTCACTTGCTGTCAACTTGGTTTGACTCATAAACTACATAATAATAGGGGATGGAGAGCACAAACTTTGGGTCCACGTCGTACGTAAACTTGGTCAAACATCTATAAGTACATAAAGCACTATGTGGATTTTCTGGCATATTCTAAGCCAAAGTAGTGGTTGTACAAATTCAGTTATTGGTTTCTATAATCTGCATCTCAAATTTGTTGGTGTCTATTCAAGAAGAGGTATTATAGAAACCGTTTACGGTTTAACACTCTCTAGTATGAACTGTAAAGATTCCTTACAATAAAAACCCTACTATTTTGGAGAACACAATCAATGTAACAAATAAAATCCTAAAATATTATCATTCTACACCACTCATGAATACAACTTTTGGAGATGAGTCTACATGACCTTGTAACTGTCCACCAATTAAGTTTTCTTAAAAAACTCAGGCATTTTCTAAACTCTCCTTATTACAGCATCCAATGCACAGTATATGAGATGTTACATATACAACATAAACACTTGTGATATCATTATAATGAATACCAACTGTACATGTTAACACACGAATACATGTTAATCCTTTCTAAGTTTCTAATCCCAAAATAATCAGCAAGCTATCACATACCAAAAAAAAAAAAAAAAAAAATCTAACCATACGTCCATTCAGGCATTCACAAATCATATTAGATGTATATATACATTATGTGTGTGAGAGATAGATTCTGAATAATGTATGAAAATTATTGATCGATACCTAGCTAAAAGTAAAACACAGTCAACTTAACAATTAATTTAACTTACATACAGTTCTTCCAAGTGACCTCTCTTGCGCTTCTTGCATCCTTCTCTGCTACCGTTGCATATACCGATCTAAACTCCCTCTCTCTCTGAACGAATCAGTCTCTTCTGCTACTTGCTCCACTTTATTGACAGATTTTTCCAGGATTTTAGTTGTTTTTCAAAGCTTAACTGAGATCATATTGCACAATTAAGATCCACTTTCTTAATTTCTTACTCTAATAGTTGTCATCAATATATGTTTCAAAGGCCTTCTTCCCTAGAGTGTAAATTCAGTTCCAAAGCCCTAAATTAACTGTTTATCACTGTCTACGTTGAGAGTATGATTTTTTCACACTTTAGGGTTACAGATCGCCACACTTAATTAACAAAGTAAAATTTTTGACACAAATATCTTATTTGCAGTGAGTCATGCCAATTTTGCTCAATGAGTTTACAACGATTCCTATTAACTTGACATCAGACTCAAACTCGATCAAAATAAATAAAAGTAACCGAAAATTAAGATCACACATCAAAGTAAACAAAAGTGCAAAACAATTAAACGTACCTCTTCCGTAGATCACGCTGCGGTTTTCATGCGTCAAATTGCACAAATTGCACAACTGATGAAGACTTAAAGCCCCAACTCTCCTCCTTTCAAAATGCAAGCAAGCAAGAGAATGTAAGTCGTTGATGCTATAAAATCTGTGAAAAGACATTAAACGACAAGTAGCGAAAATAAATTACTGTGATTAGTTCGCTTCTAATCATGCTAACCTTGTCATGACAAAACATAGAGCTTTGACGTTCACCTTTACTGCAGTTGGTTTGGAATCTGATGGAGTCAACGGCAGTTCCCAGGTGTACCTGTTCATGGTAACATGAGCTTATACACATCAGCAGCAAACAGTATCATCAATGGTAAAAAAAAAAAAAAACAGAAACTATACCTTTAAACTGCTCTTAAAACAGTATCATCAATGGTCAAAATCCTGCAAATCCTATACGTTGTGCAATGCATTTGATTAGCAATTCTTGATTCTCTATTTGTTTTTCATTAAGTGACTTTTGTGGTTTGTCATCAAGTTCTGAAAGATCCCTTTGGTTCATCGACATGATATGCAGTTCCTATAATCAAATAAGATGAGAATTAAAAAACAGTTGGAAAAAATATAGTTAAAAGAATACATTTTTGTGTTCAAGAGAATTAATACAAGAGGTGGCTTTGTGTCCCCGAATAAGTGACTGCTCTCCGACCTCTGCAAAAAGATTGAAAGCTCATAAACATAATAATATTAATGTACTGAACTATATTTTTTAGTTTTTTTTACATTGTAACCCATTTGAATTGTTGCTAGATTAAACTATTTGCCTTGTTTGATCATTTATCATTAAATTTTACACAAGTAACTTGTTTTCATATGAGCGGGCTGAGAATACGTTAAATGGTCAGAACGGGTAACTTCTAAGTGCGGGTCAAATAGGTTAGGTTGACCGCCCAACGTTTTTCGGATCCAGTTTCTTTTGACCATATAATTAAAGTAATATCATGACTGAATTTAAATAAAATGATATAAAGGATTGTAAGTATATAAAAATACGCTTAATGAAATTTTCAGCCCTGTTTGACCTGTTCGACCCGTGTGAGTTTTGACCCATTTCCTTTATTGCAATTTTAAAGTAATTTACCTGTTTGACCCATTGCCAATAAAATTTAACCCAAACTAACTGTTTTCATATAAATGGGATGAACTTTCCACAATTAGCATTATTATGTCACATCTGATGAGTAAACTTCTCAAAAAAAAAAAATTAATAAATAAATAAATAAATAAAAGATTACCTGAAGGATAGATTTGGAACGTATGAGAAACTTTATGTTGGTGCACTTGTGTCTGTACTTTGTCTGTATTCAAAACGATGTCTTTGTTAGTCTTGTAAGTTTGACCAAGTCAACCATCCTCCTGGTTTGACTTTGGCAAACAGTCAACATTATGTTTGTAATGTGTTGGGTCGAAGGATGGTCATCGAAGGATCACTTATATCCTTCGATGATGATGAGCTCGAAAGATGGACCTTCGATGGATGGACCACGAAAGATCACATCTTTCGTGGTACATGTTGATCGTTCGAGCTGTTTCTGGTCGATAGATGATCCTTCGATCATCTGTCTGATCCTTCGACCAGACCTGCTGTGTTTGGGTATAAATACCCGTGTGTTGTGTTCATTTCGACAGAGAAGACCAGACAGATAGACAGATAAGGAACACAGAGAACACACACACACTTAGAGAGTTTACAGGACTGATTTGTAAACATTGAGCTGTAACCGGACCTTTCATACGTTTAATACAAGTGGTGTTAATCGTTGAGTCTTGTGTGTTGTTTATTTGCGTGTTCTATCTCGGTTTGCTATCTCGGTTGGATTCCGCACAACCGGGTTGGTTTGTATACAAGGATTGGGCGACTAGATCCTCCCCTAGCCGGACCTACAAGTGGTATCAGAGCCTTGGCTCTTCTCCTTGTTAAAACCGAGTGTTTTTGAAGTTCATATTTTTCTGAAAAATCTGCTTTAAACTTCGAAAATTGTGGTGTTTTTGCTGTTTGTTCTTATAAAAACCTTGTTATTTTTCATTGTCACATGTTACACATTGGTTTTTAGTGAAGTTTCGGCTGAAATCGGGTTTCAGAAAACCTTCGGTTCATCAGAATATTCATATATTTCTGGGTTTGTACTTCATTGTGTTCTTGTTATTCTACACTTTTGATCTTAAAATTTTTGAATTACAAAGTGTTTGTGCATTGGAAAGAGTATTTTGATTAAAATATTGGGATCATTACCCGGTTGGTGAAAAACCTGCATGTTCAGACCTGAAAGATATGGTCTGAACATACTTTCTGCCGAAAGTTCTTACCAACCCGTCAACTTTTCACCAACCTGTCACATTTGTCAACCGTGTCAGTAAGATCGAAGGATATCCTTCGAAGTCGAAAGATCATCTTTCGACCAAAGGAGGTTCGATAGATAGTCATCCTTCGAGCATCCTTCGAAGTGTGAGACTTATCTTTCGTTCCAAGGAATATTTTCGAAACATACATCTTTCGGTCTTCTGCTCATTTTCGAAAGACTAGGATCCTTCGACTGAGGAGTCTTTCGAAGTCATCTTTCGTGTTCATCTTTCGGTCTACAGTACGTTTTCGAAGGATAAGGATCCTTCGTTGGAGAATCTTTCGAAAACATTGTTCGAAACTCAACAGTGATCTTTCGAACCCTGTTGATCTTTCGAACAGGTGTTGATCTTTCGATCCTTAGTCTGTTTGTGTTTAACAGTTTGTGTTGTTCAAGTCTTTCGACAGGTATCCTTCGGCTGATCAAAAATGAATTCGATGTGGGGTGTTCCGGTAAATGCAGAGATGTATTTTGGTACTCCAGCTCCGGATTCGGGTTCGCAAGCTAATGCTACATCTACCGGTCAATGGGCATTTGTATCAAATCAAGCTCCAAGTGTTCAAAGCATTTTGCTAAGCGAAAGTGAAACAGGAAGTTTGAATAGGCCTCCAAAGTTGATGCACTTAAGTGAATATCCGGGATGGTTTGGTAGATTTCATACTTACGTTCTTGGTCAAAATACAGAATTGTGGTTGCGGTTCATTACAGATTTCGATCAAACAATAGAGGTTGCCGCATCATCTGCTGCCACGTTTGCAGATCTTACGGAAGATCAGAAGAAGGTCTATGATCTGGAAAAGAAGGCATACGCCATTCTCACTCAGGCTTTAAGTAAGGATATATATCATCAATTTGTCAGTTACAAGACGACAAAGAGGTTGTGGGACGCATTGAAGACAAGGGGCGTAGGAAATGAAGCGACACGACAATTGAGAAAAGAACTGCTGAAGAAAGAGTTTGATGGTTTTATTTGTATGCAGAATGAATCTCTAGGAGATTTGACAAGTCGATTTACTCATTTGCTAACTGAATTGGCAAATACTGGGGTGGTAACGACTTCAGCAGAGATAGTGAAGAAGTTTGCAGATGCACTGCCACCTCAATGGAATAATTTCTTAGAAATCATGAGGTATAATGGCACTTTGGATACAACAAGCTTCAGTGATTTTGCTCAACTCCTGGAAAACAAGAATCAGGAAGAAACTCTCAAGGCAAAAAGAGTTGCAGTGCCACAAAATCCTGAAATTTATTATGGAACTTCCAGCACTTCTACAAAACCTTCCTCAAACGCTCCAATTCAAAGAGCATTTGTGTCTAGCACGAGCTTGTATGGCACTCCTCCTCCAACAACAGATATGTTTGGAAATCTGCTTAATCCAGCTCCTCAACCAGCACCACAACAGCAACAGCAAATCAGAACAACTGATATATTCGGAAATCCACTTCCTCCTCAACAGCAACAGCAAGCTTGTTATGGAAGTACATCATCTGCTGGTCAACAATCAAAGCCAAATACAGTACGGCTCAACACCTCAAGCTTTTCTAAAGTCAGTGTTGAAGTAGCAAAAGAACATATGGAGCTGCTAAACACTGTGGTGAGCGCATACTGTGGATTAGTGGAGGGTCAGATTGGTAATATTAATCTGACACAAGAAGACTATCAGCAGATTGATAAAGAGGAGATGGAAATGATGGATATTAAGTGGGCCTTTGCCAGTGCTGTTAGGCGAGCAAAGGATTTCATGGAAAGAACAGGCCGAACCAGCTTGGAAAGCAAGAAAGACACCAAGTATGGGTTTGATAAGCAGGCCGTCAAGTGCTTCAATTGTGGTGAACGTGGTCATTTTAAAAGGGAATGTACAAGGCCAGCTCAACATGGGAACCAGAATCCCTTCAGAGGTCAAGGAAACAGGGCTAATCAGAACCAAGCGAGGAACAATGATCGCACACTGGTGCCTGTCAACAACCAGAATCAACCAGGACCATCAAATGCCAACCAGGCACTTGTGGTTCAGGTAGACGAAGGTTGTGATTGGTCAATCCAGTTGGGAAACGATGCACCAGATGGAACAGCCTGTTTTGCTGAAGTGGTTAATGATCCTAAACACGCCAGTGGTGGAGAATCTTCCACCAATGGTAGTGAATCTTCTGAAGATGAAGACTCCTCCGGTTATAGTGGAAGTTCAGATGAAGAGTCATCCGCTTCAGGGAATGATCAGGAAGATGACACATCAGCTGCGTCAGTCGATGCTAATATTGATGAGCTATTGGAGGAAGCTGCAGCAGGAATTCAAAGAAGATCTATTTTGGTGGATCAAGCTGCTTATTCTTCGTCTTCTCTCCATTCAGCCTTTATGGCTAATGTCGACAGTTCATCAAGTCAGGTATGTGTCGATGAACCCACTTCTGTTAGCTGTGATAATTGTGATAGTTTGAATGTTAGATGTGCTGATTTGGAAGCAAACATGTCTGAGTTGCAAGGCAAACACGATGCTTTACAAGCTAGTTTGTTTGAATTGCAAGACAAACATGTTTTAGTGAATGATAAGTGGTGTGAATTGCAAAGCAAGCATGAGGCTTTGCAAGAGAAATATGATGTGACATTTATTCACAATCAGAAATTGACAGTTGATCTTTCAAAGTGCACTGAAGCCAATATGTTTTATGAAAACCATGAAAAGGAATATAAATCAATGATTGAAACATTGAAGAAAGATAAAACAGAGTTAACTAAAATGGTTTCCAGAAAACAAACGGACATTAATTTGTATATCACTCGTCTTGAGGTAATGCAAAAAGAAATGGCTTGTGTTAAAACCGAAAGTGAGGCGATCCGACTTAAGTTAGACAGTTATTTGAGCTCTAGCTATGTGTTGGATCACATCATTGATGTTCAAAAAGAGAAAAAGGATGTCACCTGCATAGGTTATAAGCAATGTCCACCACCTGTCAGACACAATTACGATGCACTGCCTGATGAGGAATATAGAACTCACTTTGAGCCATCTGTTCCTCTAGATGTTAATGAATTTGCTACAGGACTCGGATACAAGAAAGAAGTATCGTCAGATTCAGATGTGTCAGCAGATACCTTTGTAGCTGCTGAACCAAATCAGGATCCTCCAGTTGTGATTGAGGATACTGATTCTTCTGATGATGAATCCGATGATACTGATTCAGCAAAGTCTGATGCGGTGATAAAAGATGAGGACATACCTCTTGAGAATCACATTCTGTGTGATCCTCCTGCAAAACCCGCTAAGACTATTGCAACTGAGTCCTCGTCTGAGAAAGAGTCGGAGAGTGTGGATTTGCTGTACACTCTTGTTGGTGATGATAAAATCTATTCAGACAAAGATTTTCCTATTAAAAATGTTAATCAATCTTTAATCAGTAAAGTCTTTGAAAATTCTACAAGTAAGTTTTTGGGAAAGACAGGACCACATGTTACAGTCACACAGTGTCCTCCTATCCCAAAGGCTGAAGTTAGAAAACAGTTTGGGAACAAGAAATTACCAACAGTGCCAAAACAGCAAAACCATACCAAAACAAATGGTAAGGCACCGACTCAAAATCAAAAGAAGCCGAATCAGAAGAAGAAGAATGTGAACTTTGTGAAGTCGAAGGGAACGGACAAAATTGAAAAGTTTGCAAATCAATCTAACTTAGATTTTGTCCAGAAAGTAACAGTAATGAAAAGGAATGAACCGAATAGTTCAAAACCTAGTACCTCGAGATCACAAAGTTCATCATCGGCAAGACGATCATATGATACTTCGGGGTTTGTTGAACGAAGATCATGTTTTGAATGTGGTACATTTGGGCATATCGTTCGAAATTGCCCATATCTTCATAAGTTGAAAGCAAAGGTTGATGATCCCCGTGACCAAAATGACCGCAAGCGATCTGTTTCTGTAAAACAAGATCCCCGACTTGTAAAAGAAAGGGAAAAGAAACAGAAACGCCAACAGGTCAAGAAAATTGAAAAAGCAATTAAAACCGATGTGGCTCAAAAACCATCTGTTTCTGTCAAACCAAACAATTTAAAAACTTCAGACAACCATGAAGTTAAGTTTTTAAAGAATAACACTGGTATAACAAGACAGACTTGGAAACCAAAAACGGTTACTGAATCAGGGGGACCATCACAATTTTCCAATCATCAAAGAATAAAAGTTATTGTTGTTGATGAAAATGGAAGACCCAAGACCACAATGGCTTGGGTCCCCATCTCCAACTAATCAATTGAGTTCATGTGCAGGGTGTTCCAGGAGGAACTATCAGTAGTCATTGGATTGTTGATAGTGGGGCATCCAGGCACATGACAGGCGACATGAAGCTTCTCTACGACGTCAAATCTATTAGAGGAGGTTATGTTGCTTTTGCTGGAGATAAGGGCGGATACATTACTGGTGAAGGAATGATTTCCAACGGGGTTGTTAGTTTTGACAAGATCAACTTTGTGCAACAACTTGATCACAATCTTCTTAGTGTTTCTCAAATTTGTGACAAGCAGTTCTCAGTACACTTTGATGCTAATGGATGTTATGTGCTGAAACCCGGCTTCAAAATTCCAAAAGAATGGATTCTCTTGTCGGCTCCAAGGATAAATGATCTGTATATCCTTGATATGAGCCAAGCTATCACAACGTCTGCACAAGCAACTTGTTTCGTTTCCAAAGCCACAGAAAAAGACACAATCTCTTGGCACAGACGAATGGGTCACATTCACTTACGCAAAATGAATCATTTGGTATCAAATGAATTGGTGAATGGTGTTCCTCTTAAAAACTTCCATCTTCAAGACGTCTGTGTTTCGTGCCAAAAAGGAAAACAAACGAAGAAGCGACACCCTACAAAGAAAGTCAACACGGTGGCCGTTCCTCTTGAACGTTTGCACATGGATTTGTTCGGTCCTGTCAAGCACAAAAGCATTAGGAATGATCAATACTGCCTCGTGATTACTGATGATTATTCAAGATTTTCTTGGGTGGCGTTCATGGCACACAAGAGTGAAACCTTCGGTATTATCAAAAACTTGATCATTCAGATTGAGAATCTTTACAACTTGAAGGTTAGGCGGATACGTAGCGACAATGGTACTGAATTCAAAAATCATGCCATGGCGGAGTTTTGCACTTCAAAAGGTATTCTTCACGAATTTAGTGCAGCTTATACTCCTCAACAGAATGGCGTCGCTGAACGTAAGAACCGCACATTGATCGAGACTGCTAGGACTATGTTGGTAGAGTCGCAGCTACCCATTCCATTCTGGACTGAAGCTGTGTCTTCTGCATGCTATACGTTGAACCGAGTCCTTACAGTCAAAAGGCACAACAAGACCTGCTTTGAGCTTATCAACAAACGGAAACCAGATTTGTCCTATCTTGAACCGTTTGGAGCTCCATGCACAATTATCGATCCTAATGGAAAGTTTGGGGCTAGAGCCATTGAGGGATACTTTCTTGGGTATTCCACCCCAAACTTAAGAGTCTGGAATCTAGAGACTAAAAGGGTCGAGGAATGGTCTGAAGTCAGAGTACAAAGGCACACTTTACCAGTTAGAAATCCTGGTCAGCCTTGGATGTTTGAGTACGATGACTTTTTCAATTCGATCAATGTTGAAGCCGTTGAAGAAAATGCTGCGGCAATGATGTTTTTCGAGAGTGACAATGCAACAGATTCACCGTTGGTTCGTCCCATTATTGTCAATCAAGAACCATCTTCAGTGAACAATAATGCTCTCGACAATGAGGATTTTCAAGATGCCTCCGAATTGAACGAATCTTCAGAGGATGACGAATTTCTCGATGCAGATCAAGGACCAACAACAGCAGTACATGGTACTTCAGAAGGTACACCTCCAGTGGATGTCCCTAAAACAGCTGAAGCTACTAGATCATCCTCTTCGTCAATTCCAGGTCTTGAATTGATTGTTGATCTCAATCTCAACAATCTGGGTACAAATATTCCAGTTCAAGATAATCCAGAAACAAGGATTCACAATACCCATCCTCAACAAAACATCATCGGAAATGTACAAAGTGGCGTTCAAACAAGAAACATGTTGCGAAACAACAACAATGCAGGCTTGTATGCAACTATCTGAGAATCTGGTCAACAAAATGATTGGTCTTTCGCGTGTTATGTCTCACAGGAAGAGCCAAGAACTTGGAAAGATGCATTGAAAGATAGCTCATGGGTTGAAGCGATGCAGGAAGAACTGCAGCAATTCCAGAAGCTAGGTGTCTGGAAACTCGTAGAGAAACCTGCTGGTTACAAGAAGATTGGTACCCGTTGGGTGTTTAAATGCAAGAAGGATGACCGTGGAATCGTTATTCGAAACAAAGCACGATTAGTCGTTCAAGGATTTCGTCAGATAGAAGGAATCGACTACAACGAAGTGTATGCACCTGTTGCACGTCTAGAAGCAATTCGGATTTTTCTGGCTTATGCCTCATTCAAAGGTTTCAAGGTATACCAGATGGACGTGAAAAGTGCATTCTTACATGGTGTGGTAGAAGAAGAGGTGTACGTCGAACAGCCTCCAGGTTTTGAAGATCCTATCCATCCCGATCGGGTTTGGTTGCTCAACAAAGCTCTATATGGTCTACATCAAGCACCGCGAGCTTGGTACGCAACCTTATCTAATTATCTGCTGGAGAATGGATTTCGCAGAGGTCTTATCGACTGTACTCTTTTCATCAAAGAACAAGATGGAGATCTTCTACTGGTACAGGTATACGTTGATGATATTATATTTGGTTCTACTAACGATGTTTTGTGTAGGAATTTCGAGCGCATCATGCAGGATAAATTCGAGATGAGTGCTATGGGGGAAATGACTTTCTTTTTGGGCCTACAAGTACAACAAACTGAGTCTGGGATCTTCATCCATCAGACTAAATATGTTGGTGACATCTTGAGCCGGTTCCAGATGTCTGATGCAACGCCCATCGGTACCCCATTGCCACAAAATCACGGAATTACTCCAGACTTGAAGGGTCAAGATGCTAGCCCCTCATACTACCGCGCGATGATCGGATCCCTTATGTACCTCACAGCATCAAGACCAGATATAATGTACCCAACGTGCCTGCTAGCCAGATATCAAGTCAACCCGAAGGCCTCACATCTTGCTGCCGTAAAAAGGATTTTTCGTTATTTGAAGGGTTACCCTGACACCGGTCTGTGGTACCCTAGGGATAATAACTTTGACTTGATCGCATTCAGTGATTCTGATTTTGGCGGATGCAAAATCGACGGCAAATCCACAACGGCTGGATGTCAGTTTTTGGGAAATCGCCTAGTCACATGGCAATGCAAGAAGCAGACGTGTGTAGCTACATCAACATGCGAAGCTGAATACATTGCTGCCTCAAGTTGTTGCTCCCAAGTCCTGTGGATACAACAGCAAATGCGTGACTACGGTTTTGAATTCCTAACTACTCCTATTTACGTTGATAATTCTGCTGCATTACAGATCACTAAAAATCCTGTGCAGCATTCAAAGACTAAGCACATCGACATTAAGTATCACTTCATACGTGATTGCTTTGAGAAAAGGCTAATCGATGTTGCTTACGTCCACACCGATGACCAACGTGCCGACCTTTTTACCAAAGCTTTTGACAAATCAAGATTTGACTACTTATTATTGGTAAACGGCATTAAGGTCAAGCAAGAGTAAAACCAACATCGGAAAATCATTTTTGTAAATACCTTTGTGTTTTAAATTTATTTCAGTTTGTTGATTTTAGGGGGAGTAAATCCAAAAATTTGAAAATCCAAAAACATCGAAAAATTTCAAAAACACAAAAACAATAGAAAAACAAAAATGAGTTTCCTGGCGAGCAAAAGAGAAAATGATAGTACATCAGTGGTCTGTCTAAACCTCTTTAAACCTTAAATGAAAGCGATAAGCAGCTCTATATAAGATGTATCGGTAGGCTCACAATCATTTTAAAGTGTGCAGGGTGATATAAACCTAAATCGACTGAAGACTGGGTGGGAACCATTCATTGGCATATGGTCTTAGTACCGAAATTTCGTTTGAGAGATTGCCGAGGTTCTGAGATATTCGGTCTTTATGCTGCTTATCATCTGGGTATCATGGTTGTATCTTTTACCGAAAAATAACGGGGACGCAAGTCTAGATCTTCCATGATACCATACATACGTGTACATACTGCATACGACCTCAATAAGTGATCAACAATCACATGTCCAAACAAAATAAGTGATAAAATATCACAAATTCTTTCCGGGTGTCAAGTTCGTCTCTCTGCTGTACGAAAGTACTGACCTGTTCACGGACTTGCTCCTGTGCCCTCATGCATCGAAAATCAAGTTCCTCATCAATAAGTGATTCTATCACATAGGGCTTGTTTTCAATCAAAATAAGTGAGAATCTCACATCATATACGGTCAAACAGATGATAATCGGTATACTCACCGGTAAGATGAACTCTCGTGCATACCTTGATACGGGAATGTGTCGTGATGTGGATGAACACCGGTCGGTAAGTATAAATCATACCTTAACGTATCCCCTCGCCATGATTACATCTGATAAGTTGAGCTTATGTGGACAACAATACCGATAATTGTTATAGGATGCTTATCTTAATGTTAACTAATTGAACAAAGAGAGTGTTTTGACATGACCGTACACTGATATGATTCTCTTACCCTCGAAACTCGCAAAAAGAATGTCTGTAAATATTTATTTACTGCTTTCAGTCTTTACATTTGAAATATTCAAAAATACCAAAAAGATTTTATGTGTGTTTTAATATAAACTTTATAAAAGCCAAAAAGATTTTATTTCTATTTTATTTTCGATCGTACGATGTTGGAGCTCGAGTCTTCGTTACCTGAAACCTGAACGAAAACCGAAAATGACTAAAACTTCATAAACGGTCGATATCTGCAAGTTTTGAAAGTTAAATTGAAATTGATAAAATACTTTAAACTTTCAAACTGTCGGACGGTGTTTGTTTGAACAATGGTCACACGTGTGTCGTTTGTTTATGTCTACTATATTCCAGGCGGTTGTTCTCATTACGCGTTTAGATTTCTTGCATGTGCAGATTCTAAAGGCTAGGAGAACATGGTCGATGACAAGCTTCGGAATGAAGACACGACGTGAAGGCACTCAAATGATGAAGATGATCGAGTTGCCGCTGACCATCATCAATACCACAAGGATCTCACTTCATAAAGATAAAGACTTTCACGAGCATAACTCAAGGGGGAGCTTATGTTAAGGGGGAGTTTGTCATCACACTTCCTACATGATACGGGGAGTTTGTTGATACACTTTCTGCTTTCAAGACGTGAAGACTTTAAAGATCCTCCGACATTGAAGACGTGAAGAGACGTCAAAGACTTGAAGACACGAGAGACTTACAAGAATGAAGATCAAGACAAAGCTACAGCCAAGGGGGAGTTTGTTGGTGCACTTGTGTCTGTACTTTGTCTGTATTCAAAACGATGTCTTTGTTAGTCTTGTAAGTTTGACCAAGTCAACCATCCTCCTGGTTTGACTTTGGCAAACAGTCAACATTATGTTTGTAATGTGTTGGGTCGAAGGATGGTCATCGAAGGATCACTTATATCCTTCGATGATGATGAGCTCGAAAGATGGACCTTCGATGGATGGACCACGAAAGATCACATCTTTCGTGGTACATGTTGATCGTTCGAGCTGTTTCTGGTCGATAGATGATCCTTCGATCATCTGTCTGATCCTTCGACCAGACCTGCTGTGTTTGGGTATAAATACCCGTGTGTTGTGTTCATTTCGACAGAGAAGACCAGACAGATAGACAGATAAGGAACACAGAGAACACACACACACTTAGAGAGTTTACAGGACTGATTTGTAAACATTGAGCTGTAACCGGACCTTTCATACGTTTAATACAAGTGGTGTTAATCGTTGAGTCTTGTGTGTTGTTTATTTGCGTGTTCTATCTCGGTTTGCTATCTCGGTTGGATTCCGCACAACCGGGTTGGTTTGTATACAAGGATTGGGCGACTAGATCCTCCCCTAGCCGGACCTACACTTTATTAGGTGCCATTGACACAGCTTGTTGACGGAAAACTTTATTTTCTGAATCAATATTCTGTAGTTTCTCTTCCAGCCTATGTAGAATAAGAAAATAAAACAAATGTGACGGTAGGTTACTACTTACGCTGAAATTTTGAATTCTGAAACGAAAATGAAAAACTCGGGAATGAGTCTACTGACCTGCTCAGAGAATCTTGTAACTGTTGGACTTTATCTTCTGAATCTTCTAACCATTCCAGACACACTTTTTAAAACTAAAAACTCGAATAAGTTACATCATCAAACCCTCCCCAATGAACAAATCCTACATATAATTAATTATTTTAGGAATAGAAATTAGGCTACCATTTAATGATAATTGTGTACTTTGCTCACCTCATAAGAGAACTATTAGTCCTTGCTGGAGCTCAAAATGGATCTATATTCCACCTGTGAATCGACGAACATAAAGATGTAATGATACACAATAAAATAATAAAAAAAATCTTTTTTTTTTGTAGTGGAACCACTCGTATCTTTGTCTAATTTCCAGTGGCATCCTACAAATAAACGCCACCCATAATCCATGTATACCTTCACCTCAAGAAAAAAATAACTGTATTTATGAGGGGAGTATACCCGGATCCATGAAATACAAAAAACGAATAATTGGTTAGTAATTGCTTATAACAAAGATCTTTTGCAATGTAAGCTGCAGCTGAGCTTGATTCGGAACTGAATGCAAAAAAAAGATTATAATTTGAATATTACCAGATCTTTTCGGTTCTGTTTCTTGATTTGATCTCCATTTTCAATCGTTTCTCAAGCTCAACCACCTGCATTTTTCAAGAATCATAAAGCCCAAATCAATTGTTTCTTGACTGTATAACTTTCAAAACAAAAAAACTGAAGTCTATCAAATAACCTTTTCTTCGCATTTTTTCCACAAATTACAACATGCATTCATATCCAGTGACTTACAAACCTATTGATATGTTTAAATGATCACAACAATAAAAGAGCCTTACCAGTGATAATCGTATCGGTGAACCCTAAATCAGAACCGACCTTTGGTAAATTTGAATGTTTTGAAGACTGCGTAAATTCATCATCATCCCTTATCAGATAGCATATGCGATGACATCTATAATAAAAAGGAAATCTGAAACACTAACCGTTCCTGATTGCCAAGATGGTGATTGCAGTCATAAATCTTGTCATCTAAGCCACGAGCTTCTTGAATTGTAGTAGATGATGAATCGCTACAAATATACCTATAAACAACAACAATTTGGGGGTAGATATACTTGAAAATGACAAATGCGTAACGGAAATAAGGTCACCTTAGTTACTGAGATAGATGTTTTCTGTATATCTACAACGAATCTTGAATGTAACCACATAAAAACTTGTCAAACCATTCAATTAAGTCAACAACTTAGAAAATCTAACAAAACCCCTCATGTCATAGGTAGTGCTACTGAACAAAGTCTGAATCTTCCACCCTCTCAGATGATAAGAATTTAGTAGGGTGATATATGGAATCCCTTTAGTTCGGACATAATTCAAATCGAATCCAATAGGTTTAAACCGGAAGAAATCAATAAAAAAGACTAAAACTTCATTGTGGCATATGATCGAGCAACCTATGTGCACTTCAATGCAATTAGTTTCAACATACAAATCAAAATATCAATATACGTAAATGCAACAAACCATAAAAGCATCCATTGAAATCTAAAAAATAAACCAAAAAGAAACAATTTAACATACCTCTAAACAAATACCACCTACAATTGATAGAATCAAGCAGACAATGGCTGAATGTTGTTCATGTAGTCTGAAAAAAGAGCAACAATCAGAAGTGAAGAATTAAGATACAGAGACAAAAAGAAAGGATCAATCAATCGGTTTTAGGGTGGATAGAAACAACTTTGAACAAAAACTGCTGGATAGAAACGTACCTGTTGAAATCACTGGTGACAGAGTGGCGGCGGCTGTGGAAGAGGTGGACATGACGGTGAAAGCAAGAATCACAAATATAGACAGACCTTAATTCCAAAGAAGTATCGATCGGTTGGCTTGCCATTAGGGTTTCGTATAGGAAGGATGAAGAAAAACGAAAAAGAAAAATGTTCACCAAAAAGAATACGCCAAAATACAAAATCATCGGCTTTTAATGGACGAACAAAAGCCATAAAATAGAAGGGATCGAAAGAGAGATGAAGAAAAAGATATGTAGGAAGAAGATGTGAATCTAGGGTTTTAGAGAGCGGCGTATGAGGGAAATGGAAGTGTCTCCATATTCACTTGAAAAAAGGGTTTAAATAAGATCCACATTTGTCGGGCCGAATTATTCAATTCGGGTCTCGGGAGAAGGGGAAAAAGCACGGAAGTTTTTGGAGCCAAAACCAAAATTTAGATGGTCTTAGGAGATGCCACATCATTTTACATGCTCTTATCTAATGACACCTAAGCCCTTATTTATCATGTTTATATATATATATATATATAGATATATTGAGGTTAACTACAATAACCCTAATTATCTCTTAGGACACTAAAACCCAACACATCTAGTACAAGCCCAAATGCAATACGAAGCCCATAAAATAAAGTTTAATTAAATAAGTAATTAAACGTTATATTATTTATAACCGGTATAAATAATAAATCTCGTTTCTCGTGGATATATAATTATTCTAGATAATTATATATTTTGTTCTGTTGATTGTTCGTGATCACCAGTTAATCGAGTTAAGTGTATTTAATGTTCGTTGCCCAAAGTGTAACTCTTACGGGTCATAGCTCGGTCAGCAGCGTTGACTTATCGAACCCGTACATATAAATCCAACACGCCCCAAGTGCACTCCCGTGCACTACCTAACCCTCAATAAAACTGTGATTTTAAGACATTGCACTATCGTGCATCCAAGGTGCACGACCGTGCACATCTGAGGGTCAGAAGTTAACTTGTCCACTTGGCCACTTGTCTGACCCAGCGAAAATGACGTCACCCGATAATTGTTGGTTCTCGACCGTGCACTTTAAGTGCACGACCGTGTAGATATGAAAAACCTCTATAAAACAGAGCATTCGTTACTGATCAAAGTATTGGGTAATTTTCCTAACTTCTGGGCGATTTCTAGGCTCCGCAAGCATTCTGCTTTGTTTGGATTCAAGCCTCCAAGTTGCAAAGAAGCCTAACCATTATCCAATCCATCAAATCCTTCAAATCCTTGCTTGTTTATGGTTTGATTTCTTGTTCTTAACATGTATTTTTTATCATATTTTCAAAGCTCAATGCTGATGTCTATGTTTATGTTTATGTTTATGTAGTATTGTACTAGTATTAATGAACTTATTTCATGAATGATCTTTAGTTTGTAATCTCATTTGTATGAATCTTTAGCAACTTTTTCATGTTTGAATCTTCATGATCATATGGCAAATGTTTCATTGATGTTGGATTCTTGATTATGTTGGGTTATTTTGAATAATAAATAAGTGGTTAGTTAAGATTGTTAACAATTCCTTGATTAATCGCTTCTTTGTAAACTTTTTGAATAATAAATAAGTGGTTAATATGTTTACACCATGAAACCAGACCAATGTATTGGTTTTATACAAGATAAATCCGATTTTGATCAAGAATGTTTTCTTGCACGTAAGGGCTCTAACGAGTTATATGGTGTTGTTACAAGTTCTTGACGCAGTTTATGATCTTTGTTTAGTGGTTTTGGTTGAAATTACTATCTTGGTAGATTTATGTTCAAGGCTCGTAAATAGTTTGTGATATGATCTACTTTATGCTTATCTTGGTAATTGTATTGTGACCATCAACATTGCTTTCCTTGATAAGTGAGGTTAGAAAACTCCAAGCGGATGACTAACTTATCTTTAAAGATTCGCATGAAAGGATATCAATAGCTCGCTAATGAATGATTTTAGGTGGTTAACGTGTGTTTATCGCGTTAACTTTCTGAAGAATCATCATGTTAGGATTCCAGACTAGGTAACTAACTGTTTTGCAATTGGAAAGTTGATCAAGTGCTTTTGTGACATATCTGATGTAGATAACATGTTTTGGTTGTTCGCGAAACAAGATAATAAATATTTTTCATATTTGGAGTCTAATATATAGTTTTAGATAATTTTAGTTAAAAACTCATTCACATATCTTTTTACCGGTAAATCAATGACAAAGATTTAGTACTCATGCTCCACCCGTGTTCCATGGATCGATATCTGGTTCTTACCCATACTTTGCTACATATATGACAGGATAAACTTGTCCTTTTGTGTGTGTTTTAATGTTAAGGTATAAATCATTTTTGTAAATATTAAAACCGAGTTCGTGTGTAAAATTCATTGTAAAAACATGCATATATACGCACACGTTAGATGCCTTCTCAATCGTCCACTTTTTGAGGAAGTGGGTTGGGTTTTAGGTTCAGTTTGGGTTTCGGGTATGGTTTCGATTTCGGGTGTGTTTTGGGTTTGGGGTATGTTTTGGGGAAAAATAGGAGTTGGGAATAATATCCGTAAAAACCTGGAATCGGTGGCGTGGTCGGATGAGGGGAAGTTGAGGTGCTAGGTGGCATCGGATAATATCTCTTCGATAATGGTCTTCTTGCTCGTTGTTGGGATTTTTGGTGCATGTTGCCAAAACGGATGATTGGGATCTCATACGTTTTGGTTGTTGGGAAACATTGTGTGATTATGAAAAAAAAAATGTAAAGATTTTGGATAAAGACTAGAGGAAGAAGAGATGAAAAATATAGAAAAGGGGTAGGGTATTTATCAGTGTTGCAAAAATCGCGATTACTCGGCGATTAATCGCCGACTAGTCGCTAGTCGGCCTCCTACTGAGTAATTTTTCACTAATCAGTAAAAAAATCGCTAGTCGGTCAAAGCCGGTCCAAGCCGCCCTAGTCGGCCCAAGTTGCCCTAGTCGGCCCATTTGAAATCCTTACAAAACAGGCCCAAGATTACAACTTTAGCCCAAGATTACAACTTTAGCCCTAATATGACGAAGAATTTGAGTCAGAGAAAGAGGATGAAGTAGACGAGGAGATTGAATACGAGTCGGATGGTGTCGAAATCATTGAACACTACGGGGATGACGATTACATTTGAGCTATTTGTTAATGTTTGAATTTTAAGTACTGAGACTTGTTATGTTATGACTTATATGTAAGTTTAGTTTGTATTTTGAACTACTTTTACCTTTTTAAGTATTATATTGATATGGATTTGTGAGTATATATATACATATTTATAAGAATAATAAAATTTACATATAAAATTACCGATCCGATTAATCCCTAGTAATCCCGACTAATTAATCCCTAGTAATCCCGAGTAGTCGCTAGTCCCCACCTCATCAACCGACTAGCGAGTTCTCCAACCTTGGTATTTATAGGTAAATTATAAATTTTAAACTTTTTTTTTAAAAGTTACTGTTGATCAACGTTATAGTTGACCAACATTCCCTCGATCCGTTCAATCTTCGCTCATTAGCACGATGGCAGAGGCTGTTTAGCGCCCCCTCGATAACTGTCGGGTGGTGGCTGATAGCGCCCCGAGGCGCTATAAAACAATGACATGACGGGGTGGCGCTAAGCCACACCCTGTGGACTAATAGTTTCACTAGTTTTTCACCCCACCCTTAATTATCTTTTAAGAATTATCCATTCATTTAGATCATTTTTATATAAACTTATTTACTTAAATAATTAAATAAAATCACACTAATATTAAAATAATAATGCATTAATATTAAAATTCCTCAATTAAAAATACAATAAACATGAAAGTCCTAGAATAAAAACACGTTAAAATTAAAAGTCTAAAAATAAAAATACATTAATATAAAACTAAGGCATTTATGAAAGAAATCATTATCGAATCAAGTTTTTTTTATGATCGGGTATTTGTTTATCCACCTTGTCCATGGCGTCTATAAAAACCCTCCTAAAACACAAAACACCCCTAACGTTCCTATTATACCCCGAATATATGTTAACGGGCCTAAATAACATTTATATTAATAAAAATCAAATAAAAAGAAAACTATAAAATCTCACGCGGGGCGCGACCCCCTTGGGTTTGCGAGTCGCGGGCCGCGACCCGGTGACACCAGGCGGCACCCCTTTGCGCCACGTGTCCCGTGCGTGTTGGATCTAGTTGGTTGAGTTGACAAGGCAAGAGCCTAGCCTACTAGCCTCGCGAGCCGCAAAGAGGACAGGGGTGGGCGTCGCGGGGCGCGAGCAGCGATACGTTCAGCCCTATAAAAGGGGCCGAAGGCCTCATTCAGTCGTCATTCAATTCTAAATTCTCTCTCAAATCTCTAATAGGCTAAAACTCTCGGGTATTATACCCCTAAAAAGCGAAGCTCTGACTCGTTGTAAGTATTATAACCCCCGATCACGTATTTGTTACCCTACCCGATTGATCTAGGGCTCCGTAACGCATGTCAAGGCTCTGCCTGACTCAGTCGTTGGAGTTATGTCTCGTGTTGTATGGCTAATGTGATTTGGGTTATCTTACTAACACGTGTGCATTGTTTAATTTAATAGCTAATAACCAGGAGAACCCTCATGAAGCTATAATATTATCTAAGTCAGCAATGTGAGTCATTCCCCTTTTATAAACTCTTCTTTTTGTGAGAACATTCTCTTTTTGAAAACCCTTTTTGTATCATTGTTTCAAATATTTTACAAAACTCTAAATGTTTCTCAAGATACTTACAGTGATTAAGTTTTTGTAATCTACAATTATCATCAGTGTGTGGGGTTTTGTATACATTACTTAACACTCGTTACTATTGTGAATAGTAACTTAACCGCAAGCACGGGGGACAAAGGTTGCCCACTAGCAATATTGTATTGAATAATTGGATAGATATAAACATTGTAAATCTTAATACTGTAAAGTTATAAAATTGTTTTGATTAAACTGGGATGCACTCCCCAGTATTTCTTGTTGATAAAGCCTTTTTAAAACGTGTTTCAGGTAACTTAATGTGAAGCTAATAGAAGCCAGCTGGAGAGCACTGAAGGCTTAAAGATGTGGCTATAAAAGTTATCTAAATAAAAAGATTTTGTTTTCAATAAATTAGGGTCTACCCCTATGAATGTATTGTAATGGAAACTTGGGTTTTATCCCATTTTATTATTATAAAAACTTGGTGTTTTAAACTCTGATAAATATTTCTTAATTACGGTCCTGATGTTTAAATTCCGCTGCCAAATTAATAAACATCGATACCATTGGACTGGCCCGCGGCTTCCACTCCCGGGGTAGGGGTCGGGGGCTGCGACATCGTCACCTTTCACCCCAAGCACCATAAGATCAACGTCATCAGACTTTTGTTGTTTGAGGGACGACAATTGTTTGATACTCTCATTGAGTTTATCCATATTGGCTTCGACATCCACTTGACTCAAAGACAAACCCGCAACTCTGTTTTTTGCTTTTGCATGATCTCTCCCAATATGGCGAGTTGCGTCAACCGGATAATCCGGAATATCAAACTTATCGTCCAAATAATTTAATTTAAAATGGGACCACGCATCCGAACCTACGTGGGTGAACGATACGCCCTTCTACCATTTGGATTGTGGCTCCCGCACATCCATAAGAAGGACAAAATGCTACTTTGTGCTTTCACTTAACATTTGCCATGGTTGATCCATTGAGTGGACTTTATCTTGTTTGTAGATTTTGTGTGCATTGATAAGAAAATATTTTTACACCACTCGCTCGACCACCGCATTGGTTGACGAGGTTGTGAAAGATGCCACTAAAAGTGGTTACTTTTCTTTGCGTTTCTCTCCATTTATCAAAAATTTGATCCGAATTGCAGTAAGGATCACGTTCCATGATGTTGTGGAAGATTTCAAAAACAAATTTCCAAAAATCGGTTTCATTTTGATGATCCTGTGAAACATAATATACAAAAAATGATAATATACTAAGAACATAATATATAAAAAAATATAACATATTAAAAACATAATATATGAAAAATGATAATATATTAAAAACATAATATATAAAAATGTAACATATCCAAAACATACTATATAAAAAATGTGATATATTAAAAACTTGACATATATAAACTGTAATTTAGTAAAAGCGTAATATAAATATGAAATAATAAATAATACTCGTATCCGGGTTTTTCGAGATGTCCACCCAAGCACGTGCCAAAGTGACGGAGTCGTCCACCTCATCTTCCATGTTTTTCAACGCGTTGGGCATCGTCCACCTTCTTTTTATGCTTTTTTTTTGTTGTTGGCTGGAGGGACCCGTTTGTATTGGTTGTACAAAGTCGGGTTGAGTTTCGGGTATGACAGTTTTTGAATTTTGCGTGTTTAGTTGGTATTGGTAACAAAAATTCGCCGCTTGAGCTAGTTATAACAGCCAACGAAGAAGTAATTGTTGGGTTTAGAGTTTGGTGTGTTGGGGGTATTTGGTGAGCTTCAGTAAGTTTTGTTCAGACCCATGTTGCTTCAAGGAAACATGGCTTAGAAAAAATATGCAGAGTTTTACAATTATGAAAGAGAAAAAGAGAAAAGAGGGTTGAAAGTGGATGTTGTGTTTAGAGCATTCACAATTGATCATTCATTCACATCTCTATAATTATACAAAAAAATTACTATCTTTTCACTCTCTTTTTTAATTAAATAATATTTTTTTATACTTTTATCATTATCTTTTATCTCTACTCCACTCACAGTCACTTCTAAAAGTATTAAGGGCATGTTTGGCTAAGCTTTTTGAAACAACTTATTGACTTATTGGCTTTTTGAAAAGTCATAAGCTTCGAAATGGTGTTTGGCAATGAGGTTGTAAAAAAAGGATATGTGCAGGGTATCCCTAACCCCGGGAGCGTGCTCCCCAGCTTGCAACCCGGCAATGCGCCCTGGCGGTAAATCATCCTCTAAATCAACTTGCCTGGGATCGAACCCGAGACCTTCCACGTATGGAGGCCACAAGAGACCTCAGCGAGGCGGCCGGTGGCCAACTGGGCTAGCCAGTTATGTGAGGGGAAAAGTGGTTTTTTCAAAAAGTCACTCCATATTGACTTTTTCCAAAAAGTCAATAAGTCAATAAGTTGTTTTCAAAAAGCTTAGCCAAACATACCCTAAAAATATAGAGGGTGAGCAGTGTTTTTTTCAAATTTACTGATAAAGAGTAACATTTTTTTCTCTCCTCTCAGAACCACTTACACACACTCTATAGTAATACAGAGGATCAAATGTGAATGCTGTTAAAAAACGAAATGGTAAGTGGGGTAAGTGTTATATATATTTGATTTTTTTAAAAGCTTGAACGGTGAAACCACAGGGCATGAGGCCATAATGAATGGTCTTAAAGGCGACTGCTATGGAAGATCAAGAGACCCGGGGATAAAAGGGACGGTTTATAACATTAAAATTCAGATAATGCCCCAAATTTTCATTTTGCTTTAGGCCCCCCAAGAAGCTTGAGCCGTCGCTTGATAAATCATAAAAGAATATGGCAGGTTCTTAAAAGGATATTCATGATCAAGCCTCATAAATCATATATGTAACTCGAATGTGATTTAAACATACATGAGACATGTTCTTTCAATGTCGATATTAGCATCATCCAAATATTTATCAACTTCAGTGGCATATTTTAATAATAAAAATTGATTTAGTTCACAACTTTAACAAAATAAAAGGAGGTATATATTGAATGGGGGGAAGGATCCACTAAAAAGTGGATTTTGCCTAAGTAGCCTAAGAAGGAATCTTAACCATTCATTTTTCAAATCAATGGTTAAGATGAAAGGGTAGGAGAAAGGAGGAGTGCAAGGGTATCTTGGGAAAATCCTATTTATGGATTTTCTCTCTCCACATGCAAGGCACATGCATATTTCACCCTCATTTTTTAAACGTTCATAACTTTTTTATACGACATTATTTTTTCATAAAAATTTCACCATAAAATCGAGCGTCTTTTTATCTTTAATTTGAGTACCATATTGCTATATAAAATATGAAGACTCAAAAAACCCACTAAAATGTGTTGTATTTCTATGTTGTATAACATTTTTTATGCTGGATTTTTGTACTAAAAATTTTGTGTTGATTTTTTTTGTCTTAATTTTTTTTTCTCAATTTTTTGTGTTAGATTTTTTTGTACTACATTTTTTTGCTAAATTTTTTTGTGCTATATTTTTGTACTAGATTTTTTGTGCTATATTTTTTTGTACTACATTTTTTGTGCTATATTTTTTTGTACTAGATTTTTTGTGCTAGATTTTTTGTGCTATATTTTTTTGTGCTATATTTTTTTGTACTAGATTTTTTGTGCTAGATTTTTTTGTACTAGATTTTTTTTTTGTATTTTTAAAAAACAAAAAGGGTGCCACATGTCATTTTCACTCCTATTTATAAGGACCAAAATGCCCTTCATTCCTACTTATTAGGAGTGCCACATGTCATCATCACAATCCTTCTTAGGCTACTTAGGCAAAATCCACTTTTTAGTGGATCCTTCCCCTATTGAATGGACCAATGGGTTTTATAAATTGAGAGAGAAAAAAGGGAATTGGATAAATGAAAAAATAGTCAAGTAAAACTAAAAAAAAAACTAAAGAACCATTATATGTATAAAAGGAGGGGTTAGTCGGTATTCTGTAACACACAGTGAAACTAATATAATGGATGTTAGGCTGTTCTCCGGTTCCCTCATATTTGAGTGCGGTCAGCTCATCACGAAAATGCAAGGCAAGAACTCTGTTGCTATTTTTTTTATTTATAATACAATGATACAAAAAGCAAGGACTTATATTTTGAATAGGACTATGGTAATGAATGGCATATTTTTCTATTATTTGACTGGAAGTAGAGTAGGAGTAAACCCACCATGGTGGAGAGCAAATTCTAACCCTTAAGAGGGGTAAGAATTATTTTACAAATTTTTACTAAAGTTTTCTCTTTGCCATTATCTTCCAGTCTTAACTCGGCTTTGGGAATGCATATATATTGAGTACCAGTCAGTTTAGAAAACATAAAACCACACTTTGTTGATAAACAAACAATATATATATAATGTGGCATACTTATACTATTACTCATCTTCTTCTTATCATTCTCTTTTGCATGTTATCACAAACCACCACTACCACTGATTTCACCAAATCACTAGAGGCAAAAGCTTTGCTTGCTACAAATTGGTGGGTAGGTGAAAATGCTTCAGATCACTGTAAATGGCATGGAATAGCTTGCAATGAAGCAGGAAGTGTCATTGAGATAAATTTGAACGATCATTACCTTGGGGGTCGACCTGATATGGGAAGCCTCGACTTCTCTTCATTTCCAAACCTTGTTGGCCTTTATATTGAAAGCTGTGGTCTTGAGGGAAGCATCCCAGAGCAGATTGGTTTGCTGTCAAATCTGACATATCTTTCGCTTTGGGCGAATCGGCTCACAGGTAACTTACCTGTTTCCCTCACCAATCTTACCCATTTAAAGCACCTTGATCTTTATAGCAACAATTTCAGTGGTAACTTACCTGCCTCTTTCACCAATCTCATCCGTTTAGAATACCTTTCTCTTTCTAGTAACAAATTCAGCGGTAGCTTACCTATTTCGCTCACCAATCTCATCCATTTAAAACACCTAGATCTTAATAGTAACAATTTCAGTGGCAACTTACCTGTCTCTTTTACGAATCTTACCCATTTAGAATACCTTTCTCTTTCTAGTAACAACTTCAATGGTATGTTGCCTCTCGGTTTCACCAATCTCACCCGTTTAAACAACCTTAATCTTTCTGATAATAATTTCAGAGGCAAGTTGCCTGTGTCTTTCACCAATCTCATCCGTTTGGAATATCTTGATCTTTCTGGAAACAACTTCAGTGGTGAGATACTTGATTCACTAACTAATCTCATCCATTTAGAACACCTTGGTCTTTCCTCTAACAATTTAAGCGGAAACTTACCTGTTTCCCTCGCCAATCTCACCCAATTATTATTCCTTTATCTCAGTAAAAACCAGCTTACGGGTCCAATCCCACCATCTTATGGTTCCATGGTCAATCTCAGAGTCTTAGACTTTAGCACAAATCAGCTGAATGCATCCATCCCAAGAGAAATTAGTAATTTAAAATATCTAGAAACATTGAATTTGGGTGACAACAATTTTGACGGTCCAGTTCCCTCAAATTTTGGTAATCTAAGCAAGTTGTATTTTTTAAACCTTGGCATGAATTCCATTAGTGGCCACATACCCCCAAGTATAGCAAATCTGATCAACTTACAACAACTGGACCTTAATCATAATAGTCTTGTGGGTCCGATTCATGGAAACCTGTCAAGACTTTCATACCTTGATGTTTCATCAAACATGTTGTCCGGTAATTTGTCTTTCCAAAATCCATGTAATCTACACAATCTAGACCTCTCTATGAATCATATGACCGGACCTATCACAAGTCTTGTTGTTTGCAATCACTTAAAGTACTTGAATCTTAGTAGTAATAATTTTGTTGGAGAAGAACTTGATTATTCAGATTTCCCGGAACTGGAGTTCTTAAATCAGTCTCTAAATCAAAATTTGACGGCAATCCCCACCCGTCCTTTTGCCCATAATAGAGACATTGGCTTGTCATGCAATGCCTTGAGTGGACAATCAACATGCAAAGAACATAAGCCAAGAAACAAGCCAGTCCACTATTTGACCATTTTTCTTCCCATCATCGTGGGACTTTGCTTGTTGCTTCTTGGTTACATGTGCTATAATAATCACAATGCTACCGAAAACAAACTCCACCCAGAAACAAGAAAACACGGAAATGTGTGCTCAATATGGAATTATGATGGAACAATTGCATATGATGACTTCATCATTGCTACAGAGGATTTTGACCTCAAATACTGTATTGGGACCGGTGGCTATGGAAGTGTTTATGAAGCAAAATTACCTAATGGTCAAATGTTTGCTTTGAAGAAACTACATAGTTTTGAAGCGGACCAACCAGCATTCGACCAGAGTTTCAAGAATGAAGTCCAGGTGTTAACCAGCTTAAGGCACAAAAACATTGTCAAACTCTATGGTTTCTGTTTGCATAACAAATGCAACTTCCTTGTATATGAATACATGGAAAAGGGGAGCCTATTTTGTGCTTTGAGTGATAGTGAATTAGCTGTTGAAGTGGACTGGATCAAGAGGGTGAACATTATTAAAAATGTAGCCCATGCTTTGGCATATATGCATCATGATTGCAACCCACCTATCGTTCATAGAGACATATCAACCAACAACATTCTCTTGAACTCAGAACTGGAAGGATTCGTTGCTGACTTTGGAGCAGCCAGATTGCTCGACCCAGATTCCTCCAACCGAACTGTAACTGTAGGAACTTTGGGATACATTGCTCCGGGTAATCATAGTGTTCTTCTATATCTATTAGAAATAGAAATTTTGCTAACAATCCTCTGTCGTATATGATCTTGCAGAACTTGCATATAACATGATTGTGACAGACAAATGTGACGTATATAGCTTTGGGGTGGTGGCACTTGAGACAATTGGAGGGAAGCATCCTGGAGACCAGCTGTCATTCCTAAACTATTCGACTAGTCATGGTACAACATTAGAAAATATATTGGACAAGCGACTCCCTTATCCAACCTATACGTCAATTGAAAAGGAAATCATGCGTGTTTATAATGTTGCACTAGCATGCATTCTCACAGATCCAAAGTGTCGACCCACAATGAGAGACGTGTCTAAGAAATTATCATGTTGAGGGTACCATCTAGGCTATCTTTGAGAGTCACCCTTAGTTATACTTGTACCAGGAATGTATTTATGCATCGTACATGTTTATGTATCTATCTCATTCTATATTCACCAAAATGTAGGTTCCAAATATATGTATATACCCTCGTAAAAAGCATATATATGCCAATTAAGAATAAAAGCGATACCTTTATTTATAACAGAAAGGTACAAACCATGGTGCACGAGGCTCCCGCATGTACGGGGCCAAGGGTTGACTCGCCAACTAAGGTTTGATATACGATTTTTACCTTACATGTATGCAAGAGGTTGTTTTTAAGACTCGAACCCGTGAAAACATTGGATCAGAGAAAAAGTTATTTCAAAATTATCAGAATTTATGAGTTATGCCATGACACATTCTATGCATTAGGTCTGTAAATTTTAACATGAAATTAATAATTTAGAGAAATAATATTTTAGATATTAGAGTAATTATTGAGTTTTGGATATTTAGAGTTTGGTAAATTACTATTTTTTATTTAAAATTAACTTTTTGTGATGACTTTTCAGAAGGAGAAGAATATAGTGCAATTCAACTTTTGTATTGTCATACTTCAAAAACGGATCCACTCTGGTAACCACATCACATGTTTCCTAAGCAATCTTATCTGCAAATTTTGTTTACATGAAACCCGGAGGTACAAATATAACACGAAGTCGTCAATAAACAGTCAAGTTCCCAGTTTGGGCGTTCACATTTGATGAGGTCACGTGTATCACGTGTTTTCAATCCCCGTAAAAAATGCGTCCAAAGTCAGACCCAGCCAAACGACGTCACATGTCCATAAACTCACATTTTAATGGGGGCTTCTTGGCGAAAATTATATTGTCGTTAATGCGTATGCTAGGTGAAAATACATGGCTAATGATAGACACTTCAGGTTTAGCCTCTAACCATGATATTTTTGTCTTTGATATGAGGCACCATGTGTCTTGATTAGATATACTTTTACAGAGAAACATGTAACTTTTTAAGTGGTGGAGACGTGAAGTTGTTATGATTTTAAAAAGAGTGAGAAATCTTTTAACATTTGAATTTATTTATTACTAAGATCATCCGCATATGATTAGATGTACTTTTATAGAGAAACATGTAACTTTTTAAATGGAGACATGAAGTTGTTATGGTTTTAAAAAAAGATATAGACAGAGAAATCTTTTAACATTTGAATTATTTATGACTAAGATCATCCATAATACATGCATCCTTCGGGTACCCTTGCATAAGGTGGGAGTACTCCTCCCAAGAGCTACATTGAAGGGTTTTGCATTTGGGGTCATTTCCCTTTACCTAGCATGAACGGGTGAAATGATGTGGTACACAACCCAACTGATTTTAATTATTATTTTTTTTTCTTTTTTTTTCATTTTGTTTTGATTGCATTAATGACTTGTATAAGACCATGTGTAGCGATGAGGTATGTGGATTGTTCTTTTTTGACACGTCGTTAGGTTGGAAAATATAATAAAATGAAGTAGTGGGATGACATGTGAAATTAGTGGGTTTCGATATAAAAAAAATGATTGATCAAGAAAAAGTCCAACCAATCAACATCTCCCCTTCTCTCTCTTGCACTTTGTGGTTCAAACCAAGACCAAGCCCCCAAAAAAGCCAAACCACATGAGCACGAGGCGGTGTGGAGCATGTGGTTCACTAAGATTGGTCTAAGATATGTTTTAGTACTTGTACACCACACTTATATATAAATTTAAATCATTATACACATAATAACGGGCAGTGGCGGATCCAGAAATTTTTTCCAAGGGGTTCACTTTTTTAAGTGTTCCAATATCATATGTCCGAACATAAAAAAAAATACGGGTCGGTTCGACGGTTCGGGTCGTGTAAGGTTCATCACATAATAAAAACTAGGTTAGCTACCCATGTATTACACGGGTTGAATAATGTAAATTATTTCATTCGTAACTTTATAAATACTCAAAATATAAATGATTTACTACACAAAAAGGCCCTTTGTAAATTTTTTGAAGCGAATCGAGATGACAATTGATTAAATAGATCGAAAGGTAGGGGGTATGGGTCACAAATTCGTACTCAAGATTAGATGAAAATTCATAATGGGTATTCAAATTTGACGTAGATTGGTTACAACAATTGCCAGATCTATTAGATAGTAAAAATAAAACCAAAAAGAAAATGCGGCGACGTGCATCGCATAAACTAAGAAGTGTGTGTGATCAATAGCTTAAAATGTTGTATATGTGTACCAATATCATTCACTGGTGCCAAGTAACTTCATAGTCAAAGATCCCAATAAACTTAAACTTAAAGATTATTAAACTGGTTGAAACCTTCATAGTCCTTTATACACTTGTACTCCTTGTATTGATTTTGAAGGTGAAAGCTATTAAGAGTTGGCTCCACTTTTATGCAATCTGAATATGCTAAAACTAAAAAAACTATTACATAAATGAATTCCACCATCTCAGCCAACTTGTTTAATTAAATGAACCCAAACTGACACTGATTTTCCACTCAAATTTCACCTTTTGACTTCTAGCTCTGCAACTAAATTCTGCTGCAAACCAACAAAAGGGAGGCCTTGTTCTCCTTCCGCCAGGCAAAGTTGCAAATTCCATTTGAAATAAGTGCTTTAAAAGGTAAATTGTGTTTTCTTTCCGGCTGACGTTTGTGGGGGAAGATGAAGTTTGAAGCTTTCAAAGTGGATCTTTAATTCGAAAAAAAATGCAAAAAAACATGGAAACCGGGTTGGAGCAGACTCTAACACAGGACCTCAATGTTAACAGGCGTACAAGCTTACCAGTGGAACAGCCTACACATTTGTTTATAAGGTTCCCCTACAAAATATTAAGAGGTTCCTTCAGAATTTTGTACATGACTTAACGCTATAAGTTACGAGCCGAACGGGTTCCTGGGAACCCCCTAACTGAGAGTAAATCCGCCCCTGATAACGGGTAAACTAACAAAAATATGTAATGTTATTTTAAAACATTAATTTATATAATTTTTACACTATATGTATTTATTTTATACAATACCTTATATCATATAAATTATTTTATTAGCAAAATATTGGTTTATTTTATTGGAATGAATCTAGGATTCTGGCCCAATAGCCCATGTTACCCAAGTAATGTGAAGTAGCTCACTACTAAAAAAAAGCCCAATTGTCACCAAAATTTGTTACCCGATAAAAAGGTAGCAAGATAAGTAATATTCCCAGTGAAATCATAATTTCCCTCTGTTCCCGAGACTTATTTAACAGGGGAGGGGAGGGAAAAAATATGAAAATATGAAAAACCATGTTCCTGAGTTTCATTTAACAGGGGGAGGGGAGGGGAGGGAAAATGGAAGAAAATATGACCAAACATGACCATATATTCATCCTCCCAAATTGAAGAGATTAGGAGAGAAAATTTTCCTTCCCCTCACTTCCCCTGTTAAACTAGTTCTATACCCGTCCGGTGGACGGGTTTTTTATGGTCATAATTACATAATTTTTTTCTTTGCATTACATAATCTATTTAGAAAAGAGCCAAACTGTGTGAAATGTTGATCAAAAGGTTCATATATACGGGTCTTCAAATTTGGGCCTTCATGTGCATAGCCTCATATGAACCGCCTTGGTTGTACTGCTCACCACATCTTGGTCCACCACGCCAACAACCACCTGAAGTCTACCTCCTTTTACCAGGAGCAGGTTTCAAAAATTTGTTGCTGCTTAGGGACTACAAACATGGAAATAAATTAACATGTGCTCTAAAGGTGGCAGTTTTGACCCATTTACCTCTGAAGAAGCCGATTTAGTTTATAGTTGTTATTACTCCTAAAAGATCAAATGAGTAAACTAATTATTTTTCACCAAAACATCTTTCAAGTATGTGAAAGCCTCGTACATTGTAATATATAGTTTTAGTAAACATAGTTTGATGCTACTACATGAAGATAGGTATTTTCCTTCATAATGTTTCTTATCTATAATCAAACTGTACATATTCAAAAGACTACAGAATGCTTCCAAAATATATGAAAATTACTTTGATGTCACTAAGTAATGTAGGTATTTTCCTAGAAAGCAAAAGAGCCGAATGAAGGAAAAGGTTGTGCCTGCAACAAAAATCACATAAATGGATAGATTTGGGTTATATTTTATCCCTAATTCGTCAAATGGGTAAAGTCATAAATTTTAGCAATCAAAGGGATTAATGGGGTAAAAGTTTTATAACGTGTACTTCTAATGCATATACACAACATCTAAATCACCTTTTCAAAAACAAATCTAATTACTATTACAATTTATGGTTTCTAACTTTCTATAATAATATTTAAAGTGCTAATTATTCATTAAAAAACTCAAAATATATAGGCCAGGTGTAGCAAACCTGACATAACTTGGCTCATGCTTACATATTGGATTTTCTTAACCTTTGCCTCCTGCTTTTCAACCTTTCACCACATGCACACACCCTTTTTTTTTGAAGCTCCAGCACTTGAGCAGTATTTGAGATTGCTTTTTTGAACACGGGCGCACTCACTATATTCTGCAAGAAGAATATTTTAAAAGCATGTTGTTAATGCCACAATATCTCTACAAAACAATATAGGAGGTTGGGACTTACAACCCTTTATTTATTTGACCCGTTTGAGAAGAACAATAACCCAAATAACTCATTATATGTGCTATGATCTAACAAAGGACCTTTACTTTTCTGAGTTATGGTAAATGGCGATTAGTTTCCTTTTTTGACTGAAAAAACTTAGCCGCCATGTGGTGGTGGACCTAGAATCATGGCAACTAAATCATATATTACAACCAAATCAGCGATGGCATTGCTGAGGAACCATAAATACGTTGAAAAATTCGAGTTAGGTTTCTGAAAAGATGAATTACCAGAGCCTGGTCGAATGGCGGTGCCAATTTCTCGCAATCGTCAACCGTGGAAGTGGCAATGGACAATATGCAGGCTTCATATTATTTAATTTGCTTGTGGAACTACCCTCCCATTAAACATGCCTACGATCTGAATATTGGCAAAAGTTTTAAACTTAATAGGGAGTATAGCCATTCATGGATGTTTATATAATTATATTATAACTTGATGTTAACTTAAACAATGTCTCTTTTATCTACTTTACAATCATACTTGGCATATTATCCTGCAAAACAAAGTTGACTGTGTTAGTTCGAATATTTCAAAATACTACACAAAAAATTAGATATCTGTAAACATACACTCATAATATTAATGTGATGAATTAAGAACACAGAAATGTATACATTGATTATTGGATCACCAACCTCGCTATACCAAGAAGACGCTGAGAATGCCAACCCTACATAGCGCCTTGTTGCTGTAGAACGTGTTGAAGATGAGACTGACCTGATGAAGCAATTACAAAAGAAAACTAAAAGTAATCACTACTTGAAACATCTTGTACCTTGAATTCCAAATCAACCCGGATTAGATTATATACCCTGATGAAAAAGATCACATGCCGCACATTAAAATGAGAAAGATGTCAAAATACTAAACAATAAAGAAAGCATCAAGAACCTACCTGCTAGGCATTTTTTTGACTTACTCCAATCTTGATAAGTATTTGGAATTTGTTTTCACATTTGACCAATTGATCCAAAAGCTCATTTGAATGCAAAGTTGCTGCACTAAAGTATGCCTGCAAAATTTCAACACTGTTTTAAGGTACCTGTGGGTTGCAATAGACCTGAGCATAAGAAAAGCAACTAAAATATAAGACTCTGCATCATTCTTTCGGACTGGGTCATTTTTAGTATAAGTCAAAAAAGGCCACGTCAAATTGAGCTACCCCATATTGCACACACGCCATCTTTCTAATCTTTTATAAATAATTAATGTGATAAAGCTACAATAGAAGAAAACATGATGAGTATGTGTTCAAATTAACTAATTAACACCCTTAATATAAAAAAAATGAGCTTCAATGAACTATAGAAAATAGTCACCTTCCTAAGAACAACGATATCGGCATGTGATTCTTCAATGGACTGACTACCGCACACTAAGCAACGTGCATTGTGACTTATGTTTCTTGGTCGTGCATCCACAATCTGCAGTGAGTTGCCAAAATTCAATATGGTGATGATCTAGAAGCCGCTGTTTTCGCATCACCTTCGTCACAGATACTCAGAGAACCATTGGAACTGACGGACTCAAAACTTCTTCATTCCAAAACACAGAATAAGCTCTGATATATAAATAGATAATTGGATTCATTTTTATTAAATCAAGCCAGATATTGATAATGTTAAGGTTGTTGAGATTCCTCCTGCTGATTTTAGCATGCATGTGTTCCCACCCTTCTTAGCTTCTACTTGTTGATAAGTATCTGAAATGGTACACCATACATTACAAAAACATAATTATATAAACTAAAAACCTAATCTCCATGTGGCTTACATTTCATCTCTTCTTGAGATATTATCAAACACTTGGCATGCATTAATAAAGGTCATCATAGAAGTTGATAACTTGGGCATATATCTTAAAAATTAATCAATACAGAAACTGGTTAATCTTGAATAAGACCAGCAAACTAAAATCAAGCAAAGAAAGAACATAAGTAAAACGGTTACAATGAAAAGGAAGCCACAAATTGTTCTTGGGAAATAGGACCAGAAGAAGACATAACACACAGTTTCATCCCTAATAAAGCATAAAAATGATAGGATTATAGTTTTATACCTTCAATTCTTTGTCATGAAGTTCTTCAATGGCCTCCTGATCACATACATAAACTGTATAATTAATCCCACATCTTTGGTACAAAAAACCTAATCAGTTCAATCACCATGATTACATGTTCTAAGTGAGACTTACCCGGTGATGCGAAAATGGCGGTGTGGCAGATGTGATGGTAATTGGCGAGAGGGGGCCGCTGGAATGGTGAAGATGGTTCAATCGGAGAGAGTGAACGATGATGATGATAATGAGTAGGAGATGTGGGTTGACAGTGTTGTTGGACGACAATGGGAAAGGACAGATAAACGTACTTGAGAACGACAGAGATGGCGATGGTAGACCTTGCTTTCGGTGACAATGGTGAGTGGTGACTACGGTGATGGCCTTCAACTTTTGCATCGTGTGAAGTCTTCATTCATGAGCTTTCATTTTGAAACCTATTTTTTTTATCATCCCCAGACCCCAATCACCAATCATCAACCCCATGTAACCTCTTTAGATACCTAAAATGGGGGAGTGGGCAGTTGAATGCAGTTCCAAGTGGGGAACGTCTTCTACGTGTTAGCGAGAAATAAGGAAACCACCCCAATTTATGAGAGAGAGTGTTGAACCTGATAACCTACATTTGCAGTTATTTTCTTGAGTTTATGTGGTCTAGATTTAATCTTAGAGAGATCTGACGGTCACTATTCATTTTAGGAGCGGTTACAAACCACGATGTCTATAATATATATAATGACTCGGGAACATAATGTAAACAACACGCACACATCTCATCTCCCCCCGCCAAAATCACCATTCGCAGTTTCGCACGATGCCAATTGCCACATCGTCGCCCTATCTCCTCCGTCCCTATCGGAACACAATAGCACACCGGAGCAATCGGTTGATCAGATTCAATATCCGATTCAATACAGTGATCAATTTGAAGACGAATCTGCATCATCCTACCGGAACCAAACCCTAGCGTTCTGGTTACATCACAGAACAAATTGATCAATTTGAAGACGATTCGATATCCGATGCAATACAGTGATCAAGTTGAAGACAATCAGATTCAATGTTCTATTCATAGAACAAATTGATCTGGTACAATGCGTTTCATTTTTTCCTATCTCGGTACCTAGATGATCTTATTACAATGATCTGATACAGTGATCTGTTTCATTTGCTTCTCCAGGTTTGCTCAAATATATAACCAGTAATTGTTGAATCTCGAACAATTAGTTAGGGTTTATGTAAATCATGTGTTACAGAGCTACTAATGCAACGTGCATTTGGGGAAATCGGAGGTAAGTGACCCTAAATTGATTAGGTTTAGGACATTGATGAGGTATACTGTATAGTTTTCCAGATGTCATTTAGAAATGCTACAGATTTGAATCTCTCCTTATCTTTTGGTCTTGGCAGTTCTTTCGTGTCGTCAAAGTCATCGAGAAACCGTCCATAGCAGACTGATTTCACATATTAGGGTTTAGCAAGGTATGATTCTCGACCTCACTTCTTATTAATTAGATGACTGATTTGACCAATTTACAATTTCTCTAATGTGTTGATTCTCAATTATTTCAATTAATTAGGGTTTGCTGAAATTTATTATCCAAAAAACTGTTTATATGTAATCTGTTGAGACTTTGGACAGTTGATTTCGTCGATAGTTACTTATCTAGCTCTTAATTTGTAGCAAATTTCTACACTAAAGTTGATTTGTTGTTTGGCTACTTGATTGATTAGGTTTTAGGTTTTAACTGGTTATATATTATTCATGATTGATGTTTTAGCTTTATGAATGCTTATTAGAAGTTTCAGATTGTTAAACGAGGAGTGAAATTGATAGGTTTTACAGTTAAACTATACGCTTATCATCATCAATTGAGAGTGGTTCTTTGAGATGTTGTGACACATACTTAGGTATTGTTTGGTGACAACCTTGTGGTCAAAGAATCTTGAAATTGGAATCTGTAAATAACAGTTGTTACAGCAGCGAGATTCCAATTATTGACATAGTCTTTTGGTTCTTAGCCAGCATTTGAGGTTGCAACCTCGACCTCTATGATGGGGTCAATGTACTTTCCACAGTTGTTCACTTTATGTTCCAATAAGAAGATGACCAGTAGATTGATTTAGAGTAGTGTTCTATAAATAGAGTCATCACTTTTCTCCCAATCTATGAAATCATCTAATCTAGGGGTTGGTCCATAAACAATAGTTGACTTACAACAATAATCCCATAGTTTTAAGAACTGTAATCATATGATGTTTTAAACTCTCTTGTTAGTTGGTTTGGAAAGAATATGATGTCAAAGGTTTTGAGCGCAGAGAGGGGAAGGGATAGAATGGATTGGGTTTGTGAGTGATGAGTCTAGATTTATTTCGAAAGGGTTGAGAAAGTTATAAAATTTTTGAGAATCACTGTTACTGTAAATGTATGTTTTTGTTAGGCAGCACCATAGTTTTTTTTTTTTACAATCCTACCAGCTACAATCCTTTGGCCACAAGGAGGACCACTAGCACACCTTGATGCAATGTTAAATATGAATATAGTTATTATTAACCAACCCAATTTGTTTAGTTTGGTCAATTTGTGAATCACTGATGAAAATTGTTTTTGTGAATTAAGGTAGTCAGTCTCATCTAGTTTAAACAAAATAGCAAACTAACATTGCTGGTGGGTTTCTGATCCCTTGAGTTGTTTATGAGTTTTTAGGGTGCTTTTTGTATGTTATGGGCCTTTGTTTTGCTTATGTTTGTTACTTTATTGTGCCATGTAGTCCAACTTTCACTGGAAGGGTTTGGTTCCTTTTTAATTGAAGTTTCTTTGCTGTCAAAAAAAATTCTAAAACATATAACAGGATGGTTTCAATCCGATCATCGATTTAGGATTTCATTGAGGCTACCACATATGGGTAAGCATATAACAAATTATTTACTGACTTTCTAGCTCTCTTTTTTTAGTTATTTATTTTAGCATCTTTAACATTCGCTCACTCCAACCAACAGGAAGAGTATTGATGCCTCGGATTTTGTTGGGGTGCACTGTGCCATGTTAACAACATAGTAAATTCACATTTCTTTCTAAATTTTCCAAATTTTATGGTGACATCATTAACGATTCTTATGATGATTATGCAGCTCAAAAGTTGTTATAGCTGGATCGTTTCGTGTATTTGGTCATGACATTGTAGAACTTCAAATTGTTGCTACCAGTCAAACTTACCAAGGGAAGGTGCATATATTCTCTCTTTTTTTGCAGACTTGGTTTTAGTAAGTGTGCTTCAGGTGCCTCAGGGCCTTGAGGCGGAGCTTTATGCATTCACTAGGTCTTTCTAATGTATGCATGTATTATCTTTGATGGAATGCACAACATTGGACTCCCACATAAGGAAGCAGTCGTAGCTTGTTGTGATGAAGTCGACCCCCTTGTTAAGGTAAATAAAAGTAATATAATAATTTCACGGTTGAATATAAGGGATAACCTTTAAATAACTTGTGAAGGTGCCTATTTTGACTCGCTCGCTTATGGATGAAGTCAAAACTCAAGAATCTAGTATATGAAATAACTAACAGTAATAGTGCCGAAACCATCACTAAAGAAGCCAAAGGATCCGATTGCAAAGAAATTACCAACATGAACTCGTTGCGACAAAAGAAACGTAAGACGAGATTAAGAAATCTGATAAACTAAAGAAGCCTTGAAGGTGATAATAAAATTCTCGACTTAGATGTAGTTTGGCTAAGCCTATTAAGCGCTAATAACTTTGTTTTATTTAGATGTGGCAAGATAGGCGGGTTGGGTAACATGTCAAGTTAAAATAGGCTGCTTTTTTAAGTACTGGTCTAGAAGGGGTGGCCTGACTGGCTAACATCTTCTTGTATACTTTTATACTTCGTATATTGCTTACATGAACCATCTTTAGAGGGGTCCTTATTATTGCTTCTATTTACGTGAGACTATATAAAGCACACACATTTTTTTTTTCAAATTTTTGCAGAATATGATGAAGAAAACCAAAAAATGATCACGAAATGCGAACATCATTTTCACTTGGCATGCATTCTTGAATGGATGGAAAGAAGTGACACCTGCCCTGTGTGTGATAAGGTTGGTTACTTACACTCTGAACTAAAATTCGAAAATAAAAGAAGACATAAAGTGGTAAATTACTAACTTCAGCTGTATGCATTGGTGCAGGATATGATAATCAAGTTCCCGATCAATGAATAGCACTATGGAACCATGTGATCAAGGTAAAGAATGCATTTGCCAATTATTTTGAGTCTGAGGTCTGTCAAAGGTTTGACCTAAAATGTACGTGGGTTTGTCATGTTAGTCTATCTGTTATCAGACCGAGACCGAGCTGGAATGACTAGCTTAACTGGGAGTGGTTTAGAATTACCTAGGCAGTCTTCAAGGAGCTTGGTAAGGAATAGGAAGAAGAGAAAGAAAGGTTCAGCGTAATTATAGAAGAGTTCATGGCTGAAATGGAAAAGGAAAGGAATATGCTATGACGAACATTGAAGCTATGTTAACAATTGTGGTTTGAAAATAGAAATAAAGACGTTTAGTTTGAATGTATGGATTTAGATGTTTTAATTTTGGTTATTTGATGTTTTGATTTGAATGTTTATTATGATTTTGAAATATCATAAATGGCTAGATTTTGCAAAGAAATGAAATGGAACACATAGATATAGAAAATGGAATAGCAACGATGACAAAAAGCGATAGCTAAATGGTGACAAAAACAAATGAGCGGTAGGAAAAAAGGTGGCAAAAAACGATAGCTAAATGGTGAGGAAAAAAAGCGGTAGCAAAAAATAAAACGGTAGCAAATAGGTAGCAATAGCTACGTGTGTTTTTCTTACCGAGTTTTTGGTGGCAAAAAGACAATTGCGAAAACGAGGTAGCAAAAACACAATTATCTAGCAGTGTAGGCCGACTTAGGGATGAGCTCGGTACCGTCCGGTACCGGTACCGGTACCGAAAGAACCGGTACCGAAAATCCTCAAAACTGAGTACCGGTACCGAATATACCCGGTTTGGTACGGTTCGGTACCGGTACGTTACCGGTATTTGAGGGTAAATACCGGTACCGGACCGGTACCGGAAATGTCAAAAGTCGATACCGAATCGGTACCGAAAAGGTATCCGGTTCGGTAAATTCGGTACCGGTTCGGTACCGGTACCGGGTCCATTTTGCTCATCCCTAGGCCTACTGTGTCAAGTCTCAACGATAATCATAAACCCAACTATACCACTCAGCTCTCATATCATAGTATGTTATGTCATCTTGCTTTACCTTTTTAGATTTTGAATCAAAGTTAGGGCTCTTAGATTCATAGTGGTTAATACTCAGGGCTAATCACCCTACCCTTTCAAACCTCAATCCCGGGATGACTCTTAAGTAGATCGAAGAAGATAAGTATCGGTAAAGCCGCCTAACATGTTATTGAGGTTAGATGGTTTCGTAATCAATTATTGGAAGTGTAGGTCCACCCGGAGGATCGAGTTAACCTCTATTCCTGTTTTCCGACAAACCCGAGAGTGCGGAATCCAAACGGGTAAGTTAAACCAAGTTACGAATACGTAAGACACAAGATTCAACGATTAACACTCAATGTATTAATGCTATGAAACGGTTACAATGCGGTGTTTACAAATGGTCTCTGTAAACTCTCAGTGTGTGTGTGTTACAGTGTGTTCGCTCAATGAAATCTATTCAGACTTCTCTATTGTTTCAGTCTTCTGTTGCTGTTTAAATACTACAGCATGATTGGCGAACCTTCTGTAGTCGACGAAGGTTACTGAAGAACCTTCACATGTGACGAAGGTTGTAACCTTCGTCACATTCACATCTTCAACGAACCTTAAGGTTCACCATAAAGGACTTCATCGTTAGTAAACAGCCCAAACCAATGCAAGACTTCGTCATATGTTGGGCTTCTCTTGTTGGGCTTCGTCAAGTTATAAACATCAACAGCAAACTATTAATTTGCATGAATTCACGTTGACTAGTCTTGATATGTCATCACATGACATCATCATGGTGATATCATGGTGATGTGGCGCTTCGGGAAGGTTCGCGGCGCTTCGTGCTTCGCGTGTCGAACTCTGGGGCGCACGACGGAGGAATGTCGCGACGTCGGGCTTGAGCCGAACCTAACCGGGTCTAACCGAACCGAGTCGAACTGAACCGAGTCGCGTCCACATAATATGTATCAACAGGAAGGTGCAGTGTATGATACGCACTTGAACTGATAATATATGCACCTCCCGATGCTTGATGAATGAATTGCAGTTCAGCCCTCTTTCATACATCTTCAATTTAATAAGTGATTGATTATATTTCTTTCCATAATTCAATTCAGAATGTAGGAAGAACCATATCATATCAGTAAGTATATAATAAACTAAATGGAAAGTTTTAAATAATGAGAGGCTTGTTTATATTGTTGACTTGGAGTATGACTGAGATCAAGTTTATTATGAGAAATATGCCCCACCTCCTTCAGAGGTGTTAGAAAATGGCCTAATTAGTTGTGTGTGGACAGGTATCTTTTTTACTATTATGAGAAATATGCCCCACCTCCTTCAGAGGTGTTAGAAAATGGCCTAATTAGTTGTATGTGGACACAGGGGCGGAACCACGGGAGGGTCAGGGGGGTCAGTTGACCCTCCGGCCGACCAAATTCCGGCTAAACATTCAGTTATCGGACATATATTTTTTGGTGTGTTTGACGGTTTGACCCTCTAATCTTTATTCTGTATTGTTAAAAGTGAAGAGAGACTAAGAAGGATTCATAAGTTTTGTAATTTACTGCTGAAACTGGTTTCTTAATTGTAGAGAAGAAATCGTTTTGATGAAGAAGAAGAAAGAAGCAATATATAATAAAATATTTACAATTTGAGTTTGTGTTATCTAATCTGACAAAAGAGATAAAAGTATGCTCCTCTAGATCTGTGTAAACTTTACCTTTTTTACATTATTATTTTTTATTTCTTTAAGTATTGTTAATTGATTTTTATTTGTTTTTAAATGATATAAAACGATGTAACTTTTTTAGTTCGTAAGATTTCTTTAATTTTTTATTATATTTATAATTTTAATTATTAGATATAAAGAATTTCATTTGCCATATTTGAAAAGATAGTTAAAAGGATAAATAATACAGAAATTTTAAAGGAAGCAAGGAGAAGCTACTTCATGAAAGAGCTTTGTCAACAAAAGTGTGTTTTTCCTATATTTGAAGTTGGTGAATGTATAACTAATAATGTCTTTGCAAAAATGTTGAAATATAACAATTTTATAAGGGTTTCAAGACATGGTAGTCGATTAATTATAAAAAGGCAATTATGTAAACTAGTGTAAAAAAAATTTCTATTACGACCCCCCGGTTAAAAAGTTCTGGTTCCGCCACTGTGTGGACATGTATCTTTTTGACTAAATTTTCCAGCCCATATAAGGGGTAAAATATAAAGTCATTTATGTTCAAAGATAGAGTGCACTTTACATCAATATCGCAGGTAAGCGAGCAACAAGCTGTTAGAAAATTAGAAGAAAACGAGTTAAAAAAGGAGGCTGTTTTGGGGATATATGCCCCTCCTATACTTACCCAGACCCAATATTACTGATTATCCTAATTCCTCGACTAATATTACTTCTTCTATGAAGATTCCCACTCGTCGTCGTCTTCTTCTTCTTCTTCTTCTTCTTATGATTCTCTTATTCATGTTATCAAAAGAAACCACTGCCAATGCTTTCAACAAATCATTAGAAGCAAAAGCTTTGCTTGCAACTAATTGGTGGCCACAACATGTAAATGTTTCAGATGATTATTGTAATTGGTATGAAATCTATTGCAATGAAGCAGGGAGTGTCACAACTATATCCTTTAACAATCATAACCTTGAAGGTAATCTGGGAAGCCTCAACCTCTCTTCATTTCCAAACCTTGTTAGCCTTCGTTTGGAAAACTGTAGCCTTGAAGGAAGCATCCCAGAGCAGATTGGTTTGCTTTCAAATCTCACCCAACTTTCTCTTTATGACAATCGACTCACAGGTAACTTACCTGTTTCTCTCGCCAATCTCACCCATTTAGATTACCTTGATCTTGGTGGTAACAATTTTAGTGGTAACATACCTGATTCTTTCACCAATCTCATCCGTTTGAAAACCCTCGATCTTTCTGGTAACAGTTTCAGTGGTGAGTTCCCTGCTTTGCTCACCAATCTCATCCATTTGGAATCCCTTTTTCTTTCTAGAAATAATTTCAGTGGTGAGTTACCTGTTTCCCTCACCAATCTAACCCTTCTAACATTCCTTGATCTTTCTAGTAACAATTTCAGTGGTAACTTGCCTGTTTGGCTCACCAAGCTTTCCCATTTAGAATACCTTTTTCTTTATGATAACAATTTCAGTGGTGAGTTACCTATTTCCCTCACCAATCTAACCCTTCTAACATTCCTTCATCTTTCTTATAACAATTTCAGTGGTAACTTGCCTGTTTGGCTCACCAAGCTCCCCTATTTAAAACTCCTTGATCTTTCTTATAACAATTTCAGTGGTGAGTTACCTGTTTCCCTTGCCAATCTCACCCATTTGAAAGATCTTTTTCTCAGTAATAACAAACTTACTGGTCCAATCCCACCATCTTATGGTTCCATCGTCAATCTCACTGTCCTAGACTTGAGCACAAATCAACTCAATGCATCCATCCCTAACCAAATTACTCATTTGCAACACCTATATGAATTGAATCTGGGTGACAACAATTTTGATGGTCCAATTCCCTCAAATCTTGATAATCTAAGCCAATTATACTTTTTAAACCTTAGTCATAATAGTCTTGTGGGTCTGTTTCATGGAAACCTGTCAAGATTTGCTTCCCTTGATTTTTTATCAAACCAACTGTCAGGTAACTGTCTATTCAAAATCCCTGTGATCTACAACGTCTAAACCTCTCTATGAATCGTATGACTGGAGCTATCACTAGTCTTCGTGTTTGCATTAGCTTAGAGTACTTGGGCCTCAGTAGTAATTCTTTTGTTGGAGAAAAACTTAATAAATTGGACTTCCCGTATTTGAAGTTCTTAGATCAGTCTCTCAACAATAATCTGACTGCTATCGCCCCCTCTCCTTCTCCAGTCCAGGATGGAGAAATTGGCTTGTCATGCAATGCTTTTAGCTGCGAAGAACATATGACAACACACAAACAGGTCCACCATTTGGCCATTTTTCTTCCCATCATCTTGGGACTTTGCTTCTTGATTCTTATTTACGTGTGTTACAAAAATCACAATGCCACAGAAAATAAAATCCAACCAGAAACAATAAAACATGGAAATGTGTGCTCTATATTGAATTATGATGGAACAATTGCATATGAAGACTTCATCAATGCTACTGAGGACTTCGACCTTAAATATTGCATTGGAACTGGTGGCTATGGTAGTGTTTATGAGGCCAAACTGTCTGATGGTAAAACATTTGCTTTGAAAAAACTCCATCGCTTTGAAGCAGTGCAACCAGCATTCGAACAGAGTTTCAAGAATGAAGTTCAAGTGTTAACTAACCTACGCCACAAAAACATCGTCAGGCTCTATGGTTTTTGTTTGCATAACAAATGCAACTTCCTTGTATATGAATACATGGAAAAGGGGAGCCTGTTTTGCGCCTTGAGTGACAGTGAATTAGCGGTTCAAGTGGACTGGATCAAGAGAGTGAACATCATCAAAGATGTGGCCCATGCTTTGGCGTACATGCATCATGATTGCAGCCCTCCTATTGTTCATAGAGACATATCAAGCAACAACATTCTCTTGAACTCAGAACTGGAAGGATTCGTTGCTGACTTTGGAGCAGCCAGATTGCTCGACCCAGATTCCTCCAACCGAACTGTAACTGTAGGAACTTTGGGATACATTGCTCCGGGTAATCATAGTGTTCTTCTATATCTATTAGAAATAGAAATTTTGCTAACAATCCTCTGTCGTATATCTTAGCGATGCATATAATCAGCCAATATAATCGGCTGATATCTTGTGATTATTATTTAATTATTGTATTTGATTTGGTGTATAGTTGGCATGTATATTCTGTTTCCTATTTTCCAGTTGTATCATTCCCTATTTAAAGGGTTATCATATTCAATAGAAGGCATTCAGAATTTTACACCATAAAGTCTTTTATGGTATCAGAGCAATTCTGATATCCTTCTCTTCCTCCTAATCTTCCGCCGCCTTTCCTTTTTTTTTTTTTTCTGTTCGGATACGTCCGACCAAGTTATCAAGATGAATAAAGATTCTGTCGATCAACCTCCAAAGCCCCAATCCTTACATCCTGCATACTCTGTAACAAATATACAGAGTAAGATCCGCACCCTAGACGGTACCAATGTCACGTATTCTCAATGGATCAGGCTGTTTCGATTACATGTTGTCGCCTACAAGGTAATGGAGCATATTGACGGTACTGCCCCTCCGGCATCATCCTCTGCAGAACATGAGGCCTGGAAAGAAATCGATGCACTTGTCCTTCAATGGATATTCAGCACGATCTCTGATGACCTTCTTAAACGAGTCATGGACGGCAGCACTGCTACGACTCATGCTGCGTGGTCCAAACTCGAGAAAATCTATCTCAGCAACAAAAAGGCACGTGCTGCATCATTGGAAACCAAGTTCTGTAATCTGTCTTTATCAGCGTGTTCCTCTGTTGAAGACTATTGTCAGCGATTGACTGACCTTGCAAACCAACTGGCCGATGTCGATGCCTCTGTTACCGAGTCCCGCCTTGTTCTTCAATTGGTCAGGGGTCTCCCAACCGAATATAATACCACCGCTGCCCTCATTAATCAGAATGGCGTTGATTGGGATCAAGCCGTTAGTATGCTGAATGATGAATTCCTGCGTTTAGAAGCCCAAAAAGGGTCTCATTCTACCGTTCTGGCCGCAACCTCTGCTCAAACAACCCCTCAAACCAACCAGTCGGTTCAGCCTTCAGATAACTCGTCTTCCTCTCGTGGCAGGGGACGCGGCAGTAGCAACCGGCAGCCATTTTCTCCCTGTTCCGGACAACAGCAGCAGTCTGGATACTCTCAACAGCCCGGGTTCCCTAACTGGGCCTGGTGGACACCTCCACCATGCCCCTATCCGACCCAGCAGCAATGGCGGCCCAACAGCAGCCCACTTCAGCAGCCGTTAGCCCAATCTCAGGCCCATTTTTCTGGGTTTCCACAGCAGCAGTTCAGCGGGTACAGTCCTTCACCACAGGGCGTATACAATGCACTAAGCCCTTCGGATCTCAGCGCAGCATTCAGCAACATGCAGATGAATCAACCGTCTTCCTCTTGGGCTTCGGACATCATGGATACAGGGGCAGAATCTCATGTAACTCATGAGCAAGGTAAGTTACTAATCCCACATTCTACTCCTGTATGTAGTAAATTATTGGTGGGCAATGGCAATTTTTTACCAATACACGGATCTGGCACGGGTTTTCATCACCTACCAAACCGAACCTATGTCCTACCCAATGTCCTTTACAGCCCACAAGTTATTAAAAATCTTATTTCTGTTAGACGTTTACTCGTGATAATCAAGTTTCTGTTGAGTTTGGCCCGTTTGGTTTTTCCTTGAAGGATCTCAAAACTAGGAGGCTCCTATCCGGCTATCCCGTCACAACAGCACCGGAGACCTTTATCCTTTCACTCAGCCGCAACTACCTCCTCAAGCCACTTTTCTTGCTACCACCAGTCTCCCCTAGCATGATCGTCTAGGTCACCCAGGGGCTCAAGTTTTAGAACTTTTAAGTCCTACTCTCAATTTTCAATGTAATAAGAGTAAAAACTCACATGTTTGCAATTCTTGTCAACTTTCAAATAGTAAACGTTTGCCCTTTCATGCTTCTAATACTTTTACATTTGCACCCTTTGATATAATCCATTGTGACTTATGGACATCTCCTATCACGAGTAAAACAGGATACAAATATTATATGGTTCTCATTGATAATTTCTCACACTTCGTGTGTGTCACACCCTGGCTTTGCGGAAGCGTGGTTGATTTGGTGTGACTTCTTAATACCATAGCTTAACCATAACAAAGCTATATGAAATAAAATTATGCAAGGTCATCCATTCGATTTAGTTTTAAAATACCAAATACAATAACATTGTCTTAACGGAAACACAACTTGACGACATAAACATTGTTCAACAAACTCAAAATAACATAAGCATGGTTTAAGGACTGTGACTTGTCCAGGAAAGAGTCACATTCCCCAAACCCAGATGACCTCATGACTAGTGCAGCGGAAAACGTTCCATACCGTGCCATATCCGTTAATTTCCTGAAATACATGTAAGTTGAAAAATCAACAATAATGTTGAGCGAGTTCATGTGTAAGTGAGTAAGTAAACCGTTGTGAGTATAAAAATAGTCTTGGTATGTAGCAAATAAGGGAATTGAGATCACCAATGGTTTGCAAGGCCACTGATATATGTGAAGTGCAAATAGGGAGACTCAAACCTAGCAGATTTCGCCACGGCAATAGTATGTGGACAAAGTCACCCCAAGGTCCGTTTCTAGTTTGGCCTGGGGCTGGGCTCGCTACACCCAGATAGATCTACCGCTCCTGTCCCTCGGTCCCGACATGAGGACTAATGGCCTCATATTGCTCCTACCCACTCACATGATCTAAGTAGTAAACCTCCTTACGCTAACCATACCGTGTATAAAGTACTTGTAATCAAAGTAACATGTATTTCACCCCCGCAGTTAAGAAAACGGAAAACAGTTAGAGAAAAGGGGGACATGAACTCACAGTGAAGCGTCTCTACCAAGTATCTCCTGCTCACGCAGCTGTGCGACGACCTACAGGTGCTAATTTCTATTAGACGGACGGCCGTGCCTTAGCTTTATGGTTTATGTTTTTGGGAAATAGTTAGACAACTATTTCGTGTTTACATTTTGTAAATACTTGGTAATTAATTTCCTTCCCAAGGATGGGGGATTCAATACACGTGCGTTCATAAATATTTCCGTAAGTGCGTAAGTTACGTTTAACAATCGAGTGGTAATATAATCACCGGTGTAACTTATATATTTATGGTGAAAGCGTTCGTATTATTTTGGGATCGTTAACGTTCGTAAATATTATTTTTACTCTAAAAATAATATCTATGTATTTTCACAAAATAATCATAAACAGTGTGTGAAAAATATATATTTATCACGTTAAATTTTGTGAAAATCCCACCTCCGAATATTTAGTAAATAAAGTCATGGCGAAATTTATATTTTGAAAACATGTCCAAAAATAATTCTAACACTTGTAGTGTAAATAGTTCTAAGTGTTAGGTTTTTAGAAAAATTTCGCCAGAGTTTCCTCTGTAACTGGAGGTGGCCACGCTTTCAAGCGTATCATTTTCTTTAACAAATCAACTCAACAATTTTCTTTATTTGATCAGAACAACTTTTCTCACAATAACTAATCAACATATGTGTAAATTGCCAAAAATTACATGAACTTGTAGTTTTCCCAAAACTGTGGTGTAAATCCCCTTAAATTTAGTAGACCTTCATATAAGGTAATTTGATCTTGTAAAAACCTTGTTTTTAGAGAAAATCCATCTTTACAACTTCCAGTCATCTTTTACAAAAACTGTTATTTTGTCGGATCTTTTCATTTCACAAGTGTTTACACACTTGTGGTTTATAAAAATCATTCTTGTTAGTGTAAAATCCATTTTTTTAGAATACATGATTTCTTTGATACGTGGTTCCTTGAAAATACCACTTGCAGATGCGTAGATCTGCTAGTTTTAAACACAATGTCACAAGTAAAACTCTTTTACACAAGTTCATGATTCGCGTGTGGTAGAGTTTCACCTTTTAACCCTTGTATTAATCAAAACAAGCTTATGTTAAGATCCATGATCTTACCAAACCGGGTTAAACGATGATCCGAGCTACCACATCATAGATCGGGCCTAAATAATCATATATTTCGAATACTACATCATTTACACAACTTATGTGCTATTAACCACCACTTTTAGTGTTTTTAGTAAACTTTAAAGCATCATCTTGCATGTTAACGAGTTTAACCGATACAAATCCTTTTAACCACTTTAGAATAGTTCAAATACGAGTTTTAAGCATTATACCTCTAGCTCGAGGCTAGGGAAGAATCTAGACGTAAATCGGGTGGATAAAAGCTAGAGAAAGGGGTCCTTCGCGTTCCGTTTGCTCCAAGCTTCCTAATACGAGACCCTTAACACTTGCACGATCTTGGAATGGCTTGTATGAAATCGAAAGATGGATGGATGGATGGTGGGGTGTTCGGCCGTAAGCCTTGAGAGAGGGAGAGAGGGAGTTTTGGTGAGAGTTTAAGTGTTAAGTGATTAATGGTTCAAATCTTGATCTTATAGACAAAAGTTTAAGGTTAAAACCAATGGATTATATGTCTAGAAGATATTAAACATTTAGATTATAATAATCAAGCAAGTACCAAGTATGTCTCCCCATAGTTGGGGACGGTTAGGAATGGGGGGGGGGGGGTCTAGTTCGAAACAAACTAGTTAGTTAGGTATTAGTTATGTTAAACCAAGTTAGTTAAGTGTTTAACTTGGTTAGTTATGTTTAGTGTGTTACCAAGGGTGTTAGGGTATACGGGGACCCTAACTGGCTCAGTAAAAGATAGACAATGAAAATAACAATATTTTCATGTTCCGGGTATAGTCCGGTTGTTTGGTTGGATACTAATCCGTTAAAGCGCTTAACAAAGCTTTAAAGTGTCGTTAATACTCTTTTTAGTGACACTATTCATTCCTGACACTTTGGAAAGTGTCTAGTGTTATTTTTCTCATGTTTTGGCACTTTATTAGTTAGCTAAAAGCTGAATTATTTTGTAAAGTGCTGAGTTTTGTACTTAGAGTACGTTTTAGGCACATCCAGTCATAATGACTTATTCCTAGAGACGCAGTTCTACAATCATTGTATCCCTACACTCACCATTAGTGTAGCAATTATCTCAGGCTCTTACAGGCCTTAGAGGCAGTGTTTGCCTGATGCTGGCTTTATCAGCATGTTCAATAGGTTATCCGTGTATTGTGCTACTGTGCTTTTTGTGCATCATGTTTGTCACTAAGATTCAGTATGTAAATAATGTAGTGACGATAAGTAAAGTATGATGCAAGTAAGTACATGTATCAGATATCAAGTAGCAGTTCATCAGCTAGTTCAAACAAGCACAGTAATTAAGCAGTAATTAATCATTAATTAAGTCGTACGGATACCTGGTTTAGTGCGGGTTGTCACATTCTCCCCCCGTTAAATAAATTTCGTCCCGAAATTTAAGTTCTGCTTGTAGATGCAGGGTTCTTAGGAAAAAGGTGGGGGTATTTCTCTTTCATCCGGTCCTCACGTTCCCAGGTGTATTCAGGACCATGTCTGGCATTCCAACGAACTTTGACGAGTTTGACACTACTCTGGCGGGTCTTGTTAACTTTCCAATCCGTGACCTCAACAGGTTCTTCAACGAAGTGGAGCGTGTCGTCAACATGAATCTCGTCGGTGGGAATGGCAACGGTGACTTGAGTTGGACTTTTCTTTAGATTGGATACGTGAAAGGTGTCGTGAACACCATTCAGTTCAGCAGGTAGGTCCAACTTGTATGCTACTAGTCCTATTCTTTCCAGAATTCTGAAAGGACCAATGTAGCGCGGATTTAACTTCCCACGCTTCCCAGAGCGTGCCACACCCTTCCAGGGTGAGACTTTCAATAACACCATCTCTCCAACTTGGAAATCCACATGTTTCCGGTTTGGATCCGCATAGGCCTTCTGTCTGTGGCGAGCTGCTTCGATGCGTTTAAGAATCTGCGCGATCTTGTCTGTCGTCTCTTGGACGATTTCGGGACCAGCAAGCTGCCTATCACCTGCGTCAGCCCAACATAAGGGTGATCGGCACTTGCGTCCGTAAAGGGCTTCAAATGGCGCGACACCAATACTGGTGTGGTAGCTGTTGTTGTATGAAAATTCGACCAAAGGCAAATGCTTATCCCAGCTACCGCCCAAATCCATAACACACGCTCTCAGCATGTCTTCCAAAGTCTGTATCGTTCGCTCGCTCTGGCCATCAGTTTGCGGATGAAACGCAATGCTCAGATTCAATTGTGAGCCAAAGGCTTCTTGGAAGGATTGCCATATCCTTGACACAGACCTTCCGTCTCTATCAGAGATGATTGAGAGAGGTACTCCATGGCGTGCGACGATCTCTCTCATGTAAATTTCCGCAAGTTTACTAGTACTGTCTTTCTCTTTGATTGGCAGAAAGTGTGCGGACTTTGTTAGGCGGTCAACTATCACCCAAATCATATCATGGCCTCTTGGCGTTCTTGGCAACTTCGTAATAAAATCCATGGAGATTTGTTCCCATTTCCACTTGGGAATCTCAGGTTGTTGCAGAAGTCCTGAAGGCTTCTGGTATTCGGCCTTAACCTTGGCGCATGTTAAACATTTGCTCACATACACAGCAACATCGCCTTTCATCCTAAGCCACCAATAATAATCCTTGAGATCCTGGTACATCTTATCCGCTCCAGGATGGATAGAGTACCGTGATTTGTGGGCTTCATCAAAAATAACTTTCCTTAAACCACCAAACAGAGGAACCCAAATTCTTTTCTCGAAGCATAACGTTCCTTCCTCGTTTGGTACCAATAGCTTCTCCATCCTACGGAGATATTCTTCTTCAAGGTTTCCTTCCTTGAGAGCTTCCTTCTGCGTGGCACGAATGCGTAAGGAAAGATCGGTTTGGACAATCATTTCCAAAGCTCTAACCCTTATGGGTTTGATCCTCTCTTTACGACTTAGGGCATCGGCGACCACGTTCGCCTTCCCTGGATGGTACTTTATCTCGCAGTCGTAATCGTTCAGCAACTCAACCCATCGTCTTTGCCTCATATTCAACTCCTTCTGGTTGAATATATGCTGTAGGCTCTTGTGATCTGTAAAGATTGTACACTTTGTACCATAAAGGTAGTGTCTCCAAATCTTTAGTGCAAATACCACTGCGCCAAGTTCCAAATCATGTGTGGTATAGTTCTTTTCGTGCACTTTCAACTGACGCGATGCGTAAGCAATAACCTTTTGGCGTTGCATCAACACACAACCCAATCCTTGACGCGATGCGTCGCAGTATACCACAAAATCATCAGTACCTTCCGGTAGTGCTAAGATTGGCGCATTGCAGAGCTTATCCTTCAGTATCTGGAACGCTTCTTCCTGTTTGATTCCCCAATCAAACTTCTTATCTTTCTGCGTGAGGAGCGTCAATGGTTGAGCGATTTTTGAAAAATCCTCAATGAACCTTCGATAGTAGCCAGCCAATCCCAAGAATTGTCGAATCTCGGTTGGCGTCTTTGGCGTTTCCCAATCCTTGATCGCCTCGATCTTGGTTGGATCCACGTGGATTCCATCTCCATTTACCACGTGCCCAAGGAATTGGACTTCACGTAGCCAAAATTCGCACTTAGAGAATTTGGCATACAACTGTTCCTTCTTCAGCAGCTCTAGAATGGCTCTAAGATGTTGCTCGTGTTCAGCCTTCGTCCTTGAATAAATCAAGATGTCGTCGATAAACACAATCACGAACTTGTCCAAGTACGGCTTGCAAACTCTATTCATCAAGTCCATAAAGACTGCAGGTGCGTTTGTTAAACCAAACGGCATAACAAGGAACTCGTAGTGTCCATAACGAGTTCGGAAGGCTGTCTTCGGAATGCTTTCCTCTTGTATCCTTAACTGATGGTATCCAGATCGAAGATCGATCTTTGAATAAAAACGTGAACCTTGCAGTTGGTCAAACAGATCATCAATTCTTGGCAGAGGATACCTATTCTTGATCGTCAGCTTGTTCAGCTCCCGGTAGTCGATGCACATTCGAAAACTACCGTCCTTCTTTTTGACAAACAGGACCGGAGCTCCCCAAGGCGAGAAGCTTGGTCGGATAAATCCCTTGTCTCACAACTCTTGAAGTTGTGTCGACTGTTCCTGCATCTCAGACGGAGCAAGTCTATAAGGTGCCTTAGCCACAGGCGCGGCGCCTGGAACTAAGTCGATGTGAAACTCTACTTGCCTCTGAGGTGGCAGTCCAGGCAAGTCTTCTGGGAAGACTTCTGGATACTCCCTCACGACAGGGATGTCTTCGATCTTTGGCTCAGCAGCCTTTTTATCCACAATGTGCGCCAGAAAAGCAACACATCCTTTCTGCAAACACTTCCTTGCTTTCAAGCAGCTGATAATTCTTAACGGCGTATCACGCTTCTCTCCGTGAACCACAATTGTTTCACCATCTTCGGTTGGGATACGAACGATCTTTTCGTGACAAACTATCTCAGCCTTGTTGCCTGATAACCAATCCATTCCTACTACCACGTCGAAGCTTCCCAACTGGACTGGTAGTAGATCTAAAGCAAACTCACGCTCTCCTAATTCGATCACACAACCTCTGATAACTTCATTGGCTTCTACTAACTTCCCATTGGCCAATTCGATTGAGTAGGGAATATCTAACTTATTAGCGGCTAGACCAAGCATATTCTTAAATTCTAACGACACGAAGCTATAATTGGCACCAGTATCAAATAAAACGGATGCATAGCGTTGATTTACAGGAAACGTACCAGTAACAGCATTGGGGTCCTGGCGCGCTTCCCTAGCTTCGATTTGGAACACTCTTCCACGGGCTTGGTTTAACTCTGGGCAGTTCTTCTTAAAATGCCCGATATCACCGCAGTTATAGCATCCAAGTCTTTGCCCGTTTCCACCTCCATTTCCAGCTTGGTTGTTGTTTTGGTTTGCATTGCCAGCTTGGTTCGCAAAGTTGCCTCGATTCCCGTTTCCTCCATAGTTTCCTTGTGGGCGATTACCACCACGATTATTATTCCTATTCCCAAATCCTCCCTGGCCTCCCCGGCCAGCACTAGCCCAACAAGACTCCTTCAAGTGGCCCGGCTTTCCACATGCTTCGCATACTTTCACACTACAATGGCCAGTATGATGGCGTTGACAGGTATTACACTTGGGCTGGGTGCCCTGGTATCCTTTTCCTTTCTTTCCACTGCCAGCTGATCCTCCTTTCTTAACCGCCACACTGGCGCCCTACTTGAAGTTTGAGAACTTCCGTTTGCTACCTCCTGATGACTCGACGTGAGTCTCTTTCTTCTTCGGCTCTGCTTCATCAAACTTGTTCAAACGAATAGCCTCCTCAGTGAGAGCTACGCTCAAATCAATTGCCTCGGTAATGGTCGCAGGCTTGGATGAGGTTACCATGCTTATGATTTGAGGAGCTAATCCCCAAATGAAACGTTCAATCCGCTTGAACTCCGGAGTGACCATGTAGGGTACCACATGCGATAAGTCATGGAACCTTTGAACGTATTCTGCTATCTTTGGACCGTCCATTTTCAAGTGCCAGAACTCGGTCTCCAATCGCTGGATTTCTGCGCGGGAACAGTACTTTTTGCGCATAAGTTCCTTCAGTTCGGTCCAGGTCAGCGCGTAGGCAGCAGCTTCGCCTAGTGTCTGTACTTGTAGATTCCACCAAGAGAGGGCTCCATCCAAGAATAGCCCTGAGATATAGGTGACTTGCTGATCCAGCGCGCACTTGCTCATGCGAAGAACAGATTCGGTTTTCTCAGCCCAACGAACAAAGGCGACAGCACCTCCTGTGCCATCAAAGTTTACGGGCTTGCAGTCTAAGAACTGCTTGTAGGTGCATCCTGCACATACGTTATAACATACGTTTGGCATTAGCATCATTGCTAAAGATATCCAACTAGGTCATGGTATGTCTAAATGACTTAGTATTACCATGAGGTGGATTATTGTTGTTGCAAGTGTTGCCAGAGTTGCTTCCACTAGTCCCTCCTTGAGAGGCGGCGTATTGTGCAATGGCAGCAGCGATAATCTGCTGGAGTTCTGCCTCATTAGTAGGCATGTGTGTCTCACGTCTCGGCGGCATCTTCTAAAAGATGGTTTATGTTGGTCAGGCCATAGTGAAACGTACGTATATAGTAATAGTAATAGCACATAACATCTCATGTTATCAATACATCACAAATATCAATCACACAACATCCCATATCATAAAAATATAAATAAGCAATCAAGCGAATCAAATATGGTGAGAATACTGCGATTGCCATATATCGAGACCACATAGTAAGTGTATCAGTACATCCTTGTGTCATACAATCATCAATCAACTAGGGGCTACATCATCCCTGTCCAAAAACTATATCACGTCAGTGTCAAATACAACATCAAATACATGTCAACAAAAGTCAGGATCATCAAGTAGTCTCCAAAAATGCTGTGCAGTCCAACAATCGCCATCTTCTCACCAACGTCTACCCAAACAGCACTGATGAGCTCTATACAGATGGTGGTGGAGGAGGGGGAAAGTGGGTGTAAAACAAACGACGTAACTGGAGCCAGTCCTCCTCCATGGCTCGCTGGGTACGAATGATAGAAGCAACCAGCTGCTCTAGTGTAAAGAGACGGGCAGTATAATCTGGAGGTAAGGGTCGAAATGGCTGCAGAGGAGAGTGTGTCTGACCATGGCACTGGCATGGTGGCAGCTGAGCTCTCTCAAGCTCCTGGATGCGCTGCGCGTGTGACTCGTGCTGGGCGACAAAAGACATCAAAACGTCCTCAATAGTATACCCCATGTGGAAAGAATGGTAGGGGTCAGTAGGTGGCATAGCAGAGTCTGGTGCCCAAAGGAACGGCTCACTGGTGGGATCAAAAGGTGCCACATGAAATGGAGCAACAGAGGGTGGAACAGATGACATCTGGGGCATGAAAGGGATAGACATCGGTACATGCCCAAAAGGGTGTGCCGAAGAACCTTCTCCAGCTCGTGCTGGAGGTGCAAACTGAGGAACCTGAAAAGAAAAATCAACATGTCGTGTATCAGGGATCTGAGGGGGAAATGGTGGAACATCCTCATCAGCAGGTATCCAACCGTGCTGTGCATGCTCATCTGGTGGATCCATGTGTGCCGCGAACAGTGCATGCTCGGGCTCTAGTGGGATGGGATCAGGTGGGGGAGCAACAAAAAGATGAACAGGTGCAATGTGCTCAACAGGATGGTCAACAGGTATATCAACAACAGGTAGAGGAACAACAGGATCAACAGCAACATGATCGCCCTCTAACAAAGGAACATCCACGGGGAGATCATCAACAGGTGGGTCTGCTATAACAGGCTCAATAGGGATGCCAGCATGTACGGGATCATGCTCAAGTATGGGGTCTAGAGCGGCTGCCTGCTCAGGAGCGACGACAGGCTCGGGATCATCAAAAGCCATCTCGAAGTCAAACTCGGGGTCGATAGGATCTACTGGGTCAGTTGGATCCTCCATGGGCTGATCCATAGGTATAAACTCGATATCACGATCCGGGTCGTATCCCGGGGGAAAGATAGGATCAGAATCCTCTATGTCATCATGGTCAAACGCAAAACTGGGAATAGGTGCAACAGAGGATGCCTGGTCAGGATCAGAATCATGCGCAAAGTGCTGTGCGCTCAATGTGTGAGAAGGTGCGAATGCCACAGACTCGAAGGAGTCTGGGACAGGAGAATGTGCAGGCGAATCCTCAGCGGGAACGTCAGCGATCATCAGAAGATCGTCTGCAGGAAGAAGGGCCTCGCCCTGGATCTCATCCTCAAAGGGCTCATCCTCAAACAGGTCAATGTCGCCATCAGCCTCGGCGTCAAGAAGATCATATGCTGGATAAACGGCTAAGGGTATAGGGGCCGGAATCTCTACTAGAGGTAGGTACTCAGCGGGAGGGTCATCTGCAGGCTCATCAGCACCATCGGGTGGTGCGAAAGGCTGGAAATCATCCTCGTCAGTACTGGTATAGTCAGACGTGTGCACCTCGTGCTCGGAGGATGTGGGGTCATCAGATACGATAGGTATGGGTCCAGTGGTGTCCGAAACGCCAGTACCGGCTAAATCCATGAGTCTGTAACATAAACACAAATATGCTCAAATAATCAGTCACACAATCAGATAATCACATAAGTCACCAAGTAAAGTATCACATAATTCTCCTAGTCTCACTAGCCAATTTCTCCCAGTCTTTAAGACTGCTCTATCCTCCACCTCGACCTCTTAGATCGAGCCTCGGTCCCCTTGACCGAGCCTCAGCCTTCATGACTGAGCCTATTCTTCCTAGCCTCACTAGCCAACTACCTCGGTCACCTAGACCGAGCCTCGATCCTCCAGACCAAGCCTCAGCCCTCCAGGCTGAGACTATAATAAATCAACGTGCTCAACTACCTCGGTCACCTAGACCGAGCCTCGATCCTCCAGACCGAGCCTCAGCCCTCCAGGCTGAGCCTATAAATAATAAAATGTGCTCAACATTTGTTTGTAAAAAGTTTTGGATCTGGACTTAAGTGGTATGCAGTAAAATGTTTTCGTGAGAGCCCTAGTGATCATAGTCTAGACTCGAGAAAGAATCCTAGTTCGCTATGATCAGAGCTCTGATACCAAGCTGTCACACCCTGGCTTTGCGGAAGCGTGGTTGATTTGGTGTGACTTCTTAATACCATAGCTTAACCATAACAAAGCTATATGAAATAAAATTATGCAAGGTCATCCATTCGATTTAGTTTTAAAATACCAAATACAATAACATTGTCTTAACGGAAACACAACTTGACGACATAAACATTGTTCAACAAACTCAAAATAACATAAGCATGGTTTAAGGACTGTGACTTGTCCAGGAAAGAGTCACATTCCCCAAACCCAGATGACCTCATGACTAGTGCAGCGGAAAACGTTCCATACCGTGCCAGATCCGTTAATTTCCTGAAATACATGTAAGTTGAAAAATCAACAATAATGTTGAGCGAGTTCATGTGTAAGTGAGTAAGTAAACCGTTGTGAGTATAAAAATAGTCTTGGTATGTAGCAAATAAGGGAATTGAGATCACCAATGGTTTGCAAGGCCACTGATATATGTGAAGTGCAAATAGGGAGACTCAAACCTAGCAGATTTCGCCACGGCAATAGTATGTGGACAAAGTCACCCCAAGGTCCGTTTCTAGTTTGGCCTGGGGCTGGGCTCGCTACACCCAGATAGATCTACCGCTCCTGTCCCTCGGTCCCGACATGAGGACTAATGGCCTCATATTGCTCCTACCCACTCACATGATCTAAGTAGTAAACCTCCTTACGCTAACCATACCGTGTATAAAGTACTTGTAATCAAAGTAACATGTATTTCACCCCCGCAGTTAAGAAAACGGAAAACAGTTAGAGAAAAGGGGGACATGAACTCACAGTGAAGCGTCTCTACCAAGTATCTCCTGCTCACGCAGCTGTGCGACGACCTACAGGTGCTAATTTCTATTAGACGGACGGCCGTGCCTTAGCTTTATGGTTTATGTTTTTGGGAAATAGTTAGACAACTATTTCGTGTTTACATTTTGTAAATACTTGGTAATTAATTTCCTTCCCAAGGATGGGGGATTCAATACACGTGCGTTCATAAATATTTCCGTAAGTGCGTAAGTTACGTTTAACAATCGAGTGGTAATATAATCACCGGTGTAACTTATATATTTATGGTGAAAGCGTTCGTATTATTTTGGGATCGTTAACGTTCGTAAATATTATTTTTACTCTAAAAATAATATCTATGTATTTTCACAAAATAATCATAAACAGTGTGTGAAAAATATATATTTATCACGTTAAATTTTGTGAAAATCCCACCTCCGAATATTTAGTAAATAAAGTCATGGCGAAATTTATATTTTGAAAACATGTCCAAAAATAATTCTAACACTTGTAGTGTAAATAGTTCTAAGTGTTAGGTTTTTAGAAAAATTTCGCCAGAGTTTCCTCTGTAACTGGAGGTGGCCACGCTTTCAAGCGTATCATTTTCTTTAACAAATCAACTCAACAATTTTCTTTATTTGATCAGAACAACTTTTCTCACAATAACTAATCAACATATGTGTAAATTGCCAAAAATTACATGAACTTGTAGTTTTCCCAAAATTGTGGTGTAAATCCCCTTAAATTTAGTAGACCTTCATATAAGGTAATTTGATCTTGTAAAAACCTTTTTTTAGAGAAAATCCATCTTTACAACTTCCAGTCATCTTTTACAAAAACTGTTATTTTGTCGGATCTTTTCATTTCACAAGTGTTTACACACTTGTGGGTTATAAAAATCATTCTTGTTAGTGTAAAATCCATTTTTTTTAGAATACATGATTTCTTTGATACGTTGTTCCTTGAAAATATCACTTGCAGATGCGTAGATCTGCTAGTTTTAAACACAATGTCACAAGTAAAACTCTTTTACACAAGTTCATGATTCGCGTGTGGTAGAGTTTCACCTTTTAACCCTTGTATTAATCAAAACAAGCTTATGTTAAGATCCATGATCTTACCAAACCGGGTTAAACGATGATCCGAGCTACCACATCATAGATCGGGCCTAAATAATCATATATTTCGAATACTACATCATTTACACAACTTATGTGCTATTAACCACCACTTTTAGTGTTTTTAGTAAACTTTAAAGCATCATCTTGCATGTTAACGAGTTTTAACCGATACAAATCCTTTTAACCACTTTAGAATAGTTCAAATACGAGTTTTAAGCATTATACCTCTAGCTCGAGGCTAGGGAAGAATCTAGACGTAAATCGGGTGGATAAAAGCTAGAGAAAGGGGTCCTTCGTGTTCCGTTTGCTCCAAGCTTCCTAATACGAGACCCTTAACACTTGCACGATCTTGGAATGGCTTGTATGAAATCGAAAGATGGATGGATGGATGGTGGGGTGTTCGGCCATAAGCCTTGAGAGAGGGAGAGAGGGAGTTTTGGTGAGAGTTTAAGTGTTAAGTGATTAATGGTTCAAATCTTGATCTTATAGACAAAAGTTTAAGGTTAAAACCAATGGATTATATGTCTAGAATATATTAAACATTTAGATTATAATAATCAAGCAAGTACCAAGTATGTCTCCCCATAGTTGGGGACGGTTAGGAATGGGGGGGTCTAGTTCGAAACAAACTAGTTAGTTAGGTATTAGTTATGTTAAACCAAGTTAGTTAAGTGTTTAACTTGGTTAGTTATGTTTATTGTGTTACCAAGGGTGTTAGGGTATACGGGGACCCTAACTGGCTCAGTAAAAGATAGACAATGAAAATAACAATATTTTCATGTTCCGGGTATAGTCCGGTTGTTTGGTTGGATACTAATCCGTTAAAGCGCTTAACAAAGCTTTAAAGTGTCGTTAATACTCTTTTTAGTGACACTATTCATTCCTGACACTTTGGAAAGTGTCTAGTGTTATTTTTCTCATGTTTTGGCACTTTATTAGTTAGCTAAAAGCTGAATTATTTTGTAAAGTGCTGAGTTTTGTACTTAGAGTACGTTTTAGGCACATCCAGTCATAGTGACTTATTCCTAGAGACGCAGTTCTACAATCATTGTATCCCTACACTCACCATTAGTGTAGCAATTATCTCAGGCTCTTACAGGCCTTAGAGGAAGTGTTTGCCTGATGCTGGCTTTATCAGCATGTTCAATAGGTTATCCGTGTATTGTGCTACTGTGCTTTTTGTGCATCATGTTTGTCACTAAGATTCAGTATGTAAATAATGTAGTGACGATAAGTAGAGTATGATGCAAGTAAGTACATGTATCAGATATCAAGTAGCAGTTCATCAGCTAGTTCAAACAAGCACAGTAATTAAGCAGTAATTAATCATTAATTAAGTCGTACGGATACCTGGTTTAGTGCGGGTTGTCACAGTGTGGGTGTATCCTCTTAAGTATAAGTCTGACACGTTTCCTACTTTTGCCAAATTTCACCGTTTAATTGAAACTCAATTTCACCGAAAAATTAAAACTTTTCAATGCGACCTGCGGGGTGAATTTGACAATTTAGCCTTTAAAGCCTTCGCAGACCAACACGGACTGCTGGTTCAGTTTGCTTGCCCCCAAACCTCCAGCCAAAACGGTCGGGCAGAACGAATGATTCGTCGCCTAAACGACATCATCCGTGCTCTGCTCATACACGTAAATCTCCCTCCCTCTTTTTGGGTGGAAGCATTACACACGGCCGTCTATCTGCACAACATTCTACCCACCAAACGTCTCAATTTTTATACTCCCACCTTTGCCCTCTACCTACGGCATCCTGAGTACGAACACCTACGGGTGTTCGGGTGTGCTTGTTACCCAAACACCTCTGCTACCCAACCCCATAAATTGCATGCCCGTTCCATCCGGTGCATTTTTCTCGGGTATCCACCAGATTTTCGTGGGTATAGATGTTTTGACCCAACAACGGGTAGAGTACACATCTCTCGTCACGTAACCTTTGACGAGAATGTGTTCCCTTACACCATTCCTCAAAAACCCACCGCCTATAACTTTTTGGATAACGTCGTTCCTCTAGGCTTTACTTTTCAACAACCGATCCCCAAGCCTTCCATTACTTTTTAATATCAACACTCCGATAGATCATGCAAGGAGTCGGAAGATGAAGAACCCAGATTTAGGGGCTGCGGTTTTAACCAATCAAGCCCAATCAAACATCTTTGTGACGGAGCTATATCGTCGGTGGGTGGAAGCGGAGTCGGCAAGGGAGGAGTTAGAGAAGGAAACTCGCTCTTTGAAGCGCAAAGTTCAGAGGAGCCCGGAGGCGGCAAAAAAGATAGCTCAGTTAACTCAAGACCTTCAATCTCAGCAAGAAAAGGTTAACTCTTTGATTGCTCAAAATCAATCGTCCCAAGCTGCTGCTGCTGCTGCGGAGGAGGAGGACAGGGATAAGATTTCTTCGGAGTTTTTGACTTTTTCTGAATCGATGAGGCGGAAGGACGAAGAGCACAAGGTTGTTTTGACGAAGATGGAGGACTCTCTTAATAAGGCTCGTCTTGCTTATGAGAGCATGCTGGCTGGTATGTCCTCCTAATTTTCTTGCTTTTTATTTCCCCTGTTTTTTCTAACACCTTTTCCAGAACGGGATGCGCTGAAATCAGGGGAGGCTGATTTAAAGGACCGGATTGCGGAACTTGAGGCGGAGAAAGCTTCCTTGAAAGCTAAAGAGGAGGATCTTCAGGAAACGAAGGTTTGGATGTTTTCGGAAGGGGCAAAGCTTCTGGCACAGAATATTCACAAGGGGAAGGAAATGACTGCTGCGGTGGCTGCGGTTAACAACGCAATGAGTGCTGTGGGTATCAATTCTGGTTTGCACGCTGGTTATATGCATGCTTTGCAAAAGAAAACCCCCTATAAAGAGGTGCCATTGTTAAACCGTAATGCTACGGAGGAATTGAAAACAGCGGTTGCTTGTTTCGATACTCTTACATTTCCCGTGATAGAAGATCTGCCGAAGCTTGCCAACATGCCTCTTTTTGAGATCAAGAAAGCCCTTCGTTTTGCAAGCGAATGACTTGTTTGGAGAAGTAAGGTGGACATGCCCGGATTTTTGGGGTATGCACCTTGGAAGTTTAAAATTGGTTTAATTTTTGTAAGGTGGACATGTCCGGTAGTTTGGGGCATGCACCTTGTTTCAGATGAATGTAATGATGTTTTTACTGATGTTTGAACAATTATCCTTCGTACAGTTTTTATAACTTCCGGCTTATATAAGTCCGGTTAGTTTTTTGATGTAATAACAAGTTTATACATGCGTCCATGTTTTGTTGTTTTACATTTCTTTTGCTTCCTGAACGTTCATTTTACAGGCACGGATCCGATTTATTTTACTTAGGATAATTTTTAAGTGAAGGAAAGCACTAACAAGACCAGATTGTCCTCACCTTTTAGGGTTAGCATCCCTAATTCGGCCGAATATTATACTTGTATTGCAATGTTTTAAGATAGAAAAATTTATTCTATTTTCTTATTCGGAGTTTATACTTCTCCGATTGACATGGTAAAAACATTTTATGAAACCCGTGGGTAAAAACCCTCCACGGTTTTTGGAATTTATCATTCATTTAGTGCGGGCATAACCATCCGCATTTACAGGAAAGTAGGAAAAACAACGGAAGCCGTAGCTTTCGTGTTACAATCTTATTTCAAAATAAGAAACTTTTTAAAGAAAACACTTCTTTAAGTGAACTCCATTCCATGTGCGTGGTATGATGGTCCCGTCCACTTTTTTAAGTGTATATGCACCATCGCTTCCTGCGGTGTTAATCAGGTACGGACCTTCCCATTTTAGTGCCATTTTTCCGGTGCCTTCTACCAAACTCGCTTCATTACTCCGCATGACGTAGTCACCGACTTTGAACCGGACCTCCTTCACTTTTGAGTTGTAATGTTTTTCCAACTCTTTTTTATATTTCGCCTCTCGGATCGCCGCGAGCTCTCTCCTTTCTTCGGCTAAATCTAGGTTCAGAAGGAGTTCCTGTTCGTTTTCTTCTTGACTCAGCTGCATGCGGGGAGTGGGAATCCCTACTTCAGCGGGGATAACAGCTTCGGTACCGTATGTTAGGCTGAAGGGAGTTTCCCTATTGCTCGTTTTTGGCATCGTTCGATGTGCCCATAGAACGTGCGGGAGTTCATCCGCCCATGAGACTCCTTCCCTCCCCAAGCGTTTCTTGATGCCTTCCACAATGCTGCGGTTGGCTCTTTCTACTTGCCCGTTGGCTTGGGGATGGGAAACCGAAGCGAAGCTTTGTTCGATACACATTCTCTCGCACCATGTCTTGAACGGTTTCTCGGCGAACTGTTTTCCGTTATCACTGACTATGCACATCGGCATTCCATATCTGCACACTATGTTCTCCCAGGCAAACCTCAGTACTTGCTCCCCTGTGATGGTCCGGAGGGGTTTGGCCTCGACCCATTTTGTGAAATAATCAATGGCTACCAACAAGAATTTTACTCCTCCAGTGGAGGCAGGGAAAGGACCAACAATATCAATCCCCCATTTCTGGAAAGGCCATGCTGATGTTACCGGAACGAGGTTGTTCTTGGCTCGGTGGCTAATGGGAGCGTGCCGCTGGCAATCTTCACATGATTGAAGTTCGCTTACTGCACTTTGATGCATACCCGGCCAGAAATATCCGGCATTCATTACTTTAGCTATAACCATTCTTGGTCCGGCATGGATGCCGCATATCCCCCAGTGGATTTCTCTTATGACGTAGCTAGCTTCTTCTGGCGTTAGGCATTTTAAGAGCGGACCTAAAAAGGTTTTTCGGTAAAGTTGCCCGTTATGGATCTGGTATTGCAACGCTTTGACTTTTAACTTTCGAGCCTGAGCTTTGTCTTCCGGGAGCTTTCCTTCTTTCAAGTAATCCACAATCGGAGTCATCCAAGATTTTTCGACAACAGAGACTGACATGACCGGCTCCATCTGCTGGATGGCCGGGGCTTGCAAAGTTTCAACTAAGACTTCTTTTGATAAATGACAAAATGCTACGGATGCAAGTTTACTCAAGGCATCGGCCTTTTTGTTTTTGCTCCGCGGTATATGTACTATCTTGCAAGAGTCAAAGGAGGAAATCATGCTATTGACTTGTTGGAGGTACCGGACCATGTTATCCTCTCGGGCTTCGTACTCTCCACTGACTTGGTTTACTACCAATAATGAATCGACATGCGCTAACACGGAGGTTGCTCCGGCTTTGGCTGCGGTTTGGAGACCTGCAAGGAGAGCCTCGTATTCCACTTCATTGTTTGAAGTTTTAAATTCGAATCGTAAGGCATAAGTGTACTCTATTCCTTCTGGATCTATAAGGATTAGCCCTGCCCCTGATCCTTCTTTACTGGAGGCTCCATCCGTATATAAGTTCCATACCCTTGGTAGGGCAGGTTTTTCTTTGGTGCTTTCTCCGGTCGGAACCTCTGTAAGGAAATCTGCCACCGCTTGGCCTTTCACCGGTCCTCTGGTGCGATAGGTGATGTCGAAAGCGCTAAGTTCAATTGCCCATTTCGTGAGACGTCCGGAGACCTCTGGCTTTCTAAGAATTTGTTGGATCTGGAGATCAGTTTGTACTTCTATATTGAAAGCTTGGAAGTATCTTCGGAGGCGTCTAGAGGCATGTACCAGGGCGAGTGCCAACTTTTCGATCATCGGGTACCGGGTTTCATAATCTTTCAGGATGCGGCTTACGTAGTAAACCGGGATTTGTGCCTGATTCCGATGCACTACGAGCACTGCACTTATGGCGAAATGAGAAGCGGAGAGATATACCGTGACAGTTTCTCCGGTGATTGGAGCGGTTAAGGTGGGCAGGGATCCAAGACAAACTTTCAGCTCCTGAAATGCCGAATCGGCTTCCGGTGTCCATTCTATTTGGCCTTTTCCCGTTCGTCTTTTCAACACATTCATGAAAGGAATAGAGCGATCAGCTGCTTTTGAAACAAAACGATGAAGGGCAACGAGCTTTCCATTTAATGACTGAATTTCTTTGACAGTTTTGGGGGGTTGCATGGAGACTACCGCTCTGATTTTATCCGGATGTGCCTTGATTCCGGACTGGGTTATCCATACACCGAGAAACTTCCCTTCTTCTAAGCCGAAGGAGCATTTTTTGGGATTAAGCTTAAGATTAACACTCCGAAGCCTGGTGAAGGTTTCGAGTATGTCGTCAATCATATTATCTTCGGCTTGACTTTTTATAACCAAGTCGTCCACATAAATTTCCAAATTCCTTCCGATCTGGTCTTTGAATGCCTTATCCATCAGCCTCTGATACGTGGCTCCGGTGTTTTTCAATCCAAACGGCATTTTGGTATAACAAAAAAGCCCTTCATTGGTTACAAACGCGGTTTTATCCTCATCCTCTACAGCCATCTGTATCTGATGATAGCCTTTGTATGCGTCTAAGAAGCTTTTGAGGCGAAAGCTAGAAAGGGAGTCAATCTTGAGATCGATCTCCGGCAAGGGATAACAATCCTTCGGACATGCGTTGTTTAAATCGGAGAAGTCTACACACATTCTCCAGGTTTTATCTTTCTTGGTGACCATCACTGGGTTGGAAACCCAGGTCTGGTAACGTACTTCGCGAATGATTCCAGCATTCAACAACTTTCGTACGTCCTCGGATATTGCTTTGTTTCGAGCTGGAGCCATGTTCCTTTTTCTTTGAGCTACAGGTTTCGCAGAATGCGAGACCTTCAGCTTATGTTCGGCCAAACATCGAGGAACTCCAACCATATCGGAGGTCTGCCAGGCAAACACATCGAGAGAATTAGATAAAAGCTTCCACAACTTCTTTTTAGTGCGCTCTGGAAGTTGAGCTCCGACTTCAATTTTTTGCTCTGGGAAGTGCGGATGAATAGCCCATTCTTCTGTGAGGAGGTTCGGAGGTTTATCAGTGCCCTTGCTTTGTCGTACTTCAGCTACGCAAATTGTGGATTCGGAGTGCAAAGTTGCTACTCCTGCCTCGGTGGGGAATTTTAACGATCCGTGAATGGTAGAACTGATGATGCCGAAGGCGCACATGCCGGGCCTTCCTAATATAACATTATGCACGGACCTTGCTTCTACCACTAGATACGTCAGGTTCACGGTTCGGGCGAAACTTCCTTCTCCCAGTGTTGTTGGTAAAGTGATTTGCCCCATAGGCTGTACCACTTCTCCGGAAAAACTTACCAACGGCATTGAGACTCGGATCAATTTTGCCTTGGTCTGTGGAGCTAGCTATTGAAAACACTGCTTATACATGATTTCGGTGGCACTTCCGCTGTCAACATAAATTCTCCGGACCTTGTGACCTGCTATGATCGCAGACACGATGATTGGTCCGTCCTTGACTTCTTCAGGATTGATGGGGGGAAAAGCAATGGGTTGCTGCATCCAAGCGGCCATATGGTGGCTGGAACGCTTGATGCCTTGGTTACCCGCTTTTCTGATCATGCCTATTACTGGTTGGTTGTTCGGATTATCCACCGAATTTCCTGAAGACTTTCCTTCCTTCACCTCTTTCACCAGATGCGACAGTTTTCCAGATCGCACTGCTTTTTCTATTTCTTGTTTCAGGGACCAGCAATCATCTGTGTTGTGACCTCGGGCATGATGGTAGTCACAGTATTTCTTGGAGTTCTTATCACCCGGGTTTCGGAGCTTCGGTGGAGCAGGGAAGTTTGACCCTTCCGCACTGAGAATTTCACTGGGGGTTTTGGAAAGGTCTGATAAGTTGTAAAACCTTGACCCGGAGCTTCTTCCGCATGGAGGTCTGTCGTTCCTGTTATATGGGTGTGGCCGCCCTCTATTACTGGACGGAGCTTTATCGAATACGGACCCACCGTTTTTCTTCCAGGAAGACATCTTGTGATCTGACTCCGGAGCTGGATTACATGCGTTTTTGCCTCGAGCAAAGGCTCTGGCTCGCTCCATGAGTACCTCCATTGTCTTTGGGAGATTTTCATGTAATTTTTCGACCAACTGATTGTTCCGGACTCCATGACAGAACCCGGAGATCCTTAACTGATCAACTACCCCACTGATCTGCATACTTTCCCGGTTAAACCGGTCAATGAAGCTATCCAAAGATTCTCCGTCTCTTCTCCGAATGTTGTGAACTTCGGTGATTTCTTTGGAGTAGTGTCTTTGCTGGCTAAAATTTTGGAGAAATAATCTTCGGAACTCTTCGAAATCGTTGATCTCCCCTTCATTCAGCGCATCGAACCACACTCGAGCAGCTCCAGTTAGTGTTTGCGCGAACATGAAACACCACGCTGGCATCGGCCACTGTTCTACCCGTGCGGCTCCGTCGAAATCGAACATATGATCATCTGGATCAGTTGTACCATCATACTTTTTTACTGTAGTCGGCATTTTGAGCTTCGGAGGAAGCTTTGCATGTGTGATGCGAGCGCTAAATTTTGACTTAGCAGTCATGGAAACTGGGTGATACGGTTTGGTGAGTTCCGGATCATTAACTACGTCCATCTGTGCTTCATTTCGTATGGACATTGCTGGCGAAGGTCCGGACGAACCCTGGACATACCCAGTGTAAATTTCCGAGGTAACAACTGTGGAAAAAGTAGGAGGGGTAAACATTGTAGGACCCATGGTCCTTATTGGAGCTTCTTCTTGAAACAACCTGGTTCGTAAACCGAGGATTTGTTCATCTCTAGCCTGTTGTGCTTTCAATCGTCGCAGAAGACTTGCATTTCTGGAGAGAAACTCCGCATCAAACTCAGATGTTTGCGAAGTAGGGATTAACACGAATGGCAAGGTTGTTCCCGGCCCTGAGCTTAAAGCATCTGAGGTTACGGGAACAGTACTTGCTGGTGCTGTAATTTGTGTACTAACAGTTGTAGATCCCAGATTCACAGAACCTGAGGCCGCCATTTGTCAGTTCTTTGCTCAAGAAATTCATCGGAGTGAAGGACTAAGAGCATTGAGATCGGATGGCGCCAATTGAAGAACCAAAGAATCGAGTTTAGGCCGGAGCCTGTAAACGAGGGTTTGGATCTTGTGAGAAGACTTGGGAAACAGTCCTGCAAAACAGAAAACCGTTAGGCTCGCCGCAGAGATGGGAGGGCCACTCTGCGACCACCCTCCGGCGTGAGGATAAGTATTGGTAGAGAGAGAAAGTAGAGAGAGAAAGTAAGGACGAAGGTTCAGAAAATCGTACTTGGCTTTGTACTTTGAGGGGGTATTTATAGTAGTCAACTTAGATGACATCATCCGTCCAGACGCACTTGAGTGGAGGTTCATCTTCGGAGGTTCTTGGTGTAGGACGGACATTATTCGGATGTACGTCCAAGTGGAGTCTTGTTCGTCCTGGAATCATGTCCGGCCTCGGACATGTATCTTCAAATCCATACGCCATTCTTGCTCCTGACCTGCTTGGATTCTTTGATAAATAGGGAAATACTGCTGCATATCTGCTGTATGCACATGCTCGAATATGTTCAATTATTAGAAAATCGGGTAAAGACATCGAAGAACTGAAAAGGGTAAGAGTCCCATTTTTATAGTTTTTTACATTTTTATATTTAATTTTGAATAGATGATTGAATTTAAATGTTTGCGACAGGAGGGGCAATTAAAATTAGAGAAAGATGAAGAACGCAAGCTCGGATTACATTTGCTCCAGTTTCCGGAGGTAAATACAATTTTGCAATGAAGAAACCGTTGCTCCAAGCATCTTTTTTCTTCAGGCGGGTTAGGGTTGGGTAACGGGTCAAAATGGTCAACCTTTTAGTACGGGCCAAGCATCTTCTTATTTAATGTGCCATTTTTTTTTCAGGCTGTAAAAGAGGCTTGCACCAATCTGTTACCGAATGTCCTGTGTGAGTACCTATATGATTTATCTGAGAAGTTTACGAGCTTCTACTCCGAGTGCCAGGTTTGTTTATACAAATAATTAAATTAAACACCTATATGATTTATCAAATTTATTTGACTTTACAAAAGTCAGCTATGGTTTTTGTTGACATTGATAACATTGGGCAGGTGGTTGGGTCTGCTGAGGAGACAAGCAGATTATTGTTGTGTGAGGCAACTGCAGTCGTCATGAGGAAGTGCTTTTATCTCTTGGGGATTACTCCTGTCTACAAAATCTAATCTGTAGTTTCATTGAATCGTAATACATCCTTACAGATTGTAAATATTCTTATTGGTCTTTTTTGCAGATTTTTGCCTTTGGGCATCTTCATATGATTGTTACACAAGTTTATTATTTATTTAAGATGTTCTTGTTTCTTGCTATCCATAAAGATCATATAGTTGCTATGTATATTGCCTGCACTGTTTTTTTGAGAGCACCACTGTACTGCTGCAATAATGCAATGTAGGGCAAGATAACACCTGTCTCACTAATCCATAATTCGAGATTGGCAAGTTGCACCACACATTAACCTGACTCTAAACCTCCTTTGCAAATTTGCAAAACGCCAGAAGATCCGTCGTTTCTAATTCTTTATTGTAACGAACGCATAACGTCGATCCATGGTTAACACCTCATTTAGCCAGAGCCATTTTGGTGGGGATTCTATGCAAAGCTTCCATTGACATAATGAAGAGGGGAGACCGGGAGAGTGGATCGCCTTGTCTTACCCCATGTAGAGTTTGAAATTCCTTGATTGCGGGTCCATTGATGTTCTTGCCGTTGATAAACACTTACTAATCCATCTTCTCTGTTTACCTGAGAAATTCATTTTTTTTTAAATTGACTTTCATTCACACACCACTGAACCCGAAAACCGGGCCAGCAAAAACAACAAAGGAAATTACAAAATTACAAATTTACACCAGTTGCTCCACTCAATCGAACCAAAACGAGACCTATGCTTGAACCAAAAGAAACTCAAGGATCTAATCTCACTAAAAACTTCACCCACAAACGCCCGCGAGCCCGAAAAAACCACTTTATTTCTTGCTAGCCAAATACACCAACAAGAAGATAAAATGATACCTTGAAGAACCTTTGATTCCAAGCACCCCAATCTGCTAAACTTGTGAATAACCAATAAATCCTTTATAGAGAACGCGAAAATCGGAGGAATATTACACCACCTACTAACTTTCTGCCAAATTAAGTCTGCGAACTGGCAGGTTATGAAGAGGTGGAGCACCGACTCGTCAGCTTCTCCGCATAAGGGGCAAAGACCCACTTGATTGATAATATTTCTGGAAAAAAGCGCATCATAAGTCGGAATCCGATTTAATTCAAGTCTCCAAGCCAGAATATTACACTTCGCTGGCACCCATTTACACCAATCGAGCACGAAGATATTCGGATCTGTTCTACCGCGATACATGATATGCTTAGCCGACTTCACCGAGAAAGAACACGAGGGATCGCCCAGCCACCTCCATTTGTCTCTGCCGGCTCCGATGGAAACGGGGGAGAGCAAAGCAAGAAGAGAAGCCAACTCTTGGACCTCCACAGCCGTGTCCGGTTCGTATCTCCAAAGCCACGAAACACCTCCGGACAATCGATCAAAAACCGAGCAGTTTTTAACGACTTCAAGGCGAAATAAATGAGGGAATAACTCTTTTAAGGTAAAATCGGTAATCCAAGGATCCAACCAAAAGAAAATGTCCATGCCCGAATCGACCACCCCTTTGAAAAAACTCCGTAAAGGTTTATGATCCACTAGCGGTTTGCTAATGGATTTACAAATATTAACCCAAACCCCATTGACAGCTTTGTTACAAGGTAAAAACACCCACTCCGATCGACCCAAGTGAATAGCATTAATGATTTTGACCCATAAGCTATCGGGTTCGGTTTTAAATCCCCATCCCCATTTACTTAACAGAGCCAAGTTAACGTCCATTAATTTATTCAAACCCAATCCACCAGCTTTTTTAGGAAGGGTAACCCTATCCCATGCCACCCAGTGAGTTTTCCTCGCATTAGACGAACCGCCCCATAAGAATTTCTTAATAATACCCTCCAAATCCTTAATGACCTTAACAGGAGCTTTGTAGAGAGACATGAAGTACGTAGGCAGGCTTTCGAGGACCGAACGGATTAAGGTAACCCTTCCTCCAATATAAAGCAAAGCCGCCTTCCATAAAGATAAACGACTCTTAAAAATATCATAAACCGGCCTCCAATTGATTATACGATTCATATTAGCGCCAACCGTCAACCCTAAGTATTTAAAAGGAATAGAATCGACCTTACACCCGATCCAGGCCGCCATCTCCTCAACTTCTTCGATCAAAATCCCAATACTGAATAAACTGGACTTGTTGAGGTTGATCTTCAAACCTGAGCATGCATGAAAACAACGCAAGATCCTGATAACATTGGAAATATTCTCTTTGTTCCATTCCCCCATTATCATAGCATCATCAGCAAAAAGTAAATAAGAGACACTAGAGTTAAGGTCAGGAAGGTTAAAGCCTTTAAAAACGTTGACCTCACATGCCTTTTTGAAAAGGCACGAAAGGGCCTCCATAACAACCACAAAAAGAAAAGGAGAGATCGGGTCTCCTTGCCTCATACCTTTACTGCACCCGAATTCGAAGGTTGACAAACCATTCACCAACACCGAAGCTCTAGCCGAAGAGAGAATGCCTGAAATCCAGCCACACGATTTATCCCCGAAACCCATATGATGAAAGATATCCAACACAAAGCTCCAGTTCACATTGTCGTAAGCTTTCTCGAAATCAACTTTGAGAAAGAAAGCCTGCTTCTTATTTTTTCTGGACCAAGAATGTAATTCGTTAATAATCATAGGCCCATCCAAAATGAGCCTACCTCCAAGGAAAGCTGACTGAGAGTCAGAAATAACGTCATTGAGAACCGGTTTCAGTCTATTCGCTAGCACCTTAGACACCACTTTGTTGATAACCCCAACCAAATTGATAGGACGATAGTCACTCAGCCCCAACGGGTCCCTCTTCTTAGGAATCAGGGCTATAAACGCAGAACCGCATCCTTGACTAAGTTTGCCAGACAAGAAAAAAGCCTCCAAGACGTTACAAAAGTCGGACTCAAAGAGATCCAAAAAATGAGTGAAAAATCTGAAATTGAAACCATCGGGACCAGGAGCCCGATCCTTACCACAATCGAAAACTGCTGATTTAACTTCTTCCTTAGAAAACCAGACCTCTAAAGAAGCTGTAGTGGATGGAGAGATCTGCTTCAGAAGATGGCAAGACAACTTGGGCCGATCGCTATCCTCCTCTATAAATTAATTTTTGAAAAAGCGAAAGACCTCCTTTTTCACGAGAGATGGTTTTGAAGTCCAAATCCCATTAACCTCAATTCTGTGAATCGAGTTACTAGCTATCCTGTTGTTTATCATAGCGTGAAAAAACTTTGAGTTTTCATCCCCCTCCTTCGCCCATTAAATACGGGATCTTTGTTTAAGATCCATAAGTTTCGATAATTCAGCCTCACGGATAATTCTCTTATTCTCGTTAAAAATCCATTCTTCATCCTCAGCAAGGTCTCTGAATTCAAGGATAGATTCAAGAGACTCGTATTCCGATTTAGCTGTCTCCAAGTCTTCTCCTTCTTTTCGGGCCAGATCCGATTTCCAAACTTTCAAACGTTCCTTAATAAAACTAAGCTTTTTGATAAGGGAAACGCCAGGGTTCATATCATCAGAAACAAACTCGCTAACAGCCTTAACCACAGTTTCATGAAACCCCGGTTTATCAAACCAAGAATTAAAAAATCTGAAAGGGCGAGGCCCGAAATTCTTAGGACGACAAAATAAGATAATGGGATTGTGATCCGACCAAAGCCTCGGAAGAACCCGACAACAAGCCACCGGCCAAGAGTTGAAGAAATCGGAATTGACCAGGAAACGATTGAGCTTACTACACTTGTTGCCATTATCGGAAAAGAAAGTGAATAACCTGCCATTCATGTTATACTCCAAAAGCCCTGCCTCAAAAATAAACTCATTAAAGTTATTAGCACAATTCTGTTTAAAAGAGCAACTTCTTTTTTCCTCTCTAAACCGAACCGCGTTGAAATCGCCAGCCAAGACCCAAAAACCTTCATTAGCTTCCATAATAGATCTCAATTCGTCCCATAAAGCCTTCTTAGCCGACACCCCTTGGGGGGCATAAACGTTAAGAATATTGACCGACGAGGAACACCCACCAAGTTCCCTTTAACGTGAAAAATTTCTGTTCTTAGATCCGCCCGATTGATGAAACAGCTTCTTATCCCAGATACAAATTAAACCACCTGATAAACCAACAGAGTCCACATAATCCATGCCAAAATCCTTTTACCCCATAACGAAGCGATAACAGAATCAAAAACACCAGAAGATTTAGACTCTTGAAGAGAGAGAAACGAGATGTCATGGTCAGCAATCAAACCTTTCACCCATCCAGATTTGTTCAAACCCCCAATACCCCTGATATTTAAAGAGAGCAAATTCATGATTGAACCACATTAATACCTGAGATAATCGATTTCCTGATTAAATCCGAGTGATCAGAGATGTTAATTCCGATCTTGGAGCCGACTGAAACAGTAGCCTGCACTTCCTTCTCCACTCCCGATGACCCATTAGTACCGAGCCCCTGAGAACTGATACCTCCAGCATCCCCGGGAGGTAAGACGTTCTCGTTCAAAGACGTATTGCCCGGATCGGATCCTTGAGCACGATTATTAGAAGGAGCCAATGTGTTTAAATCAAAGTGGAACTGTTCAAAATCTCCATAATTTCTGTCGCCACCAGAAGCCCCAGCTGATTTCTCACAACTAGATTCCCCAACCATATCCAAACAACTCCTAGGCCTCTTCTTTGGTCTAAGCCCATCGCTATTAACAACTGCTTCAGAACTGTTGATATTGGGCCTAAGCGAATTAAAAGATTTCCTTACCACTCTATTGGGCCTGACCTTATTAACCCTCCCAACATTAAAACGTAAAGGGTCTGACTAGGCCCTACCCCCAACTTGATCAGAACTTTGACAACAGATATCATTAACAAAAGGAGGATGGCTCACCTTTCCAACCGTCTGATCACCAACATTCTTGGGAGAAGTACCGCCGTCTACATTCTCTCTCTGCATGGGAGCATGCATGTCAAGGGACGGCTGTTGATTATCCAAAGGCTTTTGGACCTCCAAAATAGGAGACTCCTCAAACTCTTCCCCTACCTCGATTGAATTCCGCTCAACCTCCGGCATCGCATGACCGCCACCCAACCCCGACGAAGCGGCCACAGACACCTCATCATCTTCCCGGAAATCGGAGAGCCACTGATCATTATCTTCGATAACCCATACCTTATACCTTTTGTCTTGCCAAGTTAGGTTAATGAGGCCGTTTATCCTGTTGCCCGAATCAGTGAGAATTCCTATACGATCAAATGAAAGGTCCCCGTCAGATTCTGAGAACTGAGAAAATTGAACAATTTTGCCAAACTTGCTACCGATCGAATCGAAAACCTTGCTAGACACTAGGTGAGGTGGGACACCAAGAATGTTCACCCAAGCTAACCTCTCATAAGGAAGAGCCTGACCAAGCCAAGGATCAAGAGTAGAGAACCACCGACCCCAAGACTCTTTCTCATTCAACAGACAATTGGATCTTTCCTCACTTCCAAAAGAAATCAGGACTGAAAGACCTCCCAAATACTGAATGGAGGCATCTGGATCCAATAGGCTTGAAATCTTGTCATTTTCATCTGGCTTCTTACAAGCATTTAGCATAATGTACAAGTATTCAAAATACCCTTACTATATAAAAAAACAAAAAAAATAGGTAAAAAGACGGAAATACCCCAGACAACGTTGAAAAATGGACGAAAGTTGCAAAACTGGCCAAACCTCAAGGACGAAAATGACATTTTACTCATAATTTTTTAATAAAATGTTTGACCCATTAGTTAACTCTTATCCTTGTAACTATCATTTGTGGCTTTTTTTGTCCAATTAATGTAAAACTCATACTGCGTGCACAGATTATTCAGCCAGCACTGAACGTTCTAGTAAATCTTGTTTGCCCTCCGCCATCAATCAGTAACAAACCAACTATGCCAGCACAAGGACATACGTCTTCGTCTCAACCTTTAAACGCTCCTACAGAGGCAACTATCAACATTGCCAGCTTGAACGAGCCACGCGAACGGAACGGAGATTCCAGTCATGGTACTTCATTTACAACTTCTGGATTAGTCGGTGACCGTAGGATATCCTTAGGTGCCGGTGCTGGTTGCGCGGGCCTTGCTGCTCAAATGGAACAAAGTTTTCGCCAGGCAAGGGAGGCGGTCCGGGCCAATAACGGTATCAAAGTTCTGCTTCAGCTCTTACAGCCACGGATAATAACACCGTCAACCGCCCTTGATTGTCTTCGTTCTCTCGCATGTAGAGTCTTGCTTGGTGTTGAAACACGGAATCACCGCCGGGATGACTGGACCGCTTTCTCCATGAGGGTGAAGAATCACATCTTGTTCTTCCTCTTGAATCTAGACCTGCAATGGAGAAGACAAGAAAGTGGAGCTTGTAGAGATGACCGGTAGGGGAAAGAATCCCCTGTTTCCAGTAACAAAAGTGTGGCGGCTCCATCTTGTCTAACCCTAATAATGAGGTGAACACCTCCTTATATAGGGGACATGGGCCTCCCCTAACCTCAATGGGCCAGGCCCAGTTAGGGGTTATCTCTACAAGTCCCTAGCCCAATGTAGTATATACTACAACGCATTGGGCCTCGCGGTTGGGTTAGTCAGCACAATAATAAATAATTAATATAAAGGCAATAAGTAACGGGAAACTCTGACCGCTCAGGTCGGGTCCAATACCATACCTCTAAAAGTCCCCCAGTCTAGTGTTGCTCACGAGTGCAAGCGTTGGGAGGAGCACTAGACTTATTAGAAGTGCTGGGAAGTGAGGATTATTAATTCTATGTTTACCTGTCGCCGAGGCGCGAGAGCTTTGCTGGCCATGTTTATTGCGTCTGTCTTTCGTTGTGAGTAAGGATGATGGAGCGGTGAAATGTGCACGATAGTTCATCGTGGTAATTGGCTAGGCAAAGGCTGGTTGCTGCCTTTTGTACTAGCTCACTCTCATGAGCTGCCAAGGTTGCACGTATGCGTATACGTCCCGCGCATGGACTTTGGAACTGGGTGAGTGTTTTTTGGCTGTCGAGTGTGGGAGTATAAGGAACAAGGTAATTCAACCTGGATGATGAAGGGTCCTATTTATAGCCGGAGGGTGAGAAGGGGGGGAGCAGCTTGTGCCAGCTGTGGTTGCGCGCCAGCTGTCCGACCGAGGGGACTATCCTCTTGGTCTCCTCTGCTGTGGTCAGGGTAGTGTTACACGTGGCGCGCTTACATTTGCCCATTTTGGGTACGTCGTACTGGTGTTGTCGGACTGCTCCTTAATTCGTCGCAGCCCTACCTGGCGCTTGATGACTGGTGACACGTGTTGTCCTTTTTGTCGGATGGAGCATCTTTGGTGCCACCTTGATATTTTTCCAGAAGCTTCTAGAAGCTTCTGGATGACATTGTCGCTGCCAGCGCCACATAGGATGGAAAAGTGGTGTGGTCCCTGCCATGTGAGCAGGGAATTGGGACCATACCTCTTCAAGTCCCCCCAGTCCAGTGTGCCTTCTAGTTGAGTTGATCGTCTAGGAGGGATTTTGGACTTATGAAGGTAGTGGTTTTTATGACATGTGCTTTTGTGGTAAACTTTGAAAAGTTGAGCCAAATGTACGCATGGCGCATGTGTTTTGGCAACTTGTAAAGGTTGGTCCAAATGGACGCATGGAACATGGATTTTGGCGAGTTGTAAAAGTTGAGCCAAATGGACGCATGGCGCATGGGTTTTGGCAACTTGTAAAAGTTGAGTCAAATGGGGCATGGCGCATGTCGTATGGAAATGTGCCAAAACAGCGCATGGAGTTGGCGTACAGATGTAAACCAACACGGCGCATGGCGCATGGGATGGCTTATGGAACTGAGCCAAAACGGCGTATGAGTCACTATAAAATATTCAACCTTTTGTATGACTATGTTAGTTAGCGCATGATGCGCGCGTGTTTATCCTTATGGAATACGTATACCTGGTGTTTAAATCTCTGTAAACTGTTGTCTACAATATTTGCACGTGTTAATCCACTTTGAGTCAGGTTATCGCGAATGAGAATTGGCATAAAGTTGCGTCAGGATAATGAAGTGGAAACCCTAGCCTGCGCTAATCATCCGTTGTGCCATAACAACAATGTGGCGTGAGGCAAGGAGATGTGGGTGTAAACGAAACTTTATTTTAGCCAATGTGTTTTTGCGTATACCCAAAGTGGTGCGTGCATTTGTAGCTCAGTTTATGTTTTGTAAGCGTTTTCGTCTATGGCTAAACATGCGCGCGTGCGTGACATACACACCCGTATGTAAAGGCAGCAGGGCCGCATGGAGCTTAGCGTGCCTGCATGTGTAGCAGCAAGCTCGCTTGGAGACTGGCGTGCTCGTCTCTAAAGGGCCATGTGCGTATGACGACTTGCGTGTTCATGTGTGGAGCGTCAGGCTCGCATGGAGACAGAGATGATCGTATGTATAACACCAGACTCGTATGGAGACCGACGTGCTGGCATGTAACAGAGCTTGCGCGCATGGCGACTTACGTGCTCATAAGTAATGGAGCATGCGGCTGGCGACTTACGTGCTCGTATGTAGAGGAGCATGCGACTGACGACTTACGTGCTCGTATGTAGAGGAGCATGCGTGCAAAACGCATGTGTGCTCGCTCGTAAGTAAAGGAGCATGCGCGCGGCGACTTACGTGCTCGTATGTAGAGGAGCATACGACTGGCGACTTACGTGCTTGTATGTGGAGGAGCATGCGTGCAAAACGCATGTGTGCTCGCTCGTAAGTAAAGGAGCATGCGCGCGTGGCGACTTACGTGCTCGTATGTAGAGGAGCATGCGACTGGCGACTTACGTGCTTGTATGTGGAGGAGCATGCGTGCAAAACGCATGTGTGCTCACTCGTAAGTAAAGGAGCATGCGCGCGTGGCGACTTACGTGCTCGTATGTAGAGGAGCATGCGAGCATGCGACTGGCGACTTACGTGCTTGTATGTGGAGGAGCATGCGTGCAAAACGCATGTGTGCTCGCTCGTAAGTAAAGGAGCATGCGCGCGTGGCGACTTACGTGCTCGTATGTAGAGGAGCATGCGACTGGCGACTTACGTGCTTGTATGTGGAGGAGCATGCGTGCAAAACGCATGTGTGCTCGCTCGTAAGTAAAGGAGCATGCGTGCGTGGCGACTTACGTGCTCGTATGTAGATGAGCATGCGGCTGGCGACTTACGTGCTCGTATGTAGAGGAGCATGCGTGCAAAACGCATGTGTGCTCGCTCGTAAGTAAAGGAGCATGCGCGCGTGGCGACTTACGTGCTCATAAATAGAGGAGCATGCGTGCAAAACGCATGTGTGCTCGCTCGTATGTAGAAGGAGCAGGCGCATATGGCGACTTACGTGCTCATAAATAGAGGAGCATGCGTGCAAAACGCATGTGTGCTCGCTCGTATGTAGAAGGAGCAGGCGCATATGGCGACTTACGTGCTCGTATATTGTTTGTCCTGCAAACAAGTCAACAAGGTAAATTATAACAAAGGATTTGATATATGAAAGCATTGTACCGAAACCTTGTTCTTAGGAGGAGTTCGTTCTATGTATCCAAACTCCGTAATATGTGAAAACAACTTCAAACTTCGGAATGGTGTTGGACTATGCTAGCCCGTTTGCTTATTGTAGCTGCTAAAAAATGTCAGTAGCATTGAAGTTGAATAATAATAATCAATGATACTAGTGTGCGCCAGAAATATTGCAAGGTTAATGCTCGTTAAAACGATGAACTACTAGCCATGTCGTTAAATAATTTCATTTGCTAGACGTTAGCCAGTTTATGTTATCAGGGAAGTGTTCACAGCCAATTACGTATGAACATTGCCCATATATTAGCTAAAATGATATGTACCCAAATGCATGGTTTAAAAGTCGTACACCGACTCTTGTAGCACGTAATAATGTGTTTGAGCTATAAGTTGAAAGTTATGGTGCAAACTTAAGATAAGCAGAAAAGTGAATAAAAACAAGTTCAAATTAGCCCTTTTAAAACTCCACAAACGAATGGTAGAGCTGATTCGCGCGGCGGAGACGCGGCCACGCAGTAGTGGTTATTTGTCGGTCGTGTGCCATGGTTTTCTTAACCACCCCCTTTTAGGGTGGAAGTAGGGCGTGCTAAATGATACTAGTCGTGACACACTAGAAAGTATATGCGATTTGGCTACGAATATGACAATTATGTAAAGTATATCGTACATAATACGTATATCTCATGGTCGCTTGATCATGACGATCGTACACATGTGCGATGTACGATGAAGTCTTGTGTGCATGCTTTTTCGGCTTTCATCGGTGTGCGTGAGGAACCCTCGCCGCGTTTTCCCGATTAAATGTATTGCTAATCCGAAAATTTGTCCTTGGGAGGTGTTTGTTCTATGCCTCCATACTCCGTAGTATATGAAAACAATTTTGGCCTTCCAAATGGTGTTGCACCATGTTGGTCGTTCGGTTTGTTGCTTCTAAATAGATGTTAGTAGCATTCCGCTAAGATATGGATTGTAGATAATCGATGAGCGTATACCCATGTCTATAAATATACTACATGTAATCGGTGTGTCATATGATTGCTTCAATAAAAATATACACCCATTAGACATGCACGCAAGTAACTTTTCATTCAGCATAATCGTTGAATTGTTTTTTGAGGACAGGCATGGGTAAACACAAAGGATCTTTGCTGGCGGAACCATTTGCACACGCAAAGTACCCGTAGGCGGAGCTTTACCTGTGGATACGGAGTTGATCGCAGGCAGGCGGAACTTTCCGGCGTGCACAAGACACCATCACGGAGGTGTCTCTGCCGCGCACGGGTGGCCGAGTGTGTGTTATGTCATTCTCGGACCATTTGTACTAAGTTGTGTTGAGCTGATCGACTATGGTCGCCATGTTTCGATCCGGTAAACATAAAGGATCAGTTTTGGAAGCTATGAAGTTGCGTAGAATAAAGCAAGGTTTAACTTTTTATAAGTACACTATGTACCATTGAGTCTTTCGGTTCATTGTTACTAAATACATGTAAGTGGTATTTTTCAAAAAATTGGTTATGAATAGCAAAAAGTGTTTGCTCATATATTGATACGCCGTATGTATCATGTATAACATGTGACTGTGTAACCAACAAAAAATAAACACATGTATATGTAATATCAATAATATCTTCTGCTCATATATGTCATCCTTTGGAAAGGAGTTTTTATTTGTTTTTTTTTTTTTTTTTGATAAATGAGGTGTTGGGCTTCGATGGTGGGCTGGTTGCTGCTTATTTTTGGTGTGCTAAAGACCCAAATATAGATCTACTTAACAACCGGATATAAGAGAATACCCACCTAACCTTGTTAATCAGTTATTTCCTTACATGTTGATGCTGAATGATGACTAGATTTTGTGGGCTGCTGGGCTTCGATGTTGGGCTTTTCTAAAGGACATCAGATGTGAATGGATCGGTTTTTGTCTATTATATATCAGATATGTTGATATGTTTTCAGATTAAAAAACCCACACTCCAGCAACACACATTCCCCATCCCAGATCCTTCGTTAACCTCTCTCACGTTCTCTTACCTAGGGTTTTTATCTTTTGATCAGATTCAGAGCATGTGTTAAAGATCATGTGTGGCTTGTATAGATCTGTTCGCGAGTGCTAACAGTTCGCGGTGTCTTGTTGATGGAGCTTGTGCACGCCACGCGCCGCCGCGCGTTTGTGTTTATCTCACGGAGTTTGCTCGATGCGCACGGCTTGTCGGAGCTTGTGTACACATGTGCGGTGCGCGTTTGTGCTTATCGGACGCACGGCGCACGGCGTGTCGGAGCTTGTGCACCCATGCGCGGTGCGCGTTTGTACTTATCGGACGCACGGCGCACGGCGCGTCGGAGCTTGTGCACCCATGCGCGGTGCGCGTTTGTGCTTATCGGACGCACGGCGCACGGCGTGTCGGAGCTTGTGCACCCATGCGCGGTGCGCGTTTGTGCTTATCGGACGCACGGCGCACGGCGCGTCGGAGTAGGGGCCTGCCGTGCACAGTGGTTTTTTCACTAACAAGGCAAGGAATGGTTACAAAATCTCGACACTCGTTGATTCCGTTTCCGCCTGTTGAAGCATCGGTTCGTTGGCATTTGTCACCATCTAATGTAGATAAAGATGTGAACGAAGATGTTGTTGCCACCGTCAATCACGAACCTGCTGTTTCACTAGAAGAGAGACTGAAAACTTGTTTTTAAGGTGAAGTATGGACATGATTGCAAACTTTGTAAAAGGACAACCATTTTTCTTTTGAAAACGAAAAAGGAGTGTAGCTTTATTAGTTCAACTTTAGTTGTTGACAGCTGTGAAGGACTAAATTCATAGTGTCAGTCCCCTTTTTTATATATATATATATACAAGAAAGAGACCTGTGTTTGATATTTAATGCAAAGTTGTGCCTGACACCTTATTAGGTGTTTACAGCTGTAAAGCTTTTGGGAAAAAAAAAAAAAAAAGGTGACTGCAATCTTTTTATTAATAATCTAATAATAAAAATAATTGTGGCTAATGTTCTCGATTCTTCCTTCAAGAAAGAAGTGAAAGATGCCATGTTCAAAATATTCCCTGACCTTTTAGAAGTCGATTAGAAAATATTAAATGACTGTCATTAGTTTTTCGAACTTTTGAAGTGACGTAACGGAAAACTTCACAATTTGTTTTCTTTTGTAAAATCACTTTGCTAGTTAGCAAAACTTTTTCTCATGATTGTTTTCAATTTTTGTTTTAACAAGAGCTTTCATCCAAGGAAAGGAGGGGAGAAAATTACCTTATTTCATGAATAAATGACGGCGAACCTGTATAACGAGGCATTGGACCCCTCAAAACAGGAATCTCTTGATTATATTTTGAGAAAGTCTTGTACGGCAATAGATCTGAGCTTCCTTGTACATGAGGTTGTGAACCCCATTTGAAACAAATGTAGATCTGGATATTTTGAAGCACTGAAACGAGTGAAATACCACAGATCTAGAAGTTTTTGAAAACATAACACAGATCTGTGGGGTTTATCCATTCAAAGATCAAGGGTGTGGCTCTAAGAACACAGATCTAGAGATCTGAGGATAAAACAAGATGTGATCAACTAATGTATAATTATAAACTCGGATGGCGCCAAATGTTGAAACACGGAATCACCGCCGGGATGACTGGACCGCTTTCTCCATGAGGGTGAAGAATCACATCTTGTTCTTCCTCTTGAATCTAGACCTGCAATGGAGAAGACAAGAAAGTGGAGCTTGTAGAGATGACCGGTAGGGGAAAGAATCCCCTGTTTCCAGTAACAAAAGTGTGGCGGCTCCATCTTGTCTAACCCTAATAATGAGGTGAACACCTCCTTATATAGGGGACATGGGCCTCCCCTAACCTCAATGGGCCAGGCCCAGTTAGGGGTTATCTCTACAAGTCCCTAGCCCAATGTAGTATATACTACAACGCGTTGGGCCTCGCGGTTGGGTTAGTCAGCACAATAATAAATAATTAATATAAAGGCAATAAGTAACGGGAAACTCTGATCGCTCAGGTCGGGTCCAATACCATACCTCTACACTTGGTTTAGCTAGAGATGATACAATTGCACACATTTTAACAAAACTTCAGGTATGATTATATAATTTATATCTACATAAAACTAGAATGATTTCATTGGTTTCAAGTTTCATATCTGAAGATTTTTTTGTTTTAGGTTGGGAAGAAGTTATCAGAACTTATTAGGGATTCTGGTAGTCAGACGCCAGGTGGCGAACAGGGTAGGTGGCAAACGGAACTATCTCAGGTTGCAATTGAGCTGATGGCGGTATGTATATGAAGTCTTTTAAAAGCACTGAAGAGTTGACCACTCTCCACTGCATCATTAAGTAAATTAATCGTGTTTTAATATCGCAGATTGTAACAAATTCAGGACGAGCAAGCACATTAGCTGCTACTGATGCTGCTACACCTACTCTTCGGCGCATTGAGAGAGCTGCAATCGCTGCTGCTACTCCTATTACTTATCATTCTAAGTACTTGCTAACATAATCTTTTTCAGTTACTAAATATTTGTTTTTTCATTGACATGTTTTTGATTTAAAATCTTTCAGGGAACTTTTACTGCTAATTCATGAGCACTTACAGGCATCTGGGCTATCAACAGCATTATCTGCCGCACCGTCATCTTTGACATATCAAGCTTCTGGTCAGGAGAATTCGTCTGTACAAATTCAATGGCCATCTGGACGGGCCCAATCTGGATTTCTCACTGCAGAAAAACCAAAACAACAAGAAGAAATTAACCTAAAACAAGATTCAGCTTTGTCTGCAAAGAGACGACCATTGGTCATATCATCTACATCTGGAGTCCAGTCAAAAATGACGTCTAGCATCCTTCTCCATCAAGCAACAAAGTTAATAATTCTTCTAAGAAACCGCCTGTTGGTCCAGTCGCATCAGAAGAAAATCAAGTGGCAACAGATAGTGTTATGAAAACTCCAATACTATTGCCATTAAAGCGTAAGTTGACTGAATTAAGAGAAGTTGGACCGTCACAATCAAACAAACGACTCAACACCGGCGACGTAGGGTTTCGTTCTCCTGTGTGTATACCAGCCGTAAAAATAGTTTACTAGGTGATACTCCTATGTTCTCCGCATCAGCTTCTTTTAAGGATCATTTAAGAACACCTGCAAGTGTCGGCATATCTGATGGTTTAGATGATAACCAGAACGCACAAAACGCTAATACTGAACGGTTGACTTTGGATTCCATTGTGGTTCAGTATCTTAAACACCAACACCGCCAATGTCCCGCTCCTATTACCGCCTCTTTCCCTTTTGCACCCACACGTATGTCCAGAATCAAAGCGAAGCCTTGATGCACCATCAAACATCACCGCCAGGCTCAACACACGGGAATTTAGAAACGTGTATGGCGGCATTCATGGTCGTCGAAGGGACCGCCAGTTTGTGTGACCATGGCGGACATGTCGGGACGACACTGGTATTCTGTTGACTTGTTTGACAGATTGCCGCCGGTAGCCACTCTCAAGGTTTTCGATTCAAATACTAATAACATGTTAGAAAGCAGCGCGGGTCACCAGTTTCCTTTGACCATGGTCAAATCCTTCTTTTCTTCAGATACTCAATTACTTCTCTCTTCAAGTTCACATGATGTTAGATTGTGGGACGCACCAGCCGGACCTAAATATTCATTCGACGATATTAAGGCGGCAACGTTTAGTCACTGCGGGACCATGTTTGCAGCATTATCTTCTGAGTTATCAAGACGGGAGATCTTGTTATATGATGTTCAAACATGTAAATCTGATTTGAAACTCACTGATCAATCTTCTAGTGCTTCCAGTAAAGGGCATGCTTATTCTCAGGTTCACTTTAGCCCTTCAGATATTATGCTTCTATGGAATGGTGTTTTGTGGGACCGCCGCCCGTTCATCGGTTTGATCAGTTTACCGATTATGGAGGTGGCGGTTTTCATCCAGCGGGTAACGAGGTATGTTTTAAGTTGTTTACACCAGTAGTGAGTATTTTGCTGCTAAGTATGACAGATTTTTATAAAAACTTAAATGCATGTTATTGTTTTAACAGGTGATTATAAATTCAGAAGTATGGGATCTTCGAAACTTTAGGCTTCTTCGAAGTGTACCGTCTTTGGATCAAACTGTAATAACTTTCAATGCTAGTGGTGATGTGATATACGCAATTCTAAGACGAAATCTAGAAGAAGTGACATCAGCATTCCAGACTCGACGTGTTAAGCACCCTCTATTCTCTGCTTTCCGGACACTAGATGCAGTCAACTACTCAGATATCGCCACCATTCCCGTTGACCGCTGCGTGCTCGATTTTGCAACCGATTCTACAGACTCCTTTGTTGGGCTGGTAACGATGGACGATCAAGACGAAATGTATTCATCAGCTCGAGTGTATGAAATCCGGCGGCGAAAACCTACAGATGATGATTCTGATCCCGATGATGCTGAAAGCGAGGAGGAAGACGAGGATGATGAGGACATTGACGACGAAGCGTTGTTGGGAAACGATGAAGACGGTGATGATATGAGTAACGATGAAGACAGTTTAAGCGATCTTGACGATGATGATGATGGGGATGAAGATGGTGATTTTGTGATGGATGGTGTCGACTTTGGCGGCGGCGGTGGGGGGATATTTGAGATTGTGAGTGAAGGGGAGGATGACGATGATGGTGAGGATGAGTTAATCGAGTCTTTGAGCGGTGATGATGAAGAATTCTTTGGTGGATTCTAAGTTACAGTCTTCTGTATCATATCTATGATTATTTTGGTGACAGAAGAAGAAGACTAAACAAAGACAATCGTATCTCCAAGTTTTGACACAATGATCTACAAATGATGTTTTTTTATTTTTATTTTCGATGAAAAAGAAACGATACTGGTTGGTTGAGTTGATCATGGTTTACATCATTGCTGTTTCAATCAAAGATATTACTATATTAGCATTTGATAAAGTAGGTAAGTTCAACAGATTTTGTTCAAACAATCGTTTCATTTCACAAACATTCTTATATATTCTTCATAAACATAGATACTAAAAACAATTCTTATATTTATTCTTCATAAACATAGATACTAAGTTATGTAATAAAATATATGAGAATTACATCACACTAGAAAAGTAAATAAAAAAATAAAGTGACTAATAAAATATATGAGAAACTTGGTTAGTGTTGTACAAAATCACCATTTTGGTTATCTGGTATTGATTTGGTTGAACAATTAAGCTCAACGTCCTATACTCGCTTATGAAAAAACGTTTTGGCTCAAGAACAAGAAAAATGATGCAGTTACGGAAACATTCAAATGACTCAAGAACAATTAGTAATCAATGATGATAAAAACGAACCGAATGGTTCCAAGAACAATGTTCTTTTAATTCAAAATCAATCAAAAACTTCTGAAATAATAAACCCTAGATCCCCTTATATAGGTGAGGAAACTAAATAATTCAAAACCATAGTATTAGGAAAGTAAATAAAATTTAGAGTTAACTGCCATTTTCGTCCCTGTGGTTTGGTCACTTTGGCCATTTCAGTCCATTTTTCAAAAATGCGTCATTTTCGTCCCCCACGTTCTGGAAAGGTGCCATTTCAGTCCAAAAATCATAACCCAGTTAAGTCAGTTTGTAAATAAGGACTGATTGTGTAAATTTGTAACATAAAGGACTGATTGTGTAAATTTGAAAAATGGACTGAAATGGCAGTTAACACCACCACCACCACTAGCCCTGCCACCACCACCACTCCACTGCCACCACCACCACCACCGCCACCACCGCCACCACAGCCACTGCCACCACCACCACCACCGCCGCCGCCGGAACCACCACCATACGGTATACCGAAACGAAAAGCTTGCGGGTTACGGGGACGTCTTCGTCTTCTACGGTCGTCTTCTCCGATGAACTCCGAACTCCGGCGAGTTGCAGAAATGAGCAGGGGTGGAGTTTGATATCTTTATGATTTGTGTGTGCAGTTTGCAGTTTTGGTAATCATCCAAAATTTAGACAGGCCATTTTCGAAGGAAAAGCTTCTAAAATTCATTATCTTCTTTCAATATGTCCCTCGAGTTATACAGACTTCCTTGTTCTATCAGAAGGTGACGAAAGTTTCTGGTTTTCTTATCGAAAAAGCTTGGGCTGGAGCTGCTTTTAATTTCTTTCTCTATGTGCTTGCTAGCCATGTAAGTACTTTTTCATGTAGCCACATTATATCACAAAAAAGATGTATGCTCTATGAAATATGTTTTGGGATGTTTTGTTTTACCAAGATGAATGTCTAGGTTATTAATATCAGTAATGCACAGTGTGGATGATAAAAGTTCGATTGGAACAGATATATGAAAATGTGTGAGACAGAATCTTCAAGATTGTTGCTGTCCCTAATATGTGTTGTGGTTATTCATGAAAATGATGAAGGTTTTACCATGTCAATGAGAAATTATGCATGTTACTCTTCTAAGAAAGTCCGTTTTTATAAACAGGTAGTTGGAGCCCTGTGGTACTTTTTTGCAATAGAAAGTGAACTGAGATGCTGGCGTATTGCATGTAAAACGCATAACTATCACTCCAAGTACTTATATTGTGGAGAAGGCCATCTGGGAGTTCGACCCCTGCTACTGTTCATGCTTTGGGGAAGACGATGAACAGTAGCATGGTCACCACCGGGCTTAAGCTTTGGGTTTGACTTGCGAGCCGAGCTCGAGCTCATATAAGTAGGCTCGAATCGAGCCGATCTCGAGCTCGAGCTTCATAAAAACATGACGAGCCGAGCGCGAGCCCAGTCGAGCTCGGGCTCGGCCCGGCTCATTTACACCATTCATCATAGCATAGCATGTGCCTTCTCTGTTCTATCCCTGTAATCAATTCTATCACATGAAAGTACATTGAACTATTGCATGCCACCATGATAAACATGAAAAACTATAACCTCTTTTCTAGGCTTGCGGATCTCTGCATTTTCATATTATAGGGACAATTTGCAAGGTAAAATACATATAAAGTTAAGATAAATCTTATATTCATATCTCTAATCTTGATCTAAGTTTACTGCATCATAGTCATTTCAATACCCTTTTTTACCTATAGTCATTAAATTCATATCTCTTTCATACATCCACTTACTGACCTACATTACAATCATTCTCCTTCAGTTCAAAAACTTCTATCTTATATGGGTTCATCATGTGCTAAAAGAGGTTATGCAGGTATGTTTTTTAACCCATGAAAAAGCATACTTTAAACACCTCAAATGGGATTGAAAAAGCATACTTTGAACAATTACAAAGCATGGGGAGTTGTTTACGATCTGTGAGAGTGGTGGTGGCAGCGGAGTGGTGGTGGTGGCAGGGCTGTGGTGGCGGTGGTGGCAGGGCTGTGGTGGCAGGGCTGTGGTGGTGGTGGCGGTGGTGGTGGTGGCAGCGGAGTGGTGGTGGTGGCAGGGCTGTGGTGGCGGTGGTGGTGGTGGTGGTGGCAGCGGAGTGGTGGTGGTGGCAGGGCTGTGGTGGCGGTGGTGGTGGTGACAGGGCTGTGGTGGCGGTGGTGGTGGTGGCAGGGCTAGTAGTGGTGGTGTTTAATATTTACTTAAATGGTCCTTTATGTTACAAATTTACACAATCAGTCCTTATTTACTAACTGACTTAACTGGGTTATGATTTTTGGACTGAAATGGCACCTTTCCAGAACGTGGGGGACGAAAATGGCGCATTTTTGAAAAATGGACTGAAATGGCCAAAGTGACCAAACCACAGGGACGAAAATGGCAGTTAACTCTAAAATTTAAATAACAAAAGATAAGTTTCCGTTCTTTCCAAAGAAGTCGCCATTCACGGGTCGCCCACGGGTTCAAGTCCGGGTCAAGATATTGGGCCAAATGCTCCTGCATCAGTACCTCTGAGCCAAATTGCCATCCGTGGACTGCTGGACCTTGCTTATCGAGCCGGGGGTCTCACTGAAAAGGTAAGGCTGTCTACATCTTACCCTCCTCAGACCCTACCTTAGGTTTACTATTGGTGAGATTTACTGAATATGATGATGATGATGATGATGATGATGGATTGCTGGACCCAGCGTTGCGGGGTTTTGTAAATAAATAGGTCATATAATAATATGAATAATTTAATAAATGTCCAAAGTGATAATAAATAATAGAGTAAACTGCAATTTTACACCCTGAGGTTAGGGGTCATTGGCATGTCTACCCCCCCCCCCCCCCCCTAACGAAATAATTGCAATTTTACCCCCCACTGTTCACTGTTATGTCGCAACCTTACCCCCTGTTAACAGTCAACGGTAGTTTGACCATTATATGTGAGGGTATTTTGGTAATCTTACCCTATATTATTATTATTATTATTATCATTATTATTATTATTATTATTTTTATTATTATTTAATCATCATCTTCTTCAAATAGATCTGAAGATCCATTTGCACAAAAAAAAACAAAAAAGATCCATTTGCAGGAGAATTCATCATCATCAACATAAGCCCAACAGATCTGAAGATTATTTTTGCAGGAGAATTCATCATCATCAACATAAGAACCTCCATTTGCAGATCTGAAGATCCACAAGAACCTCCGTCGGCCATCATCATCATCACTGCCACGCCGCCATCATCGCGGCCAAGGTCATTAGCTGATAACCGGCGGTGCTCGGAGATCGGTGAAAGGTCGGTAATGAAGCTGCAGTTTCTGATTCTTCTTCTTTGTTTCAACAAAATCCACCAGAAACCCTAGTTACAAAGATTCAGCGGCCAAGAGTGAAGATGATGAACACTGCACGGTGATCGGAGTCGAACGGAGAGATATGTGCCTAGGGTTTCAATCGCAGAGGGGTTTCAATCTTTGTGTGATTGAGTTGAAATTTGTGCCTAGGGTTTCAATTTAGGGTTTTGAAACTGATTGATTGGTTAAATTGGGGATTTTGGTGGAGAGTTGGGGAAATTGTCAAGAAATGGTTTCGATTGTTGTGGATTGTGGTGGGGGTGGCTGGTGAGGGTGGTGGTGGCTGATGGTGGCTGATGGTGGCGGTGGAGAATCTGATAGTGATAGTTAAAACTAAACTGTGAACAATATCCCCATCAATAACTTGATCTGTTTCCTCATAAACCATCGGAGCCTACAGATTCTTGCAGCAGTTCATTCTTCATATTCAAAACACCCAGGTTTGTGTGTTTGTGTGCTTCTTTCTTGATCTGTTTGTGTTCATTCTTGATCTGTTTGTGTTCATTCTTCATATTTAGCCTACAGATACTTGATCTGCGTTTGTGTGCTTCTTTCTTGTAGCAATAATCAAATGGTGGTGGTGATGAACTGATGATGATGATGATGAACTTGTTTCGTTGATTTTGTGATTTGTGTTGTGGATCTGGATTTGTTGTTGTTGTTAGGGCACTTAGGGTTTGATGATTTGTGTAAATTTGATGTTGAATGAGTTATGGATTTGTTGTTGTTGTTAGGGATCTAGCTTCCAACACCCAGAATAGAATGAACTGCTGATGATGATAATGATGATGAAGAATGAACTGCTGATGAATGATGAACATGATTCTTGATTTTTTTTATATAATTATCTATTCTAATGTTCCCGTTAAAGTCAAAGCTCCCTACTTTTAATCTCCACCTTTGGATCAAGTTAAAATCAAATCCTGACCGTAATAATTCCAAAAAAGCTTCTAGAAGGGGAAGTTTGGAACGGTTGTTGATTCCTACAATTTCTCCCCCACATCGAAACCAAGCAGTTATTTCATGCTCTCTCATCCCCGCTCCACCGCCACTCATAACAATTGTCGACTCCTTTTTCAGAGGGGCCTCACTCCCCTACGACCAACCACACAACCTCATCGTCCGTTGCTCTCATCACCACCGTATGGAAATCGTACGGTTGTTTCCTGCCGGTCAAGAAGATGTCCGGAAGTTCCATTACTACGATTATGTTGATTTACTGGCACTGTGGATACGGTTCTGGATCTCACCGCTTGAAGGGGAGGTAATGGCAACTATATACGCGAAATTGGGATTCTAGGGTTCATGTTTGGGATTCTGGTAATGTTGATACTGACGCTTGGGAAGGAGCAAAGATCTGACAACATAAATTAGCACAATGACCAGCCCAGGTAATTCACACTTTCAATAGATTACGGTTTCCTCTAAAGATTACTGTTTTTACAAATCCGATTTCAGTTTTGTTGAGTGATTAGTGCGATATCAATTACAGTTTTGCCTCCTGCAAATGGGACACTTCATACTCTAATCACATATTATTGTTGTACAGTGATGAATTAGTGCTATTTTAATCCTAGCTTCTTGACTTCTTCAATCACAAGTATATTTATTGTAAACATGATCTTGTATATATCACAGTTAGAGGATAATTATTAGATTTTAGTAATGATTAAAATGCTTTACGTATGGTGATTGTAGGTTTGTGATAGTCCAGGTGTAGGTTATGGCATTCATCAGCGTGGGAGATAGAAAAATAATCTGACCGTGCCCAGAAGTAGATTATATATTTACAATATTGTTTCTTTTTTCATATATATTTTATGGTCTACTGGATCCAAATATTAATGCATGTATTCAACCAATTTGCAGAAATGTACACAATAATCATTCAAGGAGTGGCAATGCTTTACAAAACATATATGAAAGACAGAGACTCTATACACGTATTGCACTAGGTAAGGTGCTTTTAACATAATCTCCTACGAAGTCGTTAAAATTGTCACACTTTTTTTCAGGAAGTGGCAATGCTTTTATTGGTCAGTCGCATCTTCACTTTTGCTTCACGATCTAGCTCTTACGTTGCAATAACGGATTATGTTTCTAATCGGTTCAGTTTTCACAAAGGGACTTCTCGATTATATACCGGTACCATTTCTATTATTTTCTGTGATTTTGAAATGTTTGGTGGAATTGGTAGGGGCACGGTTGATTTTCCATGTGAAATTAACTTAATAATATTACGCTCTAAGTGTGTTTGATGAAATGTTTCAAACAGATTTTGGATATGAACTAACATTGGGTACAGTAGGTTAAGAATTTTGACGTTCCTAATTTTCATGAGATTATGTTGATTATATGGCTAGATTACACTAGTGTTCTAACAAAAAAAAAATATAAAAATAAACGTACTTGGAAAAGAAGATTGTTATCACTAGTGGTATACACCATGATTAATGTTATCAAACAAATTAATTATCAATAGAATCACAGTTTATGTGTCTTTGCATGCTACTTGAAGTTAGGAAGCGTCTCTAATTGATTTCAGTAAAAAAAATTACCGTTGTACAATTGTACAAATGGCGTTATTAACTTGAAGTAGATGAAAATGGACTGGGTTCGTAGATTCCTTTAGGAAAATAGTAGTCATTTTGGTAACTTTGCAACTACAGTTCCAAGTTTGTTTCTTGAATCAAATCTAGATTACTTTTGTCAGCTAACATTAGTAATTTCAACTTATTTTGGGTTAGTTTTCGAACCTTTTTTTTTATAAACATGCACAGTTTTTCCTTTTCTTTGTTCAATGGTCAGACTACCACCTTGTGGGTGCTCTGGACTGTTGAGGATTTTGATATTCTCATGTCAACAATTCAGACCCGTTAGCGTATTTTCGTTTCTAGGTTTATAACTTAAAACCATAAACATAGTGGTTACCATCGTAGTTTTATACTCGTACGGTGCAGGGACTTTGAATATGCTCAGGTGTCATGGATTACCAATGAAGGCGGTTAGCTTGGGTATTTCACTCAATTCATGAAAGAGCGTTATGTATAGCTTTGTTAACTCAGTCGGTGCATCTTGGACATTAATTTGTCTTAAATCCTAAAATTTAATGGCCACTGTTTAAGAAAGTAATCATTGTTTAATGTTTTGTTGCAGATGTATCCCAAAGGAACTCGTATTACCTTCTTTAATTACAAGCCTCTAATTGGTTGACTACATTGTGTTGAGATGGTTTCCTTTAAATATGCAGGTCAGCATTAATTTGTATTTATACAGAAAGAAATGTGCTTCTCCTTGACACAGTTCTTGGTACAGTGGCTCATCCATCTGCTGGAGCTCATTATGGCAATCAATATGCTTCTGTGATGGTTCAGTGGCACTCAGCAGCCATCTACAGGTCAGTCAGCATATGATATGATATGTAGGATACTTTTTCATCTCTTACAACGGTAAATGATAAAGGATTTTCGTATATTGAAATGTCAGCTTAAGTTCTATTTGATGTCCACCTTTTTAAAGGTATCGCATCAGAAGCTAAAAAATTGCTTAGGGATCTTAAACATCAGGTCAGTACAACTGTGCTCATCCATCTGCTCGAGCTCATTAATATACCCCGTCCACCGGACGGGTATAGAACTAGTTTTAATAAGACAGGGGCAAAAACGACTTTTCACACATTATAACAGTCAAACCTAACGTTGACTTGACAGAATCTGTTAACAGGGGGTAAGGTTGCGACATAACAGTGAACAGTGGGGGGTAAAATTGCAATTATTTCGTTAGGGGGGGTAGACATGCCAATGACCCCTAACCTCAGGGTGTAAAATTGCAGTTTACTCTAAATAATAAGTACTAGTATTGAGTCCCCCGAGCTATAGTGGGGGCGTAAAACCATGTCAAGTAGTACTAATGTCACACCACCGCCAACACCAGAAATGATCGTTAAACAAAAGAAATAAACAATGAAATTTTTTTAACATCGAACGAAAAGTAGAAGTAAAAACGTTGAATCACGCACACCCGTTGCGACGTGTTAATATGAAAATATTAAACTGAATCGTAAAACATAGAAATGAATAACTAGGTCGATCTAGGACTCACGCGTTAAGAAGGGGTTGTTAAACGGGAAATAATAAATGTAAAAACATTGAACCACACACAAATGTTGCGGTGCATTAACTCGCAAAATTTAGAACGAAACTTAAAACGAAAATTTTGTATAAGATGAAAAGTTAGAGGTGTCTGGGTTAAATTGTAAAAGATGAAAAATATTGGGTTTAAAAGTAAAAAAGAAAAAAAAAAAGCATAGTTGAGGTTGTACCTTATGGTAAACAAATTTGGTAATTAATTGCCCCTATTTTGATTTGCAAGTTACTCCCTACACTAGTACACTCAAAATTAATATTCGATTTTGTACAACCGTTTATGCCATACCATAATCATTTTGTTAGAAAATTTTATATTGTTTTCGTTTGTAGCCCACAGATTCCATACCATAATCATTTTGTGTCCAACTCCCCTTTCCCTACCATTTAAACGTGATTAGTGACTACGAGGGTCCCTAGTTGGGCTCCTCGTCTGGGCTCTCCTTATCCATAATCAACCAGCCCATTATTACTGAACATCAATTGGGCCCAAGTCTTCATTATCCATAATCAACCAGCCCATTATTACTAAACACCAATTGGGCCCAAGTCTGATAAAAGGACCAAGGCAATAGGCTGAGCAGGAGACCTGAAGGAAAACATGACTCCCATAGCAGATCATTGTTCCGATGAGGATGACCGGTGACGGGACTTCTCATCAGCATTAATTGCATGTAAGAGAGAAGAAGTTGAGGGCGGCGAGGTTGCTGAGATCGGGATGCTTATCATATAATGAAAGGATCTTTTGAGATCCCATAAAGGAGACAGAGAACTGGCTTATGCCCAGGCATTCCTTATCTTCAAAACGTGAATTACCGGACACGTTAGCCGGGCCTGCAACCCTGCCTCGCCAGGCATACAGACAGGCTACCCTCCAATCCTGGTCAGAGACGAAGGATACAAGGAGATATGGTAACGGAGGGAATTGGCAGCTGCACGGGTTCTGCCCGGCGATTTGTCCGTCGGACCTTAACAGTAGTGGGTCCCGTCTGATAAGTGAATCTCCCCATATAAGCCAAGGAGGAGATCAACATGAGGCAGGCAACTCAAACCCTAAAAAAGGCATCTGTATTTACTCTCAAAAACATTCTTTGAAGAATCATTGAATAAGCTTATAATAAATCCACACCATTTACTCCGACCGATTTATCGTGTCGGAAGCTCTGATTATTACCCCGGCAAGCTTTCTTATTCTCACACCGGAGCTTGGTCACGGATTCCCCCTCGGGGTCCTATGTTGCGAGGCTAACAATGTCCTTTTTTAGTGATCTCGGAGATAAAGTTGGACGTAGACGAATCTCCATAATCTGCTGAGCTCACTGATTCTTAGGGATTCGACAATTAGTAATACCATCATTTTGAAATTACAATCATTTCACGTTATCATTTTACCTTCTTACGTAACTTATGTAAAATATACAATGATAAACTTCTAAAATATCGTATAAATTAATACAGATGTTATAAAAAGTGAATATCATCCCATTACTTTAACTTATATGATTTATCAAATTCCGTATGCGTTTAGAGACCTGCCGTAACATACGATTCCTCAACACTAGTATTCAATAATAATCAGTTTTTTCGTCTTAATTCTTATAGCATTTTGTAGCGCAGAGCTTGGTTAAGCAATCATAAATAGGATATAGATTAATAAACTACTACTATAAAATATTAGTAATATTTAAAGGCTATAATACTTTTTCTCATAACCTCAGTTTATATGTGATGAATATTTTAAATATATTAAATAAATATATAATTTGGATTTGTAAACACATTAATAGTGATAAATAGCATTAACGTAATATCTTCCTGTACCAATAAACAAAAATCTTTTTGAAACGTATTAATGTCTGGTGCGTTCTCATCCTAAAATAATATTATGTAATAATTTTTTTATACACTTGATTAGATAGTATATATATATGTGCTCATTCCTATTAAATAATAATAATAATAATAATCTTAAATAATATTTTTTATACATGTTACTATATATATATATATATATATATATATATATTAAACAATAATTTAACTAATCTAATTTTGATTATTATATTAACGTATGTGACACTACAAAATTATATTTTTTTCTTTATGATAATACAAGAAAAAAAAAACATAGACAATTTGACTCGATCATATTAGATTAATAATATGAAATACAATGTTTGGACATAAACAATAATTATTAATAAAGTATCAAATAACATGTACAAATACATATAAATTTATTAATAATATAACTTCGTTTCTCAACTATTTCTTTTATTATTTCCACTTAGTAACAACCATCATCATATATTTTATTGATTTAATCCCGTATTTTACACGGGTTTCTAACCCTATAATAAATAAAAAACAAAGTACAATGTTATAATTAAATGGTACATTAAAGTTCATTTTTAAAGACAGACCTTGAAGACTATATGTGTTAACCGATTACATTATATTTAGAGTAAACTTCCGTCTTGCTCCCTGTGGTTTGGTCGTTTTAACGGTTTTGCCTCAATCTTTTAAAAATAGGCATTTTACTCCCTGATGTTTTGGTTTTGTCGCCAGTTTACTCCACGGGCTTAACTCCATCCATATTGTATGTTAATTGAAATGGAATTTTGGTAATTACAAATATAAAATAAGGGTATTTTGGTAATCACCTAAATGTCGTTAATATAAAACAAAATAAATTAAGGTGGGGCCCACATTTTTTATTTAAAATAATGATATTGCTGGTCGCCCACAAACCACCATTATCACCACCGCTGCAACAGACCACCGTCATCACCACCGCTGCAACAAACCACCATCATCACCACCCATAAACCTACCGCCACCCACAAACCACCGCATCACCACCATCACAAATCTCCATTCCAGAAGACAACAACAACCACAACCACCAGATCCGCACCACTCCGTCATCCTCACGACACAACAACTCTCCGGCCACTACCCTTTCTTTAGAACCTGCAACTCGATCCATTCAATACTTCATTTAGTTTCTTCCCCAATTTCCTGCAATTCAAAAAAACAAATGGCTGCAACAAACCTCACCAAGGAATAAGGACAGAAGAATGGATTCTGAGTTGACTGATGATGAAGAATTAGGGGTTGTACCGTACAAATTCTGAGTTCACACTTCTTGTTTCACATCCAAATGCATTTTGTTTTCTAGATTATTGCCATAACAAAGAGGATGTACACATTATCAGATCCATTGTTAACTCTTATGCTTCAACAAAAGTTTTTTTTTTTTTTGGGAAACTTAACTCTTATGCTTCAACAAAAGTTTTTTTTTTTTTTGGGAAACGAAAGGGTGGAGGTTGTTGTTGAGGGGTGGTGGTGGAGTTAAAAGGAGAAAGATGATGCTTAACTATTTTAGGTTTTTAATTAAAAAATAGGCCCCACCTGAATGGATATTTGTAATTACTAAAATACTTTTATTTTAGATTTGTAATTATCAAAATACCCTTTCAATTAACATACAATATGGATGAAGTTAAGCCCATGGAGCAAACCGGCGACAAAACCGAAACATCAGGGAGTAAAATGACTATTTTTAGAGGATAGGGGCAAAACCGTTAAAACGACCAAACCACAGGAAGCAAAACGGAAGTTTACTCCTATATTTATTCAACTCGTGCAATACGCGGTCTTTTTTATGAATATAAGTTTATTTTATTACTTGGTATAACAATTACATTTATTCAACTCGTCTAATGCCCAATGTTTTAACATAACATGACACGACGTAAGATTATATTATTTTGATGAATTTAATTGAAAACCACAAAATGTTATTGCCATACTAAACTATAAGCGAATGCATTTATTCACCAGTTGTGAACCACTACTAGAAAATTGGGTTTTTGCCACCATGTTTTCGGTCGCAAAACGGTGGCAATTGCCTTTTTGCTACCGTTTTGCTACCAAAAAGTCGGTAAGAAATACACACGTAGCAATTGCCCTATTGCCACCCATTTGCTACCATTTTATGTTTTGCTACCGTTTTTGCTACCGCTTTGTTGTTACCGTTTTGCTACCGTTTTTTGTCACCATTTTACTACCGCTTTGTTGTTACCATTTTGCTACCGCTTTTTTGTCACCATTTTGCTACCCCTTTGTCACCATTTTGCTACCGCTTTTTGTCACAATCTTGCTACCTTTTTACCCATTTATACATGTTGCTGCCATTTTTTCCCATTTATATATTCTTTGCAAAGCTTAAAAATGTAACCATGAAATTTCAAATCATAGCAAACATCCAATTATCCTCTTAATAAACATCCAAATCAAAACATCAAATAACCCAAATTGAACATCCAAATCTGAACATTTAAACTAAAAGTGTGCTATATTCGAACTGAAATTGTTAACATAGCTTCTATGATTCCATTGAACCTTTCTTTATCTTCTTCCTTTTCCTTAACAAGCTCCTTGATAACCTGGTCCAATTTCTCAATCTACAAGATAAACAATGCATAGTCACGTCAACATAAGCCTCATCGATATAACAAAGCTTACAATTATACAATATCTACACTTTGAAAATTTAACTAAATATACTGCCAAAAAGGGACTTCATAGCAAACATTCAATTACTTCTAATCCATTGAACTGAAGCTGAAAGTAGAGTTGAGCACAAAGCAGTGTCTCTAAATGCTTTTGAAGTCAGAATCCTTGAAACACTAGCATGAATGCTCTGTTCAAAAAATTGTGGGTCACATTATATTAATCCACTAGCTATAACCACAGTTTAGTTAAGTTAACTTTAAACAAAAGTTAAGAAAAGCAAACAGTTCACTTGAGTTGTCGAGTTTACACAAGTGATAAAATGTATCAAGACTCATCAATATCAACATGCATGCATATGAAATCATATTTGTTGAACTTGAGCTTGGGTTTTACTTTCGAGCCGAGCTCGATCTCAAAATAGTAGGCTCGAACTGAGCCGAGCTCGGCTCAGCTCGTTTACACCCCTACAAATAGCCTCATTTGGCGTGCCAAGTGTTTTGAATATCAGTCATTATAAGAGTCCAAAGTGACCAAGTGCTAATGATAATACAGTAAAATACAACTCATTAGTCAACTTACCTTGTCAAGTTGGTCACACTCTGTTTTCCCATTACATCATGGTTGCTTAGAATATAGTTTTGTTCCCAGCAGAAGCTCTGGTGCCCTGAGAAGTATTAAACCACCAAATAAGATTTATGAAAGAGCACATACAATTCACTATAATAAAAGAATACCAGTAACAGTAATTATGTCTAATTTAACTGGCTAATTTATTCAATTTACGAAACTTAAGCTTCAATTTCACACATTAACATAAATTACAAAAGACAGTTAAAGACATGATTGATACATATTTATTGAGGAGTTGATATCTATAACTTGTGCACAGGCGTATAACGTGAACACTTTAGATGATATACAAAGGACAACAGTTAAAGACCTTGCAGACTTGGGCCTCATCAAACTCCAGCAGGTGAATGCTACTATATTTTCAAATAGTTTAAATTTTATCATATGCGTTTATGAGTTATGACTTCTCTGTATTGGTATCTCTGTTTCTATAGAGGAGGAAAGACAGTTGGTTCATTCCAACTAAACTGGCTACAAACCTCTCTATAAGCCTATCAGATGCGTCATCAAGGAAACAGGTAACTTTCCCAAATTTGTAAGAGAGTAAATTGCTATTTTCATCCCTGAGGTTTGGCCAGTTTTACGACTTTCGTTCATAGGTTTGTTTTTCTGCATCTAGATTCGTCATCAAGGAAACAGGTAACCTTTGGTCGAAAGTCGCAAATCAGGGACGAAAATGGCATTTTACGCTTTACAAAGTTTGATGAATTCATCTGGACAAATTTGTAAAATATATGCTCTGCTTCAGGGATATGTTGTGGTGGAAACAAACTTCAGGCTATACGCCTACTCCACCTCTAAGCTACATTGTGAAATCTTGAGGCTCTTTGCCAGGTACTCATTACGCTATTTCAGTATATTTATGTTCTATTAGCAGTACAATATTGCCAGAAACAGAAACACTAAACAAAACTACAAGACTTCAACTTCAGTTTAACACATTAACATAATATATATAAGTTGAAAGACTACCAGCAACAACTGAAGCATCGTACCGGTTGAGACAGAACCAGTGGAACACCTAACGATAAGTGATGTAACTCGTAGCAACTTCGGACTTGGATGTGAAGGCTGGTTATTGGTTAATCACAGAAAGATACAATCATTGATTGCCATTCTTCTTCAGTATAGATATCAAAATCTATCGCACACCACAAACAACGTCTGAGTTATAGTAAATTGACGGTTAATAACTGCAATTTGTAAACCCTAACAATTACTAAACACAAACAAAGGAACATATTATCAGATCTATTTTCAGACGTCTCAATTTTCAGAATATATAAACAATCGAACATATTATCAGATCAGATGAACAAACTAATCAACTGTAAAATAGAGAATCGATCAAACAAATACAAATCACAATATGTAGCAGCTTTTTGATGGATGAATCATACCTTAAGTAAACAATCAAACAAAATACAACCAATCAAATCAATTTACTGAACTGCAATGAGATCAATTCCGTAATCCAGCCGCGACGAAATGAGATCACAGTTGTGAAAATCGATCGGTCCACATAACGGTGACGGTGTGGATCTCATAATTGATGTTCGATGGATCAAAATGGTGTGGAGCACGACGAATTGAACCCTAACATAGGAGCGGTGGAGCGTAGCACGACGGAATTGAACCCTAACTGAGGGGCGGTGGAACGGAGCGGAGTGAAACCCTAGCGGAGCTAATTGATTGATTAGAGTGGATATAGAAAACGCAGAGCGAGCTAATACAGGTACATATTGAACAAATAGCATCAAAACACTGATATGATTTGAACGAATATAAACTTATATACAGAAAGCGGTAACCTAGAATTCAAAAATGAATATAAACAGAGATTTGAATGAAATTACCTGATTGATATGAATGCAATTGATAGCGTATCAATTGATGGACTGTACGGGCGATTAATTTGTACGAGCCCTAACTGTGGTGGAGAGTATCGATTGATGGAGCGTATCGATCCCTAACAGAGGTGGAGCGTCGGTGGAGCGGAGCGGCGGTGGTGCATCGGTGGAGCGGAGCGGAGCGGAACGGCAGTGGAGCGTCGGTGGAGCGAAGCAGAGGTGGATATGAAACCCTAACAGGAAGTCATGAATGAAACACGGTCTAAAAAAGAAAAAAAAAAACCCGCCTAATTTGCCACTAACTTGCTACCAAATCATAAGGAGGTACGCATATTGTAATTCGGATCGAAATTATTAAGTAAATTTGCTACCGTTTATTTTGGTAGCAAATTTTGGTGGCTATTGCCCATTATTCTAGTAGTGAAAAAATGGTTGTTATTTAAAGTGATGTAATTGAATTCCAGAATTTATATGAATTTACTGAATTCACATTCTAATTTTATTTCAGGAAATATAAATACATTTAATTAATTTTATTTCAGGAAATATAAATACATTTAATTAAACTTTTTTTTAAATTAATTTGTCGAGGGATTAGTGAGGGTTGAGCCGTTGTAATGTTTGGAATATTTCATTAATACATCACCGCCACTAGAGAAGACTGTAAGATTAAATATATTATGATTTAATATTTAATCTAGTAGCCATTATAATCATTTACATTATATAGATCAAAAAATATAACAACCTATTAAATAATTAGTTGGTAATTGTTGATGGACCATATTACCCTTATTAACTAATTAGGTTTCCTCTTGGATGCATATATAAAGAGACTTATATAGAGGTTAAAGGGTTACACAATTTACATAACATAATCATAACATCAATTCGAAACCTCTTCTCCATAACCGATACCCTTTCGGTTCTCATCATCACCATCGTCAGTTTGCACCCTAAGGAGGAACCAGATCACCTTGACAAAGATGTCGAATTCAATGGCTGCATCTCTGACTGGATTCTCCACTGCCCTGTCTGCTGTAACAGGTATGTTTTCATGTTTTCCATTATGCTTAGAACAGAACTGATCATCATGTGGTATCAGAGCATATGTTGATTAATCAGTTATGTTTTCGTATCCATTAATTCTGGGATAGAAATCTGGAAAACAGAAGTTTAGAAAACTCAATAAAATTTACGGCTGGTTTCGAGTCATATGTGCCGAGATCAACTGTTTTCGGAAAAGGGATAATTAAATGTTCACTCGAAATCAAATGGGTTATGTTTTATGACCGAAACCTGTTAAGAAAGCCTTAAAATTCAGGTTTCGGGTTCCAGAATTATGTTTTTATTTTTTAGGGTTCATCATTGTTCTTAGGAAAATTCAAAAATTCCTTTATGTTATGGAATGTAATTAGGATTAATGAGTGTTTTTTCCTGTTTGATCCAATTTTATCTTCTAAGTTTATTCGAAAACTGTTAATTGATAATCAGATAAAAATTTTCGAAATATTTTGATAAAATTAGATCATCACTAAAACAGGAAACCATATCTCAAAATCCCTAAGAATTCAAATTTTCAGTTATGTTTTCACAACAACAGCTGTCTACAGAGGTTCGAGGTCATCATTAACGAGTCGAGACCAAGATTTCGACTCGAGACCACATGGTCTCGACTCGAAATCATAAGGGTTTCTTCAATCTTCACAACTCGAGACCATGGTTGCGACTCGAGACCAAGATTTCGACTCGAGACCACAAGGTCTCGACTCGAAATCATAAGGGTTCTCAAATCTTTACAACTCGAGACCATGATTCCAACTCGAGACCAAGGTTGCGACTCGAGATCTCACTCGAGACCTCATAATTGAGTCGAAACCTTAGAACTGAGTCGAGATCTGACTCGAAACCTAAGACTAACTCGATGTCTCAACCTCATTATTTTAAGCTGTTTAATGTGAACTAAAATTTGGCTCGGGGCTCCGCCCCGAACCCCGTGCGGGGGCACGCTGTCAGGTGGTTTGCTATTAAATAATTGATTTTTGTAAATACTTAGTTAATTAATCAAAATCAGATAATGTTTTACAAAACCAAAATGGCTTAACTTGAATGAGCTTCTGATGTATCATTTCTGGCCAAAGCTGATTTGATACATCTATTTTTCGTTCAAGTATTACGAAAGCGATGTTGAGTGTGCATTACAAACGTGAGTGTCTTAATATCTGGCCAAAGCTGATTTAATTCATTCATGTATAGCATGCTTAACAAGTGCATAACTAAAGTGATTGTTTCATTTCTGGCCAAAGCTGATTTGTCACAACCACTTTGCACACATGCTTAAATGATTACATTTCTGGCCAAAGCTGATTTGTCTTCACTTAAGTAGAATTTTAACTAAGTCTATTATTTTGATGTTAGTAATAGAGAATATCACAGCTTCATAATTAACATGGTCATTATTTATGCCTGCCTTAGTATTACATGCCCTTAGATCACATTAGGACTTCTTCTTAGTATCATAACTTGCTCATCTTATTTCCACTATCAGCACCCAATTGCGGGATTCCACCTTTGATTGGTGATAACTTTGCTGCATGGAAGGATGCTCTCATGCTTACGCTTGGATTGCTGGACTTCGATTATGCTCTTAGAGAGAATCAGCCAGCGGACCTTACTCCTCAAAGTACTGCTGCTGAGCAGTTGATCCATGAAAAGTGGACTAGGTGTATTGTCTCTCATGTTTATGAAGCAGTCCATAAACAATGCAATCAGAGGAGCCATTCCTGATTCTGAAGATGCTAAATCCTACTTGGCTTCTGTGGAGGCGCAATTCAAGGGGACGTCTAAAGCACACGCTAGTACCCTTATCCTCAACCTGGTGACAACTAAGTATGATGGGAGGAGCGGCATTCGCGAGCACATCATGATGATGAATGACATGGCCAATAAGCTGAAAGGGCTAGAAATGGAAATCAGTAATGGTTTCCTCGTTCATTTCATCATTACTTCGCTTCCTTCGTCTTTTGAAGCATTCAAGATCAATTATAACACTCAGAAGGACAAATGGACAATGAGTGAACTGGTCGCTATGTGCGTACAGGAGGAAGAGCGTATGAGGATGGATCGCACTACTGATGTTGCTAACTTCACCACCTCCAACTCTAAGAAAAGGAAGAACAATCATCACAGAAAGGATGCTTCCAAAGTCCAAAGGCCTAATCCCAATACAAGTGCACCTTCCAGCTCTAAGAACTCCTTAGGCAAAGTTCACTGCAAGTTCTGTAAGAAGACAGGACATATGCAGAAGGAATGCCCTGACTTTAAGGAGTGGCTGGCTAAGAAAGGTAACGATTATTTTATGATACTTGAGTCCTATAATTTAAATGTTCCTGGTAATTCTTGGTGGTTTGATTCTGGTTCTATGGTTCATGTTACCAACTCTACTCAGGGATTCCTTTCAATCCGGAAGCTGGGAAGAAACCAAAGAACGCTTAAGGTTGGGGATGATCGAGAATTAGAAGTGAAGGCCATTGGAACATTACAATTATTTATGAAAACTGGTTTATGTATTAAACTTTATGATACCTTATATGTTCCTGAGGTAACTCGGAACCTGTATCAGGACCAAAGTTAGACATGGACGGTTTTATTGTTTCCCATGGTCACCGCAAACTCTCTATCCTCTATGATTCTGTTCTTTATGGTACTGGTATTCTGGATGGTGGTCTCTATAGATTAGAACTAGATGATGATTTTTCCAAATCTTTGTTGTCATCTAATATTAATGAATCACTCACAAAGATGAAAGAGAAACGAGACTTAGAAACTTCATCCATGTTGTGGCATCAACGTTTAGGCCACATCTCAAGAGAACGATTAAATCGTCTCGTAAAGGATGAAGTCTTACCTCCTCTCGATTTCGCTGATTTTGGAACATGTGTCAAATGTCTTAAAGGTAAAATGACATTAGCGAATAAGAAAGGTGCCACTAGGAGCTCTAATTTATTAGAACTCATTCATACTGACATTGGTGGTCCTTACCAAATCGCTGGCATAACAAGACATACTTCATTTATCACTTTTATTGATGATTATTCTCGTTACATGTACTTGTATCTTATTAAGGAGAAGTCTGAATCTCTTACAACTTTTAAAGATTATAAGGCTGAAGTTGAAAAGCAATTAGATCGTCAGATTAAAGTTGTGAAATCAGATAGAGGCGGTGAATATTATGGAAGACATACTGATGTGGGTCAAGCTCCTGGTCCATTTTATGAGTTTTGTAAGGGCCAGTGGATTGTGAACCAATACACCATGCCTGGTACACCTCAGCAGAACAGTGTCGCTGAACGAAGAAACCGTACCCTTATGAACATGGTGCGCAGTATGTTAGCCAACACTAATTTACCAATATTCCTCTGGACTGAAGCGTTAAAAGCAGCTGTTCATATACTCAATAGAGTTCCTTCTAAGTCTGTCCCTAAAACTCCTTATGAACTTTGGACAGGAAGGAAACCGAGTCTTAAATATATGAAAGTATGGGGCTGCATTGCTGAAGCAAAACTTTATAATCCTTTCCTAAGGAAACTTGACCCTAAAACAGTTACCTGTTTCTTTATCGGGTATCCTGATAACTCAAAGGGTTATCGTTTCTATTGTCCTTCCCACGTTACCCGTATTGTTGAAACCAAGCGTGTCGCATTCCTGGAGGATTTCAAGGTCAGTGGGAGCAGTACCAACCCTTATGAAGAATTGCAAGAAGTACAAGACCCGGGGGGGAGACTCGTCGCTTACCTTTACTCCAATTACTCCTCTTGTACCTAATGCAACTACTGCACCTGAAGCTACTGCACCAACTCCAAATTCACCTCTGCAAACAGAACCCATTATACCTCATAATGAAGGCACATCAAACGCTCAAAACCAAGACAACGCTGAACCCGATAATCAACTCAGGAGGTCATCTAGGACCAGAAGGCCTACTAATTAGGATGATTATGTTACCTACCTGACTGAAATGGATCTCGGAAAGCTCAATGATCCTAACTCTTACAATGAAGCCATTAGCAGTGATTAGTCTTTTGAAAGGAATAAAGCAATGATTGATGAGCTTGAATCCATGAAGAAAAATGATGTTTGGGATTTGGTAGATTTACCTAACGGTGCTAAACCCGTAGGATGTAAATGGGTGTTCAAAACAAAACTGGATCCGAATGGGAACGTTGAACGCTACAAAGCGAGATTGGTTGCAAAGGGCTACACTCAGAAAGAGGGAATTGATTATCAAGAGACGTTTTCACCTGTCTCTCGTAAAGATTCATTAAGGATCGTCATGGCCCTAGTAGCTCATTTTGATTTAGAGCTGCATCAGATGGACGTTAAAACCGCTTTCCTTAACGGAGACTTAGACGAAGATGTTTACATGAAACAACCTGAAGGCTTCAAACCTGAAGGTCAGGAGCATCTAGTCTGTAAGTTGAAGAAATCCATTTACGGGTTAAAAAAAGCATCACGTCAATGGTACCTCAAGTTTGATGAAGTCATGAAGAAACAAGGTTTTATGAAGAATCAAGTGGATCAATGCACCTACCTCAAGATGAGTGGGAGCAACTTTACTATACTTGTCCTTTACGTAGATGATATTCTATTGGCAAGTAATAGTTTAGACATGTTGCATGAGTCGAAGCGGTTACTCTCGCATAACTTCGACATGAAGGATCTCGGAGATGCTTCTTACGTCATTGGCATCGAAATTCACCGAGATAGACACAATGGGATCTTAGGATTGTCTCAAAAGGCTTACATAGATCGTGTCCTTACACGTTACAACATGCAACAGTGCAAACCCTCCGTCGCTCCAGTAGTTAAGGGAGATGTTTTCGGTTCATTCCAGGGTCCGACAACAGAGGCTGAGAAGGAGCAAATGAGCCAGATACCTTACGCGTCAGTAGTCGGGAGCCTGATGTATGCTCAAGTCTGTACTCGCCCAGATATTGCTTATATTGCTGGAATGCTAGGCCGTTATCAGACTAATCCTGGCCTGGATCACTGGAAAGCAGCTAAGAAGGTACTTCGATATCTGCAAGGGACGAAAGACTATAAACTGACTTATAGAAGAAGTGATCATTTAGAAGTGGTAGGCTATTCTGATTCTGACTTTGCCAAATGCAAAGATGACAAGAAATCCACTTCGGGCTATATCTTTATGTTAGCAGGCGGACCCATTTCATGGAAGAGTCATAAACAACAGTTGACCACAACTTCCACAATGATTGCAGAGTACATTGCTGTTTATAACGCAACCTGTCATGGAATGTTGCTTAGAAATTTAATCACTGGACTCAAAATTGTTAATTCCATTTCTAGACCATTGAAGCTTTACTGTGATAACTCAGCTGCCATTAGTTTCTCGAATAGTAACAGTTTAACTGGAGCTGGTTTATATCTCGATACAAAATATTTGTTCGAACGTGAACGAGTTGAGGAAAATAATCTTTGTATTGAGTATATTAGTACTAAAGATATGCTTGCGGATCCGATGACTAATGTAACAACCCTCATAGAAACCTTAACGTGACCCTAGATGTCTTAGAATATAACCCGTACGCGAAAAACAGACCCGAAATAACGTTATATTTATTAAAAACAAATAAAACAAAGTTTATTAGTCGCTCGCGGGACGTGACACCTTTAAGGTGTTTTGTCTCGGGGCGCGACAGCTTGACGACACGCGGACACCGCTAAGGCCACGTGGCACATTACTCAGCAAGCCTACCTGATAACTGGTCAAAGCTATAAGAGACACGTGGAGTCTCGCGGGCTGCGAAGGACCCTCTTGTTTCTTTCGAGGGGCGCGAGAAAGTGTCAATCAGACACTATAAATAGACGACATCGGCTTCAGTTTACAATCGCTCATTTTCTCGACTTTCTCTCTGAATTCTGAAATATTAGAAGTAGTACCGGGTCTAATACCCCTCTATATAGCGAAGCCCTGCCTCAGTGTAAGTATCATAACCCTCGGTTACGTATTAGATACGCTGCCCGTTTGACGTAGAATTTCCGTAACGGCTGTCGTGGTTCTGTCCGACGTAGTCGTTGGAGTTCTGTCTCGGGGAGGGCATAACTAATGTAAATTGGGTTATTATACTAACTAGTGTGCATTGTGTAATTTATAGATTATAACCAAGAAGTCATCAGAAAAATATCTAAAGTACCAATTTGAGTTTATCTTCTTTTTGTAAACCTTTTTACAAACTGTTTTACAAACCTCAAATGTTTTACCTTATATTTAACAGTGATTGAGTATTTGTAGTTCGATAATTATCATCGGTATGTTGGGGTTTTGTATACAAAATTCGTTACTAAACTGCGGGGTAGTAACATGACCACAAGTCAGGATTGACAGTACCGTGGGTGATAATTAAAGTAGACTGGAAACAAATGTAATTGCTGGATTGCCCTCAATACTGTAAACTGAGAAAACCTGTTTTGATTAAACTAAGATTTACTCACCAGTATTTCTTGCTGAAAAATGTTTTCAAACGCGTTTCAGGTAACACAATGTGAAAGCCAATTAGAAGCCAGCTGGACAGCACTGAAGGCTTGGAAAAGTGGCTATAAAAGTTACCTAAATAAAGAAGTTGTTTTATTTCAATAAATTAGGGTTTACCCCTAAAAACATGTTTGTAAGGGAAACATGGATTTATTCCAATATATTTATTATTATAAAATGTGGTGTTTTACTCTGATAAAATATTTCCTAACTACGATCCTGATAAAAATTCCGCTGCCAAATTAATTAACGCCGATACCACCATACTGGTTCACGGCTCTCGCTCCTAGGGTGGGGTCGGGGGTTGTGACAGAAGTGGTATCAGAGCTACAACCACTGATTCAGCCACAGAAGTGTTCTGGTGACACAAAAAAAATTACTAATGTGTTAGGAAATTATCCACGGGATTATGTGTATATATTATTGTTTTGTGTTATTTGATAATCTATTAAGTATTACAGTATGAGCGATCAAGAACCGTCGGACGCCTATCGTCAACTGTCTAGTTCACCTAAAAATGAAGGAACTTCTTCTCAGCCTACTCCCTCGGGGTATTCAGCTGACATAAAAGAGGGGATCTTTACATTTAAGGCACAGTCCGAAGAACCATTCCCTATCAAAAAGAGAGGATGGTTCAGTCGGGGAGCACACGAGCGTAGGAAAAGATTGAGGAAATTGCAGCAACAGCGGGCCTTAGCAGCAGCAAATAGAGAAATAAACGCCCAAACTCAGGATATACTCAGTATGAGATTAGCTAATTTTCACATATTAGCTTCCAAATTTAGAACCAGCCCTTGCACCACCGCCACAACCATTGTTTCCTACACAACCTATGGAAATTGAAATAGACCAAATTCCAATAACTGCCTTTGACCCAAATGAAATTCATAGAATCCCAGCAGCAAACCCTCTAGCCTATGATCCATGGAATGATGACCACAGAGATTACCAAGAACTCTACCCAATAGAGGAACTCATGCAAGACCCAGTAGCACCCTATCCCAATCTTGACCCTCTAGATCCATATTGGTTTAATGACCCGCATATTCGAGAGATCCTAGAGAACCCATACCCACGCGAGGAACCAATGCCTCAAGCACCACCCATGAGTACTGAGAATGTGCAGGAACTCCGTACCTTTGGTGAGGAGTTGTTAGATGAAAGTGAAAGAATCAGACAAATAGGGGAAAGGCTCGTTTGGAAATATGACGAGCGTAACATGCAGTTCTAAGACAAACTAGCAACCTGATATGTACATATGTGTGTAATTTTACTTTGATAAAAAAAAATCTTAGATAATCTACGGATGCATATTAGTATTTAAATTCCCGTTAAAGTTTGTAATAGATGCCTATATATATAAAATAGAGTAAATGTCGCAATGCACGACGATTTTGACCAATCTATTTGTGTTTGTGAGATTGTTTACATTAAATATTGTTTAGTAATATTAGTATTTGATAAATGTTTACAATCCAGATGTCAAACGAAGTGAATCAGGAAATTCAGAATGAGGATAATAACGAAAATCAAGTTGATAAGAGTGCTATAGAACACATAGTAGCTCAAGGAATTATAGATGCTATGCCTTATATTATTGATACTATTAAAAAGACAGAAAATAATTCTGTAAGTGGGAATAAACATACAAACACTGAACTTAGCCACAGTGTGAATGAAAATCATAGACACCTCATCCGAGCTCCAATACCTAAAAGAAGAAGGACAATCTCATATGGTTGTACCTATAAAGAATTCTTGGCCTGCAAACCAATAGAATTCTCAGGCAATGAAGGAGCCGTTGCAACTATACGCTGGATAGAAAAGACAGAAGCAGTCCTAAAAATAAGTAAATGTGCAGATGAAGATAAGATTATGTTTGCTTCTAATCTCTTTAAGAATGCAGCTCTAGAGTGGTGGAATACCATTCTTCAGCCAAGAGGTAGTGACATAGTTTATAGTATGAAATGGACCAACTTTAAGGAAAGAGTTGAAAGGAAATTCTGTCCTCCTAATGAAAAGGAGCAGATTGCAAATAAGTTTCTGAACCTTAAGATGAGTGAGGTAGATTGCAAAGGATACACTACCATATTCTTCGAATATGCAAGGATAGTACCAACCTTAGCCTCACCAGAACCAGTATTAATCTCTCGTTACGTTTGGGGATTAATTAGTGAGATTAGGCATGTGGTCAAAGCAACTAGACCTCAAACCATAGAAGAAGCAGTAGAACTAGCCAACACTCTAACTGATGAGTTGGTACGTACGCAAGAAGAGAACAAGAGAAAGAACCTAGCTCAAAAACTTACTCAAGAATTTCGCTACGGTAATACCTACCGTGGGAAAAATACAGGTTCTTCCACTACACAGTTTTGCAAGTTCTGTAAAAAGAAACATTCAGGGAAGTGCTCAACATACTGCAACTTTTGCAAAATATCTGGACATAAGGAAGAAGACTGCAGGAAGAAATCTAGCAATAGGCTATGTTTCAATTGTGGAGAAGTTGGCCACATCAGACCAAATTGTCCGAAACTAGCTCCAGCAACAAACAACAAAGCAAAGGCTATAGAAGGACCCAAGAAAAATGCCAGAGCATTTGTTCTAACAGCTGAAGAATCCAAAATGATTCCAGACGTGACAGCCGGTACGTTTTTAGTTAATGATGTTTTTGCCAAAGTATTATTTGACTCTGGTGCAAACCATAGTTTTTTCAATACTTTTTTTTTTTGCAAACTTCTCAATCAACCATTAACTAAACTTCACCAAGACTGTCTGGTGGAGACAGCAAATGGAGAATCTATTAAGATAAGCGAAATCCTACAAGGGGCAATGATAGAAATGTTAAATCATAATTTTAGTGCTAATCTGTTTCTAATAGATTTAGCCGGATTTGATGTCGTGTTAGGAATGGATTGGTTGGAATCCAATCATGCAAGTATTTTATATGATCAAAGTTCAGTACAAGTAAGTACACCAACTGGTGAAAAGATCACAATCAAAGGAGACAAACCAACTAGATCAACCAAATTCATCTCTGTGATGAAAAGTGCAAGTTATGCAAGAAAAAGAGGAATAGTGTATATGATTTCAGTAATCATTAACACTAAAGAAAAAGAATTAAAAGATATTCCTGTAATATCTAAATTCTCAGATGTTTTTCCAGAAGATTTACCTGGATTGCTGCCAGACCGAGAAGTTGAGTTTAGAATTCACATAATACCAGGAACGGCACCGATTGCCAAGGTACCATATCGTTTAGCACCAATAGAAATGCAGGAAATGAAGAAACAGTTAGATGAACTGTTAGAGAAAGGTTTCATACAGCCTAGTTCATCTCCGTAGGGAGCGCCGGTGTTATTCGTTAAGAAGAAAGACGGATCGATGCATATGTGCATTAATTACAGAGAATTGAATAAGGTCACGATTAAAAATCGGTATCCACTACCGAGGATTGATGACTTATTCGATCAACTTTAAGGAGCTCGATTATTTTCCAAGATCGATTTACGCTCAGGTTATCATCAATTGAAAGTTCAGGAAGAGGACATTCCTAAGACTGTTCTAAGAACAAGATACGGTCATTATGAATTTACAGTCATGCCATTTGGTCTAACCAATTCCCCAGCCGCATTCATGGACATGATGAACAGGATATGTAAACCATACCTGGACAAATTCATAATTGTCTTTATAGACAACATTCTAATTTACTCCAAGAGTAAAGAAGACCATGCAGAGCATTTGCATATACTGCTGACACTATTGAGAAAAGAGAAGCTTTATGCTAAATTCTCAAAATGTGAATTCTGGCTACAAGAAGTGCAATTCCTTGGACATATGATTAATCATGAAGGAATTCATGTAGATCCTGCAAAGATCGAAGCTATAACCAAATGGAAAGTCCTTGAGTCTCCAACAGAAGTACGAAGTTTTCTTGGATTGGCAGGTTATTTTAGACGTTTTATTCAAGATTTTTCTAGAATAGCTATTCCATTAACCAAACTAACTCGCAAGGTAGTTAAGTTTGAGTGGGGACCAAAACAAGAGGAAGCATTTAGAATCTTAAAGCAAAGATTAACCAACGCACCAATACTCTCTTTGCCAAAAGGAATTGAAGACTTTGTTATTTACTGTGATGCATCTAAGTTAGGATTTGGATGTGTGTTAATGCAACGACAAAAGGTTATTGCTTACGCCTCTAGACAACTTAAGAAACATGAAGAAAATTATATAACCCATGATCTAGAATTAGGAGCGATAATATTTTCCCTTAAGATTTGGAGACACTATCTTTACGGTAGTAAGTTTGTTGTATTCACCAATCATAAGAGTTTAAGATATGTTTTTGGACAGAAGGAATTAAATATGAGACAGAGAAGATGGATGGAAGTTCTTAGTGATTACTATTGTGATATCCAGTATCATGCAAGAAAAGCTAATGTAGTAGCTGATGCTTTAAGTAGAAAGTACTACGAAAAGCCAAAACGAGTGCGTTCTCTCAGATTAAATCTACAGATAGATTTAAATGAGCAAATTAAGAAAATACAAGAAACAGCAATCAAGGACGATGCTGAAGGTTTAAAAGGAATGATTAAGGAATTAGAACAGAGTTCAGATTTGGAGATTCCATAAGAAAAGAATCTGGATACCTATTCAAGGAAACCTACATCACCAAATTTTAGAAGAAGCCCATAAGTCTAAGTATACGATACATCCGGGTAGTGATAAAATGTATCAAGACTTAAGAAATAATTTCTGGTGGATAGGAATGAAAAAGGATATAGCAAGCTATGTTGCTAAATGTCTAACCTGTTCACAGGTTAAAGCTGAGCATCAGAAACCTTCAGGGTTATTGCAACAATTAGAGATGCCCATTTGGAAGTGGGAATTGATAACAATGGACTTTGTTACCAAACTACCTAAGACACGAAAAGATAATGATACAATCTGGGTGATTGTAGACAGATTAACCAAATCTGCTCATTTCTTACCAATGAAAGAAACTTTCAGTATGGAACAGTTAGCCAAGTTATTTGTTAATGAAATAGTTTCATTACACGGCATTCCTTTATCCATTGTATCTAACAGAGATAGCCGTTTTACCTCTCATTTTTGGACAAGTTTCCAAAAAGCAATGGGAACCAGGTTAAATCTAAGCACAGCCTATCATCCACAAACAGACGGACATAGCGAAAGGACAATTCAGACTATGGAAGATATGCTTAGAGCCTGTGTGATTGATTTCGGAGGAAATTGGGATGATCATTTACCATTGATAGAATTTTCTTACAACAACAGCTATCATACCAGCATCAATGCCGCACCATTTGAAGCACTTTGTGGACGAAAGTGCCGAACTCCAGTCTGTTGGGCAGAAATTGGAGAAAAACAATTATCTGGACCAGAGATTGTACAAGAAACAACGGACAAGATTATCCAAGTCAAAGAATGACTGAAGACAACACGAGATCGTCAAAAGAGATATGCTAATAACAGACACAAACCGTTAGAATTCCAAGTTGGAGATAAGGTATTATTAAAAGTTTCTCCATGGAAATGAGTTGTCAGATTCATTAAAAGAGGAAAGCTAAGCCCAAGGTATGTTGGACCTTTTAAAATTATTAAAAGGATAGGAACAGTAGCTTATCAGCTACAACTGCCAGAGGAAATGGCAGGTATACATGATGTGTTTCATGTATGTAATCTCAAGAAATGCTTAGCAGATGAATCACTCCTAGTACCTCTTCAGGACATAGAGGTAAATGAAAAACTTAAGTTTATATAGAAACCACTTCAAATCGAAGATAGAAAGATCAAGAATCTCAAACACAAGAGATTAGTTCTAGTCAAAGTGAAATGGGATTCCAAGAGAGGATCAGAGTACACATGGGACTCGAGTCAGAAATGCAAAAGAAATATCCACACCTGTTCCAGTGAATCTCGAGGACGAGATTGAGAACAAGGTGGGGAGGATGTAACAACCCTCATAAAAACCTTAACGTGACCCTAGATGTCTTAGAATATAAACCGTACGCGAAAAACAGACCCGAAATAACCTTATATTTATTAAAAACAAATAAAACAAAGTTTATTAGTTGCTCGCGGGCCGCGACACCTTTAAGGTGTTTTGTCGCGGGGCGCGACAGCTTGACGACACGCGGACACCGCTCAGGCCACATGGCACATGACTCAGCAAGCCTACCTGATGACTGGTCAAAGCTATAAGAGACACGTGAAGTCTCGCGGGCCGCGAAGGACCCTCTTGTTTCTTTCGCGGGGCGCAAGAAAGTGTCAATCAGACACTATAAATAGACGACATCGGCTTCAGTTTACAATCGCTCATTTTCTCGACTTTCTCTCTGAATTCTGAAATATTAGAAGTAGTACCGGGTCTAATACCCCTCTATATAGCGAAGCCCTGCCTCAGTGTAAGTATCATAACCCTCGGTTACGTATTAGATACGCTGCCCGTTTGACGTAGAATTTCCGTAACGGCTGTCGTGGTTCTGCCCGACGTAGTCGTTGGAGTTCTGTCTCAGGGAGGGTATAACTAATGTAAATTGAGTTATTATACTAACTAGTGTGCACTGTGTAATTTATAGATTATAACCAAGAAGTCACCAAAAAAATATCTAAAGTACCAATGTGAGTTTATCTTCTTTTTGTAAACCTTTTTACAAACTGTTTTACAAACCTCAAATGTTTTACCTTATATTTAACAATGATTGAGTATTTGTAGTTCGATAATTATCATCGGTATGTTGGGGTTTTGTATACAAAATTTGTTACTAAACTGCGGGGTAGTAACATGACCATAAGTCAGGATTGACAGTACCGTGGGTGATAATTAAAGTAGACTGGAAACAAATGTAATTGCTGGATTGCCCTCAATAGTGTAAACTGATAAAACCTGTTTTGATTAAACTAAGATTTACTCACCAGTATTTCTTGCTGATAAAATGTTTTCAAACGCGTTTCAGGTAACACAGTGTGAAAGCCAATTAGAAGCCAGCTGGACATCACTGAAGGCTTGGAAAAGCGGCTATAAAAGTTACCTAAATAAAGAAGTTGTTTTATTTCAATAAATTAGGGTTTACCCCTAAAAACATGTTTGTAAGGGAAACATGGATTTATTCCAATATATTTATTATTATAAAATGTGGTGTTTTACTCTGATAAAATATTTCCTAACTACGGTCCTGATGAAAATTCTGCTGCCAAATTAATTAACGCCGATACCACCATACTGGTACACGGCTCTCGCTCCTAGGGTGTGGTCGGGGGTTGTGACAACTAAAGGTCTCCCTCCTAAAGTTTATGAAGAACATGTTCGGAATATGGGATTTAGTAAAGACCTTGTTTAGCATATTGTACTAGCTTAAGTTTTATGTTAATAAAATTTCCTCAATTTGATTTTGTATGTCTCTTAGAATATGTTCAACTGGTATAATGGCATATAGACAAATAAAGTTACAAATCAAACAAAGGGCTTATGCGTATTTTGATCATAACGATTAGGTTTTAAATTAAGGCTATAGTATGACTAATGGGGGTCCTGAGTCGCATAATGATTCAACGGCTGTATTTCTCTGCTATAGTTCTTGTTTAAGGCTAAAATGAGTGTTAACTCCTGATCAGGCTTATCTAATACTCATAGTAAACGATTACTCGGCTAAGTGGGAGAACGTAAGATTAAATATATTGTGATTTAATATTTAATCTAGTAGCCATTATAATCATTTACATTATATAGATCAAAATATATAACAACCTATTAAATAATTAGTTGGTAATTGTTGATGGACCATATTACCCTTATTAACTAATTAGGTTTCCTCTTGGGTGCATATATAAGGAGACTTATGTAGAGGTTAAAGGGTTACACAATTTACATAACCTAATCCTAACATCAATTCGAAACCTCTTCTCCATAACCGATACCCTTTCGGTTCTCATCATCACCATCATTAGTTTGCACCCTAAGGAGGAACCAGATCACCTCGACAGAGATGTCGAATTCAATGGCTGCATCTCTGACTGGATTCTCCACTGCTCTGTCTGCTGTAACAGGTATGTTTTCATGTTTTCCATTATGCTTAGAACAGAACTGATCATCAAAGACTCGTCGCTAAGTTAGTCGTCGGTAACCCGTCAAAAACAATACACCCACACCCAAATTATCGAAGCGGTATCACTGATGGATTATCTTTGGTAACTAATTTCACCAGTGCCTTTCCGATTAAATGGGTCATTATTGATACTAATTTGTTTAGTAGTGATATCTCGTAACTAATGATTTGTGGAATGTTATCAAACTAAAAATGATGATCACCTTCCATCACCAGCCAAAACCACACCCTTAGGGGGCGGTGTGCCATACCTTTAAAGCTAAGGGGGTGTTTGGTTCGTGGAATGATTTGGAATTGGAATTTGTGTAGGAATTATAATTTGAAGGAATTGAATTTGGAATTTAAACATTCCAATTGGAATTGAAAATTGTTGGAATTGGAATCTCAATTCCATTTTTGTTGTGTTTGGTTGTCAAATGAATTGGAATCCATCAACCAGGCACCCACAACCACCAGTTCGGGTCGAAACGGTTCGCGTTGAAACGGTTCGCGTCGAAATGGTACTGGTCAAAACGGAACGGGTCAAAACGGTTCGCGTCAAAACGGTTCGGATCGAAACGGTTCGCGGTGAACGGTTCGATTCGAAACGGTTCAATTCGAAACGGTTTGGGTCGAAACGGTACTTGTCGAAACGGTTCGCGTCAAAACGGTACGGGTCGAAACGGTTCGCGTCGAAACGGTTCGATTCGAAACGGTACTGGTCGAAACGATACGGGTCGAAACGGTACGCGTCGAAACGGTTCGATTCGAAACGGTACGCGTCGAAACCGTTCGCGTCGAAACGTTATGGGTCGAAACGGTTTGGGTCAAAACGGTACGGGTCGAAACTGTTCGTGTCGAAACGGTACGGGTCGAAACGGTTCAGATCGAAACCAGTATGGGTCGAAACGGTGCGGGTCGAAACCCTCAAAGATTCCAATGAATTTACTTTAATTCCTTCACATACAGGAATGATTTGGAATTCCTTTAGTTAAAGGAATTTGAAAGAATTCATGCCTAATTCCAATTCCAATTTCATTGTCAACCAAACACATGAAGATTGGAATTGTGATTCCAATTCCATCAAATTCTGTGTACCAAACATCTTAAGAGATGAAATTCAAATTCCAATTCTCTTAAATTCTATTGAATTCCTGCGAACCAAACGCCCCCTAAGACTTTGACCTTTTATTTGATGCACTTACCCTCACCCCTTTGAATATGTGACTTCTCAAATTATAAAATAATTCTTAGGATATATGGTGTGGGATAAAGCCTCACGCCATATTAGTGACATGTCAGCGTCAACTGTACAGGGGCTCCATGTTAACTAGCTTGTAGTGGTATAAAGCCCTATAAATCCCATGTGATCATTACTCAATTATTTTTTTAGGTTAGATTTTTAAATTAATAAACATATTATAAAAATAAGTATAAAACCAATATAACAAATAAACCTTTTTTTTATTAAACTAGAATAAAAAAATTGCAACCCAACTTAATAAAAAACAATACATTGAAATTTATTTAAAATAAACGGCTTAATTGTTAAAATGGGCACACAAAATTCTTCAAGCCGCAAAATGATGGAAGCTTCTGCTCTTATGTAGTTGGTAGTCCACACGGGCTGCCTCAGTCATTTGCTCTTCAGTTATGCCCTCTTCGCAGTTCATGGTGATGTGTTCAAATATTAACATATAAATTTCATCAAACAAGGCATAAAACTAACCCCTTTTTAGTACTAATGTTGGAAAAAGTGTGCTTTTGTCTTCCTTTTGTATTTTCAGGATTAAATGAGCTCAAATTAACAAAAGAAGCAAAAAGACATCAAAATCCAGCATAAATACAAGAAAAGGAACAAAACGTGACATGCCCGACCCCACGACAGCATCCTCCCAAGCAAAACAAGAGATCAGAAGCCTGAACACGCCCCGTGCTCAGCCAGCACGGGGGCGTGCCCAAGTGTTAGCAGAAAAGACAAAGTGGTAGAAGCTTCTATTGCCGACCACGGGGCCGTGCTCAGCGGACACGGGGCCGTGGTCAACTATAAGATTCGCACAATCCAGCAAATCTGCATAGTACAAAGATTCTTCTGCACCACGGGGTCGTGCTCAGCGGACACGGGGGCGTGGTCAACTAATAAGACAAAGCTGCATTTAATGAAGACAGAGAAGGATGTGGACACGGGGCCGTGCCCGAGCTTCTGTTCAGCCTATAAATAGAAGTGCTTGGCTCAAGCTCAAACCATCCCTTGGCACACCACCTCTCTCACACTTCACCCACCACCCACCACCACCATAACACCATCATTCACCACCATCATCCATTGTCCATCATAGAGTGTGTGAGTCGTCTCGGGATCCAAGATTGATCGTAAGAGTTCTTGACAATCAAGGCCATGTTTGCCTAAGTCTCTTACATCACTTGGTGAAGACAAAGTGTCTAGTGTAATACTTTTTATTTCTAATCTTTTGCACTTTTTACTTGGTTTTGTATTAATGACTTTAATAACTAGTTGCTTATGTTGAAGGTGATCTTTCCTTATCGTTTGTCCGTGGTGTCTTGCCATTATTTTACTGTCTATATAAAATAAAAGATTTTCACCATTCATATCTCCACGGTCTATATGGAAGTATGTTGGCTACCTGGTCGGGGGTTAAGGGAACGGTTTGGTAAAGGTCTTGCCATTGTTCAGCGTTTAGAGGTCCTGCAATGGACCTGGGTCAAATTTAGTAGGACCTCCTTCAATACTTCACGGTATTGGATGGCGGGGGTCCAAACTCTTTGACCCCCTCATAAGTTAACTACTATTAATACTATAACCCGGCTATTTAGGACTGTATCCCTGCTGACTCAGACTACTTAGCCGAGGGTAACGTCACCTCCAAAAGAGGGGCCTACCATAATATTGCATTAATAACTTAATTAATTATCTTCCAATAATCCACCCTTTTAGGATTGTATCCTTGCTGACTCAAACTACTGGGGTGAGGGTAACGTCACCTTCAAAAGAGGGGCCTACTACAATAACTAAGATAATCTCTTAATTATGTGCAAAAGTGCGGAAATAATCAAAGGTTACACTAGATACGAGTCGGAACCAAGTGATTCATCTTGTCTATCTGTTTTTTTTTTCTTTTATTTTTTTTTCAGCATTTTAGTTAGTTTTTATTTTTCTTAGTTTAAAACATTTTTCTAAACTTTTTGATTTGATTAGACGTTGAGGATAAACCGGTACTAAAAGCTCTTGTGTCCTTGGACGACCTCGGTATCTTACCAACACTATACTACGCTCACGATGGGTGCACTTGCCCATATGTGTGTCTAGTGTTAGTAAATATCGTGTTTTATAAATTTAAAACTTGACTAAAAAGTGTTAAAGGGGCTTAAAATATACACCTAATATATATAACACTTCACACGCATCAAGTTTTTGGCGCCTTTGCCGGGGACACAAGGATTTTAAGAAAGCTTAAAATCGACGGCCTAATCAGTTTTTCAAAACCTTTTTAAAACGCGCGCACATTTTCTGCATTTTAGCTTAGTTTTGCATTTACAGTAGCCTGTACACGGGGCCGTGTTCACTGAACCCGTGCTGCAGATTTTTCATAAACATCCAGTAACAGAAACTTGAACACGGGCCGTGCTCACTGAACACGCCCCGTGCTCAACGAAATCAGCAAATTTAATTAAAACGCCCAGATACAGTTCCTGAACACGGGGCCGTGTCCACTGAACACGGGGCCGTGTCCAGCCTCTGTTTCCGTTTTTATTTTTGTTTTCTGATCTCAAGACTCGGTTGTGGTCTGCTGAGTGATTCTTATGATCAATACTCAGGAGGTTACAACTACACCTATGAGGAGGATGATTATAGGGGTAATTATTGCACTAATTGTCGTAACGCACGCTCGGTTCAAAATAATCACTCATATCAACCATCCAATTCATACACCTACTATGAGGAGCCCAGGTACGAGCCATCAACTTCATACACATCCTATGAAGACCAAAGGTATGAACCTCCTCCCTCATACTCATATTTTGACGAACCAAGGTATGAGCCTCCATACTCGTACTTTGAGGAACCAAGATATGAGCCACCACCTTCGTATGCTTATTATGAGGAACCATGGCGTGAACAACCCACCTCATATGAGTATTACGAAGAACAAAATTACGAACCTTATCCATCATATGCTTACAATGAAGAACAATGGTGTGAACCATCTACTTCATATGGGTATTATGAGGAACAAAGGGTCGAACAACCGGATTCAAGCTTAGAAAATCCCGATTCTTTTTCTATAACCGAAGTAACCGATAGGATATTAGAGCACATTAGAGTTATCGATCGTTGTATAAAAGAATCTCGCGCAAGGGAAGAGGAGTCCCGCGCAAGAGAAGAAGTAAAAAAGGAAGAGATAACTGAAAATGTAAAAATGGAAGAACAAATAAGTGAAAAACCGACACATGAGTTAAACAACGAAAAAGGTGAGTCCAAAAACGCTAAAATTCAAGAAGAGTCTAATTTTGAAGAAATTAATCTCTTGCCACCTTCTTTTGAAAATCATTGTTTACTACCCACTCATGCTAAGTTTTTAAAAGAGTTGAACACTAACACTAAAATTGACGAAACGGTAAGTGTTAAGTTAACTAATGATCAAACTTCGCTAATAAAAGAAGACCCATTTGAAATTAACATTACACCGGTTCCATGTTTCTTTCAAAATTTGTTTATTAGTAATGTCACAATCGATAAAGATCTTTGTGTTAACATAATGCCTAACTACATTTTCGAAAAATTAAGTCTTAGTGATTTTTCTCCACTTCAAATACCCATTTTTCTATCCAATCGGAAAGTAATAAAATCAATCGGTATAGTTGAGGATGTCTTGGTTCAAACAAATCAAATGGTAATCCCGACCGACTTTGTCATCCTCGATGACGCTCCTCTAGTGTTGGGACGACCATTTGTAAAAACTCACGAAGCTTTGAAAAACCGGAAGTTCAACAATCTACCTCTTCAATTAGGGGCATTTAAAAGAAGTGTCGATCTTGAACGATCAATGAAATATCCATTCGGCAATAATGACCCCCTAATTGAAGATGAAGATGAACCACCCGATACAAGTGAAGAGATTGACCACTTTGTTGAAGAAGAGGTCGCCATAGAACAAACTTTTAAAGTTCTTGATCGAAATGAGCAACCAAATAAGGAGTCTCCTAAAGACCCACCACTTGAGCTCAAAGAACTTCCAAAAGGTTTGGAATATGCTTTTCTAGACAAAGAGGGTAATTTACCTGTAATTATTTCATCTAAATTAGATAGCTTAGAAAAAGAAAAATTAATTAGTCTTTTGAAAAAAACATAAAAATGCAATAGCTTGGAAACTTGTAGACATAAAAGGAATTAGTCCTTCTATGTGTACACACAAAATTTTGATGAATGATGACTACAAATCGGTCATACAACCACAACGTCGAGTGAATCCAAATGTTCAAGAAGTGGTTAAAAACGAGGTCATCAAGTTACTTGACGCCGGACTTATCTATCCTATCTCCGATAGTCCTTGGGTGAGTCCCGTCCAAGTAGTTCCAAAGAAAGGAGGTATGACGGTAATAACTAACGAAAAGAATGAATTAATACCAACGAGAACCGTCACAGGATGGAGAGTATGTATAGATTATAGACGATTAAATGAAGCAACAAGAAAAGATCACTTTCCTTTGCCCTTCATTGATCAAATGTTAGAAAGATTATCCGGTCATAAATTTTATTGTTTCTTGGATGGTTTTTCAGGTTACTTTCAAATCCCGATAGCACCCGAAGACCAAGAAAATACCACTTTCACATGTCCCTATGGAACTTTTGCTTATCGACGCATGCCGTTTGGTCTATGTAATACCCCAGCAACATTCCAACGTTGCATGGTAGCTATCTTCCATGACATGATAGAAAAGACAATGGAAGTCTTCATGGACGACTTTTCTATCTTTGGGGATTCATACGACCAATGCCTCGATAACCTTGAACGAATGCTATCCCGATGTGAGGAAACTAACCTCGCCCTTAATTGGGAAAAATGCCATTTCATGGTAACGGAGGGAATAGTGCTCGGTCACAAGATCTCGAGCGAAGGAATGGAGGTGGATCGAGCCAAAATAGATACCATTTATAGATTACCACCTCCATCCTCCGTAAGAGCTATCAGAAGTTTCCTAGGGCATGCCGGATTTTATAGACGATTTATCAAAGACTTTTCAAAAATCTCAAGGCCTCTAACAAAATTACTTGAAAAAGATGCCCCTTTCATCTTTGACAAGGATTGCAACCAAGCATTTCTAACCTTAAAAGAGATGTTAGTCAATGCACCTATCATGATAGCGCCTGATTGGAAATTTCCTTTCGAAATCATGTGTGATGCTAGTGACTTTGCAGTTGGAGCTGTCTTGGGACAAAGAAAAGAAAAGCATTTCCACCCAATTTATTATGCTAGTAAAACACTTAATGATGCACAAGAAAATTACATAACAACTGAAAAAGAATTACTAGCTGTGGTATTTGCTTTTGATAAATTTCGTTCTTATCTTGTTCTTTCTAAAACTATAGTCTATACAGATCATGCAGCCATTCGATATCTCTTCAAAAAGCAGGACGCAAAACCACGTTTGATTCGGTGGATTCTACTCCTCCTCCAAGAATTTGACATTGAAATCAGAGACAAAAGAGGAGCAGAAAATACCGCAGCAGATCATCTTTCGCGCTTAGAAGACCCAGCTTTAGAGGCAACCAGGGACGAGCAAATCAACGAAAAATTTCCAACTGAGTCCCTGGAAATGGTGGAATATAGGGAAGAACCATGGTACGCCGACTATGCTAACTACCTAGCTAGCGGTATAGTCACAAAAGGGTGGTCACATTATCAAAGAAAAAAATTCTTTGCCAATGTGAAAAACTATTTTTGGGAAGATCCATATCTTTTCAAAATGTGTGCCGACCAACTCGTCCGACGATGCGTACATGGTAGCGAAGCACGAAGAATTCTCCGCCATTGTCATGAAGGTCCATACGGAGGGCATCATGGTGCCGCTAGTACCGTACGAAAAGTATTTGATTCAGGATTTTATTGGCCAACCATTTACAAAGATGCCCAAAGTCTTGTCAAGACATGTGATGCTTGCCATAGAACAGGTAATATTTCTTCCAAGAACGAGATGCCACAAAATGGCATTCTTGTTTGTGAAATTTTTTATGTGTGGGGACTCGACTTTATGGGACCTTTCCCACCATTAAAAGGAAATAAATATATACTTGTGGCAGTAGACTACTTGTCTAAATGGGCCGAGGCCGAGGCACTTCCAACAAATGATGGAAGAGTTGTCGTAAGATTTCTGAAAAAATTATTCTCTCGTTTTGGCATACCTAAAGCATTGATAAGTGATAGAGGTACCCATTTTTGCAACCATCAACTCGAAATTTTTTTAACAAGATATGGGGTCTATCACCGGGTCTCAACAGCATATCACCCTCAAACAAACGGACAAGCCGAAGTGACTAATAGAGGTTTAAAACGAATACTCGAAAAAACCGTAGGGTTAAATAAAAAGAAATGGGCAGATAAATTAGACGATGCTTTATGGGCTTTTCGAACTGCTTATAAAACAACAATAGGTACAACCTCGTATAAGCTAGTCTATGGAAAAAGTTGTCACTTGCCAGTAGAAATTGCACACAAAGCCTACTGGGCAATTAAAAAGGTAAACTTAGATTTAGAGTTTGCTGGTAAAAATCGATTTTGTCAATTAAATGAATTAGACGAGCTTAGAAATTATGCATACTCAAACTCTGAAATTTATAAGGAAAGAATGAAAATTTTGCATGACAAACATATTAAACCTAATGAATTTCGAGTAGGAGATCTAGTTCTTTTGTTTAATTCACGACTTCGATTGTTTCCTGGTAAATTAAAGTCTAGGTGGTCAGGACCTTTTTCCATCACCCATATTTTCCTACACGGTGCAGTAGAAATTAAATCTAGAAATGGTCCTCCATTTAAAGTCAATGGCCAACGGCTGAAATTCTATCAAGGATTCATTGAGGATGAAGAAGAAGAGATTTCGCTTCAAACGGTGGAAGAATAAAGCATCATGCCTGGTAAGTTACGAACGATTGAGACAACAAATAAAGCGGTAAGTTTTCTAACCAAAGTTTATGGGAAACAAGGGCACTCACACGAGCACTTTAAAAAAAATAATAATAATAATAATATTTTTCAAAACCTTGCTCGGCACGAGGCCGTGTCCGCTGGACACGGGGCCGTGTCCGCGCTGCAGTCGGGATAAATCCCCTTTTTCAAAACAGTTACTTCATTCCACACGCCCCATTTCCCCGAAAAAGCTCTGGTTCCAGGCGATTTTTCGCAGAATTTCAATGTCTCCTATCGCTCTAACAACATCAAGGTATGATTTTATCACTTTCAGTAGTTAGATTAGTTACTTGCATGTAGTTAAAACACCAAAAATTTGGGGCAAAATCTAGGGTTCTTGATGTTCATCCGGATCGAACCTCAAATTTTTGATTAGATCTGTTTGCATTTAGTTAGATTAGTGTTATGGGAAGTAAATACACTTGTATTGTTCATAGATTCACCCAATTTCCAACAAAAACCCCAAACCCTTGTTCTTGAACCGAAAAAGATAAAATTGATAGGGTAAACGGGCTATTTTGGGAAAAACGGCACTTAGGGTTTCATTTTCGGGGGAAACCGCACCTATTGGACCAAAAATTTTCAAGTTTTCGAAACCGGGTCGAAAAATGAAATTTTTGAGTAACAGACGCCTGGACACGGGGCCGTGTCCGCTGAACACGGGGTCGTGTCCAGCCCACTGTTTGCAGTTTTGTCCGAAAATATTTCTGTTTCGTGCTAACTTTTGGTGTATTCTTTCAGATGGCTAGGAAGTTCACAAGATTCAACGCCACTGAGCTCGATGCTAGAGCTCGATACGAGATGCTTCAAACAAGGCCAGAGGGATACCCGAGGCAAGCGTGCACAGACTTGCTAACCTTGGTGAATCAAATTGACCGTTTCAACAACATTGTAACGGGACCACTCAGAGTCACCCTAACAACTCGACTCCGTTCCGTCCACGAATGCACGTTGGAATTCTATAGCACTTTCACATTCAACTCGAGGTGCGACCCGTTCGACAATGACGGGGTAGCATTCCGATGTGGCGGAACGAATTATTCGATCTCTATGGCTCAGTTTGGATCGATTGTAGGGTTGTACGCGGAAGAGGATGCGGGAAACGAAGAAAATACTGGAGGAATGAGAGAGATAGGTGAGAACGAACGCCAAGCCATGTGGGCTCAGATTGGAGAGGGGTACTACAATCCGAGCAGCACTAAGAGTACAAAGTTGAGGGATCCGCTATACAGATACATTCATAGGCTCATCGGCTACTCTCTTAGCCAAAGGCATGACAGTAGCGGCGTCGTTGGGTTAAGAGATTTGATTGTCCTCCACTGCATCCACAACCGCAGGCCGCTCGATGTTCCGTTCCTCATGCTTCGAAACATGCATCACAACCGCCTTGCTAGTGCACCGACTCCTATTTTCTTTGGGGGATGGGTGTACCGTCTCTTCAGGCACTTCACCCACATACCAAGGTCATTTGAGAGGAGCCCATGGTCGGGTATGGTGGATATACACATATGCCGCTCAATGAACCTAATTTATGTGGCAGAAGACGGGACGGTGAGCTTTCAAAGGATGCAAGGTCATGCATGGAACCCGCAAGAAGCGCTTGTCCTCCAAGCTCCGCAACATCATCAATACCAATACCAACCCCATGGTGATCCGGGCCAATCATCCTCCTCCGGAGGCGGTTTTCCTAATTTCCAAAGTTTACATGATTTGTTGCAGGAAAACCTTATGTGCACTCGGAACACTTATAACATGGCGAGCAACACCTACCAACGGGTCGGAGCTATAGAAAGAAACATATCCGATATCCAAGACGATGTTGGATATATACGAGACCACATTGCACGCCATGGAGGGGATGATGACGATGATGATGATGACGATGCTATGGAGTAGGCGAGAGGAGCGAAGGAGGAAGCGGTTGATTGATGACTCCCCAGGTTAACCCTTTTTAATCTTGAACAATTGATGGCCTGCGTGCCAAGTGTTGAACAATTTACTTTCCCTAACTTCTTTTATTTTCTGCATTTTTTTCTTTTAACTTTGACATGGATGTTAACTTTGGAAAAAGTAGGATTTTTGCTATGGTTTGGTATGGTGTTTATTGACTAAGCAGGTACATACGAGGCTTAGAGTACTAAACTTTAGTACTACTAAAGCCGGGACAGGAAAACCGACGAAAGAAACCTGTTTTTCAACCTTGAAGACTGTCCACACGGGGCCGTGTCCAGCCGACACGCCCCCGTGCCCATTCCCCTGAACCTGCTGTTTGTTTAAATTCTGCAGACCTTGACAGACACGGGGTCGTGTCCACTAAACACGCCCCCGTGTTCACCTTCTGTAAGTTTTCGTTACTGGCACCTGAACACGGGGTCGTGTTCACTCAACACGGGGTCGTGTCCAGGTAACCAGTAACACAAATTTTTGCTTTTCACACCTTTTTACACATTCAATCAACCTAAAAACTTATTTTTGGGACACATTGAGGACAATGTGTAATTTAAGTGTGGGGGGGATGCTAAAACCTTGAATCTGGCAAGTCCTAAATACAAGCCTTACACAAAACTCTATTGGAACCGCTAATCACTATTTTTTTTTACTTGTCTAGGTTTAACTCGGGAAATTCAAGTTCTAAAAATGTTATATTTTTACGAATTTACAACCGATAGCGTCGTGATAAAAAGAACCAACATAAGAAAATTATGAAAAGGCATGACAAGCTTAGTTAAAATTTAATTATATATACTTGATCACATAAAAAAAACCCATTCCCACAAAAGTGAGTTTTGAGCCTTTATTGAGAATACACTTACATATCATTTGACTAAATGCTCATTTTCGTTTCTTGTGTGAATAGCCGCTTGGTTCTTACGACTCTAGAACTTGCCATGACGATACATTTCTGGTCCTTACCAACTTAAACCCAAGTAAGTAAATGATGGAGGCATTAGGACTAACCCTTTTTTTTATTTCTACACCATTATTTTTTCTTTTTCTTACCACCTACCCAAAATCCCCCTAGTTAGCCCCTTTGAGCCTAAACCTTTTCATTTCATAACCCAAACCAAACACCCTTTTCACCCACCAAAACCTTTTTCATTTTTAACCCTTTGTTTTAGTAACAAGTTCGGTTCTTCTTATGACTTTTCAAAAAAAAAAAAAATTGTTGATGATGAAGCAAAAGAAAATAAACAAACAAGTTCATCAAAAATAACTTTGTTTGAATAATAGCTTCATCAAAATAAAAGTTACGAAAATAGAAAGTCTTACGAAAACCGACACTTGTTACGCTTTTTAACCCTTTTTTTCTACTAACCACTAACCACCAACCCAACCACCTACCTTTAACCCAAGCCTAACCCTTTACCCACAAAGTCCTCTTGATATTTACAAAGGTATATAAGTTAAAAAGGAGGAGGATTGATTGCTTGGCAAGCCTATGGTAAGAGTAAGTTCCATGCCGCTCTCGAGTGATCCACAAAAATACATTTTCGGCCAAGTGTTGAGTGATCCCCGTGAGGTATGTGAACTTGTATATAAATAGAATTTTACAAAGGCATGTTATGCCCTAATAAGTAATTTATCTTATGAAAAGTTTTAAATAAATCATGACGAATAGGATTGTAAATAAATAAAAATAAAATTGAATAAAGAATCTTGGAAATCCCGACACTCTACGAAAAGCCCAAAACCTTCTTTTCTACCCATTCCATTTGGGAGTGTAAATAGCCACATATTAAAGAGTTTTGCTTGAGGACAAGCAAAGATTCAAGTGTGGGGGTATTTGATGTGTTCAAATATTAACATATAAATTTCATCAAACAAGGCATAAAACTAACCCCTTTTTAGTACTAATGTTGGAAAAAGTGTGCTTTTGTCTTCCTTTTGTATTTTCAGGATTAAATGAGCTCAAATTAACAAAAGAAGCAAAAAGACATCAAAATCCAGCATAAATACAAGAAAAGGAACAAAACGTGACATGCCCGACCCCACGACAACATCTTCCCAAGCAAAACAAGAGATCAGAAGCCTGAACACGCCCCGTGCTCAGCCAGCACGGGGGCGTGCCCAAGTGTTAGCAGAAAAGACAAAGTGGTAGAAGCTTCTATTGCCCACCACGGGGCCGTGCTCAGCGGACACGAGGCCATGGTCAACTATAAGATTCGCACAATCCAGCAAATCTGCATAGTACAAAGATTCTTCTGCACCACGGGGTCGTGCTCAGCGGACACGGGGGCGTGGTTAACTAATAAGACAAAGCTGCATTTAATGAAGACAGAGAAGGATGTGGACACGGGGCCGTGCCCGAGCTTCTGTTCAGCCTATAAATAGAAGTGCTTGGCTCAAGCTCAAACCATCCCTTGGCACACCACCTCTCTCACACTTCACCCACCACCCACCACCACCATAACACCATCATTCACCACCATCATCCATTGTCCATCATAGAGTATGTGAGTCGTCTCGGGATCCAAGATTGATCGTAAGAGTTCTTGACAATCAAGGCCATGTTTTCCTAAGTCTCTTACATCACTTGGTGAAGACAAAGTGTCTAGTGTAATACTTTTTATTTCTAATCTTTTGCACTTTTTACTTGGTTTTGTATTAATGACTTTAATAACTAGTTGCTTATTTTGAAGGTGATCTTTCCTTATCGTTTGTCCGTGGTGTCTTGGCATTATTTTACTGTCTATATAAAATAAAAGATTTTCACCATTCATATCTCCACGGTCTATATGGAGGTATGTTGGCTACCTGGTCGGGGGTTAAGGGAACGGTTTGGTAAAGGTCTTGCCATTGTTCAGCGTTTAGAGGTCCTGCAATGGACCTGGGTCAAATTTAGTAGGACCTCCTTCAATACTTCACGGTATTGGATGACGGGGGTCCAAACTCTTTGACCCCCTCATAAGTTAACTACTATTAATACTATAACCCGGCTATTTAGGACTGTATCCCTGCTGACTCAGACTACTTAGCCGAGGGTAACGTCACCTCCAAAAGAGGGGCCTACCATAATATTGCATTAATAACTTAATTAATTATCTTCCAATAATCCACCCTTTTAGGATTGTATCCTTGCTGACTCAAACTACTGGGGTGAGGGTAACGTCACCTTCAAAAGAGGGGCTTACTACAATAACTAAGATAATCTCTTAATTATGTGCAAAAGTGCGGAAATAATCAAAGGTTACACTAGATACGAGTCGGAACCAAGTGATTCATCTTGTCTATCTGTTTTTTTTTCTTTTATTTTTATTTTCAGCATTTTAGTTAGTTTTTATTTTTCTTAGTTTAAAACATTTTTTCTAAACTTTTTGATTTGATTAGACGTTGAGGATAAACCGGTACTAAAAGCTCTTGTGTCCTTGGACGACCTCGGTATCTTACCAACACTATACTACGCTCACGATGGGTGCACTTGCCCATATGTGTGTCTAGTCTTAGTAAATATCGTGTTTTATAAATTTAAAACTTGACTAAAAAGTGTTAAAGGGGCTTAAAATATACACCTAATATATATAACACTTCACACGCATCACATGGCATTGATAAAGAGCCTCTCAAGAAGCCCGCAAGTTACTTGCATCAAAATAAACCTTCCAGTAATGTGATTCAAGTTACGATTGTTTGCACCCACTTGTTAACAACAGTGCGTCAAAATCGCGTTCCAAGTAGTAACCTGATCTAAGGGGTGCCATTGCTCCGCAACATGCACCTAACTGGTAGCCAAAGCGATGTCTTCTTCCTCAGTCGATCGGTTTGCCATAAAAATGGTTGAAAATATGATAGAGATGATTGAAATTACAGTGTGAATGATGGTGTGTTGTTGTAAAAAAAGGGTGAAAATTAGGGATTTATACAAGGGATAGTGGGGATAAAATTATATATATATATATATATATATATATATATATATATATATATATATATATTGTGGAGGGTTCAAATGAGAAGAAAAATTTTGTAAGAATAAAAAGAATAAGTTTTAAACCAATAGAAATGCTCCATTTACTTCATTTACTATGTGTATTTAATGTTATTGAAAAGGGCATATATGTAAATTTATAATTGTAATTAATTAGCTAAATAATTAAACTTGTAACTCACTTTTAAATATACTCTTTCAAAATAAAATAATTTATGGTGAAGGACAATTTTCGACATGTGTAGGATAAGTTTCAGTATGTGTAGGATAAATTTTGAAATGTGTAGGATAAATTTTTATGTGTGTAGGGTAAATTCCGGTAAGTGTAAGTTATATATAGGTTAAACTAGGTTATAACCCGTGAATACTCACGGGTTGACAATCTATCTTTGTAACCAAATAAATATATACATATATATTAATAAACGAAAAATTCTATGATGAATAAGGTGTATGAATAAACATTTAAAAACTATTAAACATAACAAAGTAAATGTATATCATACAAAAACCAAATATCCAAAACTTAAATGTAAAACAATTAATCACTACTCTTTTTTTTGGTGAGGTACAACCAACTCAACATTCAACACTTGATGAGTTTCATCAAAAGAAAAGTGAATTGTATCACGCTCGTTAATGCGAGCACGTTTCATGAATCTGGACCATTTGCATAACGCATAACGCCAACTTTCTCCTCTCTTTTCACGTCTGGTACGGTTGGTAAACTCGTCTTGCTCAGGCAGATGCAAAAGTCTAACGGCCATAGGTTTTAAATCAGCACCAAGTTTAGCCATACTTGAAACCTTATCAGGCAGTCGTTGTATTGTTTATAAAATCAAAATTAATAAGAAGAAGAATATAAAAATAATAATGTATTTCTATGTGACTAAAAAAATATATAATTTTTATTATATAGTACTTGCTAAAATAATATTAAAACTTACAAAATCTTTAGAAGCCATACGCCTAAACTTATAAACACGAACATTTTGGTGTTCATCAATAGCTAGCTCGTCAACTACATCAATAGGTGCAACTACAGTCTGAAAATAACATACAACAATTATTATAATAACAATATAGTAATTAAATATATAAAGAACCAAGCAAATGTATACTTACCTCATCAAGTTGTACATCAGCATAATTAATTTCAACACCATTTTTTCCAAGAATTCTTAAATGGAAATAATTTGCAAAACCTCTTGTAAATATTAGATAACAACCGGCCTCCAATTGAAACAAATTAACAATAACATCAAAACCAATGGAGAAACCAACTTTACCAAAAAGCGTTTCAATCTTGACGTGAAGGATTTTGTTGCCTACATCTATAATGGAAATTATATCATCTGAAGTATAATCATAGAAATTAGGCAGTATACACTCAGGAATTACCTGTATAAATAATTAAAAAAAATGTTACTTTTGTAATCAGTTCATAAAACCTAAATATATTAACATAAATAAAATGAAAGAAAAACTAATCTTACAATAAAGTTAGATGTTGTAGGTAACAGAGATGTCCAGAAAGAGCTTTGAAACACACCATCAATGAAATGTGTTAGTTTGAATATAGATAAATCGATAGAATTGAAGAGCACCAAACATCCTTTTTTGAGTTTTAAATGTTTCACAACATTTGACCAACCATGGAAAAAGAAATGTTTTCCTTTGGCTTCGCTTAAAGAAACATTAAATTTTCGACCATCTTGAGTTTGTATCATAACATTTTTGGGTGCTTTATCGTTACCCCACAATTTGGATGCAGCGTCTAAAGGAATCGCCTAATAAAGCAAGGAATCCAAAATAACTTATAATTATAATTATAATTGTAAATTATAAACCAGAAGATAATTTTAAATTGTATTTCATGATAACAAATAAAAAAAATATAATAAATGTCTGAATTTAGAAAATACCAGTAAAACTTCGTCCGCTCGATTCATGTGTCTACAAAAGAAAGGTTCTCTAATACTGATTGAAAAACATAAGATATTAATAAAACATAACTTGTTAATGGGTATAATGCACAACAAAGTCTAACATTAAAAAGAAAAAATACCTGGAAGAACTTTCAGCCATATTTAAAAGCTACAAACACATGTAACGTAGAAAAAACAATTAACAATATGTATATTATAAATTATGAAAATAAATAAATTATTTTTTAATTTCAGTCATAATATATTCTGATTACTTCAAAAACATATATGATATATGAAATAAAATGAATTGTGATAATATATTCTTATCAACCATGTGATAATATATTATTACTTAAAAAACATAAATTAAAACACATACCCAAACGTTATCAAGCATGTGATAATATAGGCTTATTAGTTTCAAAACATATTACATAATCCATGGTGATTAGTTACATAAACAACAATGTCATAAAGATGTAAAAATAAAAGTTTCTTATACATTAATAGGTTTAATAAACATACACAATTTAATTATCTTACCTTGTAGATTTAATCCACGATCAAGACCAGCTGAGTTGATTTTGATTCGGACAACTTAGATATATAAACAAACTCTTTTGTTATTATACACAAAAACGAATTTCAGAATATATATATATATAGGAGACATATAGTAACATATAAAAATTCAATGTTATTACATATCTTTTGAAATTTTATATAACAAATGAAGATACATATTTCCAAATATGTATTGATAGAAATCAATTGTAATTATTCCATTATAATTTGTTAGAATTAGATGGAAGTTTCTAAAAATAAAATATCATTACGAAAATAAAATCATTCTTGAAGAACCATGATAAAAGTCAAATGTTATTGAATTAAAACAAAGAGATTTCTTCATAATCATCGATATATATTTAGGTTGAATTTATTAATTTTTTATTATTTAGGTTATATGCTAACATAACCTGAATTTCACATAACCACATCATAAGCATATTAACAACATATACATATTACCAAAAGACATGTCTAACAAACCATAAGTACTATCCCAAAGTATCAAAACAAACCAACGATAAAACCACATCTAATATTCATACTTAACCATCTAACATAACATAATAACCAACATTCACGAACGGCCTCTTTTCTTTGTGATCTTGGGTACGACTTTGGTCAACATCAAAAGCTTAGAAGGCTTGACGTACGTAAAGAAAATAGTAGAACCGAAGTCGCTGTAATTCAATTTCAAGAAAGTTGGCCACTTTTTGAAACCATACCTGAAACCCTTCCCAGACTTCTCGCCTCTTGTGCCCAACTTAAGTAGTTCACATTTTTCGTTCTGAACTGTAACATGGTGCAAGTTGTGAAGAGAAAGACACAGATGGCTTGAAACATCAGTCGGTAAACGCTGAGAAAAATATAAAAAGGATTAATTACCTTATTGATTAAAAAAAAGAGTAGAGCCGAACTGTATTATGTGCTATTAGAAGGAAACAAAAAATTATAAAGTATACCAGTCTGCTTTCGGCTTTCTTGGTGAATTTAATTACATCAGTTTGTTTTAACTTTTTTGATGTAGAGCATTTACGGCCAACTTGAAGGGCGGTTGATGTTGTGGATCTGAATGACTTAGACTTTACTTTAGCCTACATAATTGAATAAGACACAATAAATGTAAACATAATATACATAAAATTTTACAACAATAAGATACACGGTCCTTTAAATAATAAAAGTAAGAATTCATGGTTACGGTATCTTACTTGAGAGACAACGTGAGAAGACAGATTTTGCTCAGAAACAAAATCAGCTGATTTTCCTTTTCGTTCAACCTAAAGAAAATAAAACAATTAACATATTCATATAGAAGGAAATAATTAAATGAATTATATACTAATTAAGCATGTTTTTATACATGTAATGTGTTGTTTGGTATGAAAAAGGATTTCTAAACAACATCAAACTGGGTTTTCACATTAACAAAAACGAAACTTGAAAATATAATTTTTTTTATATAGAAAAAAAACATCAAACTATATTATCTAATCATAAACAACCTTTGTCGAAAGCCCTTTATCTCCAACATAAAACTTTGATTTGAGCTTAGGATGAACCTACAAAACCATAAAAGATTTAACTTATTACATTTAAAAAAAATTCATTAAAAGGATTACATAATGGAAAACAAATACACCGAATAGAATAAAAAGTTTATTATATGTATTGAAATTAACTATTAAATTAAATTAGTATATAACAAACAACATTTGCAGATACAGTCTCGTGACCAAAAACAATCTTTGACTTTCCTTTTGGGTCATTCTACATAATAAAAATGAATGATAAACATATAAGTATAGAAGAAAGTAATTAGAAGCATTATATAATATATATATATATATATAAGGCACATTGTGAATCACTTACATTAGACCGATACGAATCAAAGGAAGATGAAAGGCGGTTAGATTCACCAACTATATGACCACCAAGATCTTCATCAACATTACTTTCGTTGGTAATCACCTTCTCTTTGTGTCCTGACTACAAAAAAATAATATTCAAAAAACCAACAATGTTAACTTCAAGAATAACTAATTACTTGATATTATGAAAAAAAATATATTGTAAGCATAATAACACTAACCGCAAGCAGTAAATCAAATCCATCATCTCCGTAAATAGGATCATCCAACACAACAACGTCAACCTTCTTGAAATACATTTGAGTACCAGTTTCATATTTAAAAACGGACAACTCAAAAGTCTCATATCCAGCCATTGTAAAAATAAAAGTAGTCCGGGAATCTAATTCAAGATCCCTAATCAACTTAGACCATCCATCAGTGAAAGCACATTTGTCGGACAACGCTTCCATCTTCACATTCCAAAACCTATCACCGAGATAAAGAGTTGTTGATCCACCTTTATAACTGCTGCCATAAAACTGTCCCCAGAATTTGTCCGCCATGAGCTGTAAATTTGTTAACAATTATGTTAAACAAAATATGCACAAAAAAATATTGACATAAAAAAGTAATTATTTTATACACAGTACTTACAATGAAATCATCATCAACTCTAATGGAAGTGATAAAAGAGTTATCCAAAACACATGACTTAAAGACATCGAGATACCATGTAGATGGTCCAAGACTGTTGAACAACAGATAATCATTTTTTTTGTAAACCACTGTCCGTAATGACTTTACCAAACCCATCACCTAAAACAGGACCCAACCCATATTTTTCAATTTCAACAATCCATAAGTTGTCAGCAGCAAAAATTTTAATAGGCTGTTGCAAAAAAATTAGTTTGACTTAAAAAGAAAACAAATGATCTATGTATATAGATAAATGAAAATAAACCTCCTTTTTTAAATTCAATAAATAAGGAAACGGTATAATTTATAATTAGATAAAACGAATTAACATAAATACAAATTTGTAAAAACGGAAAATATACATAGATCCGCAATAATCATATTGATTTAAAAAAATTCGGGTTGACTTTAAGAATTTAAATATAATTTAAAATTATTAAATTTGTATATATTTTACATATTTTCTATATTTATATAGATATATAAAAAAATATATATAATATGTAAAATATAAAATGAGGAAAAATACGGAAATTTAAAATCTATATCTATAATCTATAAGAATATACATATAAAGATTAAAATAATTTTAAACATGCAATATACATTAAAATTATTAGTCTACAAAATTTAGAATCCATATTAGGTAAAATTGCTTGTAAATTAGTAAGGAAATCAAATTATGTATCATAGTTTTTATTATATATAGTCAAAAGTTAGAAAAATATTTACCATATTTTTGTTGTAAATAAACGTAGGAAAAATAACAAAATATATGTATGTAAATTAATTATTACTATTTTCTTTTTCGTTTGAAATATAAGACATTTTCGAAAAATATATTTTTTTAAAAGTCTATATACATTTAAAAACCTAATTCATAATAAAAAAGATTACGTAAAGCAATTAACATTATTTCAGTATCGGTTTGGAATAGGTGAAGAAATGTTGTATATGACATGTTAACGGCTACAGTATCAGTTCAAATGGTTGACTGTAGGAATCAATATCATAACCAAAAAAAGTTTTTGATATGGAAAGAAAGACATAAATATGAAAAGGAATGTAATAACAAAATGGTGTTATGCATTCAAACCAAGATTAATAGGTATTTATCAGATTTTTCACAAAAAAAGCTTTGTTTAAGTAACAACAGTTCAAAGGATAACATATACAACTATCCACCTTCAACCATGTCAACCACTACATACTACAAACATAACCGTCTAACCATACTTGACTAATACCCACCACAGATCAAAAAACTAAAACAACCTACTACATTAACTGTTCTGCCAAAACGAAGCAAAAAAACCACAAATGCCAAGAGTCACGCACGAGCTCTTTTCTTTATAGTCTTGTGTACAACGTTCGTCAACACCAAAAGCTGCAAAGACTTGATGTACTTAAAGAAAAGAGTGGCGCCGAACGGGATGTGATTTGATTTCAAGAAAGATGACCACTTGGTAAAACCATACCTGTAACCATCACCAGACTTCTCGGCTCTTGTTTTCATATTACCTAGCTCACAACTTAGGTTCTGGATACTAACATCACGCAAGTTGTCAACAGATAGACAAAGATCATATGAAACATCAACAGGTAAACGCTGAGAAACAAAGAGAACATATTAATTATTAAATTTATTAATCAAAGAATTTGTAGACAGTTAATAAAAAATTATTATAAACACATCAGAAGGTATACCAGTCTGGTTTCAGCAACTTTTGTGAACTCTAAAAATGAATTGTTTTTCAACCTTTTGACTTTACGTTTAGGGCAAACATTAGACGGGGACGTGGTGGATCTGCAAGCCTTACGCTTTGATTTAACCTATATATTTAAAATATATAAAATAAGTTTAATAGTTAAAAAGAACTATAATAATTTCATGAATAATTTATTAATAAACATTAAACAACATGTACTTACAGAAATGTTTTCAGAAGGCTTCGTCACATCAATGTTAACACAGTCATTGTTGATAGGAAAGTTTGAACGCGTACGATAGGCGATATTATCGAGATCCATATCAACATTGCTTAACACCTAAAACAAATTAACAACTTCATGATAAAGTAAAATACATTATATGATACAAAATAAAATTTACATATTTAAAAAATATACTAAATTATGTTATTATTTGATATAAACCTTTGGATGAACAGTTTGATCACCACAAACAACCTTTGACTTCCCTTTCGTGTCAAACTTCAAAAAAAAATGAATAACATAAAAAATAAGCGTATCATGAAGTAATTAATAGAATCTATACAATATATAAACAAACTTATAAAAAAATATTACATGACATTCAGAGGTAGCAGACGGAGTATTTTTCAAAGCATCATTCTTTGAATTCCAACCATCCTTGAACTAAATAAAATAAAATAAAATAGTAGCACAATTAAATAGTATACATATATAATACATATAATAAAATCTGTTAATAATTTGAAGTTATTTACTTACCAGCTTCTTAGCTTCTTCCATCTCAATTTGGGCTGGTATAAGTCGATCAAATTTGGAGTCGTCAGTATCCTAACAAATGACATTATAAGAATAAAAAAAATTAATTCAAAAATGAAGTGGTTGTTAAAGTTTGTTAGTATATATTAAAAAATAGTTACATACGTTAAAAATAGCCTCAAAATTTGGAAGTTGAAAGTCACCAACACTATCACCAGAAAGACATTCTTCAACATGACTTTCATTAGTCTCTTGATTCTCCTTTTGTTTAGACTACATACAAACATTCCACATAATATAAGACTAAAAAGATAGTATTAACAAATAATGAATAATAAATTAAATAACACTAACCGCAGTCAATAAATCAAATCCTTCGTCTCCATAAATAGAATCGTCCAAAACAACAACTTCAACTTTCTTGAAATATATTTCAGCACCAGTCAACTGATTAAAAATAGATATCTCGAAAGTTTTATATCAAATACTTGTAAACAACATAGTAGCGCGAGTATCTAACGAAAGATCGTGAATCAGCTCAGATAAACCATCAGTAAAGGCACTCCTGTCGGGCCATCCCTCCATCTTAACATTCCAATACCTATTTCCAACATACAGAGTTGCCTCACCACCTTTAAAACTTTTCCCGTAAAAATCATTCCAGAATTTGTCCGCCATATGCTGAAAATTATTTACAAAACAACATAAACAAACAGAAATTAAAAAAGGAAAATTTTATAAAGCATATTTATTAGATTATACATATGACTTACAATAGAGGTATCATCAGGAGAAACATTAGAGATGAAGGAGTTCTCAAAAACGCATGATTTAAATAGAGAAACATAAAATGTCGATCTTCCAATAGCCTTCACCAATAGATAATCATCCTTTTTTATACCAGAATCTTTAACAAATTTGGTGAATCCATCACCCAAGACAGGTCCCGAAACATTTCTTTTAAGTGTAACGACCCATGATAAGTCATCATCAATAAGTTCAATACATTGACCATATGGAACTTTTCCTCCTCACAATAAGCTTGAAAAATCATAAGGTATTTCCTATGAAACAAAACAAAAAACATAGAAGGTTAAATAACTTATTGTATGTTGAAAAAACGAAAACCAAAGAAAAATACCAAAAATATAGGATGATGTTCATCAATCAACCTTAAAAATGAAGGAGAGTTGTTTTTAGGATCCATAACTGCAAAGGAAGTAAGCAATTTTTAAAAAAAATATAACCGTAACCTATTTATAGAAACAATTTCTAATTAAAGAAACAGACTTATAATTCAAATTTCAAAAATTAACCTTAAAAACAGTAGTCTATTTATAGGAAAAAAATAAATTTTAAAAAGAAATTAAATGTTTCTTTAAAGCTAAATTGAACAAATGATAACTGAAAAATCAAAGAATATGAACTTCAAAACATTGATAATTTAATAAGAATAAAACACACTATATATATCAAAAAAAATATAGGATGATGTTCATCAATCAACCTTAAAAACGAAGGAGAGTTGTTTTTAGGATCCATAACTGCAAAGGAAGTAAACAATTTTTTTTAAAAATATAACCGTAACCTATTTATAGAAACAATGTCTAATTAAAGAAACAAACTTATAATTCAAATTTCAAAAATTAACCTTAAAAACAGTAGTCTATTTATAGGAAAAAAATAAATTTTAAAAAGAAATTAAATGTTTCTTTAAATCTAAATTGAACAAATGATAACTGAAAAATCAAAGAATATGAACTTCAAAACATTGACAATTTAATAAGAATAAAACACACTATATATATCAAAAAAAAATATAGGACGATGTTCATCAATCAACCTTAAAAACGAAGGAGAGTTGTTTTTAGGATCCATGACTGCAAAGGAAGTAAGCAATTTTTTAAAAAAATATAACCGTAACCTATTTATATAAACAATGTCTAATTAAAGAAACAGACTTATAATTCAAATTTCAAAAATTAACCTTAAAAACAGTAGTCTATTTATAGGAAAACAATAAATTTTAAAAAGAAATTAAATGTTTGTTTAAAGCTAAATTGAACAAATGATAACTGAAAAATCAAAGAATATGAACTTCAAAACATTGATAATTTAATAAGAATAAAACACACTATATATATAAAAAAAAATATAGGATGATGTTCATCAATCAACCTTAAAAACGAAGGAGAGTTGTTTTTAGGATCCATAACTGCAAAGGAAGTAAGCAATTTTTTTTAAAAATATAACCGTAACCTATTTATATAAACAATGTCTAATTAAAGAAACAGACTTATAATTCAAATTTCAAAAATTAACCTTAAAAACAGTAGTCTATTTATAGGAAAACAATAAATTTTAAAAAGAAATTAAATGTTTCTTTAAAGCTAAATTGAACAAATGATAACTGAAAAATCAAAGAATATGAACTTCAAAACATTGATAATTTAATAAGAATAAAACACACACTATATATAAAAAAAACAATACCAAAAACATTTAAAAAATATGATAAACTAACCTCTGTTGCTTGACGAATGGTGGGATTCAGATTGTTATAACGGATGTAAGGAATCACATGAAAAAAATACAACAACCAAAATCATTAACTGCGATAAATGTGGAATAGATGATTAAGAAAAACCCGGAAACTTGATTTTATACATAACAAAAAACATCTGATGTAGATTTTGGTTTAAGAAAAAAATAAACATGTTCAATCTCTTAGACTAAAGATGTATACTACATAAACAACAGAGTAAAACAACATACCTTCAAGATTTATGGTCGGATCTACAAAATCAGAAAAAAAAAAGAAGTTAATAGAGTTAAAAAAAAATTAAACATGTTCAATCGCTTAGATTAAAGATGAATACTACATAAACAACAGAGTAAAACAACATACCTTCAAGATATATAGGCGGATCTACAAAAATCAGAAAAAAAAAAGTTAACAGAAGTAGAAAGAACAAAGATTCAACATACCTTTAAATACAAAGGAATAACATAAATTCAACATTAGATCTTCATTCGGAACATATAATAACAAAGATTTAAGTTCGATTTGGTGTACGGAATAACATAAAATCAACATCCGATCTTCATTCAGAACATATAATAACAAAGATTTAAGTTCGATTTGATGTATTTACCTTTGATCTTGATTCAATGTTGTAAATCCGGTGAGAAGATGACGATTCTAGAAGAAAGAGAAGAGAGAAAAGAGTAAAGTTGTGGTAGGTATCTATGATTGTTATGACCATTCACATAGGTTTTATATGATCCGAATATATGCAAAAACAAAAGACCCGACCCAAAAATAAAACGGATCCCGCCTCTTTTGTATAGAAATCGTGAATGTAGAAACCAAAATGTGATTTCCCTCCTAAACTAAAATGCCACATCAGCCAAGATGGCCAAATACAAATGCCACATAGCCCAAATCAATCTCATTTATATATATATATAGATTTGAAATGTGTAGGATAAAAAGTTTTTGTTTTATTAATGAGAGATAACATAATTAATGAGAAGAGTTATAAACTATTTGATGTTTTACTATTATGTCATTTCTTCTTTTTCTTCTCACATTAAATTTCTTCTCAAATGAACCTTCCCCTATATATATATATATATATATATATATATATATATGGATGGGGTAAAATAGGAACCACCTTTAGATACGAAAACCGTAGGAACCATTATCCACCATAGATCTCTCATGTATAAGTGGTTGAGATTGAATTGTTTAAGTTTGATTTGTCTTCTAGTGATTTTATTGATTAAAAAATAATAAATAGTACAAGAAAGATATTTTGAAAAATTTGACTTGTGTACTTTTCATGTCAAACTAACAATCAAATATCATAGACTATATCACTCTCCATATCAACATTAATTACGTTTATCTATTTAAAAAAAGAATTAATAATAACAAATGATTTTTTATACAAAAAAATTACACTATATGTATAAAAAGAAAACGTATTCAATCTCTGATTTTGATCTTCATTTTTGTTCGTTATCTTCGTCATTTGAACGTAAAAGGCAAAACCCCTGCTAAAATCATAGAAAAAAGAGAGCGTTTACATTCCAAAAGCGTTTAGAGGAGCTCGAGCCGGCGATTAGAGGCGTAAAAAACATTTTTTTATCGTGTGTAATAAAACAACATTTTTTTACATTCGACACCGTGCACGAATTTATTTTTACATTCGGCAGCGTACGATAAACAATATTTTAAACGTATGTTAAAACTAAACATTTACGCGTGCCGTTTTTACATACGTTTGAAAAATAGATTTACGCGTGACATTTAGAGGAGCTCGGACCGATGATCAGGGGCATAAAAAAACATTTTTTTTTCATTCAACACCGTGCGCAAAAAAAATATTTTACATTCGACAACTTACATAAAAACATTTTTCAAACGTACATAAAAACTATTTTACGCCTTCCGTTTTTACATACGTTTGAAAATTAGATTTACGCGTGATGTTTAAAGGAGTTTGGGTTGGTGATCAGGGGCGTAAAAAAACTTTTTTTACGCACTTTGTCACAACATTTTTTTTATTTATTTTTTTACATAGTGGTGTTCTTATACTCAGTTCATGCAAATGTTTACGCACGTTGTCAAACTTTTTTTACGCACGTTGTCAAATGTTTTTTTTAAAAGTCGTAGTGCAAAGTCATCAAACGTTAATGAATGAAATATAAATTCTCAATAAACATATAAGACAAATATAGCTTGCATTTTATAAAGAACATTATACCAGAATTAGGGAAAATAGAGCAAAAAGAAATAGATATCATTTTCGATAATTTTGTATTTTCTAATAAACATATAAGACAAATATAACTTGTATTTTATAAAGAAAATTATGTCATAATTAGGGAAAATTGAGCAAAAAGAAATAGATATCATTTTCGATATTTTTGTATTTTCTAAATTACGTAATACTTTGGTGTTTGAATTTAAAACTTAAGATATTTTTCTCAATTTTAAATATAAAAAGTATAAAAGAGATGAAAGGAGAGAGATATTGTTATGTCAGACATATTAATGATGATGTGATTTGTTTTAGAGATAAGAGAGAGAAGATGTGACATTGAGAGAAAAAGACTAAAATACCCTTTTGAATTAAATTGATTACAGGTCATGTGTTAGAATTCTGTTGGATGAGAGGAGTTCTCAAGGTTTTCGCAACCGGTAGTGGTTCCTCCTTGTACCGAATCATATATATATATATATATATATATATATATATATATATATATATATATGAGTAGGAGTTGGGTGGAAAGTCTTTTTTTCCTAGAAAGTCTAGGAAGCAATGAGAATTGGACATGTGGCATTGAGTTATTTTAACTAAAAGGGCAACTATGTAATTTCACATTTTAATTTTATTTTTGGAATTTATTTTTCATTAACTAACATTCCATGATTTTTGGAATCTTTGTTTTTTTCGAATTCAAATTCAAATTTGGAGGTCAATGTGTTTATCTGGAGTCAAATTCAAATCGAATTTATTTTTCATTAACTAAATTCAAATCTGAAGTCAGTGTGTTTTAACAGCAAACAGGCCAGTGTGTTTTAACAGCAAGCAGATTCTTGACGCTGTGTTTTAACAGCAAGCAGATTTATTGACATTGTGTTTTTACAGCAAGCAGGCCAGTGTGTTTTAACAGCAAGCAGATTTCTTGACATTGTGTTTTAACAGCAAACAGGCCAGTGTGTTTTAACAGCAAGCAGATTCTTGACGCTGTGTTTTAACAGCAAGCAGATTTATTGACATTGTGTTTTAACAGCAAGCAGGCCAGTGTGTTTTAACAGCAAGCAGATTCTTGACATTGTGTTCTTGACATTGTGTTTTAACAGCAAGCAGGCCAGTGTGTTTTAACAGCAAGCAGATTCTTGACGTTGTGTTTTAACAGCAAGCAACCCAGTGTCTTCGTCTTCAACACACTGTCATCATCAACATTAAAATGGTATCAACAGCAGCAATGATCGATTACAATAAACACAATTTTGAAACCCTAGTTTTGAAAAATACATAAAAAAACGCACCTAGGATCGACGACGACTGATTGGAACGTTTTTTGGAACACATCGGAATATCAATCTTCTTCGTTGTTTCAATAATCTTGAATCTATTGCCTCAAAATTACCAGAAAAAGAAGACGCAGATGATAAAAATTCGAGTTCTAGAACACAATAAACGAGTTAAATAGCAACTAACGCTTGTATTTTTTTTTGAATTTGTTATCTTCATCCAAGAAACTAGCGAATTTTGGTATGGATTAGGGTTTTAGGAAGTGGGTGTTTTAGAGAGAGAGAAAATCGCGTGAATGTAGGACGTGGGTTAATGTTTGACGGTTTGTTAATTGATTTAAAACACGTTGAATGACCAAAATACCCCCAATCTATTAAATCAATTAATTATTATCACACACATATTACCAAAATGCCACTAAGATGATCTCAACCCTTAAACACACCAATCGGATGGACCAGATCGCTTCCTAGACTTTCTAGGAAAAACACACTTTCCGTGCGAACCCTACTCTATATATATATATATAATTGGAAAAGTTGTTAGCTACAGTGTAAGCTATATTAACATGTAGGTGAGTCACAAACACAATCTTATCCATCCATGTAGAATGTGATGTCATCTTATAAATTCATACATATTTTACATGAATAATCTAAAATAATAATATTGTAATTTTCATGACTTTTGTATTTATTTAATGAATTTCATTTTTTGAGGCAAAATGTTTATTCTGTAATTAAAATAAATAATAAATAGAATTAATTTTTGTGAAGTCATATGGATTTAGTATTTGTGTTGTGTATATATTTACTAAAAGTCTACAGTTAATTGAAAAGTTCGACTTGAAACAGTTTATGAGATCAAACTACGATTAATAAATACAAAATTGCGATAAGATGTGGATTCAACCGCATTAACACACCATAAGATTCAACTACAATTAAGAGTTAATTTCCCGGATGGTCCCTGTGATTTGCCATTTTTTCACCTTTAGTCCCCACATTTTCAAAATAGCATATATGTTCCCTCTGGTTTGATTGATTATTACTCGGGTAATGTTAGTTTGTCCAATTAAATCAATATGAAATGACTAAACTACCCTTATAATTAAAAAACTAAAAGAAAAATACTCATGGGCCCCCCTTCGTCTAATTATATTCCCACTCATCCCTTTTTCCCATTTTCTCTATCAAACCCTTCACCCCTCCCCATTTATCCCAGTCAAGAACAGTTCTCTGCCTCCTTTTCACCAAATCACCAATGTTTAGTAAATTTGAACGTATAATCAGATGCAGAGGTCAAAGGTGCTTCATGAATGTTCGAAACAGTTGGCGATTGTTGTGCGATTGTTATGGCGGCACAACTGGTGGTTGTGGCGTAGGTGGGTTTAGACTTGTGGTGGTTTGCAGGTGCAATTAAGGGTTGGATTCATGATATTAAGGCATTGATGTGGTTTGTCGGTGCAATTAGGGGTTGGTCCGTCTGGTTCGATTTACTCCAGCGTAGCAGTGGTGGCGGCGGGCCGGTGTGTTGGTGCATATTTCGTACGTCTGCCACTGTGCGAATAGTTAGATAGAGCGTGTGTTGAATATTGTATAGAATAGGGTGAAATCCAGTACGAAACCAAGGTAATGTGAAGTAACAGTACCTTCGTACAAAGCCAGGAGTGTAGCTTCGTACGAAGGCACAATAGTAGGTTCGTACGGAGTATCCAAGACCAAGCTAGGTTCGTACGAAGCCAGGAGTGTTGCTTCGTACACAAGCCACATGTTGCCTATATATAGGATGCTTGGGTCTTGTGTTGGATAAGCTTTTGGATCCCAGAGGGGACATGCTGTCCAACTGGTCTCGTGGTTTTGTAACTGTCAGATATGAATAAGAGACCAGATTATAAGTGACTGCTCGGTGTCGTATTCTACTTCTACTCATTTCTTAGTAAAAATAAACGAACCGAACACGTTGTTCTGGACCAAAGCTCCGTCAAACTCGCCGGATCCTGGAATCACAATTGGTATCAGAGCTACGGTATCGATTCAATCGATCTAACAGTTGATTGAATCACCTACGCTCATGAATTTTGGGTTTAACGGGAGTTTTGACGTTAAAACATAGAAAATCATCAAAATAAAGGTCAATTCACGGATGGATTTTGGAATTGAAGCCATCATTCTGTTCGGAATTGATTCGTGTACAATCCTGTGAAGTTTCATCATGAAATTCGCAGAAATAAAGATTCTGGATCGAATTATGTGTTTGGGAGTGTTCTTGAGGAGTTTCATCAATTTTGGTGCGAAGCCGTAGCTTCGTACGAAGCCACCTGCTTCGCACGAAGGCACTTACCCAACTTCGTACGAAGCCACCTTACCCAGGTTCGTACGAAGGTACACATGGTGCTAAATTTTGTCAAGGTATCCAGTTTCAGCCTGTTCGTACGAAGAGACTATTCTAGGTTCGTACGAAGGAGAAAAAAGGCATTTTTTGATCGCAACCACGAAGTGAGTCTCAAGAAAAAATTTGGTGATTGAAAATTTTTTCGAGTTTTTAACGACCAAGCTGGGTTGTTCGGGGACATCGTCTGGGGCTTTAGCGAACAAATTTGATGATGTGATCACAGATTGTGGAAATTAGTGGGGTAGTCATGATACTGGTGCAGAACTGTCATATTCTGGCTTATCTGACTATTTCTGGCCAAAACGTAAAATCCGCAAAGATGAAAAACTGACATTGGTGGCGAATATTGTCATATTTTGGTATGGTCGAGTTTTTCGGAGATGAGAAAAGAAAACTGAATTCAGTTTGAGGGGGAATTCAGTGAAGATGTCAGAATTTGAAAAAATGAGGGGGAATAAAAAATTTTGTCAAATGTTCCAGCATTTTTGAAATTCGTGACACTGCAACAGTATTCGGGTGGTTTCGACTTCAGATTGTTAGGGGGAATGTGAATCTGATCGCGGGTGAAAGCTTCCGAGATCAAGATGATCCGAGGTGTTGATATATGATCGTGGACGAAAGCATCGGAGATCGGAGAGTGATCGTGGATGATAGCTTCTGAGATCTAGATTATCCGAGGAGATGAATCTGATTGTGGACGAATGTTTTAGAGATCAGAATGCATTACCAGAGAATCTGTTTTTCTGATGAAGATTTGCTGATTGTGGAGATTACTGTTTATTCGGGTCTATCATTCTTGAAAAGTACTTCATGGTGCATAATGTCGATTGCGATAAACAGGATTTCAGATCTTCAGGGGGGATCACTAATTTGACAGTAACCAGTGGGGTAGTTGAAGTTTCAATCAAATGTCGGTTTGAGTTTTTGTACTTTCTAGATCAAGCAGGCGGAATGCGAGATCGTGGTGGCTAACTGTCAACTCAAAAACTAAACACGGATGTAGCTAAAGCGGAAACAAAGATTACTGCATTGATTACTATCAAGCTGGTGATTGTTCGTGAAGATTGCAGTTTAGCAAATCAGAGGAGGTCGGAAACCATGCTAACAAAGACTAACAAAGACCTGAAGATTCATTTCAGGGGGAATACTCTGTCAACAAAGCAAACCCGAATCATCAATCAAGGGGGAATCTATATTGTCAGACAAAGAATTGCTTGATTGAAGTTGCAGAATATTCAAACACAGCTCTACGGTTTTCATATTGTCAGAAAGATGATTCGACAGTGACAGCCGAGGGGGAATCTGTTGGTGCATATTTCGTACGTCTGCCAGTGTGCGAATAGTAAGATAGAGCGTGTGTTGAATATTGTATAGAACGAGTTGACGCTATCCCGCGCGTTGCATCGGGTTGTTAATTATGAATGTCTTTGGGTTCACCATATGATTTATAGATATACCTTTTGCAAACCGTTCTTTTTAATTATGTTTTATCCCACTATATTATTTTATAAGAAAAGTCTTAAAAAATTAATAATATATGTAGTTTTAAAAAGAATTGGTCAAAAGCAAATTTTCCCTATATTAATTGGCAAATTTTGTTTCTGAGGTGAAATTACTGTTCAATTTTGAAGAATTCTATTTGTCCATCTGTCACTTTATCACCATTTTCACCCCATGAATTCACTCTAATTCAATTTCCTACCTCACAACTTCATTCTAATTCAATTTCCTCTTTGCTTTTTCTCACTTCATGACCACAACACCATCTATTCTAATTCAAAGTCTGCCCACCTGCGCTCCACCGCGGTGCTCCTATGGGTCGTTGTCGCGCATAAAAAGCCAACTAACAGCAATGGCGGTGGTGCTGTTGTTGACTGTGAAACTCAAGCGGCCACAAATCGTGTTGACGAAAGCACATGCAACTGCAGACCGGGACTGTGGTGTCCTTAAACCACCGGTAAAAGCATATGCGGTCGCGATCTAAACTCAGCTTTCCTTATTGTTTACTTTGGACCTTCCACCTTTCACTGTCGCAGACTCGCAGCAGTTAAGGGGCTATTTTGGGACTAACCAATGTCGCTGTCGCTGGAGACATGATTGGAGATGCGATGACGATGTTGTATTGGTGGTGGTAACAGAAGGTTGGGCCAAGATGTAGGTGGTGGTAATTCATAAGTAGAGAGAGACGGATGTAGAGCATGTTGCTATATTAAAAAGAGAATGTTGTTCCTTTTATTAGTAATTTACCATAAAATCTTTAAAGCGAAAGTAGAAAAAACACTATTGTCATTATTATTAAAGTACTTTTTTGAAGGTATTCTGTATAGAAAATTTTGTTTCACGACCATTTCCAAATATTAATAAACATATGTTCTCTTATTTTATAACCAATTTGTTTTAGTTATTTATCTTAAGTGCTGAGTTTTAGTGTTTTAGTTAAGGAATTTATATATTTGTATTAATGCATTTATAGCATTCATATTTCCTGTGTAGAGTATGTATTTTAAGAATGAATAGTAAGAAGGATGAAAGATATTTATAGGGATGAACTTTGGTAAAGATTACTCCATCAGCTTGGTATACTATGAGATTTTAATGTTTTGTATGCTATAATTTGTGTTTGTATTTGTTATCGTCTCGACTTATTTGTTCTTTTATATGATAACGTTTTATGTCTCAATATAAATTTGGCGAGTTAGCACTCTACAATACGTGTGTGTGGTTTTTACGTCTACATTTTGTTGGGTTTGACGGTCTCGCCGCAAAGCGCGGGGTCCTAAAAACTCGTTATATATAAAAGTACCACACAAACAAAACACAAATTACCAATCTTGCAAATGGCATTTGATTGAATCTGTTGGGTTAAATCATTTTGCTAATGAAAAATAGAAAATATACTTGACTTATAAAATTATCAAATAACCTTAAACGTAAACAACGATACATGATGGAATTAGGCTTTACTGGTTTTTTTTTTCTTTATAACATGTTAGCTTTTTTTATAAACCAATTTGTAAATTTACTAATGCATGCTTATAAAAAAAATATCAATTATTAATTAGTTTCATGTTCATTTAGGGATTCAAGCATGTATAAAAACAAATTTATCTGAATAGAATAAGCATATACTTTCTTTCAAATCACTTTTTTTAACCACTCAATAAAAAGCAATCGTCACTATATTTTAATAAGTCAAGAAAAACTCTGGACGTGGTTTTGTGGCGTTTATGTCACATCATGCCGCACACACCACCCCGGGAACGGCGTTGTTTATGACGTGTATGTTGGGCTGGGGTTTTCCACCGGCGTGGGGGGCATTTGGGTTGGAAGCGGAGGCTCTTGATCGGTGGGTGAATTTTGGGTGTGTTTTAATTGGTTGATGTCTATACATTTAAAAAAACGTTACTAACCACGCCACTCCCACACCGTCCGTTTTAGCACCACGCCACGTTTTGACGCATGGTCCATATATTGCATATTGCCCCATCTTCAAATACTCCACACCGTGGGTGCATCAAGTAATAATGATCACTATATGTCTAAACAAAATTGAGTTAATGGTTTACATGTCTGAACAGAATAAAGTCAATGGTTTATCTACTCAAAATAACTAAAATCAAAATTTAACTACAATAAATAACGAAGTATGGTGCAGTGTCCTATTATGCACACTATCTCCCAGCGGATCCCGACGTTTTTACAAAGTCAGGTTAAGAGTCCAATTCATAACAAAGATGGACAAATATTATTCCCTGTCCGTCATAATAAAACTTGTGAATTCCTAACTTTATTTTATTCTAAACTTCCATACAAATCACGATTTTGCGAAGAAAGTTCAAGGAAAATTAAATCTGGTTGATGCGTCGATTTAAAAAGCTTAAAATTAAATCCGGTAACCGGCGCCAGCGTTGGAGATTACTTTCTCACCCATGTGTCACCAGAAACCTTGTCAGATCACGACGCCGACGATTCCGATTTAGAGTCCGTTGAAATCGACCCTTCTGGAAGAAAATTCAAGAAAAAACGAAAATTATGGAAAAACATATGTTTGAACCGAAAATTTAATAAACAAACCTTTGATGTCAAGGGAAATTGGGGGAAGGTTTTGAGATTATTTAGAGGGGGATTTGAATATAATGAACATCTTGGATTTAAAGATTTAAAGATGGTGGCATTTGGGATTCCGTATCAAGGAAGCGGTGGTAGTTATTGTGATTCTTTGACAAAGGTGGCTAAATGTAACATGTGTCCAACGGTAATGAGTTGCAATTATTTTGGTTGTTTAAAAAGTTTTGTCAAACCGACGCAATTTATGAACAAAAGGTGCGGCCTTATTTGGTAGCGATATTTTCCGGTCAAAACGTTTCTAACCGACGCCATTTCTATGCGAAAGGGTATGACCTGAAAGGGTATTCTTCGACCTGAAGGGGTATTAATCGACGTGAGTTTTAAACGAAATAGAATGACCCTTATATCTGAAAGGTTGTGTCCTTTCAATGTACCCCAAGTTACTTTTTGCAGGGTTATGTAATAGGGTGAAATCCAGTACGAAACCAAGGTAATGTGATGTAACAGTATCTTCGTACGAAGCCAGGAGTGTAGCTTCGTACGAAGGCACAATAGTAGGTTCGTACGGAGTATCCAAGACCAAGCTAGGTTCGTACGAAGCCAGGTGTGTAGCTTCGTACGAAGCCACATGTTGCCTATATATAGGATGCTTGGGTCTTGTGTTGGATAAGCTTTTGGATCCCAGAGGGGACACGCTGTCCAACTGGTCTCGTGGTTTTGTAACTGTCAGATATGAATAAGAGACCAGATTATAAGTGACTTCTCGGTGTCGTATTCTACTTCTACTCATTTCTTAGTAATAATAAACAAACCGAACACGTTGTTCTGGACCAAAGCTCCGTCAAACTCGCCGGATCCTGGAATCACACAGTGGTGATGGCGGGTTGGTTGTGATGTCAGGTGGTGATGATGGTCATGGATTGTTGTTAGGGTGGAGAAGGTGTTCGTGGAAGGTCGTAAAGGTGGAGGTTTGAGGTGGTTAGAAGTTGTTGGTAAGTTGGAGATAGGTGGTGAGGTGTGTCGGAGGTGAAAGGGGATGAGTGGTTAGGTTTTTGATTGCAGAGGTGAATGTGACGAAATGTGGTTATTACAGAGGTGAAGGTGGAACGGTGTCTGACGGTGATGAGAGGTGGTGAGGTGTGTCGGAGGAGAATGTTGGTTGTTTGAGGTGGTGAGAAGGTAGGAAGGTGACAGGTTATTATGTTTAAATGGTGGTGACGGTGTACGGAAGGGGGTTGGTTTCAGAGGTGTGGTGGTGTGTGGTGGCCGACAAGGTTCAGTGGCCGGAAAACATGATGGTGGTGGTCGGGCGTTAAAGAGTCACCAGAGAAGAATATGGTTGGGGTGGGGCTAAGTTTTTAGTTATATATAAACTTAGGGGATGAATCATGAGAAAACTAGTTTAAATGAGAAAACCAAAAAAGCCTAAAAAACATACCAATTCTTTTTTTTACAATTGTATTATTTATTTTCGCAGGTTTTTATATATAAAAAAAATTTCAAAAAAAAAAATTGTACTTCACATGTGCAATAATACGGAAAGTCTAAACCACTTAACCCATCCCCACCGACACCCCCCAAAAACCTATTTTTTTTGGAAGGCAAATTTCAATAAAAAGGAACGACCCGATCCGATAATCTCCAAGACAGAGACTATCAGAACACGGGAAAGATTACATCATAGGAAAACAAAAATTACACCAATTTTTCCACTCAATCGAAGCCTCCTTAAACCTGCACGTAAACCACAAATACGCCATAGATTTGACGTCCGCAACCAAATGAGCGATAGTAAAAACCGACCCATTAAAAACCTTGTCGTTCCTAGCCTTCCAAATCCGCCAGCAAGCGATAATAAGAATACCATACATAACTTCCTTCTTCTTCGCAGTGTACGGCAGATTATCCAATATATGAAGCACATCAGATAGCGAAAAAACAAAAAACTTTGGGATACGGCACCAAGAAGCAATAGCGTCCCACAATCCGAACGCAGTGATACACCCGGAAAACAAATGATCTACCGACTCTTCTACTTCACCACATAATCTGCAAAAACTATTCTCGACATAAACATTACGGTGTAGGAGAGCGTCTTTGGTTGGAATTCGATTCATACTCGCTCGCCACATAAAAACATTACATTTACCCGGGATCCATTTGCACCATTCATATACCAAATTAGTGACAGCATTACCGTCCCCATTCAGCCATTGCCGAGCATCTTTAACCGAATAGCCTTCACCTGCATCATGCTTCCAAGTCCACCGATCCTCGCGATCAGTAAGAACAACATCAGAAAGGTCCCGATGACACTGTATAAGTTCCTGTATCTCCAAGTCGGTGCTCGGATAATGTACCCAGTTCCAGCATATCGCATGAGTCCCATCACCATCTTGCAAACGCTCCGGGACTGTACACCGTTTGTTTTGATCCAGACGAAACAGCCTAGGATACTTAAATTTCAGCGGTTCAGTATCGAGCCATGGGTCAATCCAAAACTTAAGCTGAGTTCCATCACCCGCCACCCCTCTTATCAACGACATGAAACCTATTCCATCCACTTTAAGTTTATAGCCAACCTTAACTAATCTGGACCAAGCACCAGCAAACCGCGAGTTACATTGAACAGTTTCCCATCTTCTAGTAGAACCATGAATAGCGTCTATCACTTTCCTCCAAAGCGCATCCTTAGACGTACGATATCTCCGTATCCATTTCAATAAAAGCGCAAAGTTACTCTCTTCCAACTTGGATAAACCCAATCCTCCTTCTTTAACGCTCCTCGTCACCCTATCCCACGCCACCCAATGTATTTTATTCTTATCATCACCACCGCCCCATAAAAAAAAATTTATAAGCACCTCCAACTTATTAATTACCGTCGCCGGAGCCTTATACAAAGAGAAATAATACGTTGGAAGACTCTCCAACACCGCCTTGATAAGGGTGATCCTCCCTGCCATTGATATCACACTAGCCTTCCATGATGATAGGCGTTTTTTTAAAATATCAACTATAGGGTCCCAATTACTTATTCGATTCATATTAGCCCCCACCGTGATGCCCAAGTATTTAAAAGGAAATGTTCCAGGTTTGCACCCCATATTGTTAGCGAACGCAGCAATCTCCTCGTCACTCTTCCCAACCCCAAACAAATTAGATTTGTTCAAGTTTATTCGGAGCCCCGAGCACATTTGAAAAATACGAAGAATCCGCTTCATCGCCTTTAAATTACATTGAGACCATTCGCCCACAACCAACGCATCATCGGCATACAAAAGATGTGAAATAAACAACCCATCGCTATTCAAACGAACCCCTTGAAAAAAACCATTACCACAAGCCGACCTAATCAACGAAGATAAACCCTCCATGACAATCAAGAATAAAAACGGAGATATAGGGTCACCTTGTCTTATCCCCTTTTCACAACTGAATTCAAACGTTGGCGAGCCGTTCACGAGAACCGAGGATCTAGCCGAAGAAAGAACTCCTTCTATCCACTTGCACCATCTATCAGGAAACTTCATTTGCTTCATAACCGAGATCAAAAACCCCCAGTTAACATTATCGTAAGCTTTCTCAAAATCAATCTTCAACAAAAAAATTCCTTTCCCCATTTTTTTCGCCCAAGAGAAAATCTCGTTGATAATAAGCGGACCATCAAGAATATACCTTCCCGATAAAAAAGCCGACTGTGTCTCATGAATAATACTACCCATCACCTTTTTTAGACGATTAGCAAGAACTTTTGAAATAACTTTACTAATCGCACCAATCAAGGTAATAGGACGGTACTCGTTCAGGCCCACCGGATCTTTAACTTTTGGAATAAGCGTGATAAAAGAAGATCCCACTCCCCTCATTATTTGACCTGTGTCATAAAATTCCTGCAACACTTTACAAAAATCATTAGAAAACAACGGCCAAAATCTCTTGAAAAAACGTAAGTTGAAACCGTCCGGGCCAGGAGCCTTGTCACTTCCACAATCAAATACCGCCTCTTTCACCTCCGCTTCAGAAAAAGGAGATACCAAACCCTCGCCTTCAATCGAATTCAATTTATTAATCCCATAGCACTCCAAAGTCGGCCTTTCAACCAACTCCTCCACGAAATGGCTCCTAAAAAAATTATACACCTCTTTTTTCACTTCATTCGGTTTGAAAACCCATCTACCATTCGAATGCAATCCCGGTATATTATTGGTTACCCTACGCATATTAATACAACCGTGAAAAAAACTAGTGTTCTCATCCCCTTCCCGAGCCCATCTAACTCGAGCTTTCTGTTTAGTATCTCTCTTACTCATGTTCCCCAACTCCTGAATTCGATGTTTAGACTCCTCAAGAACCCATGCCTCGGCTTCGGTCAAGTCCCTCACCTCAACAATGTCATCTAACTCACGTAAATCAGCTTTTAAGTTTTCTATTTCCTCCCTCTCAGAGGTCGTCCACCCGTTTTTTCATTCCAATATATTTGATTTCAAACATCGCAACTTGTACATCAGCCCCAATTGATATGAACCATTACCAAGAGCTAGAATATCATCCGCACATCCCCTCTCAACAACATCACTTAAGCCTTCCCTTTGAAGCCAAGAATCGAAGAACCTAAACGGCTTTGGTCCGAAATTCCGAGCTTCAACATTCAAAACAAGTGGACAATGGTCCGATTCCTCCCTCGCGAGAGCCCGGTACTCCGCATTAGGCCATTCACTAACAACATTCCACGAAACAAACAATCGATCTATTCTACTACATTTATTACCCGAAACAAACGTGAACTTCCTCCCTTTTAGAGCGTATTCATGTAGATGAACCTTATCAATGAAATCGTTGAACTCATTAGAGACCAAAGAATGAAACTTTGAATTCCTTCGTTCGGATCGATCACGGACACAATTGAAATCCCCGGCAACCACCCAATACGTATTATCTAACACAATTGTTCTTTCAAGATCAGCCCATAACGTTCGTTTATCTCTAAGCTTTTGCGGAGCATAAACATTAACGACCGAAAAAACCTTTCCATCATTTATTGAAATACCATGAACATACAAAAAATAACGATGCTTCACCACCCTAGAGACCAAGAATCTCTTCGAGTCCCATATCCAGACTAAACCACCAGACCTGCCTGTAGCTCCAACCCAATCGCTTTCAAAGCTACCTCTTCCCCAATACCTTCCTAAATCAAAACCCTCAAGCGACGCAAATTGTGTCTCTTGAAGCATAATAAAACCAATATCATTAGCAATTTTCAAATTACGAATCCACTTACCTTTATCATCGTTACCCAGACCACGTATATTTACGGATAGAAAATTCATTGATCCACGGTTTGAACGCCTTCATTAACAATAACCTGATTTAGCGCATCAGAAAAACGCTCCATATTCTTGACTCCCAAACTCTTCGCCATATCAACTGTTTCCAACGTCTCACTGTTGACCGCACAATTTTCCTTCGTCACAGCGTCCATAACATTAACATAATTATCCTCGTAGACACTATGTCCTAACACCACATTTTCATTACTCACCAGACCATGCTGCTGCAGACCACTATGAACCGAACCACTGTCAACCTGTTTTTGTAATGCCGCTTGCCCTTCATTATCTGTTTAGATAAAACGATCAATGTAAAAAAAAACCTCCACGTCACGTTGTCTCTTTTTCGGTCTATCATTACCAACCGGAGAAGCCGATTTTTTTCTGGACCCTTTCTTTCTACTAAAACCTTTTCTTTTTTTGATCACCGAACTTTTTTGCACCTGCTCGCCAATCTCATCTACCACCTTATCAATGCCCTCCATCCCACTGTTGACCACAGCATCATCTTGATCTAGGTACAAATCAGGAACTTCTTCGGCTATCGAATTAACAGGGGCAGACTCCTCTACTTCCAGCCCGCCCTCTTCCTCCATCTCCACTAGGCAATCCGGAACCCAGTCAGCCGTTTCTTCCTCAACCATCACGTCGAACTATGACGTCTTCCATAGTACTCTCACCCTCTGATTTACCCTTTCCATTTGTTGACGTAAGATACCCACCACTGCAACTGTTAAATCCCCATCCTCCTCCGGGAAAATTGCCGGTTGGATAATTACGCCAAATTTTGATGCCACTTCATGAAACACGTCATGACAAGACAGACTTAGCGGTATACCACGGATCTTTAACCAAGCAATCCTAGGAACCATAAAGGTTTTCCCATACCATTCTTCAATCATCTCCACGTAAACATCCCATGCATCCTTCTTTGTCGTAAAACTCAACTTGGATTCTCTGTTAGTGAATACCAATAGAACACAAAGTCCCCCAACATACTTAATCTCAACTTTTTCTTCACATACGCTCGTTAACCAACCTCGCATGTTCGTCAAAGCTACCAAAGTCTTCATATGCACCACGAGTGCACGATCATACCACTCCCCAAATACCGCAACGGGAGGCTCCACCCTGATTTCTATGGCATCATCAGGTTTCGGATCCTTATTCAATAATGTGTCCGTAAACGATCTTCTATCCTCCATATTAATATCAACCGAAGCATCTGATGGTCCTTCACTTCCACCATCCTTACCCTCATGTATCACCTCCTTACCCCTAGCCGGTTGCCAAACCTTTTCCTCTTTTCGTGGAATCTCTTTCCCATCAACAAATCTGGCCGGGGCTACGAAAAGTTTGTAGGAACCAATCCAAACATCCTTCAACGCAGACTCTAAATCATCCATGTTCCGACCTCTATAGAACGTAACGAAGCCAAAACGTTTACCCAACCGATCATACTTACGTGCAATATACGTACCTTGAACGTCGCCGTACTCTTTGAAAACCCTAACCAAATCAGAAGAAGCACACCCCTCTGGAAGATTAGAGACAAAGAACTTCACCCCTAGATCCTTTTCCTTCTCACGAGACTGATGTTGATTGCCTTTACCCTTCTTGACCGGTACATCGTACCATGTATCCTGCTGGAATCGATCTCTGCCCGACATGTGCGGAGAAAACCCTAATCGCCGTTTTTCCCCCCAAAAACCTAAACCCCCCCCCCACCCCCACCCCCAAACACCTAAATTCACCCTCCCACCAAAAGCCTACCCCCCCCCCCCAAAAAAAACCCTAAACCCCCCACCCCCTCCCGAAAACCTAAAAGTAAACCCTAAACATAAAACCGAAAAAACCCTAAACCCCCCACCACACCCCCCAAAAACCTAAACCCCCCCCCCCCCCCACAAACCTATTCCTAAACCTCCAAAAAAACTAACCCTAAAAGCTAAACTAAACTCAAAAGCTAATTTTAAGCATGTAATGCACATGTGTAGTAAAAGTTTTTTTTTTTGAAAATTTTTATATATAAAAAATAGCGATTTTTTATATAAAAATTATTAAAAAAAATTGGTATGTTTTTTAGGCTTTTTAGTTAGTTTTTTAGTTTTCTCATTTATATGTAGTTTTCTCATGATCCTCTCCCTATAGTCCTATATATATATATATAGGGTGGAGTTCTAGAGTGAACATTAGTGTGTTTGTGAACTGAGTGAACAAATCCTAGCTATTGATTTACATAATCAAATCGTCAAGTACACTAGTGTATTTTCATCATCAAATCCTGGGCATTGATTTACACTTGTGTATTGATAATCAAGGACTAGGATTAGTTCACTAGTGTTCACTATCAAGGGGGTTGTTCACAAATGAACCTAACCCTATATATATATATAGAAACGGGATCAGGAGAAATCGCCTAAAAGTGTGAAAACGGTGAGAACGGATCCTGGCCGAACACGTGGCGCGCTATATAATGAAGGCGGAGGGGCTGTTTTGTCCTTTTATCTTCTTTTTCCAATGCGTGTCTCACAATACCGCTTCATTCTTGGCGTGTAAGATTTTTTTGGCGTTTAGTTAGATTCAATAACTACCTGGCGTTTTATTGTTTTTTTTAGATCTGTCTCGATGAATTAATCGTTTTTGTGTTACATAGTAAATATTTTGGCGTTTATGGCGTTCCCAAATTCATTAAAATCAATTAATAATTCTAACATCTTGGCGTCCATGACGTTCCCAAATTCATTATATACCTTTAACAATTCAAACTTTACAAATTTTTAGGCGTTTTTCTAGATTTCACCAGTTGAATTAATCCCATATATGTTATAAAGGTAAATTTCTTGGCGTTCATGGCGTTTTTAAATTCATTATAATTCATTAATAATTCAAAAGATTACAACTAAGACGAAATCAAACCAAACTAATAGTCTTCTGTGGATGGTATAACATCAGAGATGTACCCATCGCTTTGTTCATCATTTTCTTCAGACTCATCATCATCATCATCTTGTGCATTGGCGTATAACGCCATAATCTCGTCTCGTCTTTGTTGCATCCTATACTTAAATATCATCACAAACCTGGATCTTGCATCGTTCGAAAGTGCTAAATCACAGAGCTGTTCAAGAAGATGTAGTCTATCTGTGTTCAGCATTTCGTCCATTGTCAATGAATAATCCACCCCGTGTTGATAAGTCACTTTCACCGTTCTTGATTGTTCATCCAAACTCCAACTGGTAACTGTCGGTAGATCAATATCGTCAACATCATCATCATCATCTGCTGGAAATTTTCTCTTCAATCTTCTTATTACCGTTCGAGTCCTTTCACAATCGTCGGACATTGGAACCCCAATGGCCATGAACGGTTTCATCCATACTAAGTATGGCCTTGATTGTCTTGACCTTCACCCTTCCCTGTCAGAGAACTTTAGGACGAAACGTCTCTCCGACCTCTCAAACCTCCATGCAATAACCTGAGCCATTTTTTTAAGTTGTATGGCGTTTTAGACAATGTGTGGCGTGTTTAGAGAATGTGTGGAGTGTTAAGTTTTGTTTACATGTTCTACTTATATAATGACACTTTTTTTGGCGCGAGGTAGATATATGTTTTTGGCGCTAAAAAACATTAGTAATTATATTTTTTTGATGTGTATTTTTTGTATCTTTTGTCGTGCCATGTAGGATGCAGACCTATAACGTGATAGGTAATTATTGCGTTTTGAAAAGATAAATAAATTCAATTACCATGGCGTGGCTTTTAATATAATAAATGTTAGTAACAAAGTTTCCGTCGTTTCAGTTACTGTTTGTAGTTACTGTTCGTTCAGGTTCATCTCTTAAGGCTGTAACACGTCCCATCTTTTAGGTTTTGGCGTTTTGTATTTAACGGCGTTTAGATAAAGATGGCACATTGTTCTATTCTCTTGCACATTGTTTTATACATTTCAGTTAATTTTTGGAGTTTTTTAATCATAATTATTTAAAGAAATTTTATTATAAGTTTTGGCGTTTGGTGTTTGTGGCATTTTATAAGCAACAAAGTGTTCGGCCAGGATCTGTTCTCACAGTTTTCACACTTTTTAGGCGTTTGGTGTTTGTAGCATCTTGGCGTTTTATAAGCAAATTACAGAAATAATGTATTTTATCACTGGAGAATTAGATAACAAACCACAGAAAATGACCCCCCCCCCCCAAAAAAAAAAAAGGAAAGGGAAAAAATAAAAAATGCTAATCCAATTTCTTATTCAAATCTTCACTATCATCAGTCTTTTTTTCTTGAAGTTTTTGTGCCTTGAACCTTTGAATACCTTAGATAGATGCCGATTTTCCTACACGGCTGAAACGCCCAGCTCTAGACGAAGCTGATCAGTCAGTAAAATATGGCATCCTGGTTTTTGGTGTGATCTATGTAACATCCCGAAAATGGGTTTGGTAATCAAACTACGTTAATATTAAAGAGCGGGTAAAATACCGTTAGTGGTAAAAATTAACCCGGTAAATATTAGGATTTAAATAAGTAAACCTAATGTTAAATAAAAGGTGAACGAATGCTTTTGAGAAAATAAAGTTACAAGAGGCCCGAGTTAACGGGACTTAAAATAAAACGGGTTATAACCTCCCAAACCCATTAAGTTAACTAGGAATGTTTAACCTAGTTAATAAGAGAGAATGTTGTTGGAACTAAGTAGGTTATGGCCTACTTTATAATACAAAAGTAATATGCAACAAATACATAGTGAATGACGGTTGCATATAGAATATGAAACTTGAGAAACCTAGATAGGGTACCTATCCAGGATGACGTTTCCAAGGGAAATTTAGTAGAGATACGTATCAGTCACAATCGTAAATAACAAAACAATAAAAGAATTCATGTCGTATAGAAACTTGGATGAGAGTAACCATCCAAGTAGATATTCTCGAAATAAACCATATTGGGAAAAAGTAACGGTCACATCAATGAATGTGATTGCATAAAAGTTATATAATAAGGAAAACATTCTATATGTTTTCAAATAAAAAGGGTAAAGCTAATAATTGTTAAATAACAATTGAACAAAGTTTTACCAAATGAAATCAGAAACATGACATGAATTGAGAATTTACTTACATGGAGAGTAGTGCGATAGTTATAATAAGGTCACGCGTACCATGTGTTGATCGCTTACTCTGGCCAAGTAAGTAGTGAACACATGATACCATGAACTTCTTATAATGAGTGCATTTACATCCGATGTAGTGAGGTCGAAGCAAACGAAAAGTTAAAAGAACCTTTGGGTCAAGAAAACTTATAGGCATAATCGTATAAATGGTTTTCGTGGGAACCTTAAAAACGATATATGACTCACATAGAAATAAATGACCCAAGGAGATTCGTGAAATAAGTCATTATGGACGAAAGAGCCATGGTTGACAAAAGGGCAAGTAAAACCAAAGTATAAGTGACCCGTGGGGTCATAGAAACGGAGGTATTGCCCACAAGGAAAGATGATCAAAGTCGTTGACTATGGTTGTAGAAAAGAAAGAATGATGATGTCATTCATGGTTTATATAGCCATTAAGGATGGTCAAATTAAAAATAAATGTTTGGTTGAATAAAAACGATGGATTTCGCTAAGACAACCAAACAGATCAAAACGAAGTCTTAATGCATACCGGAATGGTTGCATTAATAATGACTTCGGTAAAGTACCCGGTTGATGGGTAGGATTTTAATTATATGCGTAGACCGAGAAACGGGAACGCGGATTAAAAGTCAAAAGACTCGGATTATGAGTTAAGACTAAAAGATGATAAAATTTCGCAAATAGAATTTGTGATAATTATGTTCAACTATTTCGAGGTTGAACAGGTTGAATAAAGAATAAAGTTTGACTGTCATAAGTGATGGATTTCACATGAACAAGTCAAACGGGTCAAATAAAGTATAATGCTTGATAGTATAAATAAGCGCAAGCCGAATAATGGGAGCGCGAAATATTAATGAACTTATGTAATGGATTGTGAGAGAATATAAAAAAAGGAAAATGCAACCAGGTAACGGGAGCGTTAAAAATATTAAGATAAAGAACCCGGGTAACGGGTTGTAAAGAAATATGGGCGTAAACCGGGTAACGGTAAGCGTGAGACACACCGACGCGTAAATGACCTAAGAAGTCATAGAGTCGGAAGAATGGTCCGAAAGAAAACGATTGTAGTCATGGACTACGGTCAAAATTAATGGATTTTAAAAAATGAAAATAAATGATTTTCAAACATAAAAGGGGTGCCTTGACACCAAGAATATCTTACAGAATGACTCGAGTAAAGGGATGATCACCAGGATCATCATAAACTTCGGGTTATAAACAATGTAAAGGTCTACGGGACCAAAATGACCCTCGGATCACGAATAGAAATAAATGAACTATAGGGGCCTCACCCTAAAGAGGTGAAAGCTTAGAGAAATAGCTTAAGAGGCAAAGTGAAAGAACTTATCGGTTATATAGACAAGGCGAGGAAACCGGTTACGATTCCCCGCATAAAATAAGAACAGTAAAGAATAAATGCTTGGTTGCCAATTGCTTGACGCGAATAATCGATACAAGCTAAAGAGAAGACGTCGAACTAAAATTCAGTTTTAGTTAGAAACAACGTTTAAACAAACATAAATAGTATGAGAGGAAACAGTTTACTTTAAAAGAAACAGTCTTGACACCAATAGGTGCAAAACGATAAATTCAAAAAGAAAATTTTTGAAAATGAAAAGGTTGATATAAACTAAACATGACGTGATGCAATCACGCTCAAGAAAAGTGACATGGAATAAAATCACATTGTAGCGCGAGCTATGGGATAGGGGATATGAATGCCTGTAAGCCTCGGAAAGGCAATATTGGTATAACCGAGAGATGGGTGTATGGTAACCGGACTGATAAGTCTAGCCGGTAAGACCGTTTAAGGTCAAAATTTAAATTTAAGAGCTTGTTTAATATGCTTATCATTATAGGATTAGCGTGGAATAAGCATAATTGATAAATGCATATGACTATGTGGCCGAATGGCGACTCGGTCAAGTAAACAATAAAGGTAAATGAATACTTGATGAAAGTAATGGCCCAAGAGGCCTTACGCATGAAATGCGCATACGACATGGCCTATAATAATCCTTGACCGGTGGAACAAAGATGTTAACCAAGAGAAAGATACATGAGGGGAACATCAGAAAGGAGTCGAACTCCACCATGGAAACCGAAAGGTATTGCCATACCTTCCTGGTAAGATTATTGTATTATTAAAAGTGAGCAATGCTCAAATGAAAACGAAACTAAGTTCGTTAGGTCTAAACCGATGAACTATGTAAGAAAGGTTTCGGGGACGAAACCTCTTTAAGGGGGTAGACTTGTAACATCCTGAAAATGGGCTTGGTAATCAAACTACGTTAATATTAAAGAGCGGGTAAAATACCGTTAGTGGTAAAAATTAACCCGGTAAATATTAGGATTTAAATAAATAAACTTAATGTTAAATAAAAGGTGAACGAATGCTTTTGAGAAAATAAAGTTACTAGAGGCTCGAGTTAACTGGACTTAAAATAAAACGGGTTATAACCTCCCCGAACCCACTAAGTTAACTAGGAATGTTTAACCGAGTTAATAAGAGTGAATATTGTTGGAACTAAGTAGGTTGTGGCCTACTTAATAACTAACCAAACTTGAGGGACTAAGATTGCCAAAAATGGAAACTTGAATTTGATTAAACAAATAAAACACAACACACACTAGGTGCGCGCGTGTGTGTATCGACCAGTAGGTGAAAAAGGGAGCCAAAACCCTAGTTATCAAGAATCCTCAAATTGATGGGTGAATTAGGGCCAAATCTTATGTATGAACACAAATTCGTGATCACCTAAGCTTGGAGATCATGAGGTATGTAAAATTTTGATGTTTGTTGAAGTTGTGAAATTTGATGAACATCACAAGTTGCGCTTTATGTATGAATCGTAGAGTTTATGGCTGAATTAGAGATGTATACTTGCTTAGGAACAAAACCCTGAGTGAAAATTATACATATATTGCTAGGATTTGAATGTTTAGATGATTTACCACACTTAGATAAGTGGGTTTTAATAATATGATGAAATTGATGATATAATTATGTTTAGAATCATCATACATGATAGTGATAAGAAGATGCTTGAATAAATCTATGAATTCGGGTATATGTTCATACTTGGCATGAAATGGGTTTTTGTATGACATGATGAAGATGATGATATATTCATGTTAAATGATGTTTGAAATCATCATATGTTTATGAATGTTTAAAGTATCCAGCTGAAGGGGTATGGTCCCAAAAACCCTGCGCAAGCGCAAAGGACCATACCACAAATACTTCCCAAAGCTCACTCTGAACGGACCTTGTGCGGCAGCGCAACATGTCTTGAAAGATTTTGAAGGAGTATGGTCTCAAAAACCTTGCGCAAGAACATACAACCATACTCCAACTTCATTCCAAAGCATCTTAAATAAGAACCCTGCGCGGTAGCGCAGCGGTTCTAAACAAGACATGGGGAAAAACAGTCTTCGATAACCACGCGCCGGAGAAAAGGATAAACATTCACCTAACATCCTTGCGCGGGCTCGCGCAAGGACACAGTTAGGCCTGAAGGTTAAATCTTAAACACTGCGCGTCTGGAATCAAGACTTGAACAAAAGGAATCTTTTCTGTTACAACAAAATGGACACATGGCAATGGCTTACAGCTGTATTAAAAGGATATCGTGCATGGCCTCATTCAGTTATAACTGCATATGAGGTGGCATCATCCTGGACGCTCATCTAGATCACGATGATGGCACCAAACTCGCATGCAAGCTTAGATCAAACCACTTTCCACGTGGCATTTCCCCAGCCGTCGATCAAATCCACAAACCGTGTGAGATAACGGATCAAACGGGAAATGAAGTAACCGTAACAGAAAAGATACTTCCGTCATTACTTTCGTGATTATTTTTCCCGCAAAAAACCGGTTATAAATAAGTGAACTCAGGTATGATCTCACAAGCTAACTTCCACTACTTTCATTCTTACTATTACTTTATCTTCTTCCTTGAGATCACCGTACTTATTCTCACGCCGGAGGGTGGTCACGGAGAGAACCCCCATTCTCCCCGTGGCGAGTCTAACGGCTGTTTGTTTTGCAGTGCTATCTCCGGCGAAGAAACCCACACCCACGAATCGAACGAGAGGATTAACCACTTTATGCAGAGACTAAACCACAGATCTGATTGACTCCGATCACATTTGATCCACTGTTTCTTCATTGGCGCCCACCGATCTTAAATTTTATATTCTCATCTTCTCAGTCGATTCATTTTTCTTCTGTTATCAATGACAGAGAACCCGTCAAATTACCCACCAAGTCCTCGATCCGAGAACAAGGACACTTCGGCCCGTACTTCTCGTATTGACGGAATCGTGGGGAAACGACGGAACAACAACATTTATCACAAGATGAATCAGGTACAAAGTCCTGTTACCTTGGAAGTACAACGAGGAACACGTATCAGTCCAGATCTATTTCCAGATGAAGCTCCGATTTATTGGTGTGGCAAATTTCAAAACGATTTGAATGCAAATTTTGCACTTCATAAATCAGCGGCTCGGATAGTAATACACGAACCAAAATCTGCAACTCAGGTGCAAATCACAGTTGCATCTCGAGTGTCCTGCTACGACTTATCATCACATGTGTCGGCCAAGGACACAAAAGAGTACTCTCAGCCTAGCACCAGATTCAAGTTCACTCATCTCAGATCTGAGCTTCCCGCAGAACAAAATTCTCAGAAACGATCCAATTGTACAGAGTTGAGCCCACATCCACTACAGCAGTGGGACACCCAGCTCAGCGACAGAAAACATCCAGGGAAGCTTAGTCACACAATACAAAATCGAAGAAGCGTCCGAGGAATCATTCGCAAAAGGAACAATCCAAGTAGTCACAATATGAAACAGATTTATACAATTCAAGGAGGATCCTCGCACAGACGCAATAACAAGCGAAGCCACAATCAACACTGGCATGAACAACAAGTGATTTTCCCTGTTGTACCAGGGGGTCCCCAAGAAGAACGACCGGTCATCATAACTGGTATTTTCGGTCATTACCGTACCAATTACATGTTCATCGATCCGGGCAGTTCTATGGATATTATCTACGAGCAATGTTTCAAACAGTTAGACCCAGAAGACAAGGCGCAGTTGCAACCAGTCGATTTCCCTTTAACTAGTTTCTGCAACGAAACCGTCTTTCCATTGGGCCAGATCTCCTTTCCTGTCACACTTTCTGATGGTGAGCACTCGCGCACCGTTCTGGTCAATTTCATAGTTATGCCAGCTACGTCCCGCCATGATGTATTATTGGGCAGACGTTCACAAAGGGAGTTTAGCATGATTACCTCCATACCACACGCTGCTTGCGGTTTTCCGACAGAAACCGGAGTAGCAATTCTATATTCAAGCAAAGAAGTCATGTATGTAGACGACGAACCACCAGCTAAAGCCGCGAAACCATCTGCATCTAATGAACCAGAGAAATGGGTACTTAACAATGAATACCCTGAGCAAACTATTTTGCTAGGGCACGCCATATCACCAACAATACGCACAAAACTGAAAGAGCTTTTATTTGAAAATATGGATATTTTCGCATGGTCCCCAGCAGACATGACCGGCGTACCAAGAGAGGTAACGGAACATTGTTTAAATATCCGACCCGCAGCAGAGCCTGTAGCACAAGGAAAGTGCAGCCTTGGTCTAGAAAAGGTTCGCGCAATGAATGAACAAGTAGCTAAACTACTTCAAGCCAGCATACTGCGCGAAGTTCAATATCAAACTTGGGTAGCTAACCCAGTCATGGTACAAAAGCATAAATGCGGATGGCGCATGTGCATTGATTTCAAAGACCTCAACAAAGCCTGCCCAAAAGACTGATATGCCCTCCCAGAGATAGACAAAAAGGTGGATTCCTTAGCATCCTTCCGCTGGAAATGCTTCCTGGATTGTTACAAAGGGTATCATCAAGTACAAATGAAGGAAGAAGATGAGGACAAAACAACTTTCCGCACGGACAAGGGTATATTCTGTTACACAAAAATGCCTTTCGGTCTCCTCAACGCGGGAGCTACATACTAATGTCTAATGGATAGAGTCTTTGGGGAGGATATTGGCGTAACAGTCGAAGTCTATATGGATGACCTTGTAATCATGAGTCATGAAGAAGAATTAATGCTCGCAAACATCCAACGCACCTTCGACTCTCTGCGCAGAGTCAATCTAAAACTGAACCCAGTAAAATGTTCGTTTGGAATGGAAGAAGGCAAATTCTTAGGATTCATCGTAACCAAGGATGGTTTCAAAGTCAATCCAGAGAAAGTAGAGGCTATTCAGCTCATGCCATCACCAGCATCTATCAAGGAGATGCAACATCTAGCTGGTCGATTAGCTGCGCTCAACCGGTTTTTAGCAAACCATGCCGCTAAGTCATATCCATTCATCAGCACATTGCGCAACTGCGTTAAGAAAAGTCACTTTCAATGGACTCCTGAGGCCGAAAAAGTTTTTAAGGAAATGAAAGAATGCCTAATTCAACTACCTACTTAACAGCTCCGCGAGAAGAAGAGCCATTAATCTTATACCTCTCCGCATCAGAGGTAGCCGTAGGCGTGGTGTTACTGGTCGAAAGAGATGGAGTCCAAACCCCAATCTATTACATCAGCAAGATGTTGACTGGCCCAGAAACACGCTATTCAATCATGGAAAAACTTGTTCTTGCGTTGGTGCACGCTTCGCGCAGGTTACGAAGGTACTTTTCTGGTCTCGTTATAACAGTTTTTACCAATTACCATTTGGGTCAAGTCTTGTCCAAACCAGACGTCGCGGGCCGATTAGCAAAATGGGCCATTGAAATGGGCGGATACAACATCTTGTATAAGACACGTCCAGCTATCAAAGGCCAAGTACTAGCAGACTTTGTTACTGAAGTTCCCATCGATAGAATCTAAGAATGCGAAGCATTACAAAATCCCACCCCAGTCTTCGATGATAGGGTATGGATCTTATATACAGATGGCCCTTCCAACGATGAGGGCGCAGGGGCTGGTCTTTGACTAGTTAGCCCTAACAATCACGAATTCACTTACGCCATCTGGCTAGATTTTAAAAGCACCAACAACGAAGCAAAGTATGAGGCATTTCTCGCAAGTCTCCGACTAGCAATCAAAATGGGTGCAAAGAATGTAGAAGCACATGTAGATTCTCTGTTAGTTGCCGAACAGATCAATGGTCGCTACGATGCAAAGGGCGAAACAATGGCCTTATATCTCGAGCAAGCGAAAACATTACTCCATCAGTTTCAGACCTTCAAAGTCATACACATTAATAGAAGCGAGAAAAAGCACGCAGACGCGCAAAGCAAATTAGCCGCTACAAGCTTTAAACATCTGGAGAAAGAGGTGTGCATCGAAGTTCTCTCAAGCCCATCTATCCCTCTGAGACACGTAAACATGATGGAAATCAGGATTCCATCTTGGATGTCTCCGATTATTATGTTTTTGCAACATGGAACCTTGCCAGAAGGAAAAGCGGAAGCAAGGAAAATTCAGCACAAAGCGCTTAACTACGAAATGGCGGGTGGAATTTTGTATCGGAAGTCTTATATGGGTCCTCTTCTACGATGCGTTGACAAACATGACACGCAATATCTAGTCCGAGAAATCCATGAAGGATTATGCGGAATATACGCTGGTCCTGGAATGGTGGTAGCAAAAATCATGAACGCAGGCTATTACTGGCCTGACATGCATCTGGATGCCGTCGAGATCCTACGCAAATGTACCTCGTGCCTACGCCACGCTCCAAAGACCCTTCGCCAAAAAAAACCATTGGTCCCGGTAACCGCAGCATGGCCTTTTCAACAATGGGGAATCGATCTGGTAGGCCCTTTTCCCGATGCGCTAGGTGCAGTAAAATTCATCATCGTTGCCGTGGATTACTTCACCAAGTGGGTAGAAGCAAAAGCTTTGGCATCAACCACCGCAATGGTGATTAGAAAGTTCATCTGGGAACACATTATATGTCGGTTCGGGTTACCACTACGCATCATCACGGACAATGGTACCAATTTCGCATCTGACGATCTACAAAAATGGATGAAGGAAATGAGCATCGAACATAGTTTCGTATCCGTGGCGCACCCGCAGGAAAACGGCCAGGTCGAAAGCATCAATAAACAGATTGTAGATGGCATTAAGGCTAGGTTGGGAACCGCAAGAAGAGGTTGGGTCGATGAACTTCCAAGCATCCTTTGGGCTCATCGCACTATGGCCAAAACCAGCATAGGTGCCTTGTATATGGAACGGAAGCCGTAATACCTGCAGAAATCGGCCTTCCGTCACCTCGTATGATAGCCATGGAGAAACAAAACAACGACCAAGAACGCAGACTCGACTTGGACCTCGTCGAAGAAAGGCGAGAAAATGCAGCCATTAACGAGGCCAAGTACAAGTCCAAATTGGAAAAAATATTATAATGCTCGGGTGCGTGTATGCACTTTCTTGCCAGGAGACTTCGTCCTGAGAGATAACGAAGCATCAAACGCAGAGCGTCCAGGGAAACTCGCGCCTAAATGGGAAGGGCCTTATGTCATTAATGAGGTCCTAGGAAAAGGAGCATATACCTTACGCCGGCTTGATGGAACAGATGTTCCGCGCACGTGGAATGCGCAACAACTGCGCAGATGCTACATGTGATCCAAGCACCATTCTTAGTTGGAAAAGCACAATACGCTGAACAGCAATGGTCGTAATTATCTTGTTTATTATAAACTTTGTATCTGCGGGCCTTTGCGCCTTATCCAAATCAATATGAAGTTACATTATGATTGTGTTTTCATTACAAATCCATGCAATTTCTTTCGGTAAGCACAAAAACACTATGGTAATCTAATACAAGTCTCATGAACGGTCAGTAGTCACAAGCACTACGCAAGGTCTAGCCCTACATTCACACATGAGCTTTAGTCCATCTTTATTCGTCTTACCTAAACAAAGTAATTGTACTCATGAAAACATTGTAACTAAAACACACCATACATTCATAAAGTTATCTGCGCGGCAGCGCATTAACAAAGATACTTGTGCGGCAACACATTTACTTGCGCACACAGTGCACGAATCAAACGGATTCAACATCCATAAAATCAAAACAAATGACAACCTTTGCGCCAAACAACCTGCTACTTCTCAAAAGCAAAAAGCGCACACCATTTTTTATAGTCCAGTGCTCCACCTACGTGCCATTCGCGCATAAGAGCAACACTGGACTGGGGGGACTTGAAGGGGTATGGTCCCAAAAACCCTACGCAAGTGCAAAGGACCATACCACAAATACTTCCCAAAGCTCACTCCGAACGGACCTTGCGCGGCAGCGCAACGTGTCTTGAAAGATTTTGAAGGAGTGTGGTCTCAAAAACCTTACGCAAGCACATACAACCATACCCCAACTCCATTCCAAAGCATCTTAAATAAGAACCCTGCGCGACAGCGCAACGGTTCTAAACAAGATATGGGGAAAACAGTCTTCGATAACCACACGCCGGAGAAAAGGATAAACATTCACCTAACATCCTTGAGCGGCTCGCGCAAGGACACAGTTAAGCCTGAAGGTTAAATCTTAAACACCGCGCGTCTGGAATCAAGACTTGAACAAAAGGAATCTTTTCTGTTATAACAAAATGGACACGTGGTAATGGCTTACAGCTGTATTAAAAGGATATCGTGCATGGCCTCATTCAGTTATAACTGCATATGAGGTGGCAACATCCTGGACGCTCATCTAGATCACGATGATGGCACCAAAATCGCATGCAAGCTTAGATCAAACCACTTTCCACGTGGCATTTCCCCAGCCGTCGATCAAATCTACAATCCATGTGAGATAACGGATCAAACGGGAAATGAAGTAACCGTAACAGAAAAGATACTTCCGTCATTACTTCCGTGATTATTTTTCCCGCCAAAAACCGGTTATAAATAAGTGAACTCAAGTATGATCTCACAAGCTAACTTCCACTACTTTCACTCTTACAATTACTTTAATTTCTTCCTTGAGATCACCGTACTAATTCTCACGCCGGAGGGTGGTCACGGAGAGAACCCCCATTCTCCCCGTGGAGAGTCTAACGGCTGTTTGTTTTGCAGTGCTATCTCTGGCGAGGAAACCCACACCCACAAATCGAACGAGAGGATTAACCACTTTATGCAAAGACTAAACCACAGATCTGATTGACTCCGGTCACATTTGATCCACTGTTTCTTCACCGGCTAAGATTGATAGATTAGCATATAATAAGATCGAATGATAATTTCGATATAAGATTCGTAAGATGGAATAGTCACGATAAATGATGACTAATCTAACCATCTTGCGAATGATAAATGATAGTTTGACACTTAACAAGCTAGGTGGAAGCTTGGGAAAGAAGCGGGTCAAACGGAACTAATACACGTGGAAATCATATTTGGATGCAAGGTAAGTAAAGCTTACACTTTTTCTATTAGAACACCTACTTGTTGTAGTTGTTATGAACAAGGTAAATTGGTAATTTAAATATGATGTTCCGATGTGAAATGAACGGGTCCGAACTGTAAGTCCCATACTTGATTTACATACAAACATCGACTATAATAATGTATTATCGATTACAAATACAATTGAAAATACGAGTTTGTTAAAACCTTTTTAAGATTTACAACATTTCAACATCATATACAGATATCGTCGTTTAAACGTAACGACGAAACATTACACGGAAGCTTGATTCTTGATCGTGTTCGGTTCTTTCTTGAGCTTGATCGTCGTCCGGTACCGTACATTATACCTACATTACATAAAACATGAAATGAGTTAGTCATTTAGCGTTTAAAACATGTCCAAACAAGTTTGTGAGTCGAAACGAACAACAACAATGAGTTTTAGCAGCCTTTGCTGACTTTAACACCCGTCACGTGCCGCGACGGGATTTCATGTTTACTGTCGCGTAGCGCAACGCTTGTCGTGGGCTGTGACGCCAAATGGGGTACCCATTTGCGTGACGCGAGGGTCCTATTTCGACATAAAGGTTTGTTTTCAGACATGCATTGTTCCAGCAATTCTTATTCTTACGAAAACGGACATAACTCATTCATTATTGATCCGATTTGCGATCCGTTTCTTCCTACGTGATCGTAATTTAATTCTCCATCACATGGAGTCAAGACTCGACATCTGAATTCATGAAAATTTAGATTTCAAGCCCTTGGCTTGAAATTGATTTATAAAGACTTTTGATCCGTTAATGATTTTATCAAACAAACTCATTTGTTGCCTTTATAATGTCATGAACATCATGTTATATCTGTTTACTATTATTCAAGGTTCAAATTATGGGTTCCTTATGTATTCTTAACCCGTCTTGCTTATATACTCACTTTGACCCGTTAAGGGTATTTGAAACCCTTTTTTAAGCTTAAATCACGCTTCTTCTTGTTTACATCCTATCCCCCACTTTTAATTATAAATTTGTCTTCCACCACATTATAATTATGGTTGATTTAATGTGGTAAACCGTTTATTCCGGTTTTACCCCTCGGTTGCCAATTTACGGAAAATACTCATTTCAATTCATTGAACACTAAAGTTCCGTATCATTCCTTTATACACTTATCCTAAGGATTTAATTGATCATAATGCTTATTTCTAAACAACCTTTAAAGGTAGTTTGCCCAGTTTATAAATCAAGGGCGTTTTGGTCAACTTAGTCCCTCATTTTGCGACGAAGGACTTTCGCTACTTATTTGACCAAAATTGTACGTTTAACTATAATCATATTTATACGTACCTGGCTCGGGTAAACATTTTGATCCGTTTTGAAACCTTGTCTCCATAATATGCTAATTCATAGCATCGCTAATTCATAAACCATTTTATCCTGTGAGCATAAGACTTGACAAGCACTCATTAGTCATCGTTTGTCAAATGGTATCAACATTACTATTTGACCCGTTTGGTCTAAACAACCAAACATTTTGCGCTTAAAATTGAATGGTATATATCCACAATTTCATTAAGTAACTCTCTTTGGATTTCTAACCATTTAGTTATGTCGCCCTAACCCATTTCTTACGCGTTTAACCCAACATAGTTTATGCCTCTTGGCGTCATTTAAAGCTTCGACTTTTATCCATTTATACGTGACTAAAATCACCGTTTTACCCTCTTTACTCGTTTAGGCTTACTTATAAAGTATCCATTCAAAACTCGTTTTAAATATGTCATTTCATGACTAAATTACATTTTCGCCCTTTTTACCATTAGACATGGTTTTTCATCATTTTGATATATTCCGACCCCATTTCGCGTCAGGAACCATACCTTGATTATTATCTTTATCATATAAGTAGCTTTAGAACAAGCACGTATTCTACAAAAGAGGTGTAAGTTTCACCTACTTTGCATCCGGTTATGCTCTTTTTCTGCGTACTTCGATCCGTTTGACCCGCTTCTTTCCCAAGCCTCCACCTAGCTTATCAAGCGTCAAACTATCATCATAATTCATAAGATGGTTAGTTTAGTCATTGTCAATCACGACTATTCCACCTTACATATTTTCTATCAAAATTATCATTCGATCTTATTAATGGCCAGTTTGACTTTCAAAAGTCAACTGTCCCTTTTTAATGTATGAAATGCACAATTGAGTTCAACGAACTCACTTAGGCATTTCTTCGACTATTCCGTAGGCGCTATTTTAGGCTACTAATTTAACTACATTCATCAACATAGTTTACATACATCATATAATCATCTAATTACATAAAACTCATTATTTCATTAAAAACCCATTTCGCATACATGTGCTAATTAAATCTTAGCACTTGTTCAAGAACTCTCTTCTTGAATATAGCAAGTATGATGATTCTAAACCTTTATTCTATCTTTATTTACCTTTAAATTCTTACACTTTATGCAAGAACTTCAATGTCAAGAATTTTCATCACAACCTTCAAAAACCCATTTCAATCATGAATAAACAAGTACTCAATCTTGTAATTTGTTCAAGTACCTTGTTTCTACTATCAAATATGATGATCTTAAACATGTGTATATCATCATCTTCATTACATAATCAAAACCCACTTGTCTAAGTGTGGTAAATCATCAAATTATTCAAATCATAGCAACCTATGTAGAATTTTCACTTAGAGTTTTGTTCCTAAGCAAGTATACATCACTAATTCGGCCCTAGCTTCTATGATTCATACAAAAATCGCATATTGTGATGTTCATCAAATTTCACAACTTCATCAATATCAAAAATTCGACATACCTTATGATCTCCTTGATTAGGTGATCGTTTATATGTGTTCATGCATTGATTTGGGGCTTGAATTGAGCTTCAATTTGACCATTTTGCACAAGCTAGGGTTTGAGCTCCATGAGAGCTTCCTCTGATCGTATGAACGTATACACACTAAGTGTGTGTGTGTGTTATGTCTAATTTTCTAATATTAGACTCAAGTTTCCATTTTTACATCTTAGGTCCCTCGAGTTTAGCTTTTATTCAACCTCCTTATAACACTTACTAGTAATTAACCAATTCTCATAACTAGGTTCAATTGTTCCTAGTTACGTAATGAGTTCAGGGAGCTTATAACCCGTTTTATTTTAAGTCCTGTTAACTCGGGCCTTTTATATACTATGTTTTCTCAAAGTATTTATCCTCCTTTTAATTAATATTAGGTTTATTTATTTAAATCCTAATATTTACTAGGTTAATTTTCACCACTAACGGTATTTTACCTATCATTAATATTAACGTGGTTTGATTACCAAACCCATTTTTGGGGTGTTACAAGTCTACCCCCCTTAAAGAGGTTTCGTCCCCGAAACCTTATTTACATAGTTAATTAATTTAGACTAAATGAACTTAGTTTCGTTTTTATGATATTCATTCTTTCGGTCAAAAGTTATCATTTGGATTGATGTGTACGTCATTTATGTGCAAGTCCTCACAGACCGTAGCTTTCACCTTATATTTCTTATCTTTGTCACCTATTTGACCGAGTTGTCATTCGACCATTCGGTCGTTTTAGTCCGTCAACATATTTACTCCACGCTAATCTTACATTGACAAGCGACTTGTATAAGTCATAATACTATTTTGACTTTAAATGGTTTTACCGGCTAGACTGATTAGTCGCCGTCATTTCATACTCCGTCACTCGGGTATACCCTATTGCCATCTCCGGCCTTATGTGGGTTTATGATTTCCTAAACCATCTCATACTACTTATGTTTGTTAAAACGTTGTTTTTGACTAAAAAACTGAATTTTTTTAGTTTAACGTGTTCTCTTTGCCTTACGTCATCTACTTATATCAAGGAATTTACGTCCAAGAATTTATTCCTTTCCAATATTATTTTACGTGGGGATTCGTATCCAGTTCCCTCGTTTTACACTATTGACCCGTAGGTTCTTTCACCTAGCCTCGTAGGCTATTTCTTTAGGCTTTCACCCCTTTTTGGCGGGACCTTTATAGTTCCTTTCTTTTTATTCGTGACCCGAGGGTCATTTTGGTCCCGTAGATCTTAACACTACTTATAATTTTAATGGTTATGATGATCCCGTAGATCATCTTTTACTCGTGTCATTATTCAAGCTTTTATATATATATATATATATATATATATATATTGCGTCAAGGCACCCCCTTTTTATGTTTAGAATCATTTATTTTCGCTTTTGACATTCATTTGGTCTGGACCGTAGTCCAAGGCTACATTCGTTTTCCTTCGGATTATCCTTCCGACTCTATGACTTCTTGCGTCATTCACTCGTCGGTTTGTCTTATTCTTACCGTTATTTGGTTTACGCCTCTATTTCCTTTCAAAATTCTGTTTGCGAAATTTTATTATTCTTTTGGTCATAACTCATAATCCGAGTCTTTTTTACGTTCTAATTCACGTTCCCGTCTCTTGGTTTACGCATATATTTAAAATCCTACCCATCCATCGGGTATTTTACTGAAGTCAGTATTATTGAAACCCTTCCGGTATGCATTAAGACTTCGCTTTGATTTATTTGGTTGTCTTAGCGAAACCCATCGCTTTTATCCAACCAAGTCCTTATTCTTTATTCATTTCGTTTGACTTGTTCGTGTGAATTTCATCACTTATGACAGTCAAACTTTATCCTAATGCCTTAACATTCTCATTAGTCGGTCTGTATTTTCATTTACTTTGATTCTTGTCCCTTCACTCGGGCTCGTTATTCTAATGTAATACATTTCCGTCACCTGGCTTGCGTTTACATTATTATCAAACATTTCGCTTATTTGACTTATTTGGGTACATTTTTAGTTCGTCCCATTCGCCCATCCTTACTACATTGGACGTGAATGCGCTCATCATAAGAAGTTCACGATATCATGTGTTCACTACTTACTTGGCCAGAGTAAGCGATCAACACATGGTACATGTGACCTTGTTATAACTATCACATCACTTCCCATGTAAGTAACGCCTCTATTCGTTTCCATATCCTGGATAGTTATCCTATTCAGGTTTTTCCAAGGTTTTTATTATACATATGCAACAGTCAATCTTTACGTATTTGTTGCATATTACTATTTGTGCAATAAATTTAAAATGTGCACTGATGTCTGTCGTTAGTGACATGCAAAAACCGAAATAAACTAGTAGCTAGAGTAAGTCGGATATCGAACCAGAGGAGGATTGTGGAAAGTGTCATAATGAAAAGTTTTGATTAACTATTACTGAATTGAAAACTCGGTTTGATTGATTATGAGAAATAACTAAATTAACGAATAAAGAAATTGTGATTTGAATCAATAGGTGAGAAAATGGTTCCTCCAGATTTCAGGTTTTGCAGTTAGTTCCACTATGTGTTTAATCGTAACCTACATAGACATAGGTATTAAACTCGATTAATTAATTGTGATAACCAACGACTAAGTACTCCGGTCAATACATAACGGGAGGTTATCGAATGATTATCAATTACAATTTACAAACCCTAACCCCATGTCAAATATATCCCAATTACTAGAACTCTCGGGAACTGAATGCTTAGAAATTAAGGTTTAAATAAATGTAACGGTTTACAACCAATAAATCAAATCAATGGTGAAAAGCATTGAATGCTTAGATCACCAATTTAAAACGATTGTATCAAACACATAGTTTCATCTAACTTACAAAAACCCTCCATCCGGAGGAAACCAAAGAAGTTTAGCCGCTCATCTCGCTCACAAAAGCAACAAAAGCTTGGATTGATGAAGAGTTCATGGTTGCTTCGATGATCGGATGGAGAATCTTGATGTTTTGGAGGTGAAAAACTTTGAACTTGGAGTGCCTTGATGCTTAAGATCGTGCTTGGAATGATAGATATGATTGCCAACAATAAACAACCCTAATATATCCTTTGGAGGCCTTTTTCGTGTGTTTTGACTTTCCCGGGTCGTAAGCTACGATTTAGAACTCGTAACTTACGGTTTAGAAACCCTGTTTGCACATTTACACCCAACCGTAGCTTACGGTTTATAAACCGTAGGCTACGGTCGCCCTCCTTGTCTTCTTTTTTCACTACATATAGCAACTCGTAAGCTACGAGTCAAAACCGTAGCCTACAGAACACAAGTTCTGTCCAACATGTTTCACCAAACCGTAACCTACGGTTCATGGACCGTAGGCTACGGTTGCACCTCATAGTCACTTCTTGCTGCATATAGACAACCCGTAAGCTACGGTTTGGAACCCGTAGCTTACGGTTTAAGAGTTATGTCCAAAATTTAAACAATGTCAACAACCCGTAAGCTACGGGTTAAGAACCGTAGCCTACGGTCGCGATGATGAACCTTTTTTCTCTTCTCCTTTGAACTTTCACATAATGACATTTTGGCCCCTCAACTTATGATATCTCGATTCCTTGCATTTGAAATCACACATAACCTTCAATTAAATACCAACGACCCCCTGGACTTCATTCTTCTCATGATTCTCGCACATATGAACTTCATACAACTTTCATATTATACCGAATTAGTCCCCGAACATTGCTCTTTCACACTTCTTTCACTCGTGACCCTTTTCATCAACCGAACAAGCTCCAAAACTCATTCTTGAGCTGCAATATTCCATCCAATGCTTGCAACTTCATCTTAAACCACTATAAATGCACCGAATTACTTGTTTTACCTGCAAATCACCAAAATCTCATAGTTACTTCATTCTAAGCAAGTAAACACATCAAACACATCTAAAACATCATATTTAGACACTCTAAAGCTCGGGTTTCACCCTCTCCATCACATTCCCACACTTGCCTTTGCTTGTCCCCAAGCGAACCAACTAGAACTAATCACCATAGCAACAATACCTCTAAACCCCTCAACCGATTCAACCTGTTCAGTCCCAAATCATACCCATCCCATAGACTGACACAATCGAGATTGACAGTATGGCAAGCAATTGATGCAACTTTAAAAACTTAAGACTTGTTTATCTAAAACTAACATGTTTAAAATTAAGCACATGCTACACACCCCTCACAATGTACTCTCCTCTCAGGTTAATATCTGGACTAGTGTGTAATGTGCTAGTATATAAACACTCAAATAAGCACACATGAAATTCGGAAATCATAGGCTTGTATGACAATCACACCTCCACTGTATCATCTAACACGGCACATATCAAAAGGACTTTCGGGTTTTGGGCTTAGAGCAAGGTAGGAAGATTTTTAGGTTTCTTTTTCTTTTCTAATTGGCTCACAAACAATAACCAAACCGTGATAACTTATTTAAACACAAACATTGGGTTGGTTTCTACCCAAACAATGCAACATTATTCATAACACTTATCTTTCTTGTTGTTTTTCATATTTCTCATTTTCCACATAATTTTCCTTTTTCTATTTTTCTCTTTTTTTTTCATAACAATATCATCACGGTCGGTTTTTTACAATAAACAATGGGCTGCCAAACGAAAGGTAGATAGGCGCAACAGGGCTACTAACGGAAATTGGTGGAAAACAACACAAATAACACGAACACAAAAGGGGTATAACGAGAAATCCTAATGCCTTTATCATATACGTGCACATGTCAAATCCACCATCTCAGCATGTATCAAATCACACAAGTTCTAACACAGAATAACACATAGCCTGCACTCAACAAACGAATTCATCATATAATGTATCATATCCATCTACAGGCTCAAGATCTCACCAAGACAAGGTAAAAAGGTTGACGACATGTAGCATATGCAATTAAAACATGTTACCCCTAGATGGACATCTCTTTTAATTCATTTTCTATGAAAACACTTGCCAAACCTACTCTCATGAAACTTAAAGGGACAACCATGACAAGGGACTAATCTAGTCTAATACCGGTAAGAAGCCTATTAGTGATTGAAACTTTAGGTTTTCGTATCCAATTAGCTTAACTTAAGGCGATGAAAAATTTTAAAATTTTCAAAATTTCCAATTTTTTTTTCAATTTTCATCGATTTCAACCACTTTTCAATCTCTACAAGCTTTATCCACAAATCCCTTCCTGGGCTCTCCCACATCCCCACTCTTGGGATACATTGTCCCCAATGTATGGTGCTTTTAAAATATAGGCCCGGAAAAACAACCAACTACCACAACGAACGGCTAACTCATACAAAATAAACCAAACAAAAACACATCCCATAACACGACAAATAGAGTTTTAACACCACCAAACACAAACACAAAATAAAAATAAACAGTAAATTGTTCATAAAGGAGAGAGCACATGGACCTGAATGAACTGAATACGTGTCCGTGGTGTTGTAACTATTGCATTCCAACCGGCCTAAGCATATCATATGAATCCCTTGATATCTTTCTGGGAATGTTGCAAAACATCCCCACACTTGAATCAATGCATCCATTAGAAACGCCTTTCAAAACCTGTCAAAACACAGCACACCACAAAGAAAAACAAAACAAAATATAATACTAGATATCTTCGGGCTGCCTCCCGAGAGCGCTAAGTTTTAGGTCTTCAGCCAGACCATACCTGCATTGCTTAAGGTGGTTTAGAAGCACATTCCCCCACCCTTTTCACGTTATACGTCTCAGTCCAATATTGTGGGATTGTCATTGCTTCATGTTTACCAAAGCCGTCCTTAACTTCCTCATCTCTAAGATCTTCATATCGATCCGGATCATCATCTAATGGACCCCAGTCATCCCAACTACCATCACTAGCATCTCCTTTATCAGCAAATCTGTAACATTCTACCTCACTAGAGCTGGACTCATCAGAACCTTTTACACTCTCAACATAATCACCAGGGTCATAAGAAATAGTTCGTAACATTACATTAAAATATAACTTACGATTTTTATAACTTAGGGTTACGAATCCACCTCTACAATCAATTTGTGCATTTGCAGTAAACAAAAATGGACGACCTAATATTACATGCGGTTGCTCGCTTGTCTGTACTGGGGCATAATCAATCACAATAAAATCAACCGGGTAGTAAAACTCACCCAATTGAATTGTCACATTTTTCACCACCCCTCTAGGCTTCTTCACACTCGCATCCGCAAACGATGCTGTGCTATTACATTTTTTGCAACGGCCCAAAATTATACTGGTCATATAGACTTCCAGGAAGAACACTAACCGATGCTCCATAATCAAATAACGCCTGATGAATCTTGAAACTGCCCACTTGAATTGGAACCACCGGTTCCCCTAGATCAATACCACAGCTTCCAACTTCTGTGTCATCGATACCTGTAATCAAATCATCCACAGCAGATATTAAATTCTTTTCATTTAAATTATTGTTTGGAACAACACTTACTCCACTGACTGGAACATTCTTCACATTCTTAGGATTCACTTGAGTATCACTAGGAAGTTTTCCACTGCTATGCTTCAGTTCTTTCATCTCGGTTGCAAGTTGGCCCATCTGTGTAGTCAATGATTGGATGGCCTTGTCTCGTACCTCATCCTTTTGAGCACAGTTTTGTAACTCAAGCCTTTGATTTTGTAACTCAAGTTGAATTGCTTTCAACATTTCCATCATATCATTCTTCCCCGAAGTGTTGTAAAACCCAGTTGGTCCTCTTTGATTGTTTTGGTAGCCACTTTGAGAATTACCTTGGAATCGGTTCTGATTAAAGTTCCTTTGACCACCAGATTGATTGTTACCTTGAAATCCCGGATTTAGCTGATTATTCGTGTTCCCATAGCTAAAAATCAGATGATTTCTGAGGCCCGGGTGATATGTGTTAGACTGCATGTTGAAGTCTCTTCCACCGCTCCCACCTTGCACAAAATTCACATCTTCACCTTCACCATGAATGGCCGGGCATTGATCTGCTATATGCCCTATATCTCCACAATGTCCACACATCGGAAACTGCCCACTTGCATCAGGTGAGTTCTCTACCGCTCTCACTGTCAAATGTCGTGCACTTCTGGAAGATTGAGCTTTCCGCTTTGACATCCTTACGGTTCTTTCTAAGAACTCCCAATCATCCTCTTCATAATTCGTTCCAAAAGTACCGTTAGAGATTGAATTCACATCTCTTGCATCTCCATCCGTTAGGCCTTCATGAAAGGCATTGAGAAGCTCCCACAGCTGAATGCCATGATGTGGACAATTTTTAAGCATCATCTTGAAACGATTGAAAGCCTCGTAAAATAGCTCACCAGATTGTTGTCGGAACCCCCGAATATCCTTCCTGGCGTTGTTAGTACGCACATGAGTATAGAATTCATCTAAAAATTGTTGCTGCATTTCGCCCCATGTGAAAATCGAAGCTGACGGAAGTGAATGAAACCATTTTTGCGCTTTGTCTTCGAGTGTAAATTGGAAGAGTACCAATTTCACATCATCAGCTGAGAAACCTTGACTGCTGATTGTGTTACAACGTGCATCATATGCAACAATGTGTAGATATGGTTCCTCATGTGCTTGACCATGAAATTTAGGCAGACTGGATATCGATTGTGTCCGTACTTCGAATGAACGCCCTCCTTGTAATTGCGGGATTACAACCGGTGACGGGTTGTTAGCTATAGCAGGCCTGAAGTGACTCTCGATACCGTGATCATTTCGCCGTGGAATACCTCCCGGTAGATTCACCGGTCGGTATAAGTTTCGAGGAAGCGGTCTTGCCTGACCGGGCATCTGAGGTGCCGGTGGTGGTAATGGAATATCCACTGGCCGTCTCGGTATAGGCTGCTGATTGATCGGGTCAGGTTGATGATATTGCTGCTGTTGTATCGGTCTCGGTTACACCTGCGGTTGCACATATTGTTGATATCCCGAGTTTCCTTGATTAACTCTTTCGATCACACCCACTCTGGCTGTTTGCCTATCGTACATACCCGTATTAACCGCTTGTCTCTCATTTTGTGCCACATAATTATCATATTCTTCATAATCATCCTCAATCTCCCTTGAATTATTCCCTTGATAAAAAATGGTCGATCTGTAAGGGTGTGATAGTGGTTGACTTTGCTGTGAATTAACCGGTAGGCTAGCTTGTGGAATTGATGTTGTATTCGGTGCTTGAGTCTGACTCGGTGATGCAGTGTCATCTGGAATGATTCGAACATAAAGAGATGACTGCTGTATGTTGGCAGTCTGGGTTGTAGCTGGGTATTGAAGAGATGTCGTTTGGGTGGAAGTTTGTTGTATGTTATCGAGATTTGGGAAAAACGTTGAGAATGGTGGAACTGGTGTAGTGGATGTAGATTGTGTTGTGAATGGAGGGAAATTGTCTAGGTTAGGAAACAGTGGTGGTGGCATTGGTGGGAGTTAGGTAGTAACTGGTTGCATAGATGGTGGTGTTGTTTCGATTGGTATTGTTGTGTTTGGTGAAGGGTGAGTAGGGGTGGGTGAGAATTGGTGTTGTGGAATTTCGGTTTTAAGTTGTTTGTCGGGATTGCTCATCATTGGGCTAGGATTCGTTGTTGGTGAATGCACTACACGGTTTGTTCGTTGCACAACTCGGGTGTGCCGAACAGTTCTTTCAATTTCCGGATCAAAAAATAGCGGTGACGCCTTCCCGGAGTGTCTCGTATGATGCATACACGTGGAAGAATACCTGCGCAAACACAGACAATAAACCTCGCGTAAATCCGAACAAAACAAAACAAACAAAACAAAACAAAAGACTGTTGTTGGATTTTTATAAATTTTAACGAAAAAGAAACTTGACACTAAACACTTTGCGCACGCCTCCCTGGCAACGGCGCCATTTTGATGTCTATCGTTAGTGACATGCAAAAACCGAAATAAACTAGTAGCTAGAGTAAGTCGGATATCGAACCAGAGGAGGATTGTGGAAAGTGTCGTAATGAAAAGTGTTGATTAACTATTACTGAATTGAAAATCGGTTTGATTGATTATGCGAAATAGCTAAATTAACGAATAACGAAATTGTGATTTGAATCAATAGGTGAGAAAATGGTTCCTCCAGATTTCAGGTTTTGCAGTTAGTTCCACTATGTGTTTAATCGTAACCTACATAGACATAGGTATTAAACTTGATTAATTAATTGTGATAACCAACACTAAGTACTCCGGTCAATACATAACGGGAGGTTATCGAATGATTATCAATTACAATTTACAAACCCTAACCCCATGTCAAATATATCCCAATTACTAGAACTCTCGGGAACTGAATGCTTAGAAATTAAGGTTTAAATAAATGTAACGGTTTACAACCAATAAATCAAATCAATGGTGAAAAGCATTGAATGCTTAGATCACCAATTTAAAACGATTGTATCAAACACATAGTTTCATCTAACTTACAAAAACCCTCCATCCGGAGGAAACCAAAGAAGTTTAGCCGTTCATCTCGCTCACGAAATCAACAAAAGCTTGGATTGATGAAGAGTTCATGGTTGCTTCGATGATCGGATGGAGAATCTTGATGTTTTGGAGGTGAAAAACTTTGAACTTGGAGTGCCTTGATGCTTAAGATCGTGCTTGGAATGATAGATATGATTGCCAACAATAAACAACCCTAATATATCCTTTGGAGGCCTTTTTCGCGTGTTTTGACTTTCCTGGGTCGTAAGCTACGATTTAGAACTCGTAACTTACGGTTTAGAAACTCTGTTTGCACATTTACACCCAACCGTAGCTTACGGTTTATAAACCGTAGGCTATGGTCGCCCTCCTTGTCTTCTTTTTTCACTACATATAGCAACTCATAAGCTACGAGTTAAAACCGTAGCCTACAGAACACAAGTTTTGTCCAACATGTTTCACCAAACCGTAACCTACGGTTCATGGACCGTAGGCTACGGTCGTACCTCATAGTCACTTCTTGCTGCATATAGACAACCCGTAAGCTACGGTTTGGAACCCGTAGCTTACGGTTTAAGAGTTCTGTCCATAATTTAAACAATGTCAATAACCCATAAGCTACGGGTTAAGAACCGTAGCCTACGGTTGCGATGATGAACCTTTTTTCTCTTCTCCTTCGAACTTTCACATAATGACATTTTGGCCCCTCAACTTATGATATCTCGATTCCTTGCATTTGAAATCACACATAACCTTCAATTAAATACCAACGACCCCCTGGACTTCATTCTTCTCATGATTCTCGCACATATGAACTTCATACAACTTTCATATTATACCGAATTAGTCCCCGAACATTGCTCTTTCACACTTCTTTCACTCGTGACCCTTTTCATCAACCGAACAAGCTCCAAAACTCATTCTTGAGCTGCAATATTCCATCCAATGCTTGCAACTTCATCTTAAACCACTATAAATGCACCGAATTACTTGTTTTACCTGCAAATCACCAAAATCTCATAGTTACTTCATTTTAAGCAAGTAAACACATCAAACACATCTAAAACATCATATTTAGACACTCTAAAGCTCGGGTTTCACCCTCTCCATCATGCACCTGGTAAATGCTTGCCCTGACGGGCTTTCCTTGCCATTAACTTATTCACGATCGTTACGCAATTTAGGTCCTTGGTGAGCATGCACTACTTGTCATACTTTGGACCGTTCCTCCGTCATATCCCCATTCTGTTCAACTCTCGTCATCCTCAGATGCGAGTGTCCTTCAACTAAAACATTTACAAAATTAGTAATGTCAACATCAATAATCGCCCGTATTATAATACGAGGCTTTCTACTATACGTATCAACGCACGTAATTTCGTTAACTATATCTATCATTTAATTGAAGTAACGTGTATTACACGATAATCCTATGTGCTGTTCACAATACTTTAATCATGTTAAACCATTAATATAAATATACTTACCGGATTTTTGCGATCAAGTCTCTAACCGAACACTTTACCCTTTAACCTTGGGCTCTGATTACCAACTTGTAAGACCCATACTTGATTTACATACAAACAACGACTATAATTGTGTATTATCGATTACAAATACAATTGAAAATACGAGTTTGTTAAAACCTTTTTAAGATTTACAACATTTCAACATCATATACTGATATCGTCGTTTAAACGTAACGACGAAACATTACGCGAAAGCTTGATTCTTGATCGTGTTCGGTTCTTCGTTGAGCTTGATCGTCGTCCGGTACCGTACATTATACCTACATTTTATAAAACATGAAATGAGTTAGTCATTTAGCATTTAAAACATGTCAAAACAAGTTCGCGAGTCGAAACGAACAACAACAATGAGTTTTAGCAGCCTTTGCTGACTTTAACACCCGTCGCGTGCCGCGACGGGATTTCATGTTTACTGTCGCGTAGCGCGACGCCAAATGGGGTTCCCCGTCGCGTGACGCGAGGGCCCTATTTCGATAGAAAGGTTTGTTTTCAGACCTGCATTGTTCCAACAATTCTTATTCTTACGAAAACGGACATAACTCATTCGTTATTGATCCGATTTGCGATCCGTTTCTTCCTACGTGATCGTAATTTAATTCTCCATTACATGGAGTCAAGACCCGACATCTGAATTCATGAAAATTTAGATTTCAAGCCCTTAGCTTGAAATTGATTTATAAAGACTTTTGATCCGTTAATGATTTTATCAAACAAACTCATTTGTTGCCTTTATAATGTCATGAACATCATGTTATATCTGTTTACTATTATTCAAGGTTCAAATTATGGGTTCCTTATGTATTCTTAACCCGTCTTGCTTATATACTCACTTTGACCCGTTAAGGGTATTTGAAACCCTTTTTTTAAGCTTAAATCACGCTTCTTCTTGTTTACATCCTATCCCCCACTTTTAATTATCAATTTGTCTTCCACCACATTATAATTATGGTGGATTTAATGTGGTAAACCGTTTATTCCGGTTTTACCCCTCGGTTGCCAATTTACAGAAAATACTCATTTCAATTCATTGAACACTAAAGTTCCGTATCATTCCTTTATACACTTATCCTAAGGATTTAATTGATCATAATACTTATTTCTAAACAACCTTTATAGGTAGTTTGCCCGGTTTATAAATCAAGGGCGTTTTGGTCAATTTAGTCCCTCATTTTGCGACGAAGGACTTTCGCTACTTATTTGACCAAAATTGTATGTTTAACTAAAATCATATTTATACGTACCTGGCTCGGGTCAACATTTTGATCCGTTTTGATACCTTGTCTCCATAATATGCTAATTCATAGTATCGCTAATTCATAAACCATTTTATCTTGTGAGCATAAGACATGACAAGCACTCATTAGTCATCGTTTGTCAAATGGTATCAACATTACTATTTGACCCGTTTGGTCTAAACAACCAAACATTTTGCGCTTAAAATTGAATGGTATTTATCCAGCATTTCATTAAGTAACTCTCTTTGGATTTCTAACCATTTAGTTATGTCGTCCTAACCCATTTCTTACGCGTTTAACCCAACATAGTTTATGCCTCTTGGCGTCATTTAAAGCTTCGAATTTTATCCATTTATACGTGACTAAAATCACCGTTTTACCCTCTTTACTCGTTTAGGCTTACTTATAAAGTAGCCATTCAAAACTCGTTTTCAATATGTCATTTCATGACTAAATTACATTTTCGCCCTTTTTACCATTAGACATGGGTTTTCATCATTTTGATATGTTCCGACCCGTACCATTTCGCGTCGGGAACCATACCTTGACTATTATCTTTATCATATAAGTAACTTTAGAACAAGCATGTATTCTACAAAAAGGTGTAAGTTTCGCTTACTTTGCATCCGGTTATGCTCTTTTTCCGCGTACTCGATCCGTTTGACCCGCTTCTTTCCTAAGCCTCCACCTAGCTTGTCAAGCGTCAAACTATCATCATAATTCGTAAGATGGTTAGTTTAGTCATTGTTAATCACGACTATTCCACCTTACGTATTTTCTATCAAAATTATCATTCGATCTTATTAATGGTCAGTTTGACTTTCAAAAGTCAACTGTCCCTTTTTAGTGTATGAAATGCACAATTGAGTTCAACGAACTCACTTAGGAATTTCTTCGACTATTCGGTAGGTGCTATTTTAGGCCACTAATTTAACTATATTCATCAACATAGTTTACATACATCATATAATCATCTAATTACATAAAACTCATTCTTTCATTAAAAACCCATTTCGCATGCATGTGCTAATTAAATCTTAGCACTTGTTCAAGAACTCTCTTCTTGAATATAGCAAGTATGATGATTCTAAACCTTTATTCTATCTTTATTTACCTTTAAATTCTTACACTTCAAGAACTTCAATGTCAAGAATTTTCATCACAACCTTCAAAAACCCATTTCAATCATGAATAAACAAGTACTCAATCTTGTAATTTGTTCAAGTACCTTGTTTGTACTATCAAATATAATGATCTTAAACATGTGTATATCATCATCTTCACTACATAATCAAAACTCACTTGTCTAAGTGTGGTAAATCATCAAATTATTCAAATCATAGCAACCTATGTAGAATTTTCACTTAGGGTTTTGTTCCTAAGCAAGTATACATCACTAATTTGGCCCTAGCTTCTATGATTCATACAAAAATCGCATAATGTGATGTTCATCAAATTTCACAACTTCATCAATATCAAATTTTCGACATACCTTATGATCCCCTTGATTAGGTGATCGTTTATATGTGTTCATGCATTGATTTGGGGCTTGAATTGAGCTTCAATTTGACCATTTTGCACAAGCTAGGGTTTGAGCTCCATGAGAGCTTCCTCTGATCGTATGAACGTATACACACTAAGTGTGTGTGTGTGTGTGTGTGTGTGTGTGTGTGTGTGTGTTATGTCTAATTTTCTAATATTAGACTCAAGTTTCCATTTTTACATCTTAGGTCCCTCGAGTTTAGCTTTTATTCAACCACCTTATAACAATTACTAGTAATTAACCAATTCTCATAACTAGGTTCAATTGTTCCTAGTTACGTAATGGGTTCAGGGAGCTTATAACCCGTTTTATTTTAAGTCCCGTTAACTCGGGCCTTTTATATACTTTGTTTTCTCAAAGTATTTATCCTCCTTTTAATTAATATTAGGTTTATTTATTTAAATCCTAATATTTACTAGGTTAATTTTCACCACTGACGGTATTTTACCCGTCATTAATATTAACGTGGTTTGATTACCAAACCCGTTTTTGGGGTGTTACAGGAACGAGTGAAAATGATGAAAACCATGCTTAATGGTAAAAAGGGGCAAAACGGTAATTTGGTCATGAAATGACGAACATATAATGAGTTTTGAATGGTTACCTTTTAGGGTAAGCCAAAATGAATAAAAAGGGACAAAACGGTAACTTAAGTCACGTGAAGATGAATAAAAGTTGAAGTTTAAATGACACCCTATGGCGTAAGCCATGATGGGTTTAATGCGTAAGAAAATGATTTAAGAAATTTGACTATATGGTGAAAATCCATAATGGGTCAAATGAGAGAAATGGTAAATAAATACCATTCTATTATCAATACAAAATGTTTGGTCATTTAGGCCAAACGGGTCAAATGGTGATATTAACACCATTTGACAATAACGACTAATAAGTGCTTGTTGAGTCTTATGCTCACAGGGGTGAATAGCGTATGGAATTTGCGTTTCTATTAATTAGAAATTATTAAGGCAAGGTATTGAAACGGGTCAATGCTTTGACTCGAGCCAGGTATGTGAAATGGGTCAAACTCTCATTGAGAACATATGGCTCGGCGAGAGTTAATCGAGTTATGGGTGGGTTGTAGATTACCTAAAGTAAGGTATATATAGTAAATCGAAATGATTGATACTATGTCCTTAGGGACATAATGAATCATTGTATAAATTATGGTTAAAAGCGTCCTTTTGGTCAAAACAAGCCTTTAGATGTCCTTCGTAGTTAGAAAGAACTAAAATTGACCAAAACGCCCTCGAAGGGCAAATCGGACAAACGACACTTAAGGGTTGTTTGAAAGTAAGTTTTATGATCGAGTAAGTCTTTGGATAAGTATAAAAGTTAAAGGTATAGACCTTTTGGGGTCAAATGCCTTGTAACGGGTCTTTTCCGTAAAATGACAAACCGAATGGTAGAATTCGGAATAAATAGATTACTATGTTAATTCCACCACAAATATAGTTGTGGTGGAAGATAAGTAGATATCTTAATGTGGAAATGAGATGTATAAAAAGGAAGAGCGAAAATTAAGCTTAAATGCTTAAATTCTACTAACGGGTCAAAATGAATTATGCGCATAACTTGGGTAATGGTTGCGTAATTCATAAAAGTCATGAACCCGAGTTAAAGATTTTGAGTTAAATACGTTGGTATATGCTTTATGACCTTTTAGAAACAAGACTGCTTGATGGATCATGAACGGGCCAAAAGTTTAATAATTGAATATAAAGCCGAGGGATTAAAAACTAGAAAATTGATAATCCGGATGTCGGATTTTAACTCTATAAGATAGAGAATCAAATTACGATCACATAGGAAGAAACGAGAGGAAAAACGGATAAAAATTGAGGGAGTTATGACAATTTTAGTGAAAAATGGCATTGCTGGGAATATGCAGCTCCCAGCTGCAATCTTTCTGTGAAAAATAGGGTGTCGCGCCCCGCGACAGGTAATATCCCATCCGGTCGCTCCCCACAAAAGCCGAGAAGGATCCTGTCATGGTCCGCGACAGGCTACGAAACTGGCAAAAACTGTTTGTTTTATTGTTTTGTCTAACGGACTTGTTTAGATACGTCATAAACATAGTATGACCAACTCATTTCATGATTTATGAAATGTAGGTTTATCTTGAAGTGCCGGATGACGATCAAGCTTGATAGAGATCCGAACACGATAAAGATTCAAGCTTCCGCATTACGTTTCGTTGTTACGCGATTAAACGACGACTTTAAGTTGAAATGTTTTTAAATTTCAAGAAGTTTAAGAAAATCGTATTTTCAAATGTATGTGTATTTGTATATTCATATTTAGAAGCAAAACTTACATCAAATTTCGGTAAATAAAAATAAGGGTCTTACAATCTATTGTTGCTTGTAGTTGTAGTGGTTTTGTGGATTTTTGGAGACATAGATCGATTCCGTATGTGTGGATGCTATTTGGCCTTCATCCTCATTATCATCATGGAGTCCAAAATAGCATTTACACTGGGATCGGTCTATTCTTCTCATCCAAACCTTCTTCAAGAACAAAGCACACAAAATGACATATCACTGTCATCAGTCTCTTTTTCTTGAAGATTTGTTCATCTCATTCAGTAAAATCTTATAGAGTTACCCACCTCACCTAAGAATCCATTCAGTGAAACTTCGTGCAGAACAATATTGAATATCCAAGAAACGACGTTTGCAATCTGTGGTTTTTTTAATTTTTTTGGCGTTTTAAAGTGAATGGTATTTAGGAAACATGGCGTTTGTTTTTGGGTGTGATCAATGGAAGGTGCTGAGACGTTTGTTTTTATAAGATGTTTTTGGCGCGTAGTTTAGGCGAGATTTTATTATAATAAATGCTACTAATAAAGTATCCGTCGTTTCAGTTACTGTTTGTATTTGCTGTTTTGTTTCAGCTTTTATCTGTTAAGGTTGTAATACGTCCCATCTTTCAAGTTTGGCGTTTTCTATTTAGTGGCATTTTGTAGACCAAGATGATAAAGTACACTAACTAAAACACAGAAAAAATTACACAGAAAAAATAGTTTTTTATTGTTTGGCGTTTTGTATTTAATGGCTTTTGTGGCATTTTGGCGTTTTATAACTAATGAGAGAAACATAGTATTTTATTATTTGAAAAGTACATAACAAACACAAAAAAAAATAAAAAAATAAAATGAAATAAAACTCCTCGTCAGAAGGGACTTTGTCTGAGAAGTATTCATCACTCCCCTCGTCTTCTTATTCAGATTCTTCTTCCAATCTCTCATCCAAGTCATCACTTTCACTTTCATTGGCTTCTTGTTCTTGAAGATTTTGAAGCCTCCATTTGAACATGTCCTGCAACAACGCCAATTTTATGTTCATGTCTGTGTTCAAACATGTGGCGTTGTGTAACTCCTCCAGGAACCCAAGACCCTGCTTGGTCATGATGTCTTCAAGCATGTAGTCTTCATGCGCTCCGTTGTCACATATAACGGTGACCATGTATGTGTCTTCATCAAAACGCCATGATGTGATGACTGGGTCCATTTTGCATTTGCTTTGTTTGGTCCAAATTTTCTGGTTAATCTTCTTATAACTGTATGTGTTTTATCACAGTGGTTATCAAGAGGGACGCCAAGTGCTAGGATCCCCCTCTGTACCTCTTCTTCCATGTTCAAAATGGCTTTGATTGTTTTAACAAACACTCTTCTTCTGTTGTCAAAACGGTTCACGAATCTTCTGATTCTGAGGGTGTATCTTCATGAAACGATGGTTGCCATTTTTCTTCATTTCAGGGTTTTTTTTAAAAAAAATGGCGTTTTGGTTAAAGATGACGATTTTAGTATGATCAATGCAAGTGATGATGGAAGCAATGGTAACGTCGTTTATATAATGATGTTTTTGGCGCGTAGTTTAGGAGGGAATTTTTTGTAATAAATGTTAATAATTGACTTTCAGTTACTGTTTGTTTCCATCTACCTGCTAAGTCTGCAACGTGTTTTATCACCAAGGTTTGGCGTTTTGTATTTAATGGTGTTTTAGTCGTTTTGAATGGCGTCTTGCTCATTAGTTTGGCGTTTTGAATTAGAGAAGTAAAAGACCGTTTTACCCTTAATGAAGCACGTTCAAGTACTAAAATTGATGTTATTTACGAAAACGTCACCGCTCCAATCTAGTCCACAGATTGTTTTGATCTAACGATCCATAAGCGTTCTCACCGTTCTCACACTTTTCACCGTTTTCCCTAAATCCTGACCCTATATATATATATATATATATATATATAGAGAGAGAGAGAGAGAAAGTATAATGTACAAAACTGCTTATCATACATTATCGTACACGACAGACTATATAACGTGCGTTATTATTTTTTTTTTGCCAGTATAAGGTGCGTTATTTGTATCCCATGCGTGATTTATAGGCTCCCATGCGTGATTTTGTACCTCCATGCGTGATTATCACAAAAACTAGGGTTCCATGCGTGATTTTTCCCTGATTCGACGGTTGGCGCTGTCGCGTACATGATGTACGATAAGGGGTTTTGTATGATAACCTTTCCCTATATAGAGAAATATATATATATATATATATATATATATATATATATATAAAACAAAAACTCACTTGAGTTAAGAAAACTCAAGAAAACTGTATGTAACATTTTTATTTTTTTTCTAAAAAAACAGGGAATGTAACATAAATGTATTTGAATATTTTTATAAAAAAAAAATGTAAAAAGCGCCTATTAGTTTTTTTTTAAAATGTTCAAAATTTGTATGTTACATTTTTTTTGGACATATATATTATGTAATATGAAATTTTTAACATTTTTTAAAAAATAAATTACTCGGTACTTTTTTGTTTTTCTTTTATAAAAATGTTCAAATATATGTATGTTACATTCCCTATTTTTTTAGAAAAAAAAAAATGTTACATGAGGTTTTTACAAATGTTTTTTGAGTTTTCTGAACTCAAGTGGGTTTTCGTTTTATCCTTGCTATATATATAGAGATGAGTTAAAATGAGAACCACTACGAGTTGCAAGAACCGTGAGAACCTTTTGATCCGGCGCGAGTTGGGTCAAATTGTTTTTGCACCAACGTAGATAAAAAATTATAAACGTATCTGTAAAAAAAGTAAAAAAAAAATTGTCGAGTCGTTAGTTTTGACCGATTCAACTTTTTTTTACGCTCTGATAAAAAAATAGATATCAACTGTAAAATTTTACGCCAGCGCGTAAAAAAAACTTGTATCAGTCAAAAGTAACGCCTCGACAATTTTTTTTACTTTTTTTTACAAATGTGTTTATAATGTTTTCATCTACGTTTGTGCAAAAAAAAAAATTTGGCCCAACTCGTGCCGGATCAAAAAAGTTCTCACGGTTCTCGCAACTCGTTGTGGTTTTCATTTGAACCGAATCCTATATATGTGTGTGTGTGTGTGTATATATATATATGTAGGCGAAGGATCCGTTGGGAACCACCATTTATTGCGAGAACCGAGAGAACCAATGTGAACAAAACAAAAAATACCTAAAAAATTTTAAAAAACACACAATTTTTTTTTTTAAAAATCATTACTTTTAGTAAAAAAAAATTGGAGACAAAAACTAGAAATTTTTTATAAAAGAAATAGTAAAAAAAAAATTGTGTGTTTTTTGGATTTTTTTTTAGGTTTTTGGGGGTTTTAGCTTTATGGTTTAGTTTTTAGCATTTAGCTTGGGTGGGGTTAGGGGGGGTTAGGTTTTTTTTTTTTTTCGGGGGGTTAAGGGGGGATAGGTTTTTTTTTTTTGGTTTTTGGGGAGGGTTTAGCTTTATGGTTTAGTTTTTAGCATTTAGCTTGGGTGATGGGGGAGAGGGGTTTAGGTTTTCTAGGGGTGGGGGGTTAGTGTTTTTTAGGTTTTTGGTGGTGTAGTGGGTTTATTTTGTTGTGTTTACACTGGTTCTCGCGATTCTCGCAATAAAGGTGGTTCTCGCATGAACCCTACCCTATATATATGGGCCTACTTCATGTTTTAATTATTATATTTTAGTAAGAAAGGGTAATTTGGTCATTTCACATCAAGTTAACTGAACAAACTAACGCCCATCCAGTGTAGAGACTACCCGAGTAACAATCGATCAAACTATAGGGAACATATGTGCTATTTTGAAAATATGAGGACTATAGGTGAAAAAATGGCAAACCACAAGGGCCATCCGGGCAATTAAATCTACACTTAATTTCTCAACTTTTGAAGTACTTAAAAGGTTGGAATGTAACCGCTCATTAATTTTCCCTTCAAATGCAATTACAAAAAAAGTACGCTCAAATCACATTAAAAAACCAACCCCGTAACGTGGGGAATCAATTCTAGTTAAAAAAAATTATTACCGTTTTTCAACAGTAAAAAAAACCATCAATGCTACAATACCCGTTGACGCTGGCCAACCAACTCGCGAAACAGGGGATAGCGCCACCCTTTGGCAGAAGCGGGCCGGTATTAGGACGCCATCATGCACACATGACATGGGAGGCTACCCCACACCGAATAGCATTGGTATAATATTCAGTAATACATGTAACTTAACATATTGAAATTTCCGTGACATCACGCGGAGTTAATATAGCCAACTAACCATTTATGCTCTCTTTTCAAACTTTAGTTTTTTTTTTTTTAAATTAAACTTCATAAAAACAAACCTCCGACCCAAACGGGTAAAAGGCCAAACAAGCTACAGAACCCCCGACCCAAACGGGCAAAGGGCAAAGAAATTACAACATATACATAGGGTATTTACACAAATCCGTCAACCTAATGTAATTACATTCAGATCTATTTTTGACCCAGGCACAGCCTCTAGATTTTACTTCCCCTATGATATCTTGCGGGCTACTTCTTTTCTGATTAAAGACCACATCATTCCTTTCTTTTCAAATGCACCAGCACGCTATCATAGCCGGCCCGTAAATGATCTTCTCCTTCTTGTTGCACTTAATGAATTTATGGATTTCTAAAATGTCTTTGAACTCAAAAAAGTAAAGCCGCGGAATGTTGCACCAAACGCTGAAAGTCGTCCACACCCTCAAAGCAACCGGGCAAGCGGTGAATAAGTGCTCCACCGATTCCTCGACATCATTGCAAAACGGGCACATAACCGAAGTTATGACCACATTCCTTCTTCTTAGATTTATTTTAGTAGAAAGCCTATCCAGATTGTCTCTCCAGTTCATGATGTTGCATTTAATAGGCACCCACTTACACCAGACGAAATTTGTAGGATGACAATTACCCCTATCAGCTATCATAGCCAATTTGATCGTCTTCACCGAGAAACCGTTCTTACTATCGCCACTCCAATACCAAGCGTCCTTATCGTTGAAAAAACTCAACGAACTGAGCGTCTCGCAACACTCCTTCCATTCCTTAAGCTCCTCTTCTGACTCAGGCTGTCTAGACCACTACCAATTGAAAGCTCCACTTCCACTGCCTGTTTCCATTTCTCTGCAACCCTGCACGATTTAAGCAATTCCAAACCGAATAACTGGGGCCACCTCTCCATGAAGGGAAGGTCACCCACCCACGTGTCAATACGAAATCAGATATCGACCCCATTCCCCACTTTGCCCATGATAAGACGATTTAACCCCTTCCAATTTAGTTTTATTTTGGATATCAAATTTACAATGTTTTTCCAACAACCCAATATATTTTCGTTAAGAGGAAGGAAGTTCATTTGATTATACTTGCAATGGCACGCTTCCACCACTTTACACCAAAGATTATGATTATCCACCCTGTATCTCCACGCCCATTTAACAATAAGGGCTTCATTGACCTTTTTAAGCCTGCTAATACCCAACCCACCTTTTGTCTTGGGCCAAGTAACCCAATCCTAAGCCACCCAGTTCATTTTAGGATTGTTACCAGAGCCAGCCCAAAGGAATTTTCTCATTTTGACTTCGAGGGTCTTGACGACCCGAGCCGGGGCCTTATATAAAGAAAAATAATAAATAGGCAGGCTTTTGCAGCACTGAATTGATCAAAGTAAGCCTCCCCCCTATCGATAGAGTTTTACCTTTCCACCCCGACAATCTTTTATCAAAAATCTCCAAAATTGGAGTCTAGTTGTTGATTCTATTCATATTCGATCCCACCGGAATCTCCAAGTATGTCAGCGGGATCGAATCCGATTTACACAGTAACCTCACATAATGAAATTTCCGTGACATCACCCGGGGTTAATATTTATGCTTTCTTTTCGAACTTCAATGTATCAAAATAAACATGACTATCTGATTTCAATGACGAGAGGAGACATTTAAAAGGAATTTATTATATTCTTTTAACAGCTCTACCAGCGACCATTTGATGATGATCAAACTATAAGCAAACGACACCTTTTAATACCCTCTTAAGAATAATATTCAGTTTTTTTTTTTGAAAAATAAACTTCATTAAAACACGCCTCCGACCCAAACGGGCAAAAGACCAAACAACCAACAACATCCCCGACCCAAACAGGCAAAGGGTACACAATTACAATATATACAGAGGGTATTTACACCATTCTACCCAACTAATATAATTTTTAGTTGACCAAAGTTTCTATTAAACGAGTAATGATGCTCTAAAATAAATGTAGCATTTATATGTGGAAAGGAGCATTAAATTAGTATTGGTTGACTAAAAATCCAACGTCTATAAATTTGTGGTAGATGGGTCACTATGAGTTCACATTACAAACGTGTCTCAAAGCAACAATATTCTAAGAGATATGGCGAATTCTTTGTTCAAATTTGTTCTTCTTGTCACATTCCTGCTTTGTACTCCTGGTTATTCCCTTCTTCATTCTCTAACTCTATTTCAAGATTTATCATGTACCATTTTTTTTTACCAAAGAATCCATAATAATATACGTTAGTCATCTTTTGCTGTTGCAGTATTAGGAGCTAAAGTCGAAAAACCGTCTGATACGGTCATCACCGGTGCTTCAAATTTGATTAAACCCGCACCGGCTCCAAATACTTTTGAGCCTAGTCGTCCTTGTTTAAGAAGGGTTCCGGATTGTTTCACATTCTGCCCGCAGTTTACGGTTCCGTTATGCTTGGACAGATATTGTCGATGCATTTATCCATAAGGGTCAGGGGCGCAGCATGTAAGGGGCGGGGAGGGGGCGCCCGCCCCCCCCGAACTTTTCGGTTAGTAGTGTTACGTATGTGTTTTTCGTATAGAAATTTTTAGGGATATACGTTTTCACCCCCCCGAATTTAAAAAAAAAAATATGTATATACGTGTTCGACCCCCTCGGTTTTATAAAAAAAAAATTGTATATACGTATTCGACCCCCGGTTTTCTATTATGTAGCCCAAATAAAATACTTAATTAGCCCAAATCAATTTATTATACACCAAAATCATACAAGCCCAAAATAAAAGCCCACCATCCAAAAAAAAAAATAAACCCAAATTCGGTCCTGGTGGAATACGAGCATAACCAGTCGCACGCACAGAACAGAAGGGGGAAAGAAACCCCAAATCGCTGCTGACCTGCTGTTGTTGTTCGAGTCCGAGGGCAGGGGTCTTGAACTTGCTCGATTTCTTCACGAATCACGGCTCATCCTCAGGTATGTGTGGTCTTGTACTTGTTCGACTTCTTCAATTATCTTTAGGTTTAATCTAGGACTTCAATTTATATGATTTAGGTTGAAATTGGGGGTGAATTTTAGCCCTAAACTTGTTGAAATTGTCAATCTTTGACGGATTCTTCTTGAATCTTCATAAGGTATGTGTTTTTAATCTTTAGGTTTAATTTAGGGTTGCAATATATGTGATTTTGGTTGACATTTGGGGTGAAATTAGGGCCGAATTTTTGCCCTAAACTTGTTAAATCTTTATGTTAACTTGAAATTTGGGGTGATTTGTTAATTTGTTATTAGATTATGCTATGGGATTGACCGGCTGCTGCTGTGCCTGCTCTTGTTCGACTGCAAGCTGCTGCGCTACTTGTTGTGGTCTTGTTTGACTTCTTCAATCTTCATAAGGTTAAAGGTATGTGTTTTTCTATCTTTAGGTTTAATTTAGGGCTACAATTTATGTGATTTAGGTTGAAATTAGGGGAGAATTTTAACCCTAAACTTGTTGAAATTAGGGGTAGAACTATAATTCTTCAGGCAGAAATTAGGGCAGAACTGAATTTTAGCCCTAAACTTGTTGAAATTAGAGGTGAATTTTAGCCCTAAACTTGTGATTTAGGTAGAAATTAGGGGCAGAACTGAAATTAGGGCTGCAATTTATGTGATTTAGGTTGAAATTAGGGACAGAACTATAATTCTTCATCCAAGTGAACCGGGTACCCCACCTTCCTCTTCTTTTTAATGTTTTGGTGTCTTTGTTCAATTGTTTGTTAAACAATGTTTAAGTTTTAATGTTTGAGAACATTTTTTATTTGATATTAGCGTTTGACCCGACCCGAATCGAATCACCGACGTCCGACCCGAACATAGAATTTTTTTTTAGGTCCGGTGCCTTCCGCCCCCCCCCCCCCCCCCGAACTTTTTTTCCAAGCTTCGCCACTGATAAGGGTCATGTTATGTTATACATGGTGTTTGATTGTGCAGATGAAATCTGAATCAATTTAAGTATGCCCAAGATTATTAATGAAAGAAAACAAATTTTGGTGCAATTTTCTTTAAAATTATTATATGTTGGGTGATGGGGAAAATCACGCAAAATAGCCATTGTGTGAGTGTTTTATACTTTTAACTAAATTTGTAGTCTATTTACATTTACTTGATTATCATTTTAAGTTCTATAACATTACACATACCATAAATTAGTTATGAAGTACCACTACTAAACAAATGAGTATCGCCGACGCTCATTTCATCGGAAATCTATCTGTGAAGGTAATTACCAACGATGCTCCGTCGGCAATACATGCATGGGTACAGGGACTCTTTCTTGTGAATATATACAAAGCGTATGTGCTTTGTTCAGACACAAATAAAAATGTACATGAACCGTAAACCACACAAATACTCAGAAAAATCTCCTAACTTCTCTGCCCTGTGCGCGCTAATTCCATCAGTACAATCTGCTTAGGCTATTGTACCCTGGGAGACAGACTGGTTCACCTAGGTGGTCGGAATCTATTTTAAGAGACCTCTTTTAAACATAAATCCTCAGCCATCGTTGCTTTATTTTTTGTTTGTTTTCTTTTATTGTAATTTGTTTAGTCCTACTGATTATCATTGTACACATTACGTATTACTTATTAGGGTTTTTTGCATATTTCCCATTAAAAAACTTTAAAATTGCATATATACCCGAACCAAAAATTAAATTGCATATTTCCCCTTTATTAACTAGTAAAATTGCAAATTTACCCATTTTGATTTAATTTATTAAAATTAAATTATAGAAAGACTTTTTTACCCATCATTTTATTAAACTTTAGAAAATTACATATTTTCCATTTTTTTACTAGTTTTTGTCTTTTTACATTACTTGCATTTTTTCATGAAGTTATTTTTTTTTTATTATTTTTCCTCACGAACTAGAGTAACAATCATAAAAAATACAATTGACAATCATCTAAATAGAAAACAAAATGCCAAAACGTTAATCCATTACGATACCAAAAAAATCATCACAAAAGAACAACTACAAAAATTCCATGTAACAATATCCAAAAATGAAAAAGACAAATGCCAAAGTTTTGACCATTTGGGTACCAAAAAAGTAAATTGCTCGACTTTGATTAGTAATTTTCACATGCTTTTGTTCTTTTTCCCGTTTACTTGTTGATGGTTGATCTTGCGATGCCGAATTTTTGCATTTTTTTTTGTTGGTGTCCATACCCACCACACCGGTGACACTTATATTTTTTTCTTTGCTCATAATTTGCTCTAATTCTATTCTTTCTTGGTCTTCCGGGCAACGTTTGATTATCTTCTCCTCATCATCTATATGCACTTATTGATCCTTTGTAGGCATCGGAGCAACTTCTAGAGCATAAGCCGATTTAAATTTCTCAATAGTGAAGTAAGAATCAACAAACTTCTCCCAATTTACATCCCTTGTGAAAGCAATAAAAGCAGCTGCATGTAGACATGGAATACCTTTAACTTGCCACACCCGACAAATACATGATTGCTCATCAAGTACGACCTCCCAACGCTTTTCGTCGCGTTTCACTTCAGCTCGATTTTCACTACTTCTACAAACTTCGTACTCGCCCAAATTCTACATATAACATAGAAAAATATCAACAAGTTCATACAAATTTTAATCTAAAATAAAATATATAATAAGTAATAAACACCAATACACTAACCTTCGAGATTCGATTAAGATAACTCTTAGTTTTAGGTACTAATGTACCCTTCTATTTCTTTAGAATACACCTTTTTTTGTCAAATCGTACCATAATCTTCACCCTCATGGAATCTAAAAGTTCAAGAACTGGCTTATAATGTAATTCACCAATCCAAGCGTTAAACGCCTCTGATATGTTGTTAGTGATATAATCACACTTGGATGTTGTACCAAACTTGGATCGACACCATATTTTATTGTGATTCTCATTGATATAAGTAAGTGCATCTTTATTCGCTTCACCTATTTCTGTTAAGCATCTTTCAAACTTGGTAGCATTTGAAGTCCTTGCGGCTCGCCATAAAGTTCTAGTGAAAAAGTAATGTAATTCCATCTTGCTTGACAGAGGCATGTATTCTCCATTTACATTCCATGTCTACACACCTTGCTGTGACTCTTGTCGGTTCACTTTTCTCAATGAAGTATTCAAATTCATTTACAAGTGCATAATGGATTAATGTTCGTCTAAACGCGGTAACATTTTCAAATGTTGAGTTCAACTTGATGGGTCGGCTTTTCTTGGTATAAGTTTCCTCTTGGGAGTTATGTTGCTCAACTTCATCATCACTACTATAATAACTATGATAGCTTTCATCATTTAATGAATACTCTGATTCATCTTCAATGTGTGGTTCGTCACCCACTTCATCTTGACCCCTGAAAAAGATTTACAATTCTAATGAATTAGTAGATATTGATGCACACGATATTAAACTCACTTTAAAACAAACTTTTACCTTTGATTAACTGAAGATGTCTCATGATTACTACTCGTTGTCACATAAACGACAAGTTCTTTTTCCACTTCATACATTCTAAGCATCAACTCAAATTTCTCATGAGAATCAAGCTTGATAATAGATTGATCTATGGCATACTTGTCAACGAAATAAATAGAGAATACGATAGGGGTGAGCAAGTTTAGGTCCGGACCGAAAATAACCGAGAACCGAACCGAAAAAACCGAGAACCGAACCGAACCCAAGTACTTAGGTATTTAGATCGGTTCCAATTTTTCATATAAAATAGGGTCGGGTCGGTTCTCGGTTCTTTTCATGGTGAAACCCGACTTGGACCTATGGACCGGAACCGACCCTATATTTAGGGTAGTGAATCGGTTCTGTATTTTATGTTTAATCGGTTCTCGGGTCGGGTCGGGTAATGGTCGGGTCGGGTCGGGTTTCTCCTTTTGCTCACCCCTAGAATACGAGATCCCTATTTGATGGATAATGATTTGTAACCTCTTCAACTAAATCATCAAAGTTGTATGTGTATGTATCAATGTATATACATTTTTTATAACCAAAACAATACCGTTTCCTAGACGAGTTCTTAGCTAATCGAAAGTAGCCTCCATATTTTAATTTTATCTTATACTTGGACATTATTTGAAAAACATTTGGCTCAAGTGTTGGAGATTGAGCCATGTTCTCCCATGTTGATGCATCTATATTATCATCTTCCATCTTGAATCAATCCAATCTAACAAAAAAATACAAGAATTAAACAAAACAATAATAAAAACAAAGTTACCGTGACAAATTACTATTCTCAAATGACCTACTTCAAGCTAAAAAAAAAGACTGCAATCATTACTGTGACTTTTTTCCTAACAAAAACTTCAATAATTCAAACTTGCAACTGCAATCATATTCAAACTAGAAATCTCAAAATCTATTCAAACTTAAGTCTAATAACAAGACAAAAACAATAATACAAAATCGAGCTTAAGGTAAAACGTTGCATTTACTTGTTTCTATGTATTGTTCAAAAGGCAAAACTTTTTCCCAACAAAATAAAGGTGAAAGGAGTAATCCGGTTTCTAAGGCATTATTTCAAGATGATAAGTGATTAAACAGGAGCAATTACTAATCAAGCTGATGGAGCTCAAAGTGAGTCGTATAATGACTTGTTATATGCTCCGTAAAGTTATAAAGTTTACAAATAAAACAATAACTAACCTTAAATACTCAGAGACGCCGGCCGCCTAAAGAAACACCGTAGAAGAACTGAAGATGCTGCTGGAGTGTCGCCGTAGAAGAAACTGGAACGTCGTGCGTGTGAATTAGAATGATAACTATGAACCTGATTTTTCTCTAAGTGTCACACCCCAACCAATGGCGGAAACATCGGGATGAAACGAAGTGTGAAGATTGCAAGAGGCTTCATAACGCTATTTGTGACAAATATTTAATAATTGATTTTACACTGTTTGTAACATGAAAATAACAAGTAAAATACAACGAGATTGAAATAAATGAGATTCAATAAGTGTTCAAATTTAAGATGAGTTTCTAAGGCATTCCTATTTGATTCCATGCAGCTTTAGTTACATCATCAACCTGCAATACATGTTAAAGCATAGTTCAATACAAAAGGTATTGGCGAGCATACAAGTTTGAATATAAGTATAATAAAAATTGATTTAAATAGATTCTCCATGGTAACGGCTAAGTATACATATAAATATAAACACATATGATTTCAAGTATAACACGAATGATTGCAAGTATAACACGTATGAGTATGTTTAAGTATTATTTGTGTAAAAGCATAAGAATGTTTGTAAATTTGATCTAGAGTACATGTATTGCATCCCAAAAGTAAAAAGTGTAAAAAGGGATCGAGTATGCTCACGGTTTTGCAAAGCTTCCTTTGTAATCCCGTGAAAAGTTGAATGATGGAACACCGAGGTCCCCTTACAAAGGAAAACGAAGGTGTATAAGTATTGTGAATGACAACGGAAGATTTGGATTGGAATATAGAGTATGAGTTTATAAAAGTATAATCTGTTAATATAGATATATATATATTTATATATATATATATATATATATATATATATATAAAGTAATTCAAGGTTAAGTCCATCACGAATATGTTAGATTGTTATGGTAATCAAGCACAGGGATTTAACCACCATGGATGTTAGTTTGATTGTTATGTTAAACCAAATCACATATCAACACAAAAGATGATCGGACGGTATGATTTACTACGTCACATATCACCCTAAGTATGATCGGATGGTATGATAAACGAAAGAAAATAACGACAAAATAGCATAAGATTCACAATTATGTTTAGTGAGGTGTGGAACCAATTAGGATAGTTAAAGCTTCCAAGGTTCACACTTTGATCAAAACACACGTCTTGCCACAAAATTGTGTAGACTCGGATGGATTCCTCACATTGTGGATTGTCGAAATAATTAACCGTTTATTTTATAAGTTTCAATCAATTTCCGATATGTTTTTATTAATATTCGAATAAAATATATTTTGTATTTTAACGAAAATTGGGCAGAGTTTCCTCTGTTTTTGGACGATCCTGACAACACAAGGTGTCGATTATATTTGTCCAAACACAACAATAATCACAACAATTTATTGGTATAGATTTTTATGTATAGTTATATCCAAGTTATAGAGTTCGGTCCTGTGATTAAAATGTTAATTAGATATAAAATAAAACAATATATATAATGAATAATCGCGACATTATTATACCGATTAAAATTGTAACTGAGTTAGCCGGTTTGGCCGATTTGATAGACTTGACCCGACACGAGACCCGAAATACGGAACCTGCCCGAGTGACCCGTGTTGACTATTTGTCTGATGTTGACCCGACAACCGGGTCTGACCCGAGACACCCAGAACAGCCCGACACCCCCGGGTCTGAACCAACGTGCGACCCGAGCCAGACTTAACAAGTCACACATCACCATCATGGCTGTTAAAGTAGTCGGAGCCACCTCCGTCGGCTGTCGAACCTGAAACGAACCCGAATAAACTCACACTCGAAACAAAACCAAAACTGAACCGAAAACTACTCAAAATCTAGCTAACCTGAACTGAATCGATGGTGTCGCCGACGAGTTTGCCGGAAAACCGGAGACTCAAATCGATGTTTTGACCGAGACTCGAACCTGAACCAAATAACACCACCATCGCCCTTGCCGGAGTCCGACTCGACTGATAAACACCTCCACCGGAACCAAAACCGAAACCGAGCCGGAATCAGAACTCAATCTCGACTGGAACATAAGAACTCGGTAGGAATTAGTAGGAACTCCGGAAAGATTTGAAAGAAAGGAGAAAGTATTAGGTTACTTACCGGAGAAGAAAGCTTGCACAGGTACTGCCGGAGCTCGCAACTGCCACTTCCGGTGCTCCGATGATGAAACCGTCACCGGAATCGAGTTCAGAGGCCTTGGTTTAGGGGGGCTACGCGCGAGCACGCGCCGGAAAACGGTCGCCGGAGCGCCGCCACCGCCATGTCGCCGCCGTGAGTTACCGTCGCCGGACCACTGTAGGCGGTGGCCGGCCGTCGTGGTCTTGCCGGAATCGGAGAGGGAGCGAGAGAGAGACCGAGAGTGTGTGCGTGTGTGCGGTGTGTGTGTGTTGAGTGTGTGTGTGGGTTTCTTTATATAGGGTAGGGTTTTGAGTGTTGGGCCCAAGGCCCGTTAACTCGTTTCTAGCGTTTTTGAGCGGCCCGAACATATCTACGAAACCCATTTTCGAACCCGAACGTCGTATAATGTCATGAAATATTGTTTTAGGTCCTAAAATATGTAAAATGGTGTTGTTGCTCGTTATTAGTCGCGTTCGATCGTCGTTTCGTTAAAACTGCGTAAAACGCGTCGTTTGTCGTTTGTAAATTCGTTTTTCGATCCGATTTTTTATTACGGATAATAAAACTTGATTACCAAGCTAAACGTATCAAAATTTTCGGCGTTGTCAGTATTTTGTCTGGTGTCCGTTCATTTACTGTTTAACGTTCAGCAGTTTTCCCACAATTCACCGTTTGCGTATTGTAAAGTCGGATAAACGTTCCTAGGCCTACCAAGAGCCAATTTAAGTTAGTTTATGTCAAATTACGCCACGTATTAGTGTCTTGGTGTTTGTTGTACGCGTAATTACAAATTGAAAACATCTGGTTTACGTATAAATACATATTTGGACGATTGATTATATGAATATCAATTTGGTATAAAATACGAAGTTAATTATGATTAACGCCTCGAAAATAGAATACGCATACGAAAATACGAGGCATTACACTAAGCAATATCTTTTAATTTTGAGAATGGTAGTTTTGTCATTTTAATAGAGAAGGGGAAATATGCGCTTTTTATTTAGGTTTGGGTAAATATGCAATTAAGGGTGTTTTAAGGGGAAATATGCAATTATTCCTACTTATTACTATAATTATCATGAGGGGAATAGTGTCAGACACTCATTGGTCATTCCTTTTTGTATTTATTTTTTAAATCTTCAACTTTGCTAATATATGTGTTTAGCCCCTATGTTTTTAAAAGAGTTTTTTTATTGGTTTTCTTTGTTTATATGCATATTTAGTCCCTCTGCTTTAACTTTGGTAGTGTACATGTTTAGTCCCTCTACATTTACTTTTTTAGTAATAGATCGTGGATTTTTGAATTTTACTTTTAAACCTTCAACGTCGCTAATATACGTTTTTAGCCACCCCTGTTTTTTCTAAAAAAAAGCTTTCTTTTCATTGGTTAACTTTGTTTATATGCGAGTTTAGTTTGTATGCTGTAACTTTGGTATTGTACATGTTTAGTCCCTCTACTTTTATTCCTTTTAGTATTTCATCTTTTAGCATTTTCCCCTTGCTATCGTGACGAACCAACCCGAAGAATTAGTGACCGCTTGCTATTGGTGGACAAAGGCTACTATTCCTGGACTTTAATAAAATTACTCTATGACGAACATATTTTTACCTATGTCTTGGTGTATTTTTTTAGATCGTGTTATGAGTAGTATGTTCAAGCAACCGCAACACAAACGTACATGTTATAAAACTGAGAAATATTCCGCTTACCGCCCGCGATAACTACAAAAACCATGAGGGGAATAGTGACAAGCAGCTGCCTGGCACCCCCTCATTGGTCGTTTCTTTTTGTATTTAACATGAAACCTTCAGCTTTGTTAATATACGTGTTTAGTCTCTCTATTTAAAAAAAAAGTTTTCTTTTTATTGGTTAACATTGTTTATATGAGTGTTTAGTCCTTCTGCTTTAACTTTAGTTGTGTTCATGTTTAGTTCCTCTACTTTTATTCTTTTAAGTAATTTATTGTCTTTTTTTGTGTTTTACTTTTAAACCTTCAACTTCGCTAATATACGTCTTTAGTCCCTCTGTTTTTAGAAAAAAAAAAACTTTCTTTTTATTGTTTAACTTCGTTTATATGCATGTTTAGTCTCTTTGCTTTAACTTTGGTAGTGTACATGTTTAGTCCCTCTACTTTTATTCATTTTAGTATTTCATATTTTAGTCTTTTCCCCTTGCTATCGTAACGAATTAACCCGGGGAAATAGTGACCGTTAGCTATTGGTGGTGGCGGTGCGGTGGTGGTGGTGGTGTTCGACAGAGATGAGAGTGAGAGAAGAGAAAGAAGGGTATTTGGAGAGTGAGCAAACCCCAGGGACCATTTTGGCTATTAACTCATAGTTAAAACTAGTAAATTACAACTACAGGGACTGTTTGTGTAATAAATAAAACTTAAAAACTAACTTCAGTTAAAAAAAACTAACGAAAGTTCATTGAGTACCAACATGTTGATAGGTAGGATTATTATATACCAATTCTGTAGGTTGGATTATTATTTACCAATGGGGCAAAGGTTGGTTTATTAAAAACCAATTTTCCAAACAAAAATTATCTGATACGCGTATTTTTATCTATGTCTCGATGTAATTTTTATTGAGATCGTGTTATGAGTAGTATGTACAAGTAACCGAAACATAGACCTACATTTTATTAAACTAAGAAATATTCCGCTTACCGCCCTGCAACACGGACGAGACATAAAATAGTATAATTATAAAAGTAATATTATTTGATGACTTTTTTTACTATTAACTTCGTATTCATGTTAAAACTTAAAAAAATAATAAATAAATAATATATCGATTTCATATTCGTTTCTCTATGTCACTTAGATTTAATTTAACATCTATAAAATATTTCAAAACAATAAAACAATATTACAACTTGAAAGTCCTTTTATAGGTAGATAATTTAATTCTCAAATCAGGTAAGAATCGAGTCCAAATGATAAAGCCATTGAAGTAGTTCTCATTGAGGTTAAGTGTCCTAGCCCTGCCAAAGACAGATTGATGTAAAGTTCAAAAAAAATTAAAATTTCATATCCCTTTAAATTGTCATAACTAAACTAGTATCGAGGACAGGGCCGGACCCACGTTAAGCGGAACGGGGTCCCCGGACCCCAATCTTTTTTTAAAAAGTAGTAGAAACGGTATATAAAATTTCTTATGGACCCCATAAAATAATTTAGTTGGACCTCATAACAATGAGAGTGAGCCTGGTGCAGTGGTAAAACCCCTTGTTTACACACAAAAGGTCTCGGGTTCGATACCTGTTTGTTGCGTTTTTTTTTCTTTTAAACCTGATTTTAAATTAATCACTCTATTTTTTTTCTCTATTTCAATTTTTCCTCACCTATATTTAACTGAATGTGTAGTAAATGAAACTTGTAATTTAGTTATAATATTGTTTTCTATTATGTTTCTCGACCCGACCCGACCCAAATAACGACCGATCCAAAAAATTTGAACACCGGAAAAATGGGACCCCATTGTCTAAAAATCTTTGGTCCGCCACTGATCGAGGACCCACATTTTGCGACAGACCCCTAACCATATACATATTTAGGTAAACCATATGGACCATCCGAATACAACACGTTTTTGGAAAACTTGAAAATTTAATTACTAATAGTTTAAAATTAGTATGTAACTGGACCAGTTAAAATATATATTGTATTAAGAATGATATTATAAATATTAATTAATTAGAAGAATGTCTGTTTTTTTGTTATGTATGATCTTGAGTGGTATGTTGGAAAATAATATAATACGTCAAACAATAAATATATAACTAAATTTAAAAATACACACTTTGCTCCATGGAAGAGACCTTTTTATTTTAGTGATGGAATGAAATTAAACAAAATGAAACGTCTCAGGTAAGATAAAGATAACAATAAAATTGAATAGTAAAAAATGTGAGTATAGAGAAAGTTGACAAATTATAGATATATAAATATAAATATAAATAAATATAAAAATACACACTTTCCTCCATGAAAGAGACCTTGTTTTAATGATGGATTGAAATGAAACGTGTACAAATAAGATAAAGTAAAATTGAATAGAGTAAGCTGCCATTTTGATACATGAGGTTTGGTCACTTTTTTTATTTTAGTACAAAACTTAAACTTTTTAAATATGGGTCTATGTGGTTTTACTTTTATTGCTATTTTAGTTTAAAAATAAAATCAGCTAATATTTGACTAATAAAATTCTGTTATTTTGTACGTTTCCTTATGGGCAAAATGACCAAATATCAGCTGATTTCATTAATTTAATTAATAATGTGTTATAATAAAATTGTATTGATAAATTTGCCCATGAGGAAAAGGACAAAATAATAGGATTTTATTAGCCAAATAACAGTTGATTTCAATTTTGGACCAAAATGGCAATAAAAGTGAAACCACATGGACCCAGATTTAAAATGTTTGAATTTTAGACTAAAATAACAAAAGTGACCAAAACTCAGGGACCAAAATGACAGTTTACTCAATTGAATATTAAAAAATGTGAGTACAGAGAAACTTGACAAATTATAGATCGATAATTACAAATTTCCATGATAAAGTAAAATCGAATAGTAAAAATTATGAGTATGGATATTGGGACCAATAGATCCTGGGTTTGATTCCCACAAGTGGGGAGGGGTTTCCCATATTTATTGGGCTTCCTCCTGAAATGGTGTATAGCCATTATGTCTAGTGGAGATGGATATGATCGGGTGGTTCTGGTGGTGGCACGATGATACCCAAGTGGTCCGTCAGTGATCCAAATTTACTGTTAAAAATAGATAGATAATGTTACTTGGGAGCATTAAATGATTTTTAGATGAAAGTTTAAGTTGCGAGGGCGGACGGGCACCCATGCGGGTACCCTCCTCGGGTTCGAAACCGTCCCAGAACACCGTTGCTACTCTTGCGGGTATGGTGGGCGGGTATGAAACGCCACAAAGACAACCCATGAACCATTTGATGATTTCGAGACAAGATGACCGTTATCCAACTTTCGTTTGACCGTTTTCAATTACAAAAAAATCAATTTTAAACACTATATTTATTTATCTTCCACTCACAATTTAAATCACACCCATTCTCATAACCACTCCTTAATTCAAACCATTAGTTGAAAACGCATAAAAACACCAAGTTTAGAAAAACGCCATAAAAAACCTAGTTTGAAACGCCATAAAACACCCAGTTCAGAAAAACGCTATAAAGCACCTAGTTCAGAAAAAACACCATAAAACTAGGTGAAAACGCCATAAAAACACAAAGTTGAAAACGCCATAAAAAACTCAGTTCATTTTTTCGAAAAGTATATCAATAGAATACTCGCTAGAAAGATAAAAAAACGCTGAGTTTTATGGTGTAATTTTTTTAGAAAAATAATCACGTTTAAAAAGTTATTGGCGTTTAAATATAACGGGGGAAAATAGCATGTGATTAGCATGTGCACCCTTGTTTGGATCTTCCAATTTTACCCCTCCTGGTAGTTCTAAGGTTAAAATTATTTACAAAAATGCCACCACATCATCTTAGCCACAAATCACAAAGATCTTGTGGCTGAAAATCGTTCTCACCGTTTTCACACTTTAAATCGTTTTCTCCTGATCACACTCCTATATATATATATATATATATATATATATATATATATATATATGATTTTTAAGATGATTTCTTTTAATGAGAAAAGAAGGAATTAATGTACAACATAGCATACATTAATATCATTAAGAGTTACAAATGATGATGCCAATTATGTAAATATGTTATCATTTTGTGTTTATAGTTTAAATGAAAAAGACATTTTGAACAAATTGGTGTATGAGAATAATTAAATATGATGATGATTAGATCAGGACATTGATTGTATCCACAATTTATCCAATAATAAAAGTATTTTTGATTTTCATGTCAAAATTGAATTGAAGTTGGGGGTATACATGTTAATTTCCTATACATTTTTAGTTTTTGATTTTGATGTCAAAAACATTTATAATTTTCTACACATTTTACTAAATCAAACCCAATAATGTTTTATTAACTTCATTGAATATATTTTAATATACACTTTATTACATAAGCTTTCTTGTTCATGTGTAGGATTGTATTATTTTTGTGTAGCTTTCATGTGTATCATGATGAAGTACTACTGTGTGGGTATAGCAATGTGTGCAGGGGCGGACCTACCTTAGGGGAAGGGGTAGCCTTCGCTACCGCTTGGCGCTACAACGGTAGTGTAAATTTTGGAAAAAATTGACCTTTTTTTGACGCTTTTTTGATTTCGTTACCGTTTTTTATAAAACGTTACTGCTACGAAGATTTTCTAGATCCGCCACTGAATGTGTGTGGATGTGTAGGTAAAACTATAATATATAAAAGTGTAAACTATATATATATATATATATATATATATATATAAAGGCCAACAATTAAATCATCAATGCACATAGATACGCAAACATATTTCATAAATCATAAACTTTTTTAAACATCTTAAACTATATAAATTATAACCTACACAGAAACAAATTAAGTGCATAAATAACAAAAGTCTTTCTTTAAATTCTTATGATATATAATGAGTTAAAGGATTGTACTATATGTCTTATAATTGTAATCACTTAAAGTCTTAAAATTATATAAAATACCTTTGTATCCTTCTTATATGCATTATAATAAAGTAATAAAAATACATGTATAAAAGTGGTTTTTTAAGATGCTTTTAAATAAATAAAAGATGATAATTAAAGAAAGAATGTAATTAAAAGTACCTTAAATACGTTTAAAAACTATAATAAAACTAAGAAATGGAAAACGTATTATTACTTTTTTTTCCAAAACCTAAAAGGGACGGCTATTCGATTTATTTATTTTTATTTCGTTTCTTTTTTAAAACAGCTTTTAAATTGTATTTATAAAACTTATATTATATTTAAAGTTTTAACACGTTTCTAATATTAAAAATATATTTAGTTATTAAAACTCAATAAAAAGAACAATAATGTTAAAGTTAAATGATTTAGATGAATGGGTTAAAAAATATCAAGTTTGGGTTACACGGTTTTAGATATGTGCAAGTTAAGCTTGACATATATACTTTTTACAAGAATAAATATATGGTTCTTGTTTGGGTTAAACAATTCAACCCATTAACCATGAACCTATCAACCCACCAACAAGCTAAAGAGAGTTCTAATGGATACTTTGTCGCAACATTTTCTTATAATGTTTAAGTTAAGTTTTTTTTTTCTAAATTTTAATTTTTTACCCCAATTATATAAAAAATTAAATAGATTATACAATGAATAAATATATTAAAATTATATTTCTATTCTTAATTATACTTCATTTTTGAAATATAACTGATAGTAAACAAGTTTGTGGAAAAGAATGAGTGTTGAGAAAAGTTTATTGTCTAGTCGGTGGTCGCGTTTATTGAAAACTTATTAGAAACAAACAAATAGTAATTTCAAGGAAAATCGTCTAAACAATACGATTTATGAGACTATAATTTCTTCTCCATCTAACTTATGCATTTGCAAATTCCCCCATCACATATTCCAATAAATGGTTGTGGGCAAACGAAAGCACAATCATGACTACCAGGGTTACAACCGTCACCGTCATCTGGGACAAAAGTTACAGCTTCAGCCACATTTTCAACATCGCTGACTCCTTTTTTAACCGAGTTTTCCAACCGCGCTTCTAACACTACAATAACAAAAATAAGTACATTATCACAAATTTTTATTAATAACAAATGTAATAAATCTTGATATAACATGAAAGAAAAGAAAGTGAGAATAACCGCAAACGTTGAACAATAATGTGATGAGAAAAGCAACTTTAAACAAAGCATTCGTCATATCTTATGTTTGTTGACGTAAATGTAAGAGATTTTCTCACATATTTTCAATTAATGAATTCAGTCTATAAGGAATTCCTAGTAAATGCAAAAGATTTTCTAATATATTTTGAATTAATGCTTCTTTTTGAGTGTGAGTTGTACTTTACATTTTATATAGAGTTAATTGCCCGGATAGTTCCTATGGTTTGCCTTTTTTCATATTTAGTCCTCAACTTTTCAAAATAACATGTTTGCTTCATATGGTTTGCTCACTGGTTACTCGGGTAGTCCCTACACTGGATGAGCGTTTGTTTGTTTGTTTAGTTAAGTTAATGTGAAATGACCAAATTACCTTTTCTTATTATAAAAAAAATTAAAACATTAAAAAATTCATATAAATCATTTAAAATATGATGTTGGCCCCCACCAATATATATCTAAAATTAAAAACTTCACCCATCCCACTTATATTCATCTCCTGTGAACTTTAACGCCAGCCACCACCATCAGAGTGTTCCAGCCACATCCCACCACCATCACCACCATCTACAATCACCTCTGACCACCACAACGATTTCACCATCCTAGCCACCACCCACCACACCATTTATGCATCAAGACGCCACCACCGTTGCCTCACCAGTAACCCATCGTCTGAACCATCACCACCTTCATTTTCAAAGCACCACCTTCCTCATCTATAAATTCAGGTCCCCTATCTACTGTCGTACCCCCTGAAAATCTGCCTCCCATGACAATCTGTTGCTTTCCTTCAATAATTGTAGGTTTTGACCAATTGATCTGTTTGCTTTCCCTTCAAGATGCAGAAAAAACACATCACACCCAAAAACAGTCGGTACCGCCATCGACTTAATTATAAAATGCCACCATAGTTCTGTTGATAACTCACGCGGTGGTGGCCGACTATCGGACTATGTTGGGGGTACGGTGGAGGAAGGGAGGGTGCGGAGGTGGTAGGAGGTGGAGGACCACAGGTGGTGGACGATAATCGGAGAGTGGTTGGTGTACGGTGGAGTGAGATGGTGGAGGAGCGGAGGGTGTGGAGGAGGTAGGGGTGGAGGATTAGGGTCGGTGGCTGACGTGCGGTCGTAGTCACACGCAAATTTAAACCAGTTACAACTAAATAGTTAGTGGTAAGAGGGTATCGAACACGAAGAGTTTGTGGAAAATGTGTTGTTAAATAGCTTTTGCAAATTACCTAAATTTAACTAAATGCAGAAATTAAAATTCAAGATTTTGGATTGTTGGTTTTAAGAACTAAATTATTAACTAATTGCAAATCAAAATTGGATTGTTAATCAAATTATGAGATAATGACCATCTTAGGTTTCGGTTTCTTTTAACACTTGTGCAAATTCCAACTAGAAAGAGTTACATAGACATAACTCATGTACAAACATTTGTTGTGATAAAAGGGAACAAAGTACTCGGATTATATTAACACGAGGTTGTTTCCTGATGATCAATCAATCAATATCCAACCCTAACCCTTCCCGTGATATCTCGATTGTCAACGACACCAAGAACGTACGATTTAGACTAGAATTGAAATATCAATTAACAAGCTACAATCAAATATTCATACACCATGATAAACAAAGCAAACACACCAAGTTATCATTCTAGAAATAAAGGAAAAATACATAAGAGTTATAGGAAAACCTTCACCTAAGATGATCACCGCAAGTTTAGCCGGACATTGTTCGGTGGATCATCATAACATCAAGATTAAAGTTCATACGAATCGAAAGATAAACCGGAATGTTAGAAATTGTTCACAAACACTTGCCAAAGCCAAAAATCGCCCACTAGCTCCTGAGAAACGTCTCCAATGATGAATGACATGAAAAGACACTTGAAAACGGTTTAAATGAAGCAGTTACGTTTTTCCTCACTGCCTCTACCGTAATTTACGGTACCTACCGTAAATTATGGTAGGCTTCAAAGTCTTACGCCAGCTTTAAACTGTCTTACGGTGGGAAATGGGGGATTTCAGGGGCTACCGTAAATTACGGTAGCCACCGTAATTTACGGTGGACCCCTGACTTGTCTCTTTTGTTTCTTCTTTCCATCCTTGCTTGACCCGTTCCACTCCATCCCATCCAAAGCAGCGTTTTCTCCATTTTAAGCTCCAAAACGCACCTGAAACATAAGCAACTGTAGTAATCTAATTCAAGATAATTACGCGATCAAGTGAGGGATAAACTCGTCTTTTAACACCATTAAGGGTTGTCCTTTAGACCACCCGTCACATCCCCACACTTAACCGTTGCTTGTCTCAAGCAACCCATCAAAACCATTTTCAAATGCATAAGCGATCAACATAAATCAAGCATAAACATGTACCCTTTTACTAACCCTTTCTTAACACCCAAACAACACACCCCTGACTATATCTCTCATCTCGGCAACAAGTAAGCACTAGCAAAGATAAGCTAGACACACAAAAAGGCAGCCGGGTGATTGCACAACTATAAGCTTGTACCTGAATCGGTCCTCCACCTAACAAGTGTCAAGACATGAATGCAAATCAAAGGGGCTTTAAGGTTGTAATGTGGCTAGGCATACGGGTATGAAATTGAATATATATGTAGTAGCGAAGGACTTAACCCGGACTTTTATTACACAATGAAACAAACAAAACATAACATAAACTACTATATACAAGACAACCAAACATCAAAGTTCTTTTTTTTTCATTGCTTTTTCACTTTTTTTTTTCTTTCTTTTCAACATTTTTCATCATTATTTTTTATTTTTTTTTTAATTTTTTTTTTCAACATAGACTAGATGAACATCAAGAACCATTTAACAAAACATATCTAAACACAACTACACAACTACTAACACTATAAGACCGGGTTAAGTCGGGTAAATTTTTGGGAAACTAGCTAAGGGGTAACAAATGATCGGCTTTAGGCACAAAATGGGCAACTAAATATCCAAACCCTCGCCCCTCTCACTACCAAGCTCATATATATAATTTATGAGGTCCAACCCCCAAATCCCACACTCTCGCATACCATGACGAGGCTATACCTAAATGCCCTTATCCTTTCTACATCCATGTTTAACTAAGGCCTCAAACCGTATTCAAGCACAAGTTCTAATGCACCCCCACCCGTTGCCACTCTCATCAAAGACAAGCATTATTTATTTACAATTGTGGCTACAACTCTCACAAAGAAAAATGGTAAATAAGGGTTGCCGGTGTGTCACTCGGGGTTAGAACAAAGCGTTCAAATTGTTGGTGCACTGAATGTCTGTTGACTATATCTTATCAAGTCTTATGTCTAGATAGAATGAATGAGCACACACTAGATTAGAATTTAGGGTTTTATATGTTTTTCTAGGGTGTTTAGCTTGAAGGGGTTTCAAGGCTAGTTCAAGCTAAACCTATTGATCAGCTTTAGCTTGAACTGATATTGTGCATATTCAAGCTAAACCTAGGAGTGTGTCATCCTCAAGCTAAACCCAGAGTCTATAAATAGGGGATGTGGTCATTTGAAGCTAAACCTGAAGGTGTTTGTGTGTGAGTCGAGGTGCTGCCAAAATTTTGTTAGAAATTGATTGTAAAGACTCAGAATTGATTAATAGAAGAGAAATTGAAAGGATATAGCTGTTGTGACTTTGTATACGTTGATTCCGCCTTCGTATTCGAAGATGAACTGCCTTAACTGACTTTCAGGGTCACGCAAACGGTCCAACAAGTGGTATCAGAGCTCAGGACGAGGAGTTCATACCATAGCAGCTTGATTCTAACAGAATTTCTTACTTCTACTCACTTCTTCTTATACTTTTCTGAGATGAACTGGTTCCTACGGTTGAAATGACCTGATTTTCGAGTATAACGTGTAAAACATACAATTAACATATCCTAGAAAGAATCAGATCAAAATTCGATTTAAAACTAATAAAAAATGGCATAAAACTGGGTTTAGTTTGAATTGATCTTCGAACTTTAGCTTGAAAAATTCAAGCTAAACCTCTTTAAAATACAGCTTTAGCTTGAAAAGTTCATATAATCAGGTTTAGTTTGAAAGTTATCAGGGCTTTAGCTTGAACTGTTCAAATCTGGCTTTAGTTTGAAAGTAATCAGGGCTTTAGCTTGAACTGTTCAAATCTGGCTTTAGCTTGAACGTAATCAGGGCTTTAGCTTGAACTGTTCAAAGTTATTTTAGCTTTCGCTTGAAACCATTTTGTCTCAAGTGATTTCGTTTGAATTTGTCATTTTTTAAAACCAAAAACTTTCTAAGTATTTGTTGAATATTTCAGGTGTTTGAAGATGTCAAGCAGTGAGGTTGATCCTGATAGATGGTGGAAAATAGATTACGCAAGGTGGGAAATCGGAAAATTAAGTGAACCATTCAAAGAAGCCCAGAGAGCAAAAAGATGGAATGAAGAGTTGGAATGTTACATGGATCCACGGGGTAATCCAGTTGCTGACCCATCAAAAGTGGATTTCAAAGCTGTAACAAATTTACTTCCAAGGCAAGCTACTTTCAACACACGAAGGTTATCTGATAAAGCATATTTTCCTGATTTGGAGAAGAAGATAAGAGAGGTTTGTGAAGCAAGTTTACCAAAGGTGGTAGAAATGAAGAAAAGAAAAGAAGAAGAGGTGAAAAAGATAGTTGAAGATTTGAAGAAGAAGGCTTTAGAGGAAGTCAAAGTGGAAGCAGTAAAAACTGAGAAAGGGAAAGAAGCTGTTACTGAAAAACAGCAGGTTTTTGAAGAAGTAATTTCAAAGAAAGAAGAATCTGAAAAGTCTGTATCTGAGAAATCTGAATCAGTGATTAAGAAAGAGGTTGCAGAAGACACACCAGTCTTTGAAATTGTTCAGAAGGAGAAGAAACAGAATGAAGATATTCAAACTTTGAAAGATGAGAAGAAAGCTGATGATGAACAGATTTTGGAGTTGCGCTTGAACTGTGAAAAACTAAAATTTGAAAATGATAAACTTTTGAAAAATATTGAGAGTTTGACATTAGAAAACAAAGTTTTTGAAAAAATTAAAAGTGAAAATGAAAATGTTTCTTGGATCAAATTAGAAAATAAAGTTTTAAAAGAAAAAGAAACAGAATTTCAAGATCAGATAAGAGTTTTGGAAAATGAAAAATCTGTTCTTGAAGAGAACAAAATTGTGAATGAAAAATCAATCAAGTCTCATCTTGAAAGAATATCTCAGCTTGAAAACGAAGCTGAAAATTCAAGAAACAAGATTGATGAACTTGAAAAGAAGTTGTGACTTCATCAGATAGTTTGAATTTTCCCTGTCCAAAACCGATCAATTCTGTTCCAATAAGTGACAATGTCACAAATTTTGACAAAGTCAAAATTGAAGATTGTGATGACAAAGCTGATGATGAAAAAGAAAAAGAAAAGAAAAGAAAAATATTTTTTGATTTACAAGAAAAATTTAAAAATACTGTTTTGCAATCTACTGAAACAGGTGAATGTTCTAAACAAAAACCTGTTAAGAAGAGTGTAGAACAGAAACAAAAAGTTAAAAATTTGAAAAATTTTAAAAATGAAAATAAAAGCTCATCAGATAAGTCATCCAATCATTATAAAAAAACACAAAAATCTAAAAATGAAAACTTACAAAATGTTGGTAATAAGTGGTGCAGGTTTGACCACAGTTCTCAAAAGCCAAATCCAGCTTACAAGAGAAGATGGGATGAAGATTCTTCAAGGACAAATCATTACAATGATAGAAAACAGAGAAATGGTGATTACCACAAGGCAACTCAATGCTATGATCTAAGTGTGTGGTATGAAAATGGTGTACGATATGAAAGTGAGAAGAGGTATGATAACAGAGTGTGTTACTCATGTGGTTATCAGGGACACATTTCTGTTAACTGCCAAAGTCAGAGATTCGAAACAAGAAGGTGCTATGAATGCCACATCAGAGGACACATTGCAAGAGATTGCCCAATGAAATCAAATGAAAGATTGAGGGTTAATTCTCAGAAATTGACAAAGAAGCCAGTCAACGTCAAGCCCCATGAACAGAAGGTTCTAAAATCTAAAGTTCAAGATCAGACAATTCAAGAAAAGAAAGTTAAACTTTCACAGGGGCAGAAAGACAGACTGCGAAAGAAAAGGAAGAAGGCGAGAGAGTATCTGGAGAAGATTTTGTCTTCGGGTTCACCGGACAGATTGAATAAGAGTTCTGATGAATCAACTAACTCGATTGCAAAGTCAAGCAAGGCGAATTCATCGGATATAAATCTGAGGACGAAAGAAGAAAAGAAGAAGAAGAAAATGGTTGGCGATGAATCTGATGTGTCAAAGTCAGACAAGCCACATTCAGGCAATGATTCTGGTTTGTCAAAGCCAGAAGAGTCTGTTGTTGAGGTAAAATCTGAGAATTCAGGTTTAACAATGGATGATGAAAATTTTCCATCATTGTTGAACAAGAATTCAAAATCACCCAAGGCTGGTCAGGCTTGGGTGAATCTTTTCAAATAGAAAAACCTGACTTGCCGGAGTTCCCAGGTTGGTAAGCGTGGAACATGAATCGGCACATTTCTTGAGAAATTTCACTCTGGTGATTTTTCGCCTTACAGGTGGTAAATCAGGGACATTAAGTTGTTCTTGATTTTCTACAAGTGTTTGTGTTGATAGAATCTTGAACTGTTAAATCTTTCAAAATGGTTAAAGGAGAACAAAGTGATGAAGTAATCCCCTAACCAACAAGTGGTTTGTTAATTCAACAAAACTAATTTTCCGGAAAAATCATTTGATTAAAACAAATTTAAGTGTTTTGAAATCATAATGGGAAAATAGTTTGTTGACAGGGGGGGTTCTGATTGTTTATGCCAGGTGAATGGCGAATTGAAGTGATTTCATATCAGTTTGTCATTTTATTTGTACAGTTTGTTTCAAATTTTCCCAGAAAATCAAAATTGAAACATATTTTGATTTTAGGGGGAGAAAAATTTTAAAAAAAAATTAGAAAATTTGAAAATGCCAAAAACATTGAAAAAGCAAAAATGAGTTTTGGTGTATAAAAAGAGGAAATGATAGTACATCAGTGGACTATCACAGCATGCTAAAGAAATGAAATGTCAAATGCATTAAACAATCTCGCTGACGATATGCCGATAGGTTTTTGCACATTTAGTAGGTTTGTTCGGGATATAAACCTAAATCTTTACTTACTTATTTCATGGGGAACACTACTTGGATATATAGGTAACCCCTGAAATCTCGTTTGAAAGATTCCTTTTTCTGATATACTAGGTTTTTATACTCAGTGATGTCTGGGGTATTATTCCAGGACGTCTGCTGAATGGAAGTTCTGACCTAGTCCTCGAATAATACTTTTCGCAATGCTTGAAACATAGCATTACCCTCAGCATACATGATAAGACAATAAAATTGCTTAGCAATGCTGTTGTAAAAAAAGATCCTCTAAAGGGGACACACCCAAAAGTTGAGTCATGATCTCTCTGCTGAACGGTAGTTCTGACCTGAGCTCTCATGATTCTTCATAATTTATTAACCCCTTACAGATATCATTGGTGTTATAACTACCTGTAAGACTGAATATTGGGATCTGGATACGGGAGTATATTCAAGAGGTGGGACACACGTATAAGTTTAAGTCTTTAAAACACTAATTTCGTATCCTGGACAGATTGAAAATTGTGTGAGAATTTAAAGTGGATCAGTATATCGACAATCTAAGCGAATTGTTTAATTCTTAAAATGTTTAAAGATTAACGGTGCTAGTGATTTGTTTCATGAACTGATATGATCCTCTTACACAAACTCACAAAAATATTATTTCTTTACTACATTTCTATTAAAGTCAAAAATCCATAAATATTGTGTTTTAGTTTTAATTTTTGAAAATACAAAAAGATTTTCGACAACTGATGTTGAAGAACTGATATTCAAAATTCTAAGTGCTAAACATGATGAATTGGATTGGGAAAGTTTGTTGAAAAACTTTGAATGTTATATACAAATGTTTTGAAAGATTGTGTGGTTAGTTAATCAAGGTCATTAACTTGAACTTGATGTAACTATTTTCATTGATGAAAGAATGATTTCTACCAGTAAGTTTCTTAAATCTAAGTGTTATAAATTTGTGAAACTTATGTTGTGGTAGAGGATATGCAGGTTTCAGGAATCCCCATGGCAATTAAAAAGTAAAAGTTTGAACCAGAATTTGAGCCCTAGCTTACTGAGAGGGGGAGTCTGTGAAAGGGGGAGTCAGTATTCTGGATCAACAGTCAAAGGGGAGATTGAAGATGGAGCTAGATTGAGTTTCTGAACCTGTGTGAAGAAAGAGTTTTTGCAATGAGAAGAAAAAGTTGATAAAGACAAAGACTAAAGACTTGAAGCCAAAGACTTCGTCAACATCCAAGGGGGAGTCTGTTGGTGCACTGAATGTCTGTTGACTATATCTTATCAAGTCTTATGTCTAGATAGAATGAATGAGCACACACTAGATTAGAATTTAGGGTTTTATATGTTTTTCTAGGGTGTTTAGCTTGAAGGGGTTTCAAGGCTAGTTCAAGCTAAACCTATTGATCAGCTTTAGCTTGAACTGATATTGTGCATATTCAAGCTAAACCTAGGAGTGTGTCATCCTCAAGCTAAACCCAGAGTCTATAAATAGGGGATGTGGTCATTTGAAGCTAAACCTGAAGGTGTTTGTGTGTGAGTCGAGGTGCTGCCAAAATTTTGTTAGAAATTGATTGTAAAGACTCATAATTGATTAATAGAAGAGAAATTGAAAGGATATAGCTGTTGTGACTTTGTATACGTTGATTCCGCCTTCGTATTCGAAGATGAACTGCCTTAACTGACTTTTAGGGTCACGCAAACGGTCCAACACAAATTCCATCAAAATTTTCCCCCATCCCCACACTTGGGATACACTGACCCCAATGTATGGCTTTGGAAGGAAGTGATCGCTAAAAAACCCATTCAACATCAACATTAGCTCAAACACTCAAACCCCAAATTTCTTTTTCTTTTTTTTTAACTTAATAATAAGCAAACACAAACAAACTAACTACCAAAATTTCAAAGCTAAAGAACATGAGAAGTCTAAGGAAAAAGTACATTGACCTGGTGAAGTTTGACAAAACAGATGTTGTAGATAATCTGACTTTCTATCACCACCTTCACACAAATATCCGCACATTTTCCCCACACTCGAATGTCGCCATAGCCCTGAAACATAGACAACCAAAAAAAATAAATAAATAACAAGATCAGTGAAAAACCTCGGGTTGCCTCCCGAGTAGCGCTAAGTTTTTAGGTCTTCAGCCAGACCGTGCCACCCCCCATTTATTGAAACGGTTTCTACCCTCTCCATCACTACCTCGTGCCATTGAATAGAATGCATCCGTCTCGTTTCCATTCGGTGGAAAATTAAGTATACTCCTGCTTGAACCCTCATATTTTTCATCATGACCCGGTGATTTATTCGTTTTCATTTTTTGAAATACCCTTTCGCTAGACCCGCTACCTTTCGCTTCAATGGACTCATAACTAATAGTCCTCGTCTGAACATCAAAGAACAACGTACGGTTCTTTTCGGTCATAGTAATGATCCCGTCTCTACAGTTGATTTGAGCATTTGCTGTATAGAGAAACGGTCGACCCAAAATCACCCTTTGTTGCGACGCTATCTCGGTAGTAGCATAATCTAAGACCAGAAAATCCACCGGGTATTCGAATTCTCCCAGCCGAATCATAACATTCTTAACAATTCCCCGTGGACGCCTCCAACTTTCATCCGCCAAACTCACCATGGGGTCTACATCCTGAAGCGGACCAAACTCATACATGTCGTATAGATCACCTGATAGCACACTCATGCTCGCCCCATAATCCAATAATGCATGAGGAATTTTTAGTTTCCCCACTCGGATAGGCACGATTGGCGCTCCATACTCTTTATCATTCTCGACTTCGGCATATTTTTCCAAACCTGCATTCACTTGATACGAAGAAGTTAGCAATGTTTCATTAAATTTAGTATTTGGAACGGTGCTTACCACATTGATATTAATGCTTTTTGTGTTCTTGGGATTTATCACCGTGTCACTTGGTGATTGACCTTTTGCTTTCTTCAATAATGCCACGTCACTTGCAAGTTGACCCATTTGAGTGGTCAACGACTGAATCGCTTTGTCACGGATTTCATCTTTTTGCATACGAACCTCATCAAGTTGATTCCTTCGTTGCATCTCTAATTGCATCGCTTTCAACATCTCCATGACCTCATTTCCACCAGAGGAACCTTGACCCGAAAAACCGCCTTGACCCGATTGTTGAAATTGCCCTTGGTGCCCATAGTTGTTTTCACCCCGATAGTTACCTGATTGTATTGTTGGCGAGGTGTAAAGTTACCTTGAGCTCCTTGAAAATTGGGGTTAGCTTGGTTTGCCGGGTTCCCGTAACGGAAGTTAGGATGGTTTCGTAAACCGGGGTGTAAGTGTTAGAATTCATGTTGTAATTTCTACCACCCCCTCCTTGACTTTGCAATGCATTCACCTCCTCGTATTGCCCTTCCACTCCTTGGCAATTTTCAGCCGCATGCCCTATCTCATTATAAAGTGCACAAACATCATAAATTTGATTAGAGGTTTGAGCATTACCATCATCTACCGCGTGCACTTGAGTTCGGGTAATGGCCGGTCGTGCTCTCCTTGATGCTTGAGCTTTTCTTTTTGATGTAACCGCTATTTGCTTCAAAAATTCCCAATCATCATGCTCGTAATTCGTGCCAAAAGTGCCATTTGTAATAGACATCAAGTCACGAGCATCTTCGGCACTCAACCCCTCATGAAAAGCATTCATCAATTCCCATAGCTCTATCCCATGATGAGGGCAATTCTTGATCATCATGTTAAACCGTTCAAATGCCTCATGGAACATCTCCCCTTGTTGTTGTTGAAAACTTCTCAACCACTTTCTAGCATCATTTGTCTTTTGATCGGTATAAAATTCATCCAAGAAAATTTGTTGCATCTCCGCCCATGTATAGATAGATGCCGACGGTAGGGTGTAAAACCACTTCTTAGCCTTGTCTTCTAGGGAAAATTGGAATAGCACCAATTTGACATCATCGGCTGAAAATCCTTGACTCCCGAGAGTATTGCAAATTGAGTCATAAGCCTCCAAATGAAAATAAGGCTCTTCAGTTGCTAGACCCTTATACTTTGGCAAACTTTGTAATGAATTGGTTCTCACTTCAAATGTCCTCCCTTGATCATTGTGAGGAATAACTACCGGTGAAGGATTATGAGTGATTACCAGCCGGAAATGTGCCTCTATACCTCTTGCATGTTCTCGAAGATGTCTTCTTGGTACACCCAACCGAACCCTTAGACGAATAGGACCCGTTGGTCTTTACATAGGCCCTTGAGGTGCAAATGGTGGTTGAAATTGATGTTGTGGCATCGGTGGGTGTTGAATTGGCCTTTGGAATTGGGGTTGTACGTTTTGTGGACGAACTTGTTGTAACGGTGTAGGATGTTGCAATTGTACCCCTTGTGGCCTTGGCCGAATATGTTGCGGTATGATTTATTGTTGAGGAATCCCACCAACACTTGGCATTCTTTGAGTTTGACCTTGTACATAAGTAAACTCCCCTTGATCTCCATCACCCCCATACGCATATCCTTCTTCCTCATATCCCTCAAACTCTTCATACCCTTCATCATATCCATCTCCTCCTATACCCGAAGATTGCCTAATTGGAAAAGATGAATATTGAAACCCCGATTGGTTCGGTGGTCTAAATGTAGAAGTAGTATGAACAATGGTTGAATTTGGTGGTATTGAATAGGTTGTAGATGATTGACCCGAAACTGGGAAGAAATGGGAAAATGGTGGAATTGTTGAAGAAGGATTAAAGGTAAGGGTAGGTTCAATTTGGGTAGCAACAGGTAGTGGAGTGTTGGTTGATGTAACGTCATGTGGTGGAGTAGGATCGGTAGTGGTGTTAGGCATGGTGGTATTTGGTGAAGGTTGTGTTGATGAAGGAATGAAAGATGATGTTGGTTGACCCGTAGTGGGTGTTGGTGGATCCATGATTGGTGTATTAGGTGTTGTAGGTGAACCAAGAATTTTGTTTTCTCGCAATAAAACTCGATTCCTTCTTAGAGTCTTCTCAATTTCCGGATCGAACGCAAGTGGTGACGGCCTGTTAGAACCTCTTGTATGCATACACCTGTAATACCCGCACACGAAACACAACCCGCGTAAACCCGGAAATAACAAACGAAAGCTACTAAATTAACACACGTTGCGCACTACTCCCTGGCAACGGCGCCAAAATTTGACGTGCGGTCGTAGTCACACGCAAATTTAAACCAATTACAACTAAATAGTTAGTGGTAAGAGGGTATCGAACACGAAGAGTTTGTGGAAAATGTGTTGTTAAATAGCTTTTGCAAATTACCTAAATTTAACTAAATGTAGAAATTAAAATTCAAGATTTTGGATTGTTGGTTTTAAGAACTAAATTATTAACTAATTGCAAATCAAAATTGGATTGTTAATCAGATTATGAGATAATGACGATCTTAGGTTTCGGTTTCTTTTAACACTTGTGCAAAATTCCAACTAGAAAGAGTTACATAGACATAACTCATGTACAAACATTTGTTGTGATAAAAGGGAACAAAGTACTCGGATTATATTAACGCGAGGTTGTTTCCCAATGATCAATCAATCAATATCCAACCCTAACCCTTCCCGTGATATCTCGATTGTCAACGACACCAAGAACGTACGATTTAGACTAGAATTGAAATATCAATTAACAAGCTACAATCAAATATTCATACACCATGATAAACAAAGCAAACACACCAAGTTATCATTCTAGAAATAAAGGAAAAATACACAAGAGTTATAGGAAAACCTTCACCTTCGATGATCACCGCAAGTTTAGCCGGACATTGTTCGATGGATCATCAAAACATCAAGATTAAAGTTCATACGACTCGAAAGATAAACCGGAATGTTAGAAATTGTTCACAAACACTTGCCAAAGCCAAAAATCGCCCACTAGCTCCTGAGAAACGTCTCCAATGATGAATGGCATGAAAAGACACTTGAAAACGGTTTAAATGAAGCAGTTACGTTTTTCCTCGCTGCCTCTACCGTAATTTACGGTACCTACCGTAAATTACGGTAGGCTTCAAAGTCTTACGCCAGCTTTAAACTGTCTTACGGTGGGAAATTGGGGATTTCAGGGGCTACCGTAAATTACGGTAGCCACCGTAATTTACGGTGGACCCCTGACTTGTCTCTTTTGTTTCTTCTTTCCATCCTTGCTTGACCCGTTCCACTCTATCCCATCCAAAGCAGCGTTTTCTCCATTTTAAGCTCCAAAACGCACCTGAAACATAAGCAACTGTAGTCATCTAATTCAAGATAATTACGCGATCAAGTGAGGGATAAACTCGTCTTTTAACACCATTAAGGGTTGTCCTTTAGACCACCCGTCAGTGGCCGGTTTTGGAGAGTGGTGGTGAGGGAGGCGAAGAGGATGAATGGTTTGTTTTGGGAGAGGTAGTAGTTGTGGAGGTGGTCTGGTGTTGAAGAAGAAGAAAATGGGTGTAAGGTTTAATTTTATATTTAAATAATGGTGGGGGCCATTTGTTTTTTAGTGACCAATCAATTTTTTTTGTTTTATTTATTTATATTAAAAGTAAGGTTAGTTAAGTCATTTCACACGTACTTAACTGGAAAACTAACCTCCATCCATTCAGAGGAGTACCCGAGTAACAAGTGAGCAAACACAGGGATCAAACATGATATTTTGAAAAGTTGGGGACTAAAGGTGGAAAAATGACAAATCACAATGACTATCCGGGCAGTAAACTCTTTTATATATGATAATTTTGTAAGAATTATAACCCCTTTTACACTTAAAGGGGGTAGAAGAAATGTGTGTTGTGGAAAAGAGGAAAGAATTGAGCCAGTGAAAACGGTGGGCAAGAGGCTCTATTTATAGTTGCCAGAGGTCGAGGCACGGGGAGTGCCTGGATGGCACGGTGTATGTCTGGTAATTTTTTACTGGCATGACGTTGGAAGCCAGGCACGGGGAATGCCTTTAGGGAACTACCCGAGGTCAAATTTGTGGGGCCCATCGGATCTTTGAAATCTTCTAGAATATTTATTTTGTGTTTTGTGGATGAGGCACGAGGCATGTCTAGTTCTTTTTCATGGATGGAGTTCAATGACGATATCAATAAGATATTGTTGTCTTTGGACATGAGTCACGGAGCGTGTCTGAGGGACATGGAGCGTGCTTGGATCATTTTTTAGCAAATCTTTTGATTTTTGCCCGAAATTGCTTCATTTGTTCAATGCGGGTTCCTTTTGTCCTGAAAATCAGAAATAAACCAAATTAAGTTTATTTCAAATATATTTCTAAGAAAACCAATAAAATTTTGGTTTACTTTTTTTTTTACTAAAAACATGTTTATATTTGCGCATATCAGTTGAACATGTCAACGACCTACATATTTCCTAAGCAAATCGAAGATGATGTACTTACTGGAATCGACGCAAACCATCCTATCCATGAAGTGCACGAAAACCGCCGTCATCCATTGTATCAGAACAGACCACCGTCGTAACCAAATGCGGCAGAACCCTAGCCCTTACCACATTGTTGATCAATCGAAATTCAGCTCCACATCCAAACACCCTCCAAACACCCTCCAAACCTACCACATGTATTAGATCTTGTGTTTAGCTGGTAAATCCGCCACCGTATCTAATCGTTGATCTTGGATTTCATCTATTAAGAACACCTATTTTTTTGCGGTGGTCGGAGTCATGGCGGAAGTGATGGTGTGGTGGAGGAGGTGGCCAGCAATGGTCTTCATTGTTTCTTCATGAAAACATCTCTCTACATTTTTTTTCTTTGTAACCATACACACTTGACTGAAAAAGAAGGGAGTTGATGTGGGGTGAGAAAAATGTGTCAAAAGGATAGATATTTTAATGGATTCGAACCTGGGTTTAGGAGAAGAATAAGAGGCACATAAACCACTTAACCAACACAACTGCTCCTAAACACATCCAACAAAAATAACTTGTTGAAATATGTCTTTATTAAGTTCAGTTTAATACTAGTTTTTATTGGTACATGTTATAACTTAGTGTTTTTTGTAACATGTTAAATTGGTCACATTGAGGTGCTGGACATATTGGGCTTCTAGATTGATCAGGCTGGTTGCTGGGCTTATGGAAGTTATTGGGCTTCTTCTGCTGGTTGCTGGGCTTATGGAATGAAGAAGTGGTTATAACAAATTGACAAGTTATTATAACCATCATCCAGGTTAACCGGGTTCAAGTTCAAAAGATGGGTCTCTATATAAGAGATACCCTAAAGTCATCACACCAGATCAATAATTGCTTCCAGATATTTCCATTAGTCTTCTTTCGTTTCTCTCTCTAAAATCACCTAGGGTTTCAGTCGGTTTAATCACTAATTCACCTTGTATTAGTGATCTTGTTATGAGATCTTGTGAGAGTTGATGATTATCGTGTTGATAATCATCTGTAGTTGAGGGTTGAGAGTTAGTGTCCATTGTATCTTTGATCCGTTCTTTGTTTCTATTGTAATCTTTGAATCTGTTGGGTAATAAAGCTCTTTGGTTTGGGTTCTTGTTGATTGCAGTTTGATATCATTGTTTTGACATGGTATCAGAGCTCCTCTAGTGAGCTCTTGGGTTTGGATTGTTCCGCTGCTTGTTTGAAGTCAGATCGGTGTAGATCTGACCAGGTCTGATTGTTATTTGAAGGATCTGAGTGAGTCTTGGTAGATCGTTGATTTGCCGACTTCATATCTAGGGTTTCTTGGAGCGTGTGCAAGGTGAAACCCTAATCTAGGGTTTGAGGATTGTTTGAAGAGGCTTCTGCAAGTGAAGATCTCTGCGTTGGTCTTTGAAACCCTAGAAGGTTTCAAATCAAACCAACTAGTAGTTGTTGCTGTTTCTTCTTATCAATGTTTGTAGCCCTAAGTGAAGGCTACAACCTGATCTGCTTAGGAGTTATACGCTTTTGGTGAGATCTTTCTTTGTTTTTCCTTTACGTTTCAGTTACACTGCATTTGTGAGTCTAGGCATTGCTATTTCTGGGTTAGTCAGACCGGTGGGTCATCGAGTCTCTGTGTTGCATCGTTGTTGTGCATCTTATCTATGTTGGTAGTTATTATTTGTTATATGTGCTTGTTCTTGTTGTTAATTCTTATTGGTATTCGTGGTTTAGCCTTGTGTTGTTTGTTATGTTCTGTTTAGTTGTTATAGATTGTTGAAGTTACTTGTTGGTTTTTTGTGTTATCTGTGGGGTAGGTAATAGTGGTAGATGGTCCTATTGTCACAGGTGGTGGTCCAGGTCCTAGTGATCCACCACCTGAGACCTTTGTGAGCAAATTGGATGCAAGTGATCCTTTGTACTTGCATCCTTCTGATTCAAGTAACTTGACAATTGTGTCTATCAAACTGAAAGGGTCTGAAAACTACACTGTTTGGTCTAATGCTATGCAGCTTGCTTTACAAGTTAAAAATAAATGGGGTTTTATAGATAAAAGTTGTGTTAAGTCAGAAACCAATGATATTCTTTCAAGACAATGGGATAGATGCAATTCAATAGTGTTAACTTGGATCTTGAATTCTATTAGTAAAGATTTGTATAGGGGGCATGTGTTTTCTAAACATGCTTGTGATGTTTCGACTGACTTAAAAGAAACCTATAATAAAATTGATGGTTCTGTTATGTTTGACTTGTATCAAAAGATCAACTCATTTATTTAAAATGGATCTAGTGTTTCTGAATATTATCATAAGTTGAATATAATGTGGAGGCAATTAGATCAGATATTGCAATTGCCTGCGTGTACTTGTGATGCTATCAAAGATTTTAATGGTTTTAATCATATGATCAAGTTAATGCAGTTTTTAATGGGATTAGATAGTGGATATCAAGGGGTTAGAACTAATATTTTGATGAAAGAAACTTTACCAACAGTTAAAGAAGCATTTGCTATAGTTTCTAGCGAAGAATCTCATAGAAACTATAGCAGTGGTGGAAATAAAAAGGGTCAAACTATGGCTTTTGTGTCTAAAGTTAGTCAACCTGTTAAATTCAAGAAAACAAACAGAGTTTCTAATCAAAACCTGAAGTGTACTCATTGTAATAAAATAGGGCATTCTATTGATAAATGCTTTGAAATCAGTGGGTATCCTTCTTGGATGAAATCTAAAGGCAGTTAGGGAAAATAGCAATTGCAAGTAGTAATAATACTGTTGATAGTTGTGAAGCTGTTGTTAATACATTAACTAGTGATCAGATATAACAACCCTTGAAAAACACCCCAAAACGCCTTATTATACCCCGAATACACGTAAACGGACCCGTTTAACTTTAGTTTTTACAAAAATAAAATAAAATAAGATATACATGTCGCTCGCGGGCCGCGAACAAGTTCACCAGGTGAGTCGCGGGGGGTGACCGAGAGTTACCTGGCGGAACCTCAACGTGCCACGTGGCACGACACACAGCAGGTCTACATTAGTGACTAACCAGACCTAGTCGTAGCTAGGCCTGGCTCGCGTGGCGCAAAAGAAAGAGAAAGGGGGCTCGTGGGGCGCGAGTGAACCCTGGAACGGCCTATATAAGGAGGCTCTCGGCCTTAGTCATTCTCGTTCAATTCTTTTCTCTCTAAAGCCTCTATTATAGCTAAAAGCTGCTCAATATTATACCCCTAAAACATGAAGGTCTGCCTCGTTGTAAGTATGTTAACCCCCGATCACTAATTCGTTACTCTACCTGATTGATCTAGGGCTCCGTAACTCATGTCAAGGCTCTGCCTGACTAAGTTCGTTGGAGTTCTGTCTCGTGTTGTATGGCTAATGTGATTTGGGTTATCTTACTAACACATGTGCATTCTTTATTTTAAATAGAAAATAATCTGGAAAAGCAACAGGAAGCTGTAGAAAAACCTAAGTCTACAAAGTGAGTCATTCTCTTTTTCTACCAAACTGTTTTACCAAAACCTCAAATATTTTCAGTTATACTTACAGTGATTGAGTCTTTGTATTCTACAATTGCTACCGGTATGTGGGGTTTTGTATACACTACTAGAAAAACGTTACTATTGGACAATGAGTTAGCCAATGAGTAATATGACCACAGTCATGGGACTGCCAACATGACAAATACTGAATGAGTATATTGGTAGATATAAACATTGTAATCGCTCTTAGTACTGTAAAGTTATAATAGCTTGTTTTGATTAAACTGGGACGCACTCGCCAGTATTTCTTGCTGATAAAACTTTTTAGGGGAATTGGCCTGTAATAATCCCACCTAGACCTTATTGGCCATTAATAATCCCACCTCAGAATATTCCCCCACCAGTCCCACCTTTCACCTATTTTTCCTACAATGGTCCCCCGTTAAAAAAACTTAACGGAGTTAAGGTTTTTCCCAAATTACAAACAGATTTTTTAGGGCTTTTGATCAGAACGATGATATAAGTCCATTGATGTAAAACTTACTTCGAAATGGTGCTCCAAGTGACTTGATTTTTGTTAATTGGAAATTTAAACACCCGAATTGAAGCGTCGTTTTCATCGTTTGGAGCACCGTTTCGAGGCAAGTTTTATATCAATGGACTCGTATCGTAGTTCTGATCAAAAGCCCTAAAAAATCTGTTTGTAATTTGGAAAAAAGCTTAACTCCGTTAAGTTTTTTTAACGGGGGACCATTGTAGGAAAAATAGGTGAAAGGTGGGACTGGTGGGGGGGAATATTCTGAGGTGGGATTATTAATGGCCAATAAGGTCTAGGTGGGATTATTACAGGCCAATTTCCCAACTTTTTAAAACGCGTTTCAGGTAACTTAATGTGAAGCTATAAGAAGCCAGCTATGGAGCACTGAAGGCTTAAAGAAGTGGCTATAAAAGTTACCTAAATAAAAGAAGTTTATATTTTCAGCAACTAGGGTTTATCCCTATAAATGTATTATCAATGAAACATGGGTTTTGTCCCATTTGTTTATTATAAAAATATGGTGTTTTGAAACTCTGAAATATATTTCCTAACTACGATCCTGATGTCTCATTTCCGCTGCCAAATTAATAAACACCGATACCACTTGACTGGTTCGCGGCTCCCGCTCCCGGGGTAGGGGTCGGGGGCTGCGACAGAAGGTGGTATCAGAGCCATGCCACTGGTTTAAGCCATTTAGGTGTTCTGTTAACACCTAAATTTTTAACCAATTGTGTTAGGAAATAACTTATGTGTTATTCTGTGTAAATATGTATATTATTATTGTGTTATTTGACAATTTTCTAGTTTACAGTATGAGTGAGCAAGGTACCTCTGACGCCTACCGTCAATTACCTCATTCCCCAAAGAATGAAGGAACATCATCCTAGCCAACCTCAAGATACACCGCTGATTCTGATGAAGGAATCTTTATATTTAAAGCCCAATCTAAGTAACCATTTCCCCCTAAAAAGAGAGGCTGATTTAGTAAAGGAGCTCATGAAAGGAGGAAAAGAATGAAAAAACACCAACAACAGTGAGGCATAACAAATAGAGAAAGGAATACCCAAAACCAGGAAGCTAGACCATTATGAGAGGAGGAACTTGATAGGCAATTAGCCGACTTCCACATGTTAGCAAATACAACACCAGAACCTAATCTTAACCAAGTAGCTGAACCACAACTTCTGCCCTTATTCCCCAACCAACCAATGGAACTAGAACAGAATCAGGAGGATAAATTTCCAATCCCAGCATTTGACCCCAATGAGATCCCGAGAATTCCCGCACCAAACCCTATAGAGTAGTATACAACACTGAACCCTTTAGAGTATGATCCGTGGTGGGATGACAACAAGTCAATTCAGGATATATTAGACAACCCATACCCTTACGGAGAACCCATACCACGTTATCCTGAACCAGTACCAGCACCACTACCACCCATGAACCAAGAAAATGTGGAGGAACTTCGCCAATATGGTGAATAGTTAGTTGAAGAGGGAAATCGAATCCGTCAGGTAGGAGAAAAACTCGTCTGGAAATATGACGAGCGTGAGATGCAATTCTAGACAAGCCAGCACCTAATATAATATATATGTGTGTGTAATTTTGTACTTTGAAATATATATATATATATATATATATATATATATATATATATATAATATCATCAATTAGACTAGATAAACTAAAATAGATAAACTAATATATATCGATGCATAGTTACTAATATTTTAGTTGTAATTTGTAATAGATGCATATAGATATAAAAAAGAGTAAGTCGCAATGCTCGACGTTTTTTGTTCAATCTGCTTGAATGATTGTTGTGTTAAATTTTATTCTGTGATACTAATACCTGATAAATGTTTACAATTCAGATGGAAAACGAAGTAAATCAGAATCAGGAAAACCAGAATAACGATAATAACGGAAACCAAGTGAATCATAGTGCAATCAAACACATAGTAGCACAAGGAATTATAGATGCCATGCCATATATTATCAAGACTATTAAAGAAGCAGAAAATAATAAATCTGTAACTGGAAGTAAACGTGCAACTACTGAACCAAGTCACAGCGTGAATAGAAATCACGGACCACTTATCCAAGTACCAATTCCAAAAAGAAGGACCATCTCACATGGTTGTTCTTATAAAGAATTCTGGGCCTGCAAACCAATAGAGTTCTCAGGTAATGAAGGAGCCATTTCAGCCTTGCGCTGGATAGAAAAGACAGAAGCAGTCTTAAAAATAAGTAAATGTGCAGATGAAGGTAAGATCATGTTTGCTTCTAATCTTTTTAAGAATGCAGCATTAGAGTGGTGGAATACCATTCTCCAGTCTAGAGGAAGTGACAGTGTTTATAACATGGAATGGACCAACTTTAAGGAAATAGTTGAAATAAAATTATGTCCTCCTCATGAGAAGGAACAAATTGCTAATAAATTCCTAAATCATAAGATGATTGGAATAGATTGCAGGGAATACACTACCATATTCTTTGAATATGCTAGGATAGTACCAACCTTGGCCTCACCAGAGCCAGTATTAATCTCCCGTTATATCTGGGGATTAATCAGTGAAATCAGACATGTGGTCAAGGCAGCCAGACCACAAACCATAGAAAAAGCAGTAGAACTGGCCAACACCCTGACTGATGAATTGATCCGTACGCAAGAGGAAAACTAGAAAAAGAACCTAGCTCAAAAGCTTACCCAAGAATTTTGTTATGGTAATTCCTACCGTGGGAAAAGGGATATCAAACTGCAAGTATTGAAAAATGAAGCACTCAGGAAGGTGCTCAATATACTGCAACTTCTGCAAGATGTCTGGACATAAGGAAGAAGACTGCAGGAAGAAAGCTACCAATAGATTATGCTACAATTGTGGAGAAGCTGGTCAAATCAAACCGAACTGTCCGAAACTAGCTCTAGCAACAACCAGCAAAGCTAAGGCAACCGAAGGACCCAAGAAGAATGCCAGAGCATTCGTTCTGACAGCTGAAGAAGCCAAGATGATTCCGGATGAGATCGCCGGTACGTTTTTAGTTAATGATGTTTTTGCTAAAGTATTATTTGACTGTGGTGCAAACCAAAGTTTTATCAATACTTCTTTCTACAAACTTCTCGACCAACCATTAACTAAACTTCAACAAGATTGTCTAGTGGAGACAACAAATGGAGATTCTATTAAGGTAAGCGAAATCCTGCAGGGAGCAATGATAGAAATTCTAAACCAAAATTTTATTGTTAATCTCTTTCCAATGAATCTAGCAGGATTTGATGTCGTGTTAGGAATGGATTGGTTGGTAGCCAATCATGCCAATATTTTATGTGATCAAAAGTCTATACAAGTAAGTACACTAAATGGTGAAAAGATCACAATTAAAGGAGACAAGTCAACCAGATCAACAAAATTCATCTCTGTGATGAAAGCTACAAGTTATGCAAGGAAAGCAGGAATGGTGTATATGATTTCAGTAATCATTAACACTAAAGGAAACGAATTAAAAGATATTCCTGTAGTATCTAAATTCTCAGTTGTTTTTCCAAAAGAATTACCTGGATTACCGCCAGATCAAGAGGTTGAATTTAGAATTCACCTAATACCCGGAACGACACCGATTGCCAAAGCACCATATCGACTAGCACCGACGGAGATGCAGAAACTGAAGAAACAATTGAACGAATTACTTGACAAAGGTTTCATACAACCTAGTTCATCGCCATGGGGAGCACCGGTGTTATTTGTCAAGAAAAAAGATGGTGCAATGTGTATGTGCATTGATTACCAAGAACTGAATAAGGTTACGATTAAAAATCGGTACCCACTACCGAGAATCGATGACCTGTTCGATCAACTTCAAAGAGCTCGATTCTTTTCTAAGATCGATTTACGCTCACGATATCATCAATTGAAAGTACAGGAAGAGGACATTCCTAAAACTGCCTTCAGAACAAGGTACGGTCATTATGAATTTACTGTCATGCCATTTGGTTTAACCAATGCCACAGCCGCATTTATGGACACGATGAACATGATATGTAAACCATACCTGGATAAATTCATAATTGTCTTTATAGATGATATTCTAATTTAATCTAATAGCAAGGAGGAGCATGCGGAGCATTTGCATGTACTTCTAACATTGTTGAGAAAAGAAAAGCTTTATGCTAAATTCTCAAAATGCGAATTTTGGTTACATGAAGTACAATTCCTTGGACATCTGGTTAATCATGAAGGAATTCATGTGGATCCCACAAAGATCGAGGCGATTACCAAATGGAAAGTCCCTGAATCACCAACAGAAGTAAGAAGTTTTATTGGACTGGCAGGATATTATGGACGTTTTATTCAAGATTTCTCTAGAATAGCCATTCCATTAACCAAACTGACTTGCAAATCAATTAAGTTTGAACGGGGACCAAAACAAGAGGAAGCATTTAGGATTTTGAAGCAAAGGTTAACCCACACACCCATTCTCGTGTTGCCAGAAGGAACTGAAGACTTTGTAGTCTATTGTGATGCGTCTAAGTTAGGATTTGGATGTGTGTTGATGCAACGTCAAAAGGTTATAGCTTATGCTTCCAGACAGCTTAAGAAACATGACGAAAATTATACAACTCATGATCAAGAGTTAGGAGCGATAATTTTTGCCCTTAAGATTTGGAGACACTATCTTTACGGTAGTAAGTTCGTTGTATTTACAGATCATAAGAGTTTAAGATATGTTTTTGGGCAAAAGGAATTAAATATGAGACAAAGACGCTGGATGGAAATTCTTAGGGATTATGATTGTGATATCCAGTATCATGCAGACAAAGCTAATGTAGTAGCTGATGCTTTAAGTAGAAAGTATCATGAAAATCCAAAACGAGTACGCTCTCTTAGACTAAATCTCCAGATACATTTAAATGAGCAAATTAGAAAGATGCAGGAAACAACAATCAAGGAAGATGCTGAAGGTTTAAACGGAATGATTAAGGAATTGGAACAAGGAGCAGATGGAATTTGGAGATTCCATAAGAAAAGGATATGGATACCTATTCAAGGGATCCTACGAAACCAAATTCTAGAAGAAGCCCATAAGTCTAAGTATACGATACATCTCGGTAGTGATAAGATGTATCAAGACTTAAGAAAGAATTTCTGGTGGATGAGAATAAAAAATGATGTAGTAATTTATGTTGCTAAATGTCTAACCTGTTCACAGGTTAAAGCTGAACATCAGAAACCTTCAGGATTATTGCAGCAACTAGAGACGCTAATTTGGAAATGTGAATTGATAACAATGGACTTTGTTACCAAATTACCCAAGACACGAAAAGGAAATGATACAATCTGGGTGATTGTAGATAGATTAATCAAATCTGCTCATTTCTTACCAATGAAGGAAACTTTCAGTATGAAACAGTTAGCCAAGCTATATGTAAATGAAATAGTTTCATTACATGGAATTCTTTTATCTATTGAATCTGACAGAGACAGCTGTTTTACTTCTCATTTTTGGACAAGTTTCCAAAAAACAATGGGAACCAGATTGAATCTAAGCACAGCTTATCATCCTCAAACGGACGGACAAAACGAAAGGACAATTCAGACAATGGAAGATATGCTTAGAGCCTGTGTAATTGATTTTGGAGAAAATTGGGACGATCATTTACCATTAATAGAATTTTCTTACAACAACAGCCATCATACCAGCATCAATGCTGCACCGTTTGAAGCACTCTACGGACGAAAATGCCGAACTCCAGTCTGTTGGGCAGAGATTGGAGAAAAGCAATTATCTGGACCAGAGATAGTACAAGAAACAACTGACAAAATAATTCAAGTCAAGGAAAGACTAAACGTAGCCCGATATCGTCAAAAGAGTTATGCAGATAACAGACGAAAACCATTGGAATTTCAAGTTGGAGATAAGGTATTGTTAAAAGTTTCTCCATGGAAAGGAGTTGTCAGATTCGTTAAAAGAGGAAAGTTAAGCCTAAGGTATGTTGGATCTTTTGAGATTATCAAAAGAATAGGACCAGTAGCTTATCAGCTACAATTGCTAGAGGAAATGGCAGGAATACATGATGTGTTTCATGTATGTAATCTTAAGAAATGCTTAACAGACGAATCATTGTAGAGAAACCACTTCAGATTGAAGATAGAAAGATCAAGAATCTCAAACACAAGAGATTAGTTCTGGTCAAAGTGAAATGGGATTCAAAGAGAGGACCAGAATACACATGGGAACTCGAGTCAGAAATCCAACGAAAATATCCACACCTGTTCCAGTGAATCTCGAGGACGAGATTTAAAACAAGGTGGGGAAGATATAACAACCCTCGAAAAACACCCCAAAACGCCTTATTATACCCTGAATACACGTAAACGGACCCGTTTAACTTTAGTTTTTACAAAAATCAAATAAAATAAGATATACATGTCGCTCGCGGGCCGCGAACAAGTTCACCAGGTGAGTCGCGGGGCGCGACCGAGAGTTACCTGGCGGAACCTCAACGTGCCACGTGGCACAACACACGGCAGGTCTACATTAGTGACTAAGCAGACCTAGCTGTAGCTAGGCCTGGCTCGCGTGGCGCGAAAGAAAGAGAAAACGGGCTCGCGGGGGGCGAGCGAACCCGGGAACAGCCTATATAAGGAGGCTCTCGGCCTCAGTCATTCTCGTTCAATTCTTTTCTCTCTAAAGCCTCTATTATAGCTAAAAGCTGCTCGATATTATACCCTTAAAACAAAAAGCTCTGCCTCGTTGTAAGTATGTTAACCCTCGATTACTAATTCGTTACCCTACCCAATTGATCTAGGGCTCCGTAACGCATGTCAAGGCTCTGCCTGACTAAGTTCGTTGGAGTTCTGTCTCGTGTTGTATGGCTAATGTGATTTGGGTTATCTTACTAACACACGTGCGTTGTTTATTTTAAATAGAAAATAATCAGGAAAAGCAATAGGAAGCTGTAGAAAAATACAAGTCTACAAAGTGAGTCATTCTCTTTTTCTACCAAACTGTTTTACCAAAACCTCAAATATTTTCAGTTATACTTATAGTGATTGAGTCTTTGTATTCTACAATTACTGCCGGTATGTGGGGTTTTGCATACACTACTAGTAAAACGTTACTATTGGACAATGAGTTAGCCAATGAGTAATATGACCACAGTCATGGGACTGCCAACATGATAAATACTGAATGAGTATATTGGTAGATATAAACATTGTAATCGCTCTCAATACTGTAAAGTTATAAAAGCTTGTTTTGATTAAACTAGGATGCACTCGCCAGTATTTCTTGCTGATAAAACTTTTTAAAACGCGTTTTAGGTAACTTAATGTGAAGCTATAAGAAGCCAGCTATGGAGCACTGAAGGCTTAAAGAAGTGGCTATAAAAGTTACCTAAATAAAAGAAGTTTATGTTTTCAGTAACTAGGGTTTATCCTTATAAATGTATTATGAATGAAACATGAGTTTTATTCCATTTGTTTATTATAAAAATATGGTGTTTTGAAACTCTGAAATATATTTCCTAACTACGATCCTGATGTCTCATTTCCGCTGCCAAATTAATAAACATCGATACCACTTGACTAGTTCGCAGCTCCCGCTCCCGGGGTAGGGGTCGGGGCTGCGATATCAGATTACCAGGTTATTAAGTTTGTTAGGTGATAAGTCTAATGAAGGTCGTCAAAGTTGCAATCTCTCAGGTTATTATATTGTTTACTGTTTTGCTAATTGTCTAGATGATCAGAATAAAACTGGGTGGATAGTGGACTCAGGAGCTAATCAACACATGATTAAAAATGAAACTGGTTTATCAGATGTTAATGTGTCAAAGTTCGGTATTAAAATTAAACATCCTAATGGAACTAGTGCTTTAGTCACTAAAATTGGAAATTTAAAATTAGCTGATGAGGTTATTTTAAAAGATGGGTTTGTTGTTCCTGAGTACAATATTAACCTAATCTCTGTTCACAAATTAGCCAAAGATAATAAAATTTTTGTAGGTTTTGATAAGCATACTTGCATGTTACAAGACTTGTTAACCAGGAAAGTACTGGTGACTAGTAGTCAAGTTGATGGACTATATTTTTGTGGTAGTTCTTGTGTGTCTAATAAGGTGTGCTATAGTAGTGGTAGTGTGTCTAATATTTGGCGTGCAAGGTTTGGTCATCCGTCTGATAATGTTTTAAATTTTTTTAAACATAAATTAAATGTTAAAAGTGATGGTGCAAAACCTTGTGAACTATGTCAAAGGGCTAAGCAACATTTCAGATTCACAAAAAAAATATGGAGGTGCCGATCTGTTTCTTCAGCTCGATCTCTCTTTCGCGTGCGGCGTTTACTATCTCTGTAAGATACCCGTATTTCGAAGGAGCCATAAACTCCCGATACTCTGCACTTAACATGTTGTAGTAATAATAAATCTTCTGTTCTTCAATTTGAACTAGCTCATCACAAAACCTGAGCTTGTCAAGAAACACTCCCGTGATATTGTCTATCGACTCACCCCTCTGCCTCAGTTGAATAAACTCTTCTTTGATCTTGTTGATCACAACTTTTGGGCTATGGTGTCTAAGGAACAGTGTCTTGAATTCCTCCTACGACATGGTTCTCGTGGCCTCAATTCCTTGTTCCCACCAATCCTTAGCTTGGCCTCTTAATTGACCGGTCCCGTATGCCACGAAATCGATCTCATCACAATGGGCTCTTTCGAATACCCCTTCTATGTTGCTAATCCATCGTTGACAAACGATTGGATCAACTTCGCCATTATAGATTGGGGGTTTACATGCCATGAATTTGTTATATGGACATGCTTTCGATTTACCCTTGTCTCATTCTTGCGTGAGACTTTCTTTCATTTCATTCATCTTATCATCCATTACCGATAAAATAGTGGTTTGTAGTCTATCGATAAACTGCTGTAGGCTAGCTTCTAAAGCCTTTCCGACTTCCTCGAAAATTTTAGCTTTCATCTCTTCAGTTAAGTGAGATGCTGAATCACCTCTGGTTGCACCGGACATTTCTTTAACTGAAATGTTCATAATAGTTAATTAATAACTATTCAATTCATTTTCATTTCGTTACATGGAAATTTATATCACACGTACTTAATCATAAGTAATGTGTTATTCTTTTTTGGTTTGGTCAAGTATATAACTTGCCTTACCTTTCTTACTTAGTGTATTTCCCGGGTTTGAGCGTATTAATACACTCCTCCCATACACCTTTCACATCTTTTTACTTCATTTAAACCTTTATATCTAGACTTGTTTATAAGTAACTCTTACCAGATGTCTTGATCAAGCTTTGAACCGAACACACTTCGTCTTAACCAGGCTCTGATTACCAACTTGTAAGACCCTTACCTTTCTTTAAATATTTCACATAATATATAGTGCGTTTTTAAACATCAATTTACATAAACATCGATGAAGCCACGTTTAATTAGAGTTCAAACCTTCAAACGATATTTACAAAAGTTTGAAACATCCAAAAGATGGTTACACTAATTACACATAAGTTTCATGACCAAAAGAACTATTAAGGTAGCGGAAGCTTTGTTGGTTTGTGTGTTCGATTCTTGCGTGTGCTTGTTCATCATCCAAAGGCTGATATGAGTTACCTAAAACCAAAACACTCAAACTTGTTAGTTATGAGCATTAAAACATGTTTTTACAAGTTTCTAGGATTTAAACAATGAACAATAAACAAAATGCCGAATTTGATTGCGGTTGCGTGTCGCGCCAGCATTTAAATAACCTATCCTGTGTCGCGACAGGTGTCGCGTGTCTCCCCGGAGTTTTTCTCCTCCGTCGCGTGGCGCGTGGAGTACTATTTTCCAGCAGGTTTGGTTAAAAACCTGCATTTTTCCCAGCAATCTTAACTTTTACGAAAACAGCTATAACTTGCTCGTTATTGATCCGATTTGAGTCACGTTTCGTCCTACGTTATTGTAATTAGATCATCTATAATATGGAATCAAACCAACTTATGAATGAACAAATTTCTTAATTTTAAGCATTCGGTTTAGAATAGTTCCAATTTATTTTGACCCGTTTGGAATTATGATCAATCAACTTGGAGTATAACTATCAATCTTCTATGAGAATGATACCTATGAACATATCTATTTTTTTTCGGAGCATTACATGTACAGTTTATGCGCCGTTTTCTAAATGCACATCACTTAATTGACCCGTTTAACTATAGATAGTTAAACGAACATAACTAGAATTCATTCTAGAGAATTTCACATCTTTTAGTCATACTCACTCCTGAGTTTTTGACTTGTATTCAGCGTTACCCTTTCTCGGCTAACGACTATAATGTTTATTAATTCAAAATCCGGCATCATTTCGATGTCTTTAATTGTGCAACCTTTCCGGTTGGCATCAAGACATCCATTTGACCCGTTTGTCTATCTTAGCGAAATCCCTCGCTTTATTTCACCAAAGTTTCATTACTTTGGTTGTTTTGACCCGTTTGATTTCATTAGCGACATCCATCGCTTTATATTACCAAACGGTCTTCAATTGAGTTAAGTTGACCCATTTGGGTATTATAGTGAAATCCATCATTTTCATTGTCTATCAAGACATTAAACTCTTATTTAATTTGTTCGGTTTGTCTATACGGAATCCACCGTTTTGACATTCTCCGAACTTCATAATGATACCTATATCATTCAATAGAATTGGACGTAAAATAACAACGAAATCTACGAAGCGCATAGCCACGTACCTTTAAAGCTTTCCTTTCAAACGACTATCCGTTCCGCCTTGATTACTTGACGATCCACCCAAATTGCCTATAGAATCCAATTCGAACATATCGCTTAGAATTCATATTTCAATATTCGACATCCAGTGCCTATAGCTAATCAATTAAGTGATTCTTTCATATTAATCAATATTTCAATTAATTCAAGTTCATTTAAGCATTTTGTCAAACATCTTGTGTGCGAAATTAGTATTTTAACACTATCATGTTCATGATTAATAGTTTTAACCATGTTAATTCATAATATTCCAATTCATATGTTAAGAATACCAAATTAACACTTAAACTTACATCATCTATCAAGTAACACTAAATCATCATTATGATTCAAGTGTTCTTCATTTTATTCACAAAACCCACATACCACCTATATGATAAACATTGAAATCACTAGGTTATGACATGAATTTATCGATCTCTTATCTAAGACTTGTTCTCAGACATATAATCATCCTAATTTAGTCATAACATCAATCAATTCTCCAATAATTTCATTCATGAAAATTCATAACAAATCAAAACTTCACCAAAGATCAAAATTGAGCATACCTTGTGATCTCCTAAGTTTGATGATCACGATTTTAGCTTAAAATTGATTCCTAATCAAATCCTTCTTTGATTTTTGAGAGTAATTGATGAAATTAGGGTTTAGAAACAAGAACTCTGTTTCTCCTGGTGTTGATTGATATACAGGACACACACATATATGTGTTTTTGAAGTTTATCCAGTGTTTTAAAAATCAACTTTCAAATATATCAATTTAGTCCCTCTAGTTTTTAAAATAGATAAAATGGTTAGAATCCTTTGATTCCCCATCTTTCTATAACATATTTTAACTAGGTTAATTATTCCTAGTTTTAATTTCACTATTTTATTTTCGATGTTAATAATTATACATGTATACACGCATATATAGTTTAATATTTTAGGGGTGTTATAAACAACGAAGTTAGCCCAACACAACCCAAGTAGAGGGCACAAGTCAAGACTACATGTTCGTCAAGCCAAACTGGAATAGTAGGCGAGAAAATAGAAGCTTACGCCCAATGGAAGGAAGCGAGGATGCAAGCGTTAGTCGATGCAAGACATCAAAATCTCCTTGCAGTTACAACCTTGATTAACGAACAACGCAAAAGTGTCATTCAAGCAGCAAAAGACAGAGATTTTCAGACGTATATTATGCCACACGACAATCTCGACCACGAAGTGGAAAATTTTTTTGTAGCCCGCAAATGAGAACTTGCGGAAAAACATGGTTGGCCAATGACCCATTTACCGGACTTGTAGTTTTTTTTTATTTTTAAAAAGTTTAGTAATTTTTTTCGGTATTTCTTTTAAGCTTGAATTATGTATTTTTATTTTAATGAAGTTTAATTTTTATCTAAAATTTGACTTTATATGGCAAGAGTAAGGCGCCACCAATATTTTGTGGCTTAAGTATAGTTTTAAAGAAATTTGACATGGACGGATTTGGTTGGTTGGGGCAAGGGTACTACCCTTGGGTGCCCCTCCCCCCCCGATACAATAAACCTTTCAATGATTATAAGGCTATGTGGTGTTGTCATGACTCAAATGACCACCATCATCTTCCACGTCAGCGTCATGTCACCCACCCTCATCCACCACCCTATATGGTGTGGACCATGACCCTTACTATCATCCACTATTCTCCCCAACCAATCAAAATCCCCTAATTAATTGAAAGACGATCATGGTTGCCATGGATTAAACCATGCGATAGTTTGGGAAGGGAAAGGTGGTGTACCACGAGAATCATGTCCGGCGTGGGTCCGGCGTGGCAATCCATGATCCAATCCACCACCCCATAGCCTAAATACCTTGTAGATGGGTCCCTCATGTTCACGCCCTCTCAAAACAAACAATCAGTTTGCATGATGGATGCTTTGTTCAAAGTAGCTTTTCTTGCCATATTATTGCTCAATACTTGCGGTTCTTCTCTCATGCTATTTTGAGCTGTATAATTATTTTCATAACTTGTTTCCAAGACATACAGAAAATGCATGATAATTTAGTTTTCGTTTTGTTATTGCAATAATTATTTTCATAATCTGTATGCTTATCTTTTTTTTGAATAGCATGTATGCTTATCTAATCAAACAATATCCGAATAACCTTAAATACCCAATTCTTAAATTTAATGTGGTCAATAAAAGAGCAATTCAAATATTTTTTTAACCTTTTCCACTTGGTATATAACTTAACTAGGTTAGAACCTCGGTATTACACGAGTTGAATAAATGTAATTTTATATACCAAATAATAAAACAATATATATTTAAATATCTCGTTTATTACATGGGTTGAATAAATGTAATTTTATATATTAAATAATAAAAAAAATTTATTTTTAAGAACCCCGTGTATTGTACAGGTTGAGTAAATTTAATTTTATATATTAAAAATAAAACTTACTCAACCTGTACAATACACGGGGTTCTTAAAAATAATATATATATATATATTTAAGAGGTTACGCTTGGGTTAAAAATAGATCTTCATGTTATTATATTAGTTGGACGAAATGGTGTAAATACCCTCTGTACATGTTGTAATTTTCGTGCCCTTTGCCCGTTTGGGTCGGGGGTGTTGTTGTTTGTTTGGCCTTTTGCCCGTTTGGGTCGGAGGTTGTTTAATAAAGTTTAATTTTCAAAAAAAAATTAAGATATAAAGTACAGCTCACATTTGAAAAGGAGCATTAATTGAAAATATATCAAAGAATATCTTAAATTACTATAAATTCATACATAACCTTAAATACCCAATTTATAAATTTAATGTGGTCAATAAGAGATCAATTCAAATATTACTTTCTAACTTTTTCCACTTTTTTTTTGAACGGCAAATTTGGATTACTGACGGACCACTAGAGTATCATCGTGCCACCAGTGGAACCATCCGATCATATTCAGGAGGAAACCCAATAAATATGGGAAAACGCCCTTGTGGGAATCGAACCCAGGACCTATTGATCCCAAAGTCTTATCCCACCACCAAGATGCCACTAGGCTATAAAGCCATGGGCCTAACTTTTTCCACTTGGTATATAACTTAATGTGGTCAGCATAGATATGAACTAAAACTATCAAGTCGATTAACACCCTTTGTACATACAGTAATTTCTTAGCCCTTTGCCCGTTTGGGTCAGGGGTGTTGTTGATTGTTTGGTCTTTTGCCTGTTTGGGTCGGATGTGTTTTTTAATGAAGTTTATTTTTCAAAAAAAAATCTAGTCGATTAACAAAAAAGGCATAATTATTCGATAATAAGTTGAGGAAAAAACGACTTATAACTTTTGCATAATTATCATATCTATCTACTATAATAAAAGAAACCAACTTTTGGACACATGTCATTCATTGAAGGTATCCTCAATTATCTACCTATTATCTTATATTAACTAAATAAATAATAAATTAATATTAAATCTTATCGTACATTAATAAAATATTATCCTCAAATCTAAATTGTTAATTTAATATACTTTTAAAACAAATACATCTCTTCCCTACTTATCTTATATTAAATATATAAATTTTATCATTTGCTTTAAAAATTCAACTTTTTTTTTATTATTTACTATACAAAGTTACATTTATATAATCCGTGTAATACACAAAGTTTTTAAAGATATAACTTTTTTATCATTTGCTATGTAAAATTAGATTTATTCAACACGTGTAATACACGGGGTTTTTAAGGATATGATTTTTTTATTATTTGGTAGATTTTTCAACCTGACTATACATGGGTTTTTTAACGATACGACGTTTTTAGTATTTAATATACAAAATTACATTTATTTAATCTGTGTAATACACATGGTTTTTAAAGATATAACTCTTTTTTAGATCTATTCAACACGTGTAATATACGGGGTTTTTAAGGATGTAATTTTATTATCATTTGGTAGATTTATTCAACCCGATTATACATGGGTTTTTCAAAGATACGACGTTTTTAGTATTTAGTATACAAAATTACATTTATTTAATCTGTGTAATACACATGGTTTTTAAAGATATAATTTTTTTTATTATTTGATATATAACATTACATTTATTTAACCCGTACAATATACGAGTTTCATAAAGATATAACTTTTATTATTTAATATATAAAATTACATTTATTCAACCCGTGTAATACAGGGGGTTCTAACCTAGTTTAAAATATAAAGCACAACTCACATTGAAAAGGAGCATTAATTGAAAATATATCAAAGAACATCTTAAAAAAGAAGCATTAATTGAAAATATATCAAAGAACATCTTAAATTACTATAAATGCATTGTAGATCTAATTCACAAGACAAACCCATCTCAACGCAACCAGAAGACATGACGAATGCTTTGTTTAAAGTTGCTTTTTTGATCACATTATTGCTCAATGTTTGCGGTTATTCTCACCTTCTTATCTCTCATGTTCTATCAAAATTTATTATGTTTGCCATTTGTTTTCCAAACATATAAAAATACCTGATAATGTATGTTTTTCTTGTTATTGTAGTGTAAGAAGCGAGACCGGATGACTCGGCTAAAAAAGGAGTCACCAATGTTGTTGAAGATGTGGCCGAAGCCGTAACTGTCCCAGATAATGGTCAACGTCCTTGTAGCTCAGTTTCCGATTGTGCTCACTTCTGCCCACCACCGTTGATTGGATGGTGTTTGGGGGGATATTGCAAATGCATTCATTAGATGAAAAAGAAATTATAATCATAAAATTTTCTTGAAATTAGTATTTGTTAATTTTCATTTTTCTAATAAGTTTTTCAACTCTTTAGGTGCTGTTTGGCAACATCTGAATGGTTAAGTGTTGAACCAGTAAGATGTCTGAACCATTAAGTGCTGAACCAGTAAGGGGTCTGAACCATTAAGAGACTGTATAATGCTTAACCGTTCAGAGGCAAATGTCTGACCAATTCAGATTAGAGGTCTTAACCATTCAGACTCTGTATAAATCTTAACCATTCAGAGGAAAATGTCTGAACCATTCAGACATTTGTTTGAACCATTTGCCTCTGAATGGTTAAGATTTATACAGAGTCTGAATGGTTAAGACCTCTAATCTGAATTAGTCAGACATTTGCCTCTGAACGGTTAAGCATTATACAATCTCTTAATGGTTCAGACCCCTTACTGGTTCAGCACTTAATGGTTCAGACCTCTTACTGGTTCAGCACTTAACCATTCAGATGTTGCCAAATAGCACCTAAAGAGTTGAAAAACTTATTAGAAAAATGAAAATTAACAAATACTAATTTCAAGAAAATTTTATGATTATAATTTCTTTTTCATCTAATGAATGCATTTGCAATATCCCCCCAAACACCATCCAATCAACGGTGGTGGGCAGAAGTGAGCACAATCGGAAACTGAGCTACAAGGATGTTGACCATTATCTGGGACAGTTACGGCTTCGGCAACATCTTCAACAACATTGGTGACTCCTTTTTTAGCCGAGTCATCCGGTCTCGCTTCTAACACTACAATAACAAGAAAAACATACATTATCAGGTATTTTTATATGTTTGGAAAACAAATGGCAAACATAATAAATTTTGATAGAACATGAGAGATAAGAAGGTGAGAATAACCGCAAACATTGAGCAATAATGTGATCAAAAAAGCAACTTTAAACAAAGCATTCGTCATGTCTTCTGGTTGCGTTGAGATGGGTTTGTCTTGTGAATTAGATCTACAATGCATTTATAGTAATTTAAGATGTTCTTTGATATATTTTCAATTAATGCTCCTTTTTTATGATGTTCTTTGATATATTTTCAATTAATGCTCCTTTTCAATGTGAGTTGTGCTTTATATTTTAAACTAGGTTAGAACCCCGTGTATTACACGTGTTGAATAAATGTAATTTTATATATTAAATAATAAAAGTTATATCTTTATGAAACTCGTATATTGTACGGGTTAAATAAATGTAATGTTATATATCAAATAATAAAAAAAATTATATCTTTAAAAACCATGTGTATTACACAGATTAAATAAATGTAATTTTGTATACTAAATACTAAAAACGTCGTATCTTTGAAAAACCCATGTATAATCGGGTTGAATAAATCTACCAAATGATAATAAAATTACATCCTTAAAAACCCCGTATATTACACGTGTTGAATAGATCTAAAAAAGAGTTATATCTTTAAAAACCATGTGTATTACACAGATTAAATAAATGTAATTTTGTATATTAAATACTAAAAACGTCGTATCGTTAAAAAACTCATGTATAGTCAGGTTGAAAAATCTACCAAATAATAAAAAAATCATATCCTTAAAAACCCCGTGTATTACACGTGTTGAATAAATCTAATTTTACATAGCAAATGATAAAAAATTTATATCTTTAAAAACTTTGTGTATTACACGGATTATATAAATGTAACTTTGTATAGTAAATAATAAAAAAAAAGTTGAATTTTTAAAAACCCTGCGTTTTACACGAGTTGAATAAATATAATTTTGTATACCAAATAATAAAAAAAAGTTATATTTTTAATAAATTAGGATAACATTTAATACTAATTTATTATTTATATATTTAATATAAGATAAGTAGAGAAGAGATGTATTTGTTTTAAAAGTATATTAAATTAACAATTTAGATTTGAGGATAATATTTTATTAAAGTATGATAAGATTTAATATTAATTTATTATTTATTTAGTTAATATAAGATAATAGGTAGATAATTGAGGATACCTTCAATGAATGACACGTGTCCAAAAGTTGGTTTCTTTTATTATAGTAGATAGATATGATAATTATGCAAAAGTTATAAGTCGTTTTATCCTCAACTTATTATCGAATAATTATGCCTTTTTTGTTAATCGACTAGATTTTTTTTTAAAAATAAACTTCATTAAAAAACACATCCGACCCAAACGGGCAAAAGACCAAACAATCAACAACACCCCTGACCCAAACGGGCAAAGGGCTAAGAAATTACTGTATGTACAAAGGGTGTTAATCGACTTGATAGTTTTAGTTCATATCTATGCTGACCACATTAAGTTATATACCAAGTGGAAAAAGTTAGGCCCATGGCTTTATAGCCTAGTGGCATCTTGGTGGTGGGATAAGACTTTGGGATCAATAGGTCCTGGGTTCGATTCCCACAAGGGCGTTTTCCCATATTTATTGGGTTTCCTCCTGAATATGATCGGATGGTTCCACTGGTGGCACGATGATATTCTAGTGGTCCGTCAGTAATCCAAATTTGCCGTTAAAAAAAAAGTGGAAAAAGTTAGAAAGTAATATTTGAATTGATCTCTTATTGACCACATTAAATTTATAAATTGGGTATTTAAGGTTATGTATGAATTTATAGTAATTTAAGATATTCTTTCATATATTTTCAATTAATGCTCCTTTTCAAATGTGAGCTGTACTTTATATCTTAATTTTTTTTTGAAAATTAAACTTTATTAAACAACCTCCGACCCAAACGGACAAAAGGCCAAACAAACAACAACACCCCCGACCCAAACGGGCAAAGGGCACGAAAATTACAACATGTACAGAGGGTATTTACACCATTTCGTCCAACTAATATAATAACAAGAAGATCTATTTTTAACCCAAGCGTAACCTCTTAAATATGATGATTTTGCAATACACGGGGTTCTTAAAAATAAAACTTTTTTTATTACATGGGTTGAGTAAGTTTTATTTTATATATTAAAAATCTCGTTTATTACATGGGTTGAATATATATATATATAGGATAATGCTACATGAAAAACCCCATTTTGGTAAAAAACTTAGCAAACTCTACTTGTGGACTATATTTATCCACGTGGCCATAGTCCCTTCATAACCCATTTTGCTTTCAAGGTTATTATAGTAATTTGCCAACCCAAGATATTTCCCCAATGTGATCTGACATGATCATTTAATGCCCCCCATCAACTCATTTGAAAAAATCAACAACCCCCATATTTCATTTACAGTATTTCATTTTATGGTATTTTATATATTCATTAAAAGAACCTCAATTATCATCTTCTCCACCAAATTATGCTTTCTCCATGAAAACCCAAAACATCTTCATTGACAACGATGGAGAACGAAGTGAAGAACGAAAATCAGATCGATCAATCCCTGATGAAGAACGTGGGTTTGTGATGAAGATGTTAATATATGAACTCAGATCCACGTGGAAACCCCTTCCAGATCTTGTTCCATTCCCTTTTAGATCTCCTTTGTCCACATGTTTCATAATGTTGTTACAGATTTGGATATTTGTGAGTTTTTTACACTTTTTTTGTTTATATAAAATATGATTTGTATATGTTGTTTCAGATCTTGATATTTGTGAGTTTTTTACACTCTTTAAGTTTTATGCAACATATGTTTTCATATATGTTTGATTCCGGGTATTTCGTATGGATTTTCCTGATTTTGTGGAGTTTATGTTAGTTGATAACTTGAGCATGTAGGTATGAACTTTTGAAAGATGATTATAATTTACGATTCTACTATTTTACACTTAAATATTGAACCAATAAAATATTAAATTTAAAAATTGATATAGGTATGGACTTTATAAGATGATATTCAACGTCTGGCTTCATTTTTTACACTTAAAATATCAAAAATTATTCATAAAACCTGGATGTTAATAGGTTTTTGTATAATGGTTGTTTTAGAGATGAAACATGATTTTTTTTTGTTAAAATGGTTCTTAAAAGGGGTAAATGTTTATGTAATTTGCAGGTTTTTATTTTTGTGTTACAGCACAACACAACTAACACGTGTTATAGCAAACGTTGGTTTCGTCAAACGTGGATCAGATGCTCAAGGATCATGACCATGTTTATGTTACAGCACAACACAACTAACACGTGTTATAGTTAGAACTTCTCGGACATGCATGTGTTACATGTGACATGAAACCCATGTACAAAACACATTTTTATAACTTCCATGGCATACGCACACCCACATGTTTACAAACCGTTTCAAGACCGACCCAAACAATAAAGCCAGGGTAGCCGCTGAAAACCTAAGGCAACAAAGGTAGCCGCTGAAAAGCTAAGGCAAATTGTCAAAGGAAGCTCCACCATTTTTTGTTAGTGCTATGTATTTTCGTTTACTAGTAATATGTAATGTGAGACTCTTATTGTTTTGTCTAGTACATGATGTTAAAACGGTATGGATGCTTACATGTTATCATATGTATACAAGTGGGGTTACAACAAGATTACGATATTAACTAAGCTCACCATTAAAGTCATCGCCCCCGTCGACTGTTTTCACCCTTTGTCACATGTTAAGCAATTACATGTTCCGAACAGACAAATTGTAACACATGTTAGATCAGTATATACACATCATGGTGTTTTGTAAACCACTAGCTTATACATGAATACATGTCAGGTTACAAAAAGAATATAACAGAGGCTTAACACATGTTATACATTCCAAAATGTGCAAAACAAATGACCCGTTTCATATTATATATTTCAAAATTACCGGTACATGTGTTAGCATAAATGGCTCGTTTATGTTACAACACAACACAACTAACACGTGTTAAAAGAGGCTTAACACACGTTATATCAGGTATACTATGTTATTAAGTTACTATTGGAGTTTATGCATCCATTATGGAAGTCTTAACACACGTTATAATAGAGGCTTAACACACGTTATACATGTCAGGCGCGTAACACATGTTACAGTATGTATATACAAATCATGGTGTTTTGGAAACCACTAGCTTATACATGACACCATGTTGGGTTAAACCAAGATTATAATAGAGGCTTAACACATGTTATCCCAGTTATACGGTGTTACAACATTAACCTGTATGTTTCATCTTAACTTGTACACGTGTTACGATCAGTATATGCACATCATTGTGTTTTGCAAACCACTTTCATATACATGAATACACGTTGGGTTATAATGGATGCTTCACATGTTATCATATGTGTACAAGTGGGGTTACAACAAGATTAAGATATTAACTAAGCTCACCATTAAACTCATCGCCCCCGTCGAATGTTTTCACCCTTTGTCATAAAGCAATTACATGTTCCGAACAGAAAAATTGTAACACATGTTAGATCAGTATATAAACATCATGGTGTTTTGTAAACCACTAGCTTATACATAAATACATGTCAGGTTACAAAAAGATTATAACAGTGGCTTAACACATGTTATACATTCCAAAATGTGCAAAACAAATGACCCGTTTCATATTATATATTCCAAAATTACCGGTACATGTGTTACCATAAATGGCTCGTTTCATATTACACGTTACATATTTTCAGTCATTTAACACATCTTATAGTATGTATATACAAATCATGGTGTTTTGGAAACCACTAGCTTATACATGACACCATGTTGGGTTAAACCAAGATTATAATTCCATATTAACTTGTACACGTGTTACGATCAGTATATGCACATCATGGTGTTTTGCAAACCACTTTCATATACATGAATACAAGTCGGGTTATAATGGATGCTTACATGTTATCATATGTATACAAGTGGGGTACAACAAGATTACGATATTAACTAAGCTCACCATTAAACTCATCACCCCTGTCGACTGTTTTCACCCTTGTCACATGTTAAGCAATTACATGATCCAAACAGACAAATTGTAACACATGTTAGATCAGTATATACACATCATGGTGTTTTGTAAACCACTATCTTATACATGAATACATGTCAGGTTACAAAAAGATTATAACAGAGGCTTAACACATGTTATACGTTCCAAAATGTGCAAAACAAATGACCCGTTTCATATTATATATTCCAAAATTACCGGTACATGTGTTACCATAAATGGCTCGTTTCATATTACACGTTACATACTAACTTGTACATTTATTACTTGTACAAGTTTTACGTCCAAAATTGTGCAAAACAAATGACCCGTTTCATATTATATATTCCAAAATTACCGGTACACGTGTTACCATAAATGGCTCGTTTCATATTACACGTTACATACTATCCACATTGCCGGTACATGTGTTACTATTAATGGCTCGTCTCCAGAATCCGTGACCATGTAAAACCGGCCATCACGGCCTCCAATTGCATTCCGCCCAAAACCGATACCACAGTCTGCAAGGCGCTTGCGGTTCTTTTGCCAGTTCGGGTCACACGTCCAGCAGTCATCAATGGGATTACCAGTTCCACATGAGAAGAATCCTAGTATCCTTTCTTTTAGTGTTGTTTCTCATGCTCCTGCTCATCACAACAAACTAATATGTTGAATATGCAATCCCAGTTTACCGAAAAGTAACTTTTTTTCTAATGAACAAAATGACTAATTGTTATCATAATCAACATATTATGATTAACACACGTTATATATCATTCTAAAAGGTGCTTAACACATGTTATGGGTCTGTCTCTGTAAATCAAGCAACCCAACAAAAAAACAATTATTGTTAACAAAAAAACACTTACTGTTCAGATCAAAAACCCAAACAAGCAACCCAAACCTTTATGGGTTTGTTTCTGTAAATCAACACACGTTACATAACATTCTAACAGGGGGCTTAACACATGTTATGGGCCTGAGTCTGTGAATCAAGCAACCCAACAAAAAAACACTTACTGTTCAGATCAAAAACCCAAACAAGTAACCCAAACCAACAAAAAAACAGCTACTGTTAAGATCAAAAGCCCCTAACAAGCAACCAAACCAACAAAAAAACCCGTTCAAAATCTCATCCTAAAGTTTTTGATTTATTTAAAATACATGAACATTAACCATGGATACCCCATTAACCATTACTAAAACACTTTCAGCACACAAAAACATATTAACAACCATTTCAACAAAAAATCAAGTGTGAAATGATATTTCAAGAACACTTACCGGATCTATACCCGTCCGATGAACACGAAGAAGGGTCTTCAAACCTTCTTCTCTCATACACACTAGAACATTCAACTCTCTCTCTCTAAAAAATAAAGATTATTGTTTCTGTAATCAGCAACATCTGAACACGAAGAAGGGTCTTCAAACCTTCTTCAAACCGATGAACACGAAGAAGGGTCTTCAAACCTTCTTCTCTCACACACGCTTGAACATTCAACTCTCTCTCTAAAAAATAAAGATTATTGTTTCTGTAATCAGCAACACCTGAACATGAAGAAGGGTCTTCAAACCTTCTTCAAACCGTCCGGGAGAAGCTTTTATGGTTGTGGCTATGGTTGTCTTCAAGATTAGGGAAGAAGAAATGAGAAAGAGAAAGAGGAAAGAGAAAGAGGTAAGAGAAAGAGAAATAGAAAGAGAGGTGCATTAATGAGAGATGATAGAACTAGACATTGGAGAGAGAAGAAATATACTACCCAAAATGCCCTTTTCAGTTGACTAATTGTACCAGCATGGAGTATTTTAATGTTTTAAATGCTAAAAGTTGTCTAAACAAATCATAACCCTTAATCTATTAAGATGAAACAAGATCAATGGACCACATAGAGTTTTCAAAGTTTTTTAAAAAAGATGGGGTTTCTTGTATAGCCAAGCCCTATATATATATATATATATATATATATATATATAAAGTGAATCAATGAAAACTCACTTTTTTGCAGTTTGTATTCATGTTTATAAGTTATGTCAAAACAATGATATCAAACTGTAATCAACAAGAACTCAAACCAAAGAGCTTTATTACCCAACAGATTCGAAGATTACAACAGAAACAAAGAATAGATCAAAGATACAATGGACACTAACTCTCAACCCTCAACACGATAATTATCAACTCTCACAAGATCTCACAACAAGATCACTAATACAAGGTGAATTAGTTATTAAACCGACTGAAACCCTAAGTGATTTTAGAGAGAGTAACGAAAGAAGACTTATGGAAATATCTGGAAGCAATTATTGATCTGGTGTGATGACTTTAGGGTATCTCTTATATAGAGACCCATCTCTTGCACTTGAACCCGGTTAACCCGGATGATGGTTATAACAACTTGTCAATTTGTTGTAACCACTTCTTCATTCCATAAGCCCAGCAACCAGCAGAAGAAGCCCAATACCTTCCATAAGCCCAGCAACCAGCCTGATCAATCCAAAAGCCCAATACGTCCAGCACCTAAATGTGACCAATTTAACATGTTACAAAAAACACTAAGTTATAACATGTACCAATAAAAACTAGTATTAAACTGAACTTAATAAAGATATATTTCAACATCCCCTCTCAGTTTAATACCCAAATGGATTAAACATATTAATCAATGAACATAACTCATCATGTTGATTTATGAGAAGCCCTTTTGTAAACATGTCAGCTAATTGTTCCTTAGATTGAATGCCATGATCTTTAACTATTCCCTTTGAAATTAAATCCCTTAAGAAGAACAAATTGTCACACCCCAACCGATGGCGGAAACATCGGAGTGAGACGAACGAGATTGCTTGAGACTTCATACTATTGCGACAATAATTAATAGAAAACTGATTTCATTCATTGATAACAAATTGTCACATTACAACATACGAAAATCAAGTACAACATTGTTTCAAGATACAACAATAAGACAATAATCAAAATACAACATGGTTTCAAAACGATACAACAAATACAACAACCTAATCTAGTATTTCAAAGCATGTATCTAAAGTATCCCTACTAGATTTCATCCATCTCAACATCATCAACCTGCAATATGTTTAAAATATATGGTTCAATACAAAAGTATTGGCGAGTATACAAGTTTGGTACATAGCATAAGTATAAAACGATTTAAACTAATCCACATGGCAACCTTAGTTATCTAGATTAACGTAAAACTGGCATGCGAATATACAAGTCAATCCTCTGATTACCGCAAGTATAAAAGACTTAACATGACCACAAGACAACGGGTGGTGCGTTACTCCTATAGCACTATACATGTTAAGGGGAGGCTCGTACGAAGTTAATGACAAGTTTATCACATAATAATGTTCCAGAAACACGAATCAAGTATAACGTATTAGCATGCATGTATTGGATTGTTTGTGTGATTGTAAAAAAAGTCTAAGTGTAACTGTGTAGGTTTATAGGTAAACATATTGCACCCAAAGTGTAAAAACGGAAAAAGGGCATTCGAGTATACTCACAGTTTTGCAAAGCTTTCCTTTAGTAATCCCGTGAAGAGTTGGAGGTTTGAAGGTTGGAAACAACGAGGTCACCCTACATGGGGTAAACGAAGGTGTGTGAGTATTCGGAATGTTAACGGAGGATTTGGATTGAAATTTAAAGTACAAAAAGTATGTACGCATAAAAGTATATCTAGTCTAAGTACTCGTTGTGACACTAAGTTGTATGTGATTTCATGGGTCCTAGTTTGCCCATTATAATCAATAACGAGAGATTTAGAATCATAGATAAAGTAGCCTAAGTTCATGACAAATAATCATAAACCGATTATCATCATAAGTTCGGCCATATTTGTATATATACAAATATTTATATATAGTTATATAACAATCCTAAGCTAAGTCCATCAAGAGTATCATAGATTGTCATGTAAGTCAAGCATGGAGGATTAACCTCATTGTATGATTCACCAATGCACAAATCATCAAAAGGATGATTTGGATGGTCATGAATGAAAAAGAAATATACAACTAACTAATATATCATCAAGTAGCCAAGTAAGATCTAACCCGGGTGAGCCAACTCAACATGGAAAAAATTAACTAAGTGTTGGAGGCTAGACGGGGTTATGTTTGTCACACCCTCAAAATCCACATGCAGAGTACTACCGCGAGGTGTGTGACTGACCAGGATCCTAACCACTAATCATGTTGAACCATTTACGTATGTTATAAATTTTCCCAATTAACACGACTAGTTTCTATGTTTAAATGTCCAAAAACGCAATTTAATTTAGCAGCGGAAATGTAAAGAAAACCCATCATAATTTAAAACCACAAGTTCTTTAATTATACGTTAACGTGAAACTTACAAACCACGCACTCCAGCCAATTCCAATGTCCGTCTAAGGCTGTAATGAGCAACCTGCAAAGCATGCAGTAGGGTGTCAACATAAAGTTGGTGAGTTCACGAGTTCACAGTTTTCCAGTTTTATTTCCAAAAACTTTTGTTGTTTAATTACTCATTTATATCATGCCATGGGGAGCTACCCCATATGTCACACCCTCAAATTTCCACATGCGGAGTACTACCGCGAGGCGTGTGACTGACCAGGATCCAGCCACCAATCATATTGAACAATTATAATAATAGTAAAATAGTTTCATCAAACCAATATGATTAGTGATGCTTAAAGGGTAAGTCCAAAGTTTTTAAGTCCAAAACAACAATTTAAGAAAGTAGCGGAAAAATAAGTAAAATGGTTCAAACATAAGTTCATAGTTCATGATTATTAAAGAACCCAACACACGGGTTAAGACGTCCACTACACATCCCCAAGTTGCAAGCTCCAAAGTCACTGTGTACTTGTAAAGCATGCAGTAGGGTGTCAACATAAAGTTGGCGAGTTCACTAGTTATCCAGTTTTAATTCCATAAAACTTGTTTAAGTAGTTAAGTTACTCATTTATATCATGCCATGGGGAGCTACCCCATATGTAAGCTACTAAACTGCGTAATACCGAATACTTTGCGACCGCACATTACATGATTTGCCCCGTTTGTCAATGTTCTATCATCATTGACGGTTTGCCAGAGTCTACTAGTTCACACCCATCCTCAAAAGGCACAGTGTGAGGTTGGTGAAACCTAATAGCGCTATCAACTAATAACCTGTTCGCCAGGCCCCGACGACTAATCGGTATAGTAAGTAGGGACTTCGTGATAGAGTTTCGTTTAGTACGCTTGTTGCATCTAATATAAATAGTAATTAACTGAGCCTCCCACACAAGGGGAGAGTGTACCCGTATCCCACACAAGGAGATAGTTTTACTTGTATCCCGCACAAGGAGATAGTGTTTTTCGTTCCGTTTCCCAACCACCGGGAACACATGCTTTTTAGAAAAAAATGTGTGAACTCACCTCGGTTTGCTCGGAAGGTAATTTACTTACTAATACGACTTTGGTCAATCACAACCTGAATCCGATGCCGTAAAGGAGTGTGTGTTAAGAAAAAGGAAGAAACGGGGTTCCGAGTTGGAGAGTTGTGAGCCGCCGGAGATCGATCGGAGTGGAACACCGTCACAGAACAACCGGAGTGAATAATGTCACCGGTGGTTTGATCGGAGATGAGGGGTTGAGTGCCGTCGTCAGAAAATTGGAACGGGTATGGTTTTCCGATAATGGCGGTGAAGATGCTTGTAGGTTTTCTTGTGTTGCAGGTTG